>WIUZ02000017.1:0-600000 GCA_015956445.1 Thelephora terrestris | reverse complement strand
CCCGGAGAGTTTACCAAACGCGCTCTGCTGAATGGACGACTGGATTTAACACAGGTAGAAGGTATCAAAGACCTTATTGACGCAGAGACCGAGGAGCAGAGGAAATCCGCCGTCCGAGCTGTGGGGGTGGGTGAGGAAGTCCTTCTGCTCTGTCATTGTCACATTACTTCATACTCCCCACCTCGCAGGGTCATGTAAAGCGCGAGATGGATAACCTCAGGGATGACGTTATCAAATGTCTCGCAATGCTCGAAGCTCTGATAGATTTTGGGGAAGGGGAGGATCTCGAGGAGGGCGTTTACGACCAAGGTTCGCCATCCTTGGATTCTCTCCTTGGCCTCGTTGTAAATTCTTTCCAGCCGTTGAAAGGGCCCAGGACTTGATTCGCACCATCGAGTGCCATCTCTCAGATGCTCGCAGAGGTGAAATCGTTCGTTCGGGAATCAAACTCTCCATCTTCGGTCCTCCAAACGCAGGAAAGAGCAGCCTGCTCAACTTCCTATGTAAGCCCCTGTTGTTGTGCAGTTTCTCATGCAGATGTTTATCTGCATTGTTCTACAGCGCAAAGAGACGCTGCTATTGTCACCCCGATACCTGGAACCACGAGAGACATCTTGTCTCTTTCGCTTGATATTGGGGGTCTCCCTGTCATCATTTCAGATACCGCGGGACTCCGGAAGACCCAGGATGTGATCGAGAACATCGGAATAGAACGAGCCCACCAAGCGTGAGTTAGTACGACCGAAAAGTAGTGGGCGAACTCGTACTAAGGTCGAATCAGAGTGCATTCCTCGGACGTCCGACTCTGCGTCCTGTCACTTTCTGAACTCCGCAATACCTCATCGACAATCGATCTCGCAGATGCGGCCCCGGAATGCGTCAAACCTCTGCTCTTTGCACAGAATACTTGCGTCCTCCTGAATAAATCCGACCTCGAAAAATTCGCGATTCCGGAGACGGTAACGCTTGCGGGGAAACCTCTGCCATTCTGGGTAATAAGCCTCACCGAGAGCATCGGAACCCAAGCTTTTTTGGACGGTCTCCAGTGTCACCTCAAAGACAGGTATGTCCCTAGCCCACGGTTGTGAAGTTAGGATTGAAGTTGGTCCAGGTATAAACTGGGTCCCGACTCCGTCTCAACGCCGCCCCTCATAACTCGTGAGAGACACCGGACGCACTTCGTCGAAGCACTCCAATTCCTTCAAGCCTTCCTCGACACTCGTAAGTCTTGCGACTACCCGACTACTCGCCTATTGACGTGCGCTGTGTAGCACGGGAAGAGCCTGTCCTTGCAGCGGAGGAACTACGTTACGCTGCCCAAGCAATCGCCAAAGTCACAGGTCGTATTGACGTAGAAAACGTTCTCGACGTCGTTTTCAGTGAGTTCTGTATTGGGAAGTAGTTAGCTACGACATAAGTAAAACCGGGGGGTCCATTTTATGATTATCTGGACGCCCTGTACGAAACATCACAAGAATCTTCCTTTCTAAGTAAGTAGAAACCGGAAGTTGGAGGAATTTCATCAAAGTCTAAACAGGAAACTCAGCTGGATTTCATGAGGAGTGATTAGTTTTTGCATAAGTTTCTTGACCCGAGAAGAGAACTGACATCAGCTGGGGTCAAGCGCCCCATAGCCTGGTTATCCGTGGACAATGTGGCGTCGACCATTGCCATCTTCTTCTCTTGCAGTTGAATGATACGGCTCTCGATGCTGTCTTCAATAACGATCTTGATCGCCTTTACTGGCCGGTGTTGTCCAAGGCGGTGGATACGATCCATCGCCTCTGAAATACTCGTGAGCAACGGCCGGGGACGATGGCGGCGAGGATGCTTACGATACTCAACGGCTGGATTCCACCACGAATCCATTAAGAACACGTTAGAAGCCTCAGTCAAATTCAGAGCAACACCACCAGCTTTCAAGCTGATCAGGAACACTGTAACATGAACACTGTTCACTATCGAACAGCATTAGCACTCTAAAACACACTGCATTATTTGCTGCACGTACTAAAATGCTGGATTGTGGCATCACGGGCCTGGGGGCTCATCGTTCCCTCGAGCCTGCAAATCTAGGCCACGTCAGCTGGTCAGAATAAAATACTATCATATCCAATACCTGGAATCCAGCACTTTGGAGTCGGAATGCAATCAGATCCAAAAAGTTGACAAATTGGCTGAACACGAGACTCTTCGTGGTTGCATCCTTCTTGCGAAGGTTGTTCAGCTCTTCCATGAGTGCCTCAATCTTGGACGACGAACGCCATTGGTCGAGATCGATTCGACCGATGATGCCTTGACGTGGTTTTGCATTCTCCTCTAGCTCAAGAGCCGGAGCCTCCAGATCGATAGTCAAGGGGACATGGCAAACTGGGCACGTGGGCTAGAAACGGGATAATAAGTTTCTCTGAAGCGAGAAATAGGTTATGAGCCCGGACCTCTTGTTCGATTCCAGCCTCGATGTATTGCTTAATACATTCACGGTCAAAGACGTGCCTACACTTTGATTGAATAGCATCTTCTGCGACGTCGCTGCAAATGCGACATATTGTTGCCTCTCCGATGTCTTCCGCATTAAACGCGTTGGCATTTGTCTTGCTCTTGAGTACGAGATCGGGATGGCAAGCCATTTGCCTCATTCTGGTGAGACTATGGCACAGGTGAGATCTCGAACTCAATGGTGACTAATTTAAACTTACAGGCTAAAGATATTAGAGTAATCTGGGGGGAAGAGGAGCGGGTCAGACGTCTGGAACGCTCCGTGGGTGGCGAACTTACTGTTCAACACTGTTCCTGAGTCTACGAAAGTGCTGAACTGTCGCTTTGCGTCTGAGAAGAGTGAAAGGTAGAGTTCCTTCTCTTCAGGGCTAAAGTAGTCCCGTCTGACCACTACCGTCCTGGGGGGTAGTCCGAGATCATCTGCTCTTTGTATCTACAATATGGGTAAGCACCACACAGTGTTCCCAATGATAAGGCCGACCTTCGTTCGACGTAACATCATACGGTCGAGAAGGACTTTCAACTTCTTGAAAGCGAGGTCTCCAGGTCCTCCCATTCCATTCTTCTGGATTGGGCCTAAGATCTCGTGGTTCCAAAGACAGACATGCTTCATCGGGCTGTGACCGCAATCTGGAGGCGAAGCTTTTTAGACGGATTTTGTGTGAGGGAAAAGAAGAAACGCACCGTCACACTGTCTCTTATCCGAAAACTTCCAATGTAGTGATTTGCAATCACAACTGCGACAGAAGTAGTAGGAGAATGGATCACCGCCAAGGAATCGAACCAGACTGTATAATTCTCCGACTCGGTTCTGTAGTGGTGTTCCGGAGAGGCACCATCGGTAGTTAGACTTTAGTTCGAAGGCAGCCTTTGCGGTGCCGGTAGAACGTTCTTTGATGTTATGAGCTTCATCAAGCTATTCAAGGAAACGGATCAGGTCCATACTTATGCATGTAGGGTAGTCAAACTCACGATGGCGCGTTTCCATCGAATCTGGTGCAGTGGGGACGCTTCCTTGACGATTTGCCCCTTCCTCTTGAAACCGTACTGCTGTTTCCTGTAGCAGGATTCCAGCACAGAATATGTGGAGAGAACGACATCATATTTAGCGATCTCTTTGGCGTTCGTGTTCCTATTACCACCGTGCCAAACTAGGACCTTCAAGCCTTCGGCGTGAGATTCAATCTCACGCTTCCATTGAATGAGGGCCACAGTCGGGCTACAACCAACCAGCTTCGGTGATGATATTCACGATCAAACGTAAACACACTCACGCAATGACGAGATTGGGACGTTCCTGGTTCGAGACCAAGAGAGATATCATTTGGATAGTCTTGCCCATTCCCATCTCATCCTTCGATCAAAGGTTGGGTAAGAACACATGAACGATGACGCACACTCACGGCCAAGATTCCGCCGTTCCAAGGTCCACTTTCCTGTTTCTTCATCCAATATAAGCTTTCTTGTTGGAAAGGTAAGAGAGTGGCCCGCAAGTTCTTGGGTTGCTCTGCCTGCATCGGAGTGACGATGGCAACGGTTTTCTTGAGATCTCCCCAACAACTCTTGAGCTCTGGGTGAAAGAGGTGGAGTTGTACGGTCGACTTCTCACTCTGGAGAAAAGAAAGAAACGATTGTCAACGTGAGATGATTTTTGACAAGCGATGCTGGGCCGCACCAGCGTTAGTTTGCGCCCTAATTTCTTCCGCATCCTTCGTTCGGCTGCCTTTATCAAGGCAAGTGTCTCGAGAGGTTGAAGTCCCCTGGGCGGTGGTTTCGCGTCCTCATCCGAAGATTCAAGAAGGCCGCCGCTGTCGTTGGACTCTTGATCAGATTCGTCACTTTCTGGGTACCTCCCACGTCTGCGTCGAGGGACTCCCCTCCGTCCCTTGCCCTTCGCCGGTGCGGCTTTGTTCTTCCGAGGAGCTTTCTTACTGGTTGCAAATGAGTCTTCCATATCCGACGAACCTGACAATTCCGTCTCGTATTTGGTTTTGGCAGTTGACCTACGACCCTTCAAGGTCTTGGAAGATGGCCCCGCCTTCGAGGAAGAAGGTTGGGTGAAAGTATTGGGGGTCGTTACGGACAATGGAACATCGTCTTGTGAGACGTCACTTTGAGAGCTCTCCTCAGGGATAAAATCGTCACTAGAGTCCCCCGAAGCTTCATTCTGGACTATATTCTCGAGGTCCTCGAACTCTAATTCAGAGTCAGCGACAATTTCCTCCTCGTCCAGGTCCGGGCTAGGCAGTGGTCCCGCCACAGTCCTTTTTTTCCCCTTGACACTGGTAGTCGCCTAGAAATCAGAAGAAATGAAGCCATCGAATTGAGACGACGATTCCTTCTAGATCATACCTTCTCTCTGTCAAGCAGCTTTGATCTTGGAACTTGCACATACACCTCTTTGGCGACCCCCCTGCGCTTTGCATGTTTGACGTTGAGGCTCTCATCGCTGTCAGATTCGAGGACACGCTTCTTGGAGCTCGCTGCTGCCGAAAGCAGCGACTTTGGAGGGTCGTCTACGTCCATCTCACTCGACGGAGAAGTGGGCATGGACGGCTTGCTAAAGAGGGAAGCACTGGTAGTCGAAGGTGACTCCGATTGTGGAGGAGAACGAAACCGCATGCTTCTGCGAGGAGGCATGACTATCAGGAAGGCGACCGCAAGGCGATGGGCAGTAAAAGGGGTGGAGGAAGGACGAAACGGGGGCGGCGCGTCACGTTCGTTAATTGGTAGTAACAAGGACAAACAACAGCCACAGACGCGTCAAGTGAGTCACCCGCCTTCTTCCCGTTTGAGAACGCGACGCGATTGATCGAATTCCAGAAGTTCAACGACACCGTGCAAACAAGGACAAATAGAGAATCTGGAGGACGACTCTGCGATGACGTTGGGTGTTCAACTTGTTCGAGCTCGTAACGCCTCAGATCTCCAGATCTCAATATCAGAGGTTCCAAGGTCAAGTTCCATGTTCTCATCCAGGGGTCGACCGCTACTTCTTCAAGGCCATCAAGACGCATCAGGGGGACAGATGTCAGACAATATCGATGAGATGCCATCGCTGGATTACCTCGGCAATTTAGAGCTATCGAGTACGCTCACGCGATGTGTTCGGTGTCATTGCGGGCCATGCGTCAATTGACGTAGAAACTATCGCATCGCACTTAATCTGCACACCACGAGACGTCAAAAGGCGCATGGCTTCAACGTGTTCGAAGAAAATTACTCCGCTCTGTAAACCCATAAGTCTCTGCCAAGCCCTCTCTTTCGTTCTCATCCCCTCTCCTCCCCCAACAAGTCCCGCACAGACACACCAGCAAGCATGTTTGGTACGCTATCCCCTCCGTCTCCAGAGCGTCGTTTTTCTTAGCTGCGCTACGCAGGAACTTCTCGATTTGCCAGCGGTGCCCCGGCCCAGGATGACACTTTCGAAATGGGCTCCCGTTCGTTCTCCTCGGACGGAGCCTCTTCGAGCCACTCTTCCGCAGTCGAAGGTCAGTTCTTCTGCTGGATAGCGTCTACTGCGCATGCACTCAACTGCGGTCATTTTGACATTCCGCAGACACCTTGGAAGTGTCTGAGCCGCCAATACCACGCACGACCTTCCCAGACATCCCTCCCTTGACTCATGCGTCCGCTGCGACTCCGATCGATGCCCCGGAGAATAAGAGAAAGTTCACCGGGACCGCCAGCTCTCCTTCGAGACTTTCCTTTTCTTTTGCCTCCCTATTTATGAGACCACGGAAGCAGAGGCAACCGAGTACGAGCAGCCTCAGCTCTGTCGACTCGACTGAACTCTCATGAATTCTGTATCTTTGTTGCGCACTCAAGCATGGTATTGGTGTCGCATTCTTATGTATCTCACTACTGGGAATAATTGTAATGAGCTCTCCTTGAGGAGGGTTAGGTCCCATAGATTTCGTCATGCTGCTGTTGGTCTGATCGCACGATGCCCGTGAACGGACTCGGAGTTGCCGAAAACGGCGCCTATTTATTGTGACCACAAGACTCGCTCCCGACACTCGGACAAATGGATGGGCCATGGCAAAGAGCGGCTACGGGTGCCGGTGAACATTGAACGAGGCAACCGAGCGTTCACCACGCTGCATCCACCGGGTAGAGGTCTAACATGCCCTGGCGTTCATTCACACTCTTGTTTACGAAACACTGAAAAGTTTTGGAACTGACTCAAGCCCAGGTCGACGGTATTCTACACCTCCACAAGTCTCACAGAACCCACTCCATGAGAAGGGACATGTACCCACTCTGATGCTATTATGACTCCACGCCGCAGCGCCTCTGAGCCCCTCGGAGCAGCTTCAGGTTTTGCTGCTCCGAGGATCCAAGCCCACTCTGAGCTTATGTACTGCATTTCTACACGCAGCACAACCGGCGCGGGTTATGCATCGCAGTCTCTGATCAAAAGTGCAGTCCGTTATCAATGGAAACGGCTTCGGTGACATATTTTCACGCTTTGCCAAGTCGTTGGTTTGGACTTGCGAGCGCATCGCTCTATGTAAACGGTCTGTTCTTGGGCGTTGGACGTTTGGACAGTTGATTCTAAAAGACTCCACGCAGTTTTTCTCGGCGCAGTCTTTCTACGAGGTACCATGACTACCTATTGTGTGGGTAACTTGAAGGCGACCCGCAGCCTGATCGACCACACTCATCCGTATATGACTGGATTAACAGACAGACATCGAAGCGACAACTGCACGCGCAGCGGTGCGATTGCCTTCCGATGTTTCTTGGATTTTGCTGCGACACAGTTGCTTTACTGCGAAGAGGACCTCTGACTGTAGCTTTGCGACCGTTTAAAAGAAAGAAAGCCTGAAGTCGTCTACCTCGCCAACCAGAAATACCACTCCTCAGCAGACAAAGCAACCAGTTCAAGCAAGATCAATATGGATGAAGATATCACAGCTCTCGTTCGCGCTGTCCATCTCATCCCAGTTCGGCTCAGCTGACAGATCCCTCAGGTCATTGATAATGGCTCCGGAATGTGCAAAGCTGGATGTAAGTTTTTAGCCACCGTATGACCTTGTTGGATCCTATCTGACGGTTTCACGCAGTCGCAGGTAGCACCCAGTCCAGCACTGTGCTATACAGACTAACCATCGTGTCCAGGTGATGATGCGCCCCGTGCAGTGTTCCCGTAGGTTGCACCTGCATTCCCTCGCTAGTCCAACGGCCTGAAGCCATAGTATTAGGTCCATCGTTGGACGCGCACGCCATCCCGGCGTCATGATTGGTATGGCCAACAAAGATTCCTACGTTGGGTACGCACCCACATTCGTTGTCTGGGCCCACCTGCTAACTTCCAAGAAAGCGACGAAGCCCAGGCAAAGCGTGGTGTATTGACCCTCAAGTACCCTATCGAGCATGGCATTGTTACCAACTGGGATGACATGGAAAAGATCTGGCACCACACCTTCTACAACGAGCTTCGCGTTGCTCCAGAGGAACACCCAATTCTCCTCACCGAAGCTCCTTTGAACCCTAGGGGGAACAGGGAGAAGATGACCCAGATTATGTTTGAGACTTTCGGTGTACCTGCTTTCTATGTCTCTGTTCAAGCCGTCCTGTCCCTCTACGCCTCTGGCCGCACCACTGGTATCGTCCTCGACTCGGGTGATGGCGTTTCCCACGTTGTTCCGATTTACGAGGGATTCACGTTGCCCCATGCCATCAAACGGCTGGACCTTGCTGGCCGTGATCTTACCAATGCACTTGTCAAACAGCTTGGAGAGCGTGGATACGGGTTCAGAACCACCGCTGAGCGAGAAATCGTCAGGGATATCAAGGAAAAGTTGTGCTACGTCGCATACGACTTCGACAAGGAGCTTGATACCTGTGCGCGTTCCTCCTCTGCAGAGAGCAGTTACGAACTCCCCGATGGACAGAATATCATCGTTGGCAACGAACGGTGTGGTTTTATAAACCTTTCGCTAGTACTAGGCTAATTCCTCTCCTTAGCTTCCGTACTCCCGAAATCCTCTTCCAACCCAATATGGTTGGTCTCGAATCCCATGGCATCCACGAGACTGTGTGCGTGTGGCACTCCTCTATTCTCTCCGCCGATATTGATGCATCCGACAGTTATGAATCGATCATGAAATGCGATCTTGACATTCGCCGTGACCTCTACGGAAATGTCGTCTTGTCTGGCGGCACAACGATGTTCCCGGGAATTGCAGATCGTATGAGCAAGGAGCTCGCGTCTTTTGCTCCATCAAACATGAAGGTAATACTCTAATCGGTAGCCTCCCTTCGTTTTCTCCTTCTGAAAAATTGTGTCCCAGGTCAAAGTCGTTGCTCCCCCCGAAAGGAAGTATAGCGTTTGGATCGGTGGATCTATCCTGGCATCACTTAGCACCTTCCAGAACCTTTGGTGCACCAAGCAGGAGTACGATGAGGCCGGTCCGTCCATCATCCACCGCAGTGAGTCCCCAGTTCGACGATCTCCCTGATGCACGCGGGTCTGATGCGTCATACAACAGAATGCTTCTAGAGCTTGTCGTCGTGTTTTTGAATCAGTGGAAGTAGGGTCGCCGGTCGAGAGCGTGGAACCTGGTGCCCCCTTTACAGTATTCCTCGGCCTATCACCCATGTTATCGGAGTTCTATGACGTGAATATGACCCTTTTGGACGCATTGTGCAATTTACGTGTCCTTTCCACTCTACGAAGTGTGTGATTTGAAGAGTGCCATGCAAGCAGCCGGTAGGCCAGCAAGTCTTCTAGACCAGGTCCTCGAGCTTCGGCGTCTACCCCCGAGGATGGCACACTCAACGAGGCACAAACCTGAGCACGAGACGGTGGAGGCAACGGTCTACCCGCGTAGGCAAGCATTCGCATGGGGATACTGAAGGAACCACCCGCGCCTCTCTTGTTTGGAAAAGTGGCCAGAAAATGAGGAGATCTTCAATTTGCCAGCTCTTTGGTACCAGCACGAAACTTTTCACTGCCAGCCTATGGCATCACATTTTCTACAGCACGACTTGGGGAAGATGGGGGGTAGAGCCACATGACTGGCCAATTCTAGGCCCAACGTAGGCGAAGGACCGAGAACGTGAATTCTCGTTTAGTGTGGTCTACTGCAAGTCTTCCGACGGCCGATCGCCCTCGGATCGCCCCAAGCCCAGATTCAGCGCTCAAACTGATCCCAGATCAGACGCCTCATTGCCGCCCACACGCGCCCAAGCCCGTTGCAGGAATTTCCACTGAGGATAAATAGCCATCTTCGTCTGTTATCGCCCCGCCCCCCAGCCTACTGATGTCACATTCCCAAATGGTGGCCTCCCAGACCAGCCCGGCTGCACTGCCGCCCTCTGTCTTTACCTTACCTCCGACGGCCCAACTGGAGGCACTTTACACGATCATCAGGGACAAAGAAACCAGTCGGGGGGATTTCCTCTTTTACTCTGATCGCATCATTAGGCTACTCGTAGAGGAGGGGTTGAATCATCTTCCAGTCGTAAGCAAGGTCGTCGAGACTCCTACGGTAAGTGAGCCTGGGTTGCGGATTGATGACGGGGTCGTAACACTTCATGCTGAGCCGGATCAATAACGTAGGGCGCGACTTATGAAGGTGTAGGATTCGAAGGGAAGATCTGCGGTGTCTCGATTCTCAGGGCGGGAGAGGTCACCACGATTCCTATCATCTCGCAGTAATTTCATTGACGCCTCGACGAAACCACCTAGGCTATGGAGGTGGGCCTCAGAGAGGTTTGCAGGAGCGTCAGGATTGGCAAGATCCTGATTCAACGAGTAAGCGGGATTCGCTTTTCCATTCCTCATCAAGGCGAGTTGAACTGGCACTTAGGATGAAGAAACAGCCCAGCCAAAGCTCTTTTACTCCAAGGTGGGTTCGGGATACGCTCCGATGGCAGACCCTAACGTGTTTCCGATGCAGTTCCCCCCGGACATTGCCAGCCGTTACGTGCTCTTACTTGACCCAATGCTCGGTGTGTTGGAAAGTTTTGACTCATATCTAAAACTCCTGAGCCACGTTCTCCTAGCCACTGGAGGATCTGCGATGAAGGCAGTAGAGGTGCTCATGGAACATGGCGTCCCCGAGGAGCGGATAATATTCATCAATCTCGTAAGTAAATCACCTTTAACACCTGGGTGCATTTCGCCCAACTGAACCCTCTTAGATCTCCGCCCCAGAGGGTCTCAAAGCCTTCTGCAACAGGTTCCCTCGACTACGCGTGGTACGCCATCATCAATTATCATGAATCTACTAATAATGGCGTTGCATTGGATAGATAACCGGCTGGATCGACAAAGGCTTGAACGAGAAGGCGTATATCATCCCTGGTTTGGGTGACTTTGGCGAACGGAGGTGAGCGACGCAAAGGTCGTGGCACACCGATCAACGTTGGCTGATTCGCATTCCTTCACCCTAGATACTGCGTGTGAACGTGTGGTCAGGCTAGTGTTTCGTAGCGTGTGTAGTTAATTTCACGAGGGCACACTTGGTGCTCATGGAAGTGGTCGTTACAAGCTTTCACAAGTTTTTGGTGTGATCCGAGCAACGGGAAAACGGGAGGTGCGTTCCGCCCACAAATTGTGCCTCGCACACCCCTCAGAGTCAGGCTGGTGAAATCAAAACGCGCACCATCGGACTTCTATCTCTGTAATCCGCCACCCACTTCCCCATCAAGACCGCAGTGGACATCGTGCAAAAGTCGCTGAGGACAATGCCAGGACACAAACCATCACTGTCAATCACCAAACAGCGGCGGCGGTCAGGTTCTCCCCGTCATCGAAAGAGACCGTTACTGCCAACACCGGACCTTATCCCCCGTCCTAAATCCACACCTGCGCACGAACTACAGCTGCGTCGCCGAGTTACGCCGGACGACGGTGTTGAAAGCATGGACCACGGGCTGGACGTTGATGAGGAACAAGCCGACGAGGAGGTGACTGAAGCGGAATTTCTGGAATCTGGTTCTTCCTCCGAAGACGCTTCCTCAACCCACTTCTCACCTCACAAAAACTCGAAAAATACCACCCCCGGTGCACCTCCGGAACGGAGGCCGACAAAACCATTGCCCAAGAAAAATTTACACACACCCGCACCCATGCAGTACATTGATAACCCACATATGCTTCCTGTGCAGCACCATGTTGTAAAAACTACTCCGACGACCAGTGAACGCAGACTGTTCGTGATCCTCGAGCGGGCTTGTCTGGAGGCGTGGAGAATCAGTTCAAACAAGAAAGGCGGAAGGAACGGAGAAGGAGATGTCAAGTACGCCTTATTGAACTGCGACGATCATCAAGGCATCTTGGCGAAGACCGGGAGGGATATAGCAGACGCCAGGCCGGATATTACACATCAGGTGCGTCCCACTATTCTTTGCTGGGTTATCTGTGAGGATGAATGACAAATTTGCCCTTTCGATCGTTAGTGTCTGCTCACTCTTCTCGACTCGCCATTGAACAAAGCTGGGCTACTTCAAGTGTACATAAGGACAGCTAAGGGCGTCCTAATCGAAGTGAACCCCCATGTACGGATTCCGCGGACTTTCAAACGTTTTAGCGGGTTGATGGGTACAACTTTCACCGTTTGAACAGCAGAGCGTTCTAACGATTGTCTAGTTCAACTGCTGCAGAAACTTTCCATTCGCGGTGTAAATGGTCCAGAAAAACTACTGAAAGTTATCAAAGTGTGTTTTCTTCGCCGGCTGGCACGCGATCCTGGCTGATGGTGCTCAGAATCCAGTGGTGGATTATCTACCCGCGAACACGCACAAGATTGGTACGTGAACACCGCTCGAATTTCCGCGCGGGGCTAATTTTTAAGCACTAAAGCACTCTCTGGAGATGCACCGACCGTAAAACTTACAACCTATCTGAACAGAGTTCCGCACAATGGTCCGATCGCAATCTTCGTCGGTGCCATGGCACGGGGAAGTGATGACTTTGCCGATGGTGTTGTAGATGAAAAAATCAGTATCAGCAACTACCCGCTGAGCGCTTCTGTTGCTTGTGGCAAGGTAAGTTCGACATCCCTGCTTCGAGACATGTAGATTCACCCATCCCAGTTCTGTTGTGCATTGGAAGATCTGTGGGACATCGTGTAATCGAGACGCTGTTGCTACTGACTGCTTGACCCGTAGTATTTCCAACACCTCGCCTTGCATCTGTCTTATCTGTACGAATATCTGCGTTGAGGGATTTAATGAATGTATTATTTTCTGCGGACTGCGCCCCTGACTAGGCTGAAATCTCACCTCAAATTCAGAGTGGGGGATGGCTCGCCCCTGGAATAAAGGAGGCAGTTGGCGATCGTGCGAACCTGTTTTTCCCCAGCACACTTCCCCAGAACCAGTCGCTACTACATTAACCGTCTTCCCCTTCGTCATCGTTCCCATGGCTGATACCCAGCAAGCTGCCAGTGCCAGTCCCGTGCCCCCTGGTGTCACGGATCCCAACTACAAGCCCCTCCCCGGCAGACTTGGCAACCTCACCGTCCCCCAGCAGCACGCCCTTGACACCTTCAAAAAGCAGCTGAAAGAAGAAGGCTATTTCGTCGAGGAGAGAATGGATGATGCTACTCTTCTCAGGTTAGCTAGATTTCGTATCAGATCGTTCTCGACTCTGATATGGTGCCACCTGACAGGTTCCTGCGGGCCCGTAAGTTTGATGTCGCGAAAGCCAAGGAGATGCTTGTGAGTGCTGAACAATGGAGGAAGGAATTTGGCGTAGAGGAGATTGTGAAGTGTGTGGTCTCTTCTGAACGCTTATCCGCAAGCTTTTGACCTTGTTCACCACCTAGGAACTTCGACTTCCCGGAGAAGGCCCTCGTCGATGAGTATTATCCGCAGTACTACCACAAGACAGACAAGGTGTGTTTTCAATCAGCCATTGGTCCTTTGATCTGATGTAAACGGGGACATCTAGGATGGACGACCGATATACATTGAGAGGCTGGGTCTCCTCAACATCGAGGGCCTGTACAAGGCCACCACCCAAGAGCGTCAGCTCAAGCGACTGGTATGGGAATACGAGAAGTTTATTAATGAACGTCTACCCGCCTGCTCCAAGGCAGTTGGTCACCCCGTGGAAACGTCCTGCACGATCCTCGATCTTCATAATGTCTCCCTTTCCAACTTCTACCGCGTCAAGGACTACGTGTCGAGGGCATCGTCCATAGGTCAGGACCGTTACCCCGAATGCATGGGCAAGTTCTACATCATCAACGCTCCCTGGGCTTTCTCTGCGGTGTGGGTCATCATCAAACCATGGTTGGATGAGGTCACCGTGGCGAAGATCGACATTTTGGGCGGGAGTTACAAGGACGTTTTGTCGAAGCAGATTGATGCGGAGAATCTCCCAGAAGTTTTCGGTGGAAAGTGCAGTTGCCCGGGCGGATGCTCGTTGAGCGATGCTGGCCCATGGAATCCCAATGACGAGCTTAAGGGAAAGATCGGGAAGTCTGAGTGAGGGTTTTGTGCGTTTTAGTTGCAAACCCTCATTTGTTGTCTTCTGTGACCATTTCCCCTTCAAATAAGTTACACGTTAATAGAGTTGACAATTGATCTCCAATTATCGGGAGGTTATCACTGGGGCGGGCCCTACGAGGATGAGTGATCGTGGAAATGTACTCAGAGCAGCTCACGTGAATGGTTTCATGATGGTGTTCCGCGCGGCGCGACGCGCCAACAACCGACTTACCACATAGTCATAACTCAACCTTGCGAAACCATCATCTGCTCTCATGCGGCATGCCTGCCACCATTAACCGTGTAACACGATCACAGAGTAAGCGTAAGGTAGTGACTTCGTCTTCCAAACGCGTTCGCGAAGTTGAGTTAATGTCATCTCCAGATTGCAACCTTCACACAACCCACTATTTCCGAAGCATTTGCCAAGAAACGCGACCCCGCACAACCACATACTACGGACACCCATGGGCCAACGCTACCCGTAGAGTCTGTGATCGAATTCCCCTCCTCTGCTCCTGTGACACCTGCATCCGTTTCGGAACCAGAGTTGGTGCCGGAAGTCGTTATTGAGGATGAGCCACGTCCTACAACTACGAAGGTCTCCGGAACGATACAACCCGATGGCTGTGAGTTGTGCACGTCCACTGCGAACTATGCGATCTTGTGAACTCACGTCTGTCAGCCAAGCCCAAGAAAGTGTTCCCTCTATTTAACCGTTCTAAGCCCCCAGCTGCGACGCAATCGCCCCCCGAAGATACCCCTGTGACCCATCCATCTTCACGACCCATAGATTTCTCCAGGTCAGATGATAGTTTCCTTCAGGCCTCAGAAGCGTCGAAACCTCCACCCGTCAAATCTCGAGTCAAGAAAGGGAGATCAGTTCCGTCTGACAACGAAAAATTGACCGGTTTCACTGCGGATGATCCTATCGTCTTGGATCTTTCCCCGACCAGAACAAGATCTTTTCCTGTCAAAACCAAACCTTTCGATTCTCGGGCCCCGTTCAAGCTGAAGAGTAGGCAAGGATTTGGATCTCTGGATGCGCCGCTGCCTAGCGGAGAGACTCAGCACGTTCGAGGCCCACAAAGTGTCTTCTGCACCGCCGATGCGGACATTCCGTTTAAGCGAAGGAGCCGGGTTTCTGTCGCCTCGACGAGTGCTGGGGAACCTTCGTCCTTGTCCTTGGCTGGAATCATCGACTATCCGCAAGATCCCCTCATTTCTTCAGATCAACGCCTTGCCCCTCCCTCACTCACTCCACACGAGATTCCAGCCGAGTATATAAGACAACACCCTGTTTTCGAGACATTTTCTAGAACCGCTGATCATTCGGACGCAAAGGTAGCTACTGCGGAGCTCTGGGTGGATATTTGGATACCGTATCTGGCAGAACACGTTCTGGGTAATGAAGAGCACGCCATCTACCTCAGGGACTGGCTCGTGGCTTCCGAAATCAACTCCTTCTCCGGTTCCGTCGATCCTTCAACCACTTCCACCCCTGCTTCATCACAACCCAAGAAAAAACCGCCTGCGAAGCGAGCCAGGATCCGTCGGGAGGTTGGGAGTAAGAAGGTCAAGAAGCGGCGGCGGAGGGAGACTGATTGGATTGTCGACGATGAGCGCGGGTCGCGCTCAGAGCCTTCAGATGCGGAAAGTCACCCTTTAGATGCCTATCTGGAAGGCGATCCATATTCAAACATGTCGAACACCATTATCCTGTGCGGTCCTCCAGGGTGTGGGAAGTCTACTGCTGTCCATGCATGCGCAGATGAATTGGGCTGGGAAGTATTTGAGGTCTATCCGGGGATTGGCAAACGGAGTGGGACTGCCCTGGACAACCTGATTGGACAAGTCGGAAGCAACCATTTGGTCACGAAACGGGGAGAAAAGCTTTTGTCATCAGCCTGGGGGGATGACGGTCTGAAAGAGTTACTGGGCGTGGCCGCTGCCCAGAACCCCTCTGAGCTGGGCCTTGCGGATGGGTCTTCTGAAGGTACCGACGTCCCAGATATTGGGGGCATTGAAATCGACTCTGATGATGGGCTGGGAATCCCTGCGCCACCACCTCAAAACGATCACCCACCAACCGCGGAGCCGGGCCAGGGTTTACACGCGCAGGCGAAACAATCCTTGATCCTCCTTGAAGAAGTCGATATTTTATACAGGGATGATGTCAACTTCTGGCCAAAGGTTGTTGACATCATACGTGATTGTCGTCGGCCGGTTGTATTGACATGTAACGGTACGTGATTCGCTTCGCGTTCCAAGCTTGGTCCCTGATACTCTCCATCCAGACATCAACCTTCTCCCATTGGATCAATTACCTGTTCAAAAGATCCTCTCCTTTACACAACCCCCAGCCCCAGTTATCTCCGCATTCGTCTCTGCCATATGCCGTGCTGAGGGTATCCAACCAAGCGAGCACTTCTTTACGCCTCAGGCAGGCTCAGTGGTCGACCTGAGGCAGTGCATGAACCAATGTCAGTTTGGAACGCCGATTCGATCCCCTAGCGCAACGGAAACATCTCGAAACAACTGGAAAAATGTCCTAGAGGAACGTGCTTGCTTTCCGCTGGATGATCTATCGCTTCGAGGTGAATCACAACACGAGGCGTTCCGTTTCCTTGCAAGGCATGCAGATAACATATCATACCTCGACTCCTGCTTGGTCCTAGATGTCGACACGGTAAGTAAATTGTTGGCGTTCGACTTCACATAAGCTGATACCCGTTTCGACACAGGATTTGCCGAACTCGTCGTCAGCAGATGATGAACTGGGGTACAAAATTCTTCCAACCGGAGAATTAACCCCTCCGGAGTTCACTTACTATCATCATGACGTTGAGCTTGCTGAAGAGGTCCTGTCATTGACGTCAAAGCTGTCAAGCTGCGCACGCTCGCTATTTGGCACCTGGACCACGGGTTTAGAAAGTCCTAAAGGGTCTGGCTCCGAGAAGAAATTCGCCCTTGAAAACGCCAGATTGGGCTTGACATCTTCGAGCCATAGATCGTGGATGTACCAACTGGCCGCTGACTTGGCGGTGATCCCTCCGTTCGATCAACGGTTGTTTTTGGTGTATGAAAGCGTGGTACGGGAGATGGTTATCGCAGACGATTACGTTGAGGCACGCATTGCGAACGCTTTGGAGGCTGAAGCTGCTCAATGTGGACAGTTCGGAAGGCAGACGAGGAGTAGTCAAAGGTTGAAGGTTGGGTTCTATAGGTATTTGGACCTCCAACCGGACAGGAAGGACTGGTTGGCCAGGACGGCGTTTGGTGGGCGGGCAATATAAATACACATCATTGGAGAGCACCTACCATCATTGGCAATCAACTGGGCGCCCATCTGTTCAAGGGGAGGCTAGTGGATGCCACGTTCGGTATATTGATCATGAGGGATAGTAGTGTTGTAATGGGTTCCTGCCCAAACGTGAGGCGAACTCGAGGGGGACGTGTCGTGCTCCTATCTTCGACAGGCCACGCTACGTGCTGCCTCCTGCAGGAAGCCTTGCCATGGGGGCGAGACTGCACCCGAGCGCGGCTTCAAAGCGCGATCATGAGGTCGATCTACACATGTCTGGTTCAGATATCGGATCCGGGCATGTGGCATATGGCTTTAGCACAGAAACATCGAGGCTTCCGCCTGTAACATTACTCGCGCCTCTCCAGCTCTTACAAAGCCACCGTCGAGGGTCGATTACGAGTCCAAAGCTTCACGCAACCTCGAATCTACCGCTCTTGCGTTCCCCGGGACCAATCTCGGAGGATCTCCACACCGGTTCTCTGGTCCCCACGTCCCTGCACGATCTCTCGGAGAGGATGGCCACTTCTGCAATCGCTGCTTCTTCCAGCAGCGTCGCTACCACCAAACCGCGGAACAGGAGGGTCTCAAAGCAGGTTGAGGATGCAGGTGAGCACCTTGGAACGTGTGATTGGCTTTCCAGGTGGGAGCACAAAGTCTGATTTTGAGGTTGAACTGGGACAGGGTTCACCCCGACAATCAACATGGGCGATCCTCAGAAACCAACAAGCCTCGTCGCTGGCAAGAAACGAAAACAGCCCGGCTCTGAACCAGCTCACCACATTGACCCCAAGCTTGTGATGGATGAAGAAGAACGAAAGCCGAAGCGACGGATGACTGGCCTGGATGTGGGCGGAGGACCGGAGGAGCCGGAGAGAGACCGGCCGGTCGGAGACACGTGGCCGACGAAAGGCACGACGGATTTGGAAGGCGGCACTCAACCGATGGACACAAACGAAACAATCGAGGCTGCTCCTCCTCATCCCACATTTGGTCCCCCTCAGCCCGTTGCGATGCAGATGATGCCTCCTATTGCGTTCACGGGGGATGGAAGCGTTCAGACGGCGGAGCCGCAACCACTTCCCTCTTCGGCAGGTCCCACGAGGTCGTTGCGCTCACGTTCGCGTCCACCGTCGCGTGGCGTTGGTCAGCAGTTACGGGCAGGAACTGATCAAACTGCTTTAAACGATCAGGCCGGAAAAACATCTTCCAGTCCTGACGATGACCCCTCCGCATCACCAGACGGGGACGGGAGTGCGAGGCAGACACCGTACTCTCGTTCTCCAGAGCTCCGAGTCTCGCATAAATTAGCAGAACGGAAACGGCGGAAGGAGATGAAGGATTTGTTTGACGAGTTGAGGGACCAGCTCCCCCAGGACCGAGGCATGAAGGCAAGCAAGTGGGAGATTCTCAGCAAAGGTGTGTGGACCACACGAGTCTTCAGCTCATTCGTTGATCGTTGCTTCTCGCCCCTTCTTTTTCCAAAAGCTATTGATTTCATCGCACACATGAAGCAGTCCCACGCAGACATGTCAAGGGAGATTGAAATGCTGAGACATGAGGTAGAAAGTTTCCGGCAAGGCATGCCATTCCACCCTGGTGGCCCTCCACACCCGGTGTTGTATGGTCAGCACGTCGTTCCACCGTTCCCTGGCATGCACCAGGGTCCTCCACCGCCACACCCAGGTGCACCTCCAGCACCTGGTCACCCGCCTGTCTCAGAGGGTGAAACCGCACAACCTTCTTTCCCATCTGGAGAGGGGCCAAGCACAAACGGGGTTGTTACCAGCAGGACGGGAACACCCTCAACTTGACCCGTCCTCCATTTCCCTTTGTCTGCCATCCACCCCGTTGTATCGCTATAATAGTCGGGAATTGTTTAGTTCTGAGGTTTGGGTCGTTTGCTCATGTTTATAGTTTTGACATTCCTATTAGTTTTCTCCCTACGTAACCTTCATGCTATTTGACCCTTCCTTGTTATTTGTCCATCTCCTTCTTCTGTTGTCTATCTTTATCGTGTACGAGTTGCACCGAGCTTTGAGTGTTGTACATAGGCCAACTGGAATCGACCTGCTATCGATATCTGTGTTCCGAATGTCAGGCACCAAGTTGACTTCCCGAGGCGCGTCCACTTTCTTTCACTACGCTTATCTTGTCCATCGTTCGGACGTCGATACAGACAGCGCCGACCACACTGGCTGCGACAACGAACGCTTTTTGAACCACGAAAGTGGAACAACGGGTTGCCTCCCCCGGCCCATTGTCGTTTATTGTTCCTCGTTCGCTCGTTGGAACGTCAAGTCACCAAGACTCAACAATCTTCCCACCCATCCTCCTTTGTCCCGACTCCCACCATCCTCCCTTTCACTCATTCCTCGCCGGTCATGGAGTCTCAATCCCCAGCGGAATCCTCGACCGCGAACAAGTCGAAACCGAACGGCACGCCCGCGAATGACAAACCACCGGTTCCGCAAAAGACCAGTCAACCCCCAATCCCTGCCAAATTCGCAAACGCCCCTCTGTTCCATACTCGAAAAAAGGACAAAGATCGTCTTTTGAAGCGTTCCGTTACCCCTGCTTCCACGTCCACGCCCTCTCCACCCCATGCGAACGGTGCGAACAGCTCGAGACCCTCACCCAGTGCCACCCCTCGACCCCGCAGACCGCCACCACCGAAAGTCAAAAAGGAGGAGGATGAGGACGGTCCGAATGGACCGTTTACTGGCGAGTTCCAGGAGTTCAGGCTCATGTCTTCGAACTTGAACGGGTGGAAATACGACGTGATGAAGTTTAACTCTCGTCAACCGGTGGAAATCGAGACGTGGCAGAAACCGATCAAGCTGAACCGAAAGGATCTCAAACGCGAGCACGAGTCGAGAGACGGGCCAGGGGTGGGTTTGCCTGTTGCCGTTGGGCCGATGTTGGGTCCGGATGGGAAGCCGGTGATTGGAGCGGATGGGAAGAATGTGATGGTGGACGCGGAAGGAAAGCCGATTCATGGTGAACGCGCCTCTGCTGCTGCGAAGCCGAAGGAGAAGGGCCAGGGGAGGAAGAAGTTCCAGAAGAAGACGAAGCAGGTGTACTTAGTACCCGAGGCAACAAGGCAGCTGAGGAGGGAGGAGAGGTATCCATGGGTTATGGAAGACGCCGCTGGCTCGCAGATATGGACCGGGATGTTGGACGACGTGAACAAGGCGGAGACTCACGCGATGTTCCTGCCTACGGCGGATAACGTGTTCAAGTTTGTCCCTCCACACCGTTGGTACAAGTTCCAGAAGAGGCGGAACCACGAAATTCCGAGTTTGGAGGAAGCAGAGAAGCAGGTGAGGGCGATTCATGCGTTTACATTGGCGAACTACTCTAAAGATAACTAACAGATGGCCGCATACGAAAAACACCGGAATCCGGTGCATTGGCTCTCTGCTCGCGGTGGGCGGAAGACAGAAGATCCAAACTCACCCTCGGTGAAGGTCGAAGAGAACGCAAACCCACATATCCTCCCCACCACGTCGCTGGTTTATGAATTTGGTCAGAGTGCGGGTCCAGGCGGACGTCAGTTACGGGCCGTCAATAAAGGTTCATTGTTTGGAGATGACGACGATGACGAGGAATCTAAATTTGCGAACCGGCGGAGAGAGAGGGAGCTTGGTGGTGAAGGAGACGCCGACGAACTTGATTTCGAAGAGGATTTTGCAGATGATGACGACAAGTATCCAGAAGATAACCAGGATGAGGAAGCCAAGGAATTAGAGGTATGTTTTTTGAATGCAGCAATTCCGGGACCCCTAACTCACACGAACACAGGAGCGGATAAAGAAGGAGTATCGCAAAGCGAAGGCGGTCGCGACCAGCGAATTCGTCGACGATACGGACGACGAAGACGAACAGAAGCTCTCTGGGGCTGGTAAGCAGATGCGAAAGATGTTGAAGAAGAACGACAAGAGCGGGCAGTACGACGACAGTGACGACGACAAGAATCCGTATGCCAGCTCGGTCTGTTACAGGTCAAGTTTTCGATTTTTAGATGTACTCACCCGTATGCGAATAGGAGGAGGAGGATGATGAACCTGATCCGTCTCAAACATACACGGGACCCGCTATTCAGGCGCCACCGCCTCGGCCAGGATCACAACAGCCGACACCATCGAGCAACGGTGCTCCCAGTCAGCCCAACACCCAGGTAAATACGCCACTCCCGGGAGGTTCGGGGTCGCGACCGACATCGCCTGTGCCGACTCAGAATGGACACTCGTTGGTTGCGAAGCGGGCGACGAGTCCGAAGGCGCCTCGAGACCAGCCAAAGGCGGGACGTTCTGGGAGTCCTCTGGCACAAACGTCCACTACGCCGGGGAGTCCTACGAGCGCGACGAAATCCCATTCACAGAAACGGAAAGCGGAGGATTCAGGGTCGCCGAGCAACGCGAATGGGACGAGCGGCGGGACAGCGCCCAAGAAGCGAAGGAAAGGCACTATCGACGGGGAGCTAGAGGACAGCATGGTGATTGAGTGGTTCCGGAATACGTCCAACGTGACCACGCTGGACTGCATCAAACACTTCAAACCGTATCTTACAGACAAGGCCAAGCAGGAGAAGTTCACGAAGCTGATCAGGCGTGTTGCGCACATGAAGGGAGACGAGAAAGTGCTCGTGCTGAAGAATGAATACAAGTAATTCGTTAGCTTTGAAAATAATTTCGTGGAAATTCATTTTTAGATATAAATTTATGAAATTTCCTTTTTGTGATTGCCGAGCGACGTGCCGAGCAACATGGGTTGAGGGAAGCCAAGGACGTCTGGCGATCCGATGTGAACCAAATTATGTTGAGGTTTGGAGAACAAGCTAAAAGGCGCGCTCGCTGAGGTTAAGGGAACGTCGGTCCCCTCCCTTCCCCCGTCCCCTTCAAGGCCTCGTCATGGTTCTCCCCGTCCTCTCTGCCCTCCTGGTTCTCCCCTTCCTCGTGCTCGCCCACCCCACACCAAATTCTGATGGGCCAGAGGTCGTGAAGCGCTCTCTCCCCTCTAGGTGGTATCAAGAGAGAGGTCACCCGGTTGAGAAACTGTTCATGAGGCAGACCGAACCCACCGACGGCGTCAACTATCCTGCCATTGGAAGTCCGCAGTGGTCGCAAGGGTACCCACCCGTCCCACCCGACCCGACGCAGATGCCTCAGGAATGGACCAATGCTCTGAATGCGGCCGTGAATGCAGGAAAGATTCCGAACATCCCCCCCTCGACCAGTACGAACCCACAGAATCCGACGCCTGTCTATGAGGGCGTCAACCCTGGCGATCCGTCTGTTTGTTCGGCCAGTTATGGGTGTCGTGCTCCTGGTGACATTTGGGACGCACCCAACGGCACGATCGGCATCTCGTTTGACGATGGACCTTCTCTTGTGCGCGCCTATTTCACGCTATTCACTTGGTGGTTTGTTCTGATCAACGCGTCGTTCTGATGCGGAAACGTGCTTATTTTAGGGCTCCGACTTGCTGTATACTTTCTTGGAAGGAAACAAGATCCCTTCAACTCACTTTATGATTGGCACCAACATCCTGAATAACCCCACGCTGTTCTCTAGGGCGTTTCAAGAGCTCCATTCGGATATCGCGGTTCACACCTGGTCTCATCGTTATATGACGACGCTCAGTAACGCTGAAGTCGTTGCGGAATTCGGTTGGACGATGGAAATCATCAAGAATTCGACGGTAGGTGTCTTGGCTGTGTCATTTTCCGATCACACGACGTCTTATCCCCGTATTTTCCCAGGGTGGCAGACTGCCGAGGTACTGGCGACCCCCTTATGGTGACACCGATAACCGGGTAAGGGCGATTGCGTCGGAAGTGTTTGGGCTGCAAACCATCATTTGGAATCACGAGTAAGGTCATGTCTTTGAATAGGGTGATGCACAGCTCATATCGTGGGTCCATTTTTAGCACGTTGGACTGGTCTTTGACGACTCAAGGAGGCACAACCGCTGAAGCAATCAATGCATCCATGACGCAGTGGCTTACCGGGCCGAAGTCACCAGGCCTCCTTATCCTGGAACATGAACTGACCGATAACTCTGCTCAGGCTTTTATCGATGCTTACCCGCTGATCTCGACAACCGGATGGAACATCCTGAGTACTGCGCAGATGGAGGGTCAAACGGTGTATCTCAACTCTAAAGACGGCCTCTCTCCCGTTCAACCATTCAACGGAGTTCTCGGCGCTCAGTACTCCAATACTCCTACTACCTCGAGCACTGTGGTTCCAAGTTCGACCGCCCCACCGCCTGCGCCTTCCAACACTACAGCGAACTCGAACACGTCTCAATCGGACAAGAACAAGAATGGGTCCACTCAGTCTTTTGTGTCGAAACTGGCGGGCGTTCTTGGCGGCATGATTTTGACGGTCGCTTTTTACGCCTAGGAGGTTCGCCTACACGCGGCGCTAATTGCACCGCCCCGGACTATCAGACACTCCCTCTCCAGACTTTTTATCACATTGGACTATCAGTTGCACATAGTATAATGCCTTTGTTTCGTCGATACCAACGGGACGGTTTTGACCTTTTTGTGATTCTTGGTACACGATTATTTTCTTTTCCTTTCCCTCCATATCACTAGTTGCGACCCCCCATTCTTGCATCTATATTCTTCAACGACCGTGCATACATTGATGCCTTTTGACGACGCGCCGATAATATCGCATACGTAGCTGTAGACGTCTGTAATTCTTTTCTAGGACTTTTTGAAAAGGGGAAAGCAGCAGGACAACAGGTCGCTGTCTGTACCCTTTGGACTTGATTGAATCTTGCGGATGTCTGTTTCCCACGAATACTTACTAGTTGTACCTCTTTGACGTGAGAAGACGCATTGTGACAGCAACAGTCCGTTTTCTACAGGTTCCGGCAGATACTACGGCTCCAACGTTGATATCGTTTAAAGCTCGGCATCCCGGCACGCTGGGACATGCCCCTCGGCAAAACTCCTCCCAAAGGCGCAGCAGATTTGTGGCATTAATGGGGCCAGTCGGCGACCATGTGCGTCTGTGACCCAATGCAAGTGCCACGATGCCGAGCCCCGAATTCTATCAAAATGGAAAGAAAAAAAGGGCAGGAATGGAGGAAGCCGATGAATAAACACCGGTCCCTGCTTGGAAGCCTGTTACGTTTTTGCCCTGGCACCCTCCTCCCTCTTCCCCCAGAATACTAACGCTCGTGAGTGGTGAACGTGAAATTAAAATTAATTCATTGACGTGCGGCGTGGTGATTATTTTGGGAAGACCGAGAGGACGCAAGGTGCGCGGGGGGGCGGGATGCCGCATACATTCCAGCCTGTTTCCTTGGTGGAGCTTGGCGTGCCCAATCTACCCTGGGCAGTTACATACTTGAGCACTAAAAATAGGGCCCTCAAAGACAGGCAATTCCTTCTTTCACCACTCTAACCAAAAGCCGTATCTCCGACCTGGAGTGCTCTTTTTTTAATTCTCTCGTGTTCAATCGTTCGACGTTCGGGGGCTCGTGTCGTGGTCACGCATCGCAAAGAATTGAATGTCGTACATAAAAAGCACGAAAATAGATTCGAAGCTATTACACTCAATGTTTTCTGAGAAAAATCGTTCCCATTCTTACAGTACTTGTAGCTTTGAGAAGTTGACTAGAGTGTATATCGCACAGCTTCTTACCTTGATTCTCGATTGGGCCGGATCGCCTGTTGACGACGGCACGTTTGCCGAGGGTGATTCCGGCCGAGGACGCCGAAACGATGGTGATCCGTGGACTGGAACGAGGCATTGATCGTCAGTGTATTGAAGTCGATTGAAGTGCACGAATCAGATGCTTAGGTACGTCGTATGCACTTGGTATGCACTGCCTCCCACATCCACATGTGCACACGACACAGCCGGGGTAAAGGGTTCGGTAGCCGACTTTTTGCTTTTCTTGTTCTTTCGGCGTTTAGGAGGACTGCATGGCCGGATCTCGCCTCAGGTGCTTGACCCTCGATTGGCTCCACTTTGAAGCATCCCAAAAGCATACGTACATTCCCCTGCGTGCTGCTTTATTTATAAACCCAAAATATACACGGAATCCCACCCCTAACTCTGAGAGATTGCGCTCGTGGTCTGAATGAATACAAAACTGCTGTGAGACCTGGGGATAAAAATAACGAAAGGTAGACGTTTGGAACGGGGCTCACGTTCCCCTCCTGAAGCCTGGACCGCCGGCTATTTTCGTGGGGGTAAAATGGGGAGGGGGCCCCAACGTTGGCAAGACGTGAGCCCCGCTCGGGATCCTTTTTGGCGAGTGAACAAAGGGCGCGGGTAAATGTAACCTTGGTTCGGACGTCTGACCGCTAGCCCTAACTGAGCCCTCTGCCAGGTCATTGGGAGGGTTTCATCGACATCCGAGCGCACCGCCACCCACACATGGTGACCCTTATGGCCCCAAGAGCCGCGCTCGCCGAAAGGACGTTAGCGGCGATCTGTTGCTCTCTTGTCCAAGATCGCCCGAGAGCCGAACGTAGTAGTCAACGCGCATTAGGCGCGGGGGTGATGTTCTCTGGTTTTCTGGGGGGTTGCGCAGTTCGGTCAGATAAAGCGTACAAATGGGCGGCGGAGGAGCCTAGTGACCACGGGATGAGACCGCACGAGAGCTCGAATTCAAAGCGATGTCCATCAGAACCGTCAACGCCTCCCTTACGACAAGTATCCTTGACTTGTGGGGAAGCGACGCGACCATCACAGCTGTCAATGGTATCCTTATAGCGTTCGAGAAGGGGGCTCGTGTGCGCGCGGGTTGCCGTGAGGTTAGCGTTTTGATCGATTCGCATGTGGTAGTAGTAAACCAAGGAACACGATAAACCGAACATTAGAAACAGTAAATCAGAACCCCAACTCAACGAACAGACAACAAAGAACAGTTACTGTATGGCAACAACAATGGATGAACATTAATGATGGCAGTCCAACGAAACACGCGACGCGGGGCCAAAACCAAAGGGGGGGCCGCAGCAAGTTACAGAAATTCGAAAGTACATGATGGTCGTTATGGGAAATTGTCATGCAATGGCGGTCAGGTACAAGTAGCTGTGGAAGGGAGGATGGAAGGCGACAGTGAACGCGCAAATGAGTGGGTGGAGAATAGGGGATCACGAACATCTAAAGCAGGAGGGTTGTATGGACGGAGAGTCTGGTGTCTGTGTCTCCGCCACACACAGGTGCGAACGTCGTTACGAGTTTTCCAAGTGAAACCTTGAGGAAAGACGCTGTGGTAATTCGCCTCGGGCCTCAAAGGATGCTCGGCCACTTGAGCTTCAGACCCTCCAGCCAGCGCATATACAACAGCTCCGCGATGGGCGACCTTCGCGCAGGCTCAGCTTCCGCAACCAAGGTCGGATCAGACGTCGAGGGCAGTCCGCTGATCTCTTGTTCTTCCGTCACCACCAGTCCCTTCGTCGTCATCTCGCTCTTCCTGATGATCCGCTGGTGCGGAAACAACACTCGCGAGGTGTTGATACACTGCTTCACGGCGTTATTCCTGGAAGAACCCCGTGTTAGAGAATGGAAGACGGCGGCAGAGAATTTCATGATCGAAAAAAAAAAGAGACTTACTCGTTGACGCCCGCGAGGATATCCACGATCAAGTTGTACGCAAGATCTGGGTTCACGTCCTTGAGCTCGGAGAATCCACGTGAGATCATGCTCAACGATTCAATCTCTCGGGCGTCCATATCATCACGTATCGTCTTGCGATTTCGATGCAATCAGCCGAACTGAACAGGCAAAGGTTTTAAAGACTCACCCTTTCGCAGATCGGCATAATTATGTCATCCACGATCGACCGACCGGCCTTCATAGAATCGCTCAGCGTTCTCTTGTGAGGAGACTTGGGCGTGACCGGAGAAGATGGGGAAGAGCCGGAGGCGCCGTCCCTCTGAGACCCAACAAAATCCTGCGACAACCGCAACGAACCGACCGCGTCAACTTTCTTCACAGGACGTATAGTATCCACCCCGCTTCCGAGGTCTGCTACTCTCAACACCGTTCCCCGCCCGTCCATCGTGTTTCTCGTCGCATAGGACGACCTCCTCGACGATCGCACCGAACCTGTATAAGCCGGAGGAGGGTCCTGAGATGGAGGAGTGGAAGGCCCTTCGGCGTTATCTGCGTTCTCAGAGGTCACCCCATCCGCAAGGAGCAACGGGACGTCCCTCTCGCTAGGAGGCGTTTTAATAACCACGGTAGAGCGAAGCGCGTCAGCCATCCCAAAATACACAGGATCGCTTCCTCTCGTAGCGGCCCCACTGTTGTACGAGTCCATCGGGGGCACGCCGTACATGGAGTCATCATCGTGGTCGGATTGTCCCGGCTCATGGTGAGCAACGAGGTCCTTCTCCATGCTCCGGTAGGTTCCCATTGCCGCAGCAGACGTCACTGTGTCGAACATCCATTCACTTTGCAAAGACCTTGCTGTGTCCCGGTTGCGAACGGTAGGCTGGTACATCTGCGGTGTGCGTACCGGTGCGTGTTGTCGGTGGCGTTCGATGAGCTCAGTGAGGTAGGCAGTCTTCCGAGCCCCACGGATGAATCGATGTTGAAGCAATTCCTTCGTGGTTGAACGCTACCATCCAAGCGGTTAGATTGATTGCAATATTTGTCCAATTTGGACGACTTACAGCGGAGGGCTCTTTGGTCAAACAAAGTGATACGAACTCCTTGAAATGCGGAGTGAATTCGCCCTCTAACACGGGTGGTTTGGCCTTGGGGATCAGAAAGAGGACGCGCATCGGATGATACTCTGCCAACGGCGGCTCTCCTTTAGCCATTTCTATGGCCGTGATGCCCAAACTCCAGATATCTGCCTTCGCGTCGTACCCGGCTTGACGGATAACCTCCGGCGCCATCCAGAACGGAGTTCCAACGAACGTGTGCCTCAGAGTTGTCGTGAGCTGGGCGGCGACACCGAAATCAGCCAACTTGACCTTTCCGGAAGCGGATAAGAGGATGTTTGCGGCTTTGATGTCACGGTGGATCGTGCCTTCGTTATGGAGATAATCGAGACCGAGGAGCAGTTCACGGCAGATGATGGCGATGTGGGCTTCGGAAAAGGGACCAGCTTTGAGGAGATCGAGACAAGAGCCACCCTCGAGGAACTCCATGATTATCCACAGCTTGTAGTCGACCACGAACGATCCGTAGTACCGCGTTACGTATTCCGAGTCGCATTGGGCGAGGCTGGCGATTTCCTGTTGGATTTCTGAGATATCGTCATCCGAGTCCTCGAGATCTGCATTCTCGTAAGGCCACGCGCGGGTGAAGAGTAGCGAAATGAGACAGTGTACCTATTTGCTTGACGGCGACGATTTGCTTGGTTTCGTTATGGATAGCCTTGTACACAGTCCCGAAGCTGCCGGTGCCGAGTTTCTCCAACAGCGTGTACTGGCCAGCCGGGTTGTTGCTGGGTATCGGGTACGGTTCTGATAGGTGGCGCCTCTTATCTGGGCTGGAAGCTTCGGGGGATGAGCGTACATCTGCGGACTTTTGCTGAAAACCGGACGATTTGTTAGAAGTCAAGGATTTTCTCAACCGAGTGGGAGAAGGCATGGTCAAAATCAAGGAAAGGGGAAGGGGGAAAGAACAAGTCGGGGGAAACCATGACCGGCAGCGTATTCTCTAGTTTACATTGGGCGAAGCTCCCCTTTACGTGTGTGGCTCGTGTTGATCAACGTCAACGACAGCGTCAACACCAGTCACCCCCGGACATTCCAATCGACACTGTTAAATCCATCCACTCACCATGACCGGGGCTTCACCAAACTATCGAGAGATTATGGGTATTTTAGACGATTGACTGGCGTTGTGAGCTCGTACGTTGCAAGGGTTTCGCTGTGTCGTGGGGCTACTGACGCCGAAGAGGGCACGAGGCTGGGGTCAGTTGTAATATGAATTCTAAGGGACTAGGGCAATTCGGCTCAGATCCTTGCGGTCGGAAAGGAACTTCAGGCGACCTCGTATTTGGGAGCCTTGGAATCGTAAGACGGACAAGAGATTGTGGTCACGGGCGGTGTGGCAGGTGAATGAAAACCTCGTGTACGTCGTCAGCTATTTGTCTTGGCCGCTGTTGGTGCCGCCCACGGCTAGTTTGTAGGATTTGCTGAGCGAGAGATTACAGGAGGGTTTGAGGGAAAAGGATGGAATGACCGAGGATGGGGTTCCGGTCGCCCTAGATGCGTCATGCCACTTCGCCCAAGGCGTCACTGCCACCAAAAAATTGATTGGCTTATTCCTCGGCTAACCCCATCGACTCGACACCAGACAAAGTTTTAGCTACAAGCTCGTCGAATTTCACCAACGATCCACCGAAAATGTCCAACGAGCTGTAACGCGTCTTCTGTCAGGCTTGATGCAAAGGCTGCGGAACGGATAAAGATAACCTCACCTTCCATACGTGAGATCAACCCGGCCATCTGACAGTCGATCGACCAGATCCAGGTCAGATATATCTGCCCGTGGCGGGTCAGCGCAACTTCAGAGCGAAGAGCCAATAATAGCTCACCTTTTGCGCCCCCGGCATACGTCGTCGGCACCTTCACCCATTCCCCCAATCCTATCTCGGGTTTAAACACAAAAGACCCTATAAAAAAGGCGAAATCGACCAACGGGTTACGAGATCTTCGTCAATCCCTTGACACAGTCCTTCCACGTCTGCAGCGTGAATCAAAAATTCGCTACAATATCCCGAGAGGAGGTCCAGGGAACCTGAGCAGGAGTGGTCATCAATATAAACTCATTCTTTGATATTCCGACTACCTCGGGAAACCTCCATATCCGTGATATCCTGCCATTTGTTCATGGCAACGAACCACCTGTCTCCCCTCTTCCTACAACTGCGGCGGCAAAATCAGAACCTATAGTAGCCAAAGGTTTCCATAACACACACCTAACGTCAACCACCAACCTGTCTTTCCCAACAACAGACGAGACCCTTTCCAACCTCTCGAACGAAAATTTCGCGCCAGGGAACAGATAAGACGTCACAATAACCTGTCCACGAACTTTTGAGGCGAACTTGATCGTGTCACAACCAGGTAGCCATTCCAAGTTCGTACCTTGGAAGCTCCTGCGTCCAACCACTCTTTTGCATTCGCTTCCGTGATCCCACCTCCGATCTGAAGTCCTCCTGGCCAGGCACTGAGCGCAGCTCTCGCAGCCTCGTCGTTACCCTTTCCCAGCTTAATCACATGCCCCCCTTCCAACTCATGTTTTCTATACAACCGAGCATAGTAACCGGGAGATTCACTACCCAATCACCGTCAATCAACTAGAGGTCGAATCAAGTTTATACTCGAGGGAACAGAACGTACTTCGCCACGAAGTTGGTCCTCAAGATATCTGGGTTGTCGTCTGAAAGCGTGCCCCCGACGATTTGTTTCACCTGTCCGTCGTGTAGGTCTATGCAGGGACGGAATCTACTCCTTCGCCTCCTGTCCATATCGAGTGACAGAGATAAGATAATCCGACGCGGCCCGATCAACTTATCCTCAAGCCCGCGTGAGGGGTAGCGAGACGTGTATACAATAGGTACTACTCGTTGCAAATTCGATGATACAGAATCTCGGTATATGAAAACAATTCTTTACAATTATATATGCGCGATTTCGAAGATGCAAGAAGGCTGGGTCGTTAAATGTCGTAAGGATGTATTGGAAGGAAAACAAAGACAGAGATCGTGAAGAAATGCAATCGAAAGCGTAGGGTAAACGGACAGCGATACATGGGTGCAAAACATCAAGCAGAGAATCTAGGAATGTGCGTCAGCCGCGCTGCGCAGAGTTGCCGATGTGTTCTAACCACTTACTTTTTGTTGATCTGATACAGCAACGACTCCAAATGGAACTTAACCTGGTCATTCGACAACGAAACCGATGCGCGGTCTTGATATTGCGCCTGCAACAAGTCTTCCATCTTCAAGTCCGCCTGGGCAATCCTATTGCTGATACCCATAGCGTCTTTGCGGATCTCGATATTGAAGACTCCGACCGTGTTGGAAGAAAGGATGACCTCCATCTTGTCAAATTGCATCGGCGAGTACTTGTCGATGGAGATGAGAATCCCCTTGTCGTACCAAGACTTGGCACTGTAGATGAATGAGCCGAACTGGGGAACCCTGCCAGCACGCTGGAGATCCCGAAGGTGGTTCGATTGCTTGGTGAAGGGGAGGGTGAACCGTTTCCTGTGAAGAATCTGAGTAAGAAAGGGCCCTGACGACTTTTTCGTCGAGAGAATGCCCACTTTTGATTACCGCGTTGCATGGTATTCATGGCGCCATCGACAAATGCGTTGTAACTCTCGATCTTCTCCTCGAAGAACTTCTTCCTCTCTGACAACTGCTTCAGGGCCCCCTTCATGTACTCCTTCTCCTGCTGACGATCGAGGCGCTTGCGATGCTTGCTTCGGACGTCACTGGCAATGGCGTTGAGGATCCCTTGATAGCCGTCGTCTCGAGTGATCTTCCCTTGTTTTTCCAGCTCGAGCAGATAGAAAATGGCGTGGGCCTTCACTTCTCGGAAAGTCATCCTACATGGGAGGAGTAAATGTCATTCGACAAATAGAGTTGTTATAATAATGAACTCACGATCTGATATCCTCCAGCCTGTAAGCCCCATCAGCCACGATCGTGGAGGGCATGCGGCGATCATGTCTGTACTGCTCTACCTCCATCTCCTCCAAGATCGAGTCCCACGCGATTTCGTGCTCTTCAGTGACCGGTTGCATCAGTGACTCGACAAGGTCCTTGGACGGTTGAACACGAAGTATGGCTAACACCGCTCGTTTGGCTTGAACCCACAGTGCCTTCACATCTGCGTGAGGGTCTCGGACGTTGGCAAATCGATTGGTGAGTTCAAGCGTGATTGGATGGTCTCGAGCGTCGGTGAGTTCGTTGTTTCCGACGGTGGGCACACCGTTCAGCTCGCCAAGGATGGTTCGAAGTGGGTCATCGCGTTCGGGGGCCTGCTAAGCGTCAAAAAAAGGGTGTTGTGCCCGTGTCATGTGTCACTCACCAAGTGATTCAGGTTATCTGAAAGTACCCTATGAAGCGAATAGACTTCGTTTGGAGAAATCTCGATCGGCTTGGGCTGGACAGTCGCATCCAAGAACTCATGAGCGTGGTACTGCGTCTCAACGTCCGGAACATTGGCAACTGAGGAGCGAAAATAAGCGTACAGCCAAGGGCCCGGAGTATAGTAAAGTGTGTATACACACCCTCGACGAGCCAAGCCGACATCTGGCCGACAGCATTGTTCACGAAGTCGTTCACGGGCAGGTAGCAAGGGTTGTCATCGCCGAACTCCATACCGCTGCAAACTTGTGTCAAGACTCGCGAAATCTGGGCCAAGTTCTTCCTCGACTCGACATTGACAGTAGAAGAAACGATGTCGAAGGTTTCCGGAGTGCTAGGGGAAATCGTTCATGAAGATCACGGATATTTGGAGGGCAGAGGCTTACATGATAGCGGGGTTGATAGACCTGTAGTAAATCAACCTACCAAGGCACGACGCGTATTCTTCGTCGGTGGCATGCGGGAACTTCTCCCTGAGTGCAGCGAGTGTCTCACGGGCAAGATACCTCATGCCATATGGAACTTTGTTCGTCGAGTTGATGATTGCCGTCAAAAAACTCTCGCTCCACCATTGTAACAGCTGTAGGTCTGCAACACCATTAGCTAATTAGCTATTAGGAAATACACGAGTCCAACGGATGAACGCACGGCGGATATACTCTGCGCGGGTATCCGGATCGTTCAACGCCTGGTAGAAAGGTAGATCCTTGTCCGGTCTATGGACGCCAGTCCGCATCTCCTCGGCAGACACCCGGGTGCGGTAGATCTTAGAGGAATTGTATGACTAGAAGGAAAGTTGTGGTGGACAGGGACGCACGATGGAGGGGTCCGCTTCCAAGTCAAGGTCATCGGCCTCCACGACCTCCAGAATCAACCTCCTCAGTGACTCTCGGATATAGAATGACTGCTTGGGTCGAATATACTGCACCGCGACGTTGATATACATAGGGTGACTTTGACGAACGTCTGCCAGAGTATTCGCAGCTTGGATCTCCTGAAGGACCGAGTGCTGGAGGACCGGATATAAACACTACAGCCACCATTGTTACGAGGGGAACGGGAACTTGCCTGGAACATCTTAAGAAGAAGGTAATCCTCCCTCCTGTCATGCCCATACGCGTATAGTGTCAAGGTGACGCGCTCAACCAACCTGCGAGACTTCTCGTCAACCTCATGCCCGGAAACCCTCATGAAGAGTTTAGCAAGGTATTCGCCGCGGGTCTGGAGCAAGTAAAACAGTTGCTGGTACAGATCTAATTTTCGTTTCGCTGAATGGTCCAGAGTGCTGGGACCTGCGAATGGATCACCGTGAGCGGCGAGGATGGAAGCTCGAGTTGCACTGATCGTTCCGGATTCACCACGACCGAGTCTACGCTTGACACGGGCGAGCTCTTCAAACGTCTTCGCGTTGTTCACCATCAGTGCAATCTTGGTGTCCAACTCGTTCACGTTGGTCTCCAGGGTTTGTACCTCACGGATCTGTTGAACGACTTCCTTGCGGAGACTCTCGACAGTAAGTTCCGCCTGAAAATCGGCCTCAGAATCGTCGAGGAGATGCACAAAGTTTTTGATTGTTCCAACGTTGACGTTTGTTCCAAGAGTGAGCTGACGGTACTGCTCCCTTGTCTCCTTCGCACGGACGAGAGCCTGGATCTGGATGACTCGCTTGAGGTTCTCCCGGTAGTACCTAGCCTTCGCTTGGAATTTCCCGCGTTGAACGGCACCTCGGAGCAGGGCTTGGAGATGGACGGCGACATCTTCACTTGCCCACAAGTGATCCCTCCACGCGTAGTAATCTCTTCGAACAAGAGCACCTCGACAGGAGGCTTGGAATCCTTCTACCTCAGGTTCAACGAATTCTAGTTTCTTTCCGGTCTCCCGGTGCTTTGTCCGGGCCAGGGCGGCTCGGGCGCGAGCCTGGAAGCTGTTGACCGACGAGACTACCTTGACCTCTGAGAGCGCCTTAGCCAACACCTGATGCTTCTGTCTTGCCAAATTTGCTCGAGCGCGGGTCTGAACGCTGACGATAGCAGAAGTCACTTTGCGAAGGTTCCGGATGAGCATGAGCAGGCGTTTTCGAACGAGATAAGTCCTGGCAGCAGCTTGGATTCGGACGATGATGTCCGAGATGTCGTCGAGTTTGGCTAGTTGCCTGCCAATCATACGTCGCTCAAGGACGCCCCTCGCGTGAGCCTGGAGACCGATGACTTGGGGAACGATGCGCTCTATGAGGGATACGTGCTCTTTGATCCTGCGACGAGCCAACACCCCGCGACAAGCGGCTTGTACATTGACGATGGAGGTCACGACCACTCTCTGGCTGAAAGATTTAGTGACCTGCTGGTGGGACTTCCTGACGATCCGAGCTCGGGCAATGGACTGAAGCTTGACAAAAGCAGCGCTACTACGCTGAAGGGCTCCCCTGAACACTCGGAACCGTCGCCTCTGGATAACGCCCCTTGCTTGGGCTTGGATCTTGACAGTAACGTTGGAAATGCTGCGAATTCGTTTGAGTCGTTGGTACCAGGCCCTGCGGGCGAGAAGTGCTCGGGCCGCAGCTTGGATTGCGATCACGCGTGGAGTAACGTCCGTATGTCGCCGCCTTGCTTGTTGTAAGTGGCTCCGAACAAGGAAACCTCTGCATTGGGCCTGGATCTTGCGACCGTAGCGTTCGGCGAGATGAAGGCGAGCTTGGAGTGTGGCTTGGGCCTTGCGAGCCAGGAAGGCGCGCGCCATAGTTTGCAAACCAATGATTGATTCTTCGTTCTCTAGGAGCAGACGGTCTCTGCCTGGAAGCGGCTGTTAGCAGACCGGGTAGAAAAGCCACTCTATAGAATCTCTTACGCTCATCTTCAGTTTCGGGTTCTTCCTCTGGTTCTTCGTTGATCTCCTTCGCAAGCTCCCGCCCGACGTCGCTGAAATTGGGCATAGGGACGCCAGCATCCTTCAAACCTTTTTGGGTTCTCCGGAGTTGATCATCCGAAAATTGAAGCTGACCCAACAGGTTGCCAATGCGATCGGCCATGCCGCGACGGGCGAGCAGATGACTGAAAGAAATGAGGAGTGACAACGTACAACCTTCAGCACTACTCACCTCAGAGCATGGATACAATATACAACTTTGGGGAAGTTCTTCTTTTCGTAAAGGTCAGTCAATTCGAAGATGAAGCACTGGAAATTGTCAGGGCGAAAGTCTGGCAAGAAAGGGCGGCCATTACCTCAGGTAGCCCAGCGTCGTTGCGAACAAAATCGAAAAAGTAGTTGATGTTGTCAGAATGCCTGAAATCCAGCTTCCGTGCCTGATGAAACGTGATTAGCGATCATGAATGAAGAGAAGGACTTGGTAAAACCTCGTAGATCCGCCGGGTACCTGCCTCGCCCTTGAATCTCCTCACAAGCTTGGCTAGAACGATCCCGTTCCTCAGCTCTTCCTCCATCTCCACGACACCAAAGCCGAGTTCCTGCTCCAGACACCCTTCTATCCACTGCTGCGCCTCGCCGACGTGACATAAGTATTCATACGCCTGGATGAGATGTCGTTGAGTGTCGGCCCATAGGCCCCGTGTCAACCTGGAGGATGGTAGTGGAGTAGCAGCGGCAGCGGCGGGGGTCTTCCGAGAGAGTTTGAGTCGTCCGGGAATACCAGCGACGTCTCGCGTGGGGTTCAAGACAGCGCTGGGAATGATGATGTCCTGCTTCGTAGGTGATGTCGGGACTGCCGGGAGAGCGCCAGGTGTTCCCCAGACATTCTGCCGCCTTCTCTCCCGGGCCTGCTGGCGCTTTTGTCGCTCATCGTCGAGATAAGAAAAGGCATCAATGGTAGAGGTGGACGGTCGTTTATCAAAAGATGGACGCTCTGGTGAAGAAGGTGGTAAACGAGACTCTCTGAACTTTGATGGTGAAAGTCTCTCTGGTGAAGAAGGTGGCAAGGATGATTCCACGGTTCGGGAAGGCATCGACCGCTCTGAGATTGGGGACGGAGGAGGTTTTTGTGGTTCATCGGCCACCAAATCGTCATTTGCGTCCCCACTAGCGATGCGAGGTAGGTGCCGACCAAACTTTCGACTGGTTCCGAGGCTCTCGCCATAGGTTCCCTTCTTGTTTGCCATGTACGAGCTTCGGTAAACACGGGGTGACATCACTGAGGGGACAGGGGGCTCCGGCGGGGGTTGATAAGGGGGTTGAGGGGTGGATTGAATTGAGTACGATGAAGGGGCTCCGTCAGCGGATGATTTCTCCGGCGAGACAGACCGTGCCGAACGAGTGTAAGACCGTGGTGGTCGGTTCCCCAAATCCTCCGGTGGGAAGTGACTGCCGTTTCCGATGATCGAGCCAAAGCCAGATATGGAGGCGGGTCTTGTCTTGAAAGGTGTAGATTTAGCGGGGCTATGGGCTGAAGAATATGGAGTGGATGTGGGAGAGGTTTGCTCGGATAATTTGGAGAAAGTGTCTCGTGCGCTCTGGAAAGTGCTTTCCAAGGTGTTGGACCGTTGCGCGCGTGGAAGCTGCTGGAGAGAGGAAGTTGGCGCGAGAGTAGTGGCCACATTGTTGAGCTTTTCGACGATGGAGGAAGGGCTAGGGTTGGAATTGGGTAGCCTGATGCGATTGACAGTACCAGTGGATAAACCTGACAACGGCGGGGGATCGGGAGAAACTACACTGACACCAGTCGTGTTCGGGGAGAGAGGAGAAGCGATTATAGTAGCAGGGAGTGTATGCCGTTTCGAACTCGAAGGAGTGAGTATGGGTGGATGATCTTCTTGCGGAGATCTAAAGGAGGGTTGGTCTGCCGACCTGGATGGTTCGGGTCCGTCGTTATAAAGTGATCTCTTTGTCGGGCTGTAGACAGGATCATCAGTTGCATCAGGCGGATTGTATCTTCCCTCAAGGATAGTCTCTGCCTTCACCCGTTCCTCAAACTTCCCTCGCATGAGGTCCAGACTGGTTCCAGAGCGGTGAGAGGGTGTCCATCGCCTCGTGGCGGTATGCGTGCCCGACGACCCTGTGCTGGTCGGAGATTGAAGAGCTCTGCTAGACGAAGAGCTGGACCTTGTAAGTGTGGAAGTCGTACTCCGTTGGGACGATGTCCGCTCAAGCAGCCTGGTCTGATAAGCGAATGTTCCAGGATTTGAGACCGGTCGCTGGCTGTTGGAAGGCACGGAGTTTGCACGATCCATTGCACTCATAGAAGTAACGAATGGTGGACGAGGGTCGAGTTGCCTTAGTCTCGGTTCCTCGTCTCGTCGTCCTGAAAAGAGGTGAGAAACACAGCCTTCCTTATCCGGAAAGAAACTCCCATCCGCCTCTCGATGATGGACTCGCTCGACTCGCTCGTCCTCTCCATCGTTCCGCAAGCGAGGACAGACAGTGAGCTTAGAAGAGAGTTAGTCGCGACCTGCAGAGATATTCTCGCAAGGTCAGTTAGAGATGCAGAGGCTCCTGATCCATAAATAACGAACGCCCACCACAGTCACATCGGCAAATCGAGAGAACTTGACACTGGGCAGCTTTCAGATAACATTAAGAAACACCGTCAGTCGCGTATACATTGCTGAGAAACGAACCTCGGTGCTAACATCGACACATTATCCAAAGTCAACCAACTGAGCCCATCAGGGACGTCGGCCCTTCGCTTCACAAATCTACTTTCGCGCCTACTCGACCAAGTGCGCCATGGGTCGCGTCCTCCCACCCTTATTCTATATTGACGACAAACTAGCCTGCTGTGTCAAGGAAAAACGCGTCGCTGCAGTTTCTACATGCCCTAGCCTCATCTAGCTCCCGATCAATAACGAATGGGCCGAACTACCTACCAGCGCTCGTGCCTCCACCAACTTTGGCTGTGCTGCCTAGCCCAGCAAAATCCCCTTCAGAAGCTCTGGCTATCGTGGGGTCAAGGAAGGGGCGATCTATCGCAGATAAACTGAAAGAGTTCCGCGCAGTCCAAGGTCCGGACCTCCCTTCACAGACGTCTCACATCCTGACACTCGCCTAGGAATACCAGTCCTTCCAGAACATCTCCTTCTTCGAGATACCCTGTACCTTTTGCAAGGCATCTCGGGAAAGTACGTACAGTTTTCCCGAGAATCTGAGGACAAGAATTCGGTTATATTCGTGGGCGATCCTGTAAGTCATCATCCTGTGCGGATGCACCCTGTCTCATCCGTTCAGAGGTACCGCATTTTAGAACCAACAAAGGCTCTGATCCACAAGCTGGCCGAAGTTGGTCACCTATATATCCGTGTCGATGCCTTCGTCCGAGAGAGAGAGGGAAAATCCGGCGTAGGCATGATCGAACAGAGCTTGTGCCATCACCTCCAGACTCAGCTAACCGAGTACTATCGCCTCATCGCTATTCTCGAATCTCAAATGGGCGTTACAGACAAGACCGAGGATGCACTGAAACCACCTGCTTCCGCCCCGACGAACGATCTTATCGAGAAGGACACAGGCTTGACCTTGAAGCGATTGGATGTTTGGATTGACGACTGGAGGCTGAGAATGCGAATGATGAGTGTCTGTGTAGAAGGAGCCAAAGGTATCTCTCGCTTGTCGTACCAGGGGACACGGAACTGACAGGTCTTTTGTAGAAGCATATGGCGGTGCTTTGGTTAGCACAATTCACGGTTACACCGATAACGGTGACCCCTTCGTGCGCAAGTTCACGGACCAACTTTTGGAAGAAGTACGCGAAAATTTGACCTTGAACCATATCGTCAGCCCTCACTAGTCTGAGCCAGGTTTCGAAGCCCTTTTTCACCATCCTTCAAAAATGGATCTTCTCTGGCGAATTATATGATCCCTGCGATGAATTCTTCGTGGCCATGGACCCAGAGCTGGCACACTATCAGTATATTCACCCCAAGGCTATAAGCGGCCAAAACTCGACAGATTTTGGCCTTCCCAACATCTTGGGGGATTTGGACGAGGGATCTTCGGAGAGCGATACAAGATCTAGGCTGTGGGAAGCAAAATATCGATTCCGGAAAGAAATGCTACCATCATTTCTAGGCGAGGCATTTGGAAGAAAGGTCAGTGAGCTGTTCCATCGCCAGATTTTGGCGCCAATAATGGAGAACTCTGTAGATTTTCTCCACCGGAAAAAGCTTGAACTTTATAAAATACAGTTGTGGCGACTCAGATTGGGTTATCACGCGTCAAAGATTAACCACGACGAAAGGAGGTGTGCACCTGTGTATCAGATACTTATTTCAACGGCTCACTGAGTTGCACGTATTTCAGACCTCAAATACAGCGACATTCTCGGGCTAGAGAAATCCATCGACGCAGCTTACGAGATCGCAAGTCAAAGGCTCTTTGATGTCTTCTTTGACAAATTCAAGCTGCTCGATCACCTCCTGGCGCTGAAACACTACTTTCTTCTGGGATATGGCGATTTTGCAGACATTCTCATGGATGCCCTTGCGTAAGCCCTTCCATCTAATTCCTGCCACGAACTGAGAAGTGCTTCCTCAGTCCGAACCTGTCCCGCCCAGCGAACACCATCTATCGACACAATCTCACCGCTACACTTGAGACTGCGATACGTTCCTCAAATGCTCAAAGAGACTCATCAGACGTATTACGTCGACTCGACGTACGTATGATGGAATACTCCCACGGGGAAATTGGCTGGGACGTCTTCACCCTTGAATACAAAGTGGACTCTCCAGTCAACACGGTCTTAGATGCGGATTCGATGATGAATTATCTCAAGCTATTCAATCATCTTTGGAAAATAAAGAGGATCGAGTCTGCGCTGAGTGCGGCATGGATGAGAACTGCAGGGGGGTCCAGAACATTTCTGCGACTAGCAGGTGTGAACCTTTGACTCTGGGTGCCGATGAATCGCACTAAGACTTCGTCCTGATGCTAGATCTGAACTTTCAGTGGCACAAGATTCGCCTTGTTATGGCAGAAATGATTCACTTCATCCGCCAAACCCAAGCGTACTGTCAAGTAGAGGTCATCGGATGTTCGTGGGAAGCCCTCCACCAGTTTATCCAGCAAAAGAAAGGAGACCTCGATTCGCTCATTGACGCGCATCGTTCATACTTGGACCGGATCGTCAAGAAGGTTCTATTACTCACCCACAAGATGGGCCGTGAGGTAGGGGCGGTGAAATCTGTAGTAATGCTTTCTGACACCCGCCCAGGAGAGTTTACTCAATCAAATGAGGGAGCTGTTCACGATCATTCTACAGTTCCGAGAGTCTACGGTCGGTTTCGCCCCGTCTCCTCCAGACTTCATCTGACAGGTTGGTACCATAGGACAACTTTTATAACCATTGCTTGTCCGAGTCTGCCCGTCGGGATGCTGAGCGTGACGCAGACAGGGTGAGCATCTAAACGAGATTTGAGAGAGGGCCGAAGGGACTGACAATCTGACCACAGGGGGTGGTCACTGCAGGTGATACGGACCCTCGCGTCCAGGAAAATATGGACCAAACCCTCCGTATGATTCAAGAGTATAGCACAGCATTCTCTGAGAAGACGCAGACTCTTGTACATGGACTGCAAAGTCATCATGACCTTGATTGTCGTTTCCTCGGGACTATGCTCTCGTTCTCAGACTTTTACAAAACGAAGAAGGATATCGTCAAAGCGCAGTGAATACAGTTATGGTTGTATCGTACATGGTGAGGTGGTAATATAATATGTTGTGGTAGATGTACATGCTAATGTGCAGCGAGATCGTGTATCATGTGGCTTCTATTTTGCGGCTCAGCGTTTCTAGACTTTTGGTTCCCTGTATAGTTTCAAGAGCAAGGAACTACAAACCACCGAAACGGAGGAAAGAGCCATTGAGAGCGAAGCCCACACGGGGTCGAGGCGAGCATTTCCGATGGGGTAGATCACCCCGGCAGCAATAGGCACCGCGATGATGTTGTAAATCGCTGCCCAGAACTGTCATGTACGGTCGGTCGATCGGTTAGAACTTGGGTGAACTGAGTGGTGCTTACGAAATTGAGTTTCACCCTGTTGAACACTTTCCTCGACAACTTTGTCAGGGTGAGGATACCTTTCAAGTTAGACGACACGAGAATGAAGGATGCGCTTGAGAGTGCGACATCGCTTCCGGACCCAATAGCGATTCCGACGTCTGCAGCGGAAAGTGCCTGGAGAGCCGTCTGAGTCACTATCCAACGCAGGGGAAAATGGAGGGAACTTACTGCAGCATCATTGATCCCATCTCCGGTCATTGCGACAATGGCCCTGTTGTTCAATCCTCCCCCAAAGATCCTGCTCAGGCCAGTCGCGGGCCTCTTGGTCCCGAATTGCTGTAGCCACTGGATTTTCAGGGCCTTCTCGTGGGGAAGTACAGCAGCGATGACGTTCGTCGTGGGGATCCCGACCTGCTCCGCGACAACCTTGGCGGTCTTCTCATTATCCCCTGAGAGCATCCACGTCTGGATACCGTCTGCTTGGAGTCCGGCGATGACGGCCTTAGCTTCCGGTCGGATAACATCCGCAACGGCAAAGGCCACAGCCGCGGCGTATGAGGTGGATCCATTAGCCTTCATGGCAAGAATGGCGATGCTGTTGCCCCGGGATTGACAGGAATCCATGAAAATTTCGAGCTGCGGATCGACGGTTGCCCGATGCGCTTCCATCCAGGCAGCATTTCCAATGATCACTTCCGTGGAGCAGGGGAACAACGCCTTCAACCCACGTCCGGGGATCTCCTCGACATCGTTCAATTCCTCAGAGCTGGACCCGCGCTCTTCGCAATACTGTCTGATCGCAAGAGCAACTGGGTGGGAGCTCGCCATTTCGATCGACAGCGCCAGATCCAGCAACTTCTTCCGTTCCAGCGAGATCGACGGGCTGAACTCTGCTCCAACGACCTTTGGCTGCCCTCCTTCGGTAATGGTGCCAGTCTTGTCAAAGACCACGATGTCTACCTGGGCGCATTCTTGAAAGGCTTCTCCGCCACCACGAACGAGAATACCGAATTTAGCCGCTAGACCTGAACCAACGAGTAGCGCGGTGGGAGCGGCGAGACCGATCCCGCAGGGACAGGCGACAACAAACACCGCGATGGAGAACTGTAGCGACCAGACGGCTAGTAAGGACGTGAGTGACCAGCGAAGGCTTGTTAAAGAGATGTGAGCTTACTCCAGCCACCCATATCTATATCAAGATAACTTTCAGGCAGGACGCCGCTCAAACCAAGGCTGAGCCAGATAACCCACGTCAGGATTGCGAGGAGAGTAACGATGGGGACGAAGTATCCCGTGATGAGATCGGCCACTCGCTCGATCGGCGCACGGCGGGTCTGACCCTCACGGACAACCTCGACAATTTTGTCCAGCCTGAATTCGAACGCAGTGGTCAGAAAACATGGATCAGGACTACATGGGCTTCTCACATATTCTGTCCATCAAGGCCAGAGACCCTGATGTGGACGGCGCGGCCTTGATTGATTGTTCCGAGAAAGACCTCATCTCCTAGAGCCTTCTTGATCGGTTTTGACTCTCCTGTCAATGAGCTTTCGTCGAAAAAGGTCTCCCCGAAGGCAATGACGCCATCTGCAGGAGGCGATGATCCCTTGCGTATGAGCACTATGTCTCCGATCTCTAGAACCGATGCGTCGATCTCGGTGGTCTTCATCCCGACCTTCGCGAAGAGTTCGTCAGCTTCGAGACTTCCTTTTTCTACGTCGATGGATGAAGCCGTAGCTGAAGTCAACGGTTCCATAAAAGCCACGGACTTAGTCTTCGGGGTGACAAGGAGGGCGTTTGATGGTCGAAGTTTTCCCAGACTAGAAACCGCATCCGCGGTGCGGCTCTTGCTGTACGCTTCCAGAGAACGGCCTTGATCCGAATCAGCTATTGGCGAGGGAATAACTTGGGAAATATTTACTTACCAGCCAGAAGGAACATGGTCAGAAAAACGACAGTATCAAAATAGCTCGTGACGTTCATTTCGTCTCCTGTCGTCGGTTCTTGCGTGGCCGCCAGAATAAGGAGCACAATCGAAGCAAAGTACGCTACAGACACCCCGGCCGACACCTATAGATCGGGAAACGAGTCAGTGAACCCGCGCTATGACCTATTTGGTTTCGAATGCTGACCAACAGGTTCATGCTACCAAAGCGAACGAAGCGTTTCCAAACGGGCGTCTTACTTCCCCTCCTCCACAACGCTCGGATTTCCTTGATACTCCTTCTGTGGAAGCTTCCGGCACTGTAGAACATGACTGGAGTAGACATGATAAAGATTGCCCACTCTGCCCGTGGCACGCGCCCCGCCCATACGGGTGTCATCAGGTACATCCTTGCGGGATCATTGCGAGGGACCAGCGTCATGTAAACGACGCCGATGATGAATGTTGGGATCGCGACGATGAACGAGAACACGAGGCGGTAAAGAAGGCTCTGCCTTTCGCGAAGCTGCATGCGTCGTGCACGTTCCTCGAGCGTTGGTGGGTGATAGACGGATACGTTGTACGGGGGTGAGCTTGCAGAAGCGATGGCCGATATTATCGTTCTGACTGTGAATACAGAAGGTTCGGGGGTGTAGGAGATTTGGAGAATTGGGTCCGTGCGGGCCGTTATCGGCTTCAAGACCGTCACCTTAGCCTTGAGACGTTCCAGTGCGTGCATAACCTTCGAAGGGCAACGCCTGAGAATATTTTAGATACCATCCAAGCCAAAATCGCCATGAAACACTCACTCGGAGTGCATCTCTTCGACTTTCAAGGAGATAGTACGGGTAGCGGTCTCCTGGGTTGGTGCTTTGACCAATGGTTCCACCTTGACCACCTCTGCGTCGAATCCGGCATCTTCAACGGTTTCAATCACGACGGGGGCCAACTTCTGCGACTTTACCACGACTCGAGCGGAGTGACCCATGAGATCGACCACAACGTCAGACACTCCATCCACTTCAGATAGCAGGCGAGTGAGGGTATTAGAACAGGCGGCGCATGTCATCCCTCCAACTGAAAGGGATAGAATGGCGGATCCTTGCTCTTCAGCAAGAGGCTTTGAGCCTTCCAGGAGTCCCACCGAGGTCGGCAGCTCGGTAATGACATAGGTCTGTGCCTCACCAGACTGGCAGAGCAAACACTGAGCGACGTGCTTTCCCTGCTTGACGGAGAATGGACTTGAGATGCTTTGACGAAAGCACCCGCGCTTTGTCGTCACTAGGGAATCCTGTGGAGCGGGAGACTCGATGTCGAACCCGGAGTCTTCAATGGCGAGTTCGATTGTCTCCTTGTCTAGCTTGTGGTTGTGCCGGACTCTGATGGATTGGAGGACGATGGAGACATCGACGGAATATGGCGGTGGAGTCAGGGCGGACAGGGCGTCTTCGATTGTATTGACACAGCTAGGAAAAGCTACGTTAGCGCACCCGATAAAGAGGTGGTGAGGCAGATGGGTGGCCTACCTGGCACAATGAAGATTGGAGACGAAGATGGTGGTTTCCACCACCGGTTTGGAGGGACCAATACCCATATCGATTTCTAAGGGTGTGGTTTTCGATGGCATACTGCTGGGCTTTAAGGGTCTCCAAGGGGGTGAAATTTGGTCCGCTACAGTGAATTAAGGAGGTCGAGAGGACAACCGGTGAGATCCAGAGAGCTGAAGGTGAAATCCCGGACCGCTTTTCTTGTGGCACATCGGATTCCTTTTTATTTGTCCGGAGACCCGTTGGAACACCCCGTTGGAACACCTCGTACGGTGGCGTGCTTTGTAATTGAACGCTTGGGCGCAAAACTTGCTCAATGGTGACATCAATCAGATCCGGAACTAAAGAGATTTCAAATTGAAAGCTTCTTCCTATTGGTCGCAAATCTTGCTCATCGGCAGGACACCACATCCGAATCAGCAAGCAGACGCCTGTCGCAGTATCAGCAGACCTTGCTTATAGAACACCCAAGCGTAAGTTATATATTCATCGTTGATTTGCCAATCATCAAAATCCTCCCCTTGGTTACATTATATCCTGGACGGACTGCCAATGGCTTCTGAGTTCTAGAATACACCAGTAAAATTTAATTCCGCGTTTCGGGCTCGGTTTATCTTTGCATGGTGCAGGTTCCACCGAAGGCGCGGCGCCAGTTGCTAGGTTTCGCCATTTCCCTGGCCAGACGGAGTGGCGACAGCAACAGTTTCGTTTTCAAGGTTGTTCGAAGGCTGAAAATCCATGGAAACAAATCGAGAAAGGTCATTCATTTCTACGGACCCTGTGCGGCGGAATAGTTTCTGGGCTTGTTGAGACGCACTCTCTACCGACAGTTGGTGGGAACCAAACCAGGCTTCAGTTACGGAGGGTTTACAAATTTCGTACAGGTAAAGTGGTTTAAACGTGTACCAACCGTTGGTATTGAAGATCACCCCTTACAGTGACTGCACGTCGACGGATATTAGGAATACAGTCGAAAAATTTGCGAATGAACTAGGCTAATCGTTGTCGTTCCCAGGTCAGTTGGCGCGGAGAGTTTTCGCTACCTTCCTGATCCCAGGTGGGGGACAGACAACACAGCGTCTTGATTTGCGTAAGAGGAAGACGTCCTACCCTACAGGCTGTTGAGTGATCTGAGGAGTAGGGGTTCCGACATGAAACCAGGTCATGGGTGTCCCCTATGTTCGCCTTATCGCAATCCACGGTAACTGTTCAGGAAATATCGTGGCTGGAAACTTTTACATTTTGTCATGAAAAAATATTCACTCAATAACAAAGTCCCTGGTAACTTTATGGGTAAACGTGCTATTCAAAGCTCATCGTGGATGCCTTTTCCAGTCTCCTTGTCGAAGACCATCGGTTTCTGGGCAGAATCGCCGAACATACCGGGGACGTAGTCGGGGAAGTCGGGCATTACAATGTCTTCCTCAAATTCTGTTGGGTCAACCTCAGGGGCTGGCTTGATATCAACCTTAGCCTTGGCGGTCTCGGAGACCCCCAGGGACCTCCGCAAGACCCGGTCAACCCTGACAAAGAATCTGTGGTAAGAACGGGAATGGTTAGCCGTTCTATTCTGATACGCAAGGCACAGTCACTCACTCATTGGAGTCATGGACCTGGAATCCAGATCGTACAAGCGCTCCATCAATGAGGATAGAGGCAACTTCTTTCAGTTCCATTTCGGCCTCGAGGTCTTCACTGAAGAGTTCCTCGACCCGAGCAAGCATGCCCTCGATCAGGGGCGACTTGGGGTTGATCTCCAGGAGCCTCTGCTTCTTCAGGAATTCGACGGCCTCAGACTTCTCCTGGTTGTGGCCAGCATCTAGAGTTCCCCAATCAATCATTGCAGGTGGGAATGGGGAAATCCAGAAGGAGCTCACTCATCAGCTTTTCGAGATTGGCGGTATAACCAATCTCATCAGCTACGATAGCACATGCACTAGTAACGAGACGATTGGAAATGACGACTGGAAACGTAAACATGAGCATGGGGCCAACGGTCATTGTGTGGAGTACTCACCGTCTCGGACAACATCCTTAGTCTCTTCCTTCAACCACTCGATGAGGGGTTTGAATTTCTCTCCCAGTTTCTTTTGCGCCTCTTTTGAATCTTCTCCCTCGTTATCTGTGATGAGGGTCAATCGCTGAACCGGTCCTTAACCAGAAACTGTCTCCTACCCTCGTCACCGAACTTCAGACCGGCTTTAGCCACGTCCTGGAACGGCATCTTCCTAACATAAACGTTCAGCAATTTCCTTGGTCACAAAAGGTTAATACGTACTTGTGCGTACGCAGGGTATTCGCAAGGACCTCATCAAGAGGCTCAGTAAAGAGAAGAACCTCGTAACCGCGAGCCTCGAGTTTCTCAACGAAGATACTACGCTTGATCTGCTCAGCAGTCTTGCCGGCGTCGGCCATGTAGAATATTTGAGTTTGTCCTTTCCTCTTGTTCTCTGCGTACTAGGAACCGTCAGAGGCACTGCCAACAGGTACATCAGACACGACTTACTTGATCGAGAGTGATATCTTTCCTTTGAGTGGACTCGAAACGGACAAGGTTAAGGAGCCTATCCCTGTTCTTGGAGTCCTCCGCAATACCAAACTTGAAAATCATCCCGTAGTTCTTTGTGACCAAAGCCCACTTCTCGGCGTCTTCAGTCGCCAACTTGTTGAGCAAGATCAAAAGGTGTCTCAAAATGATGCTCCTCATCTGCTTCACGAACTTCGAGGATTGCAGAGTCTCACGAGAGACGTTGAGAGGGAGGTCATCAGCGTCGATAATAACCTGGACCCAACTGGCCCACTTGGGGAGTCGGTCGGAACCGAACTCGGAGGTGATGAAGACGTGCTTGACCATGAGCCTGATATCCTTCTGTTCCAATGGACCGGTCTGTTGCCAGTGGGAATCCGGGCTGTGGAGCAGGTTAATACAAGTCGCCAAGACAGAGCGCTGAAAGTACGAACATCTTCTCGGGGAGGAAAATGATACCCTTGAAAGAAGTACCAGCGGCATCTCCGGCGAACTGATGCCAACCAATTGGCTTCCTATAGTCTTTGAACGTGGCACGGTAGAAGTCGAGGTACTCTTCCTCAGTGACATCCTTGGGATCGCTGTGGATACATCAAAAATGGAGGACTCCGGAAAGAAGACCCCAAGACATACCGCGTCCAGATTGGTGGTTGAGAGTTAGCGTGGACCCACTCATCGATTGTGACTGTCTTGGTTTTTGGAACTTCAGGAACCTGTGGTTTTTTCTCTTCCTCAATCGGGACGTCTTCAATGAGAACTTCGTCGTCGTCATACGATTCGATGGTTCTGTCCTCCTTCTCGGGTTCAGGCACACTTTCGGTCTCCGTTGGAAGCTCATCCTCTTCAACTGGAACCTCCTCTGTCCTCTGAGTGAACAGGTAAACGGGGAAAGTCGAGGAGAATGCGGAGTGTTTGTCGCTGAATACCATTTTGATTAGTATCATCTCACCGAACGAAAAATTGCAGAGAAGAGGTTACATCAATCCGGTCAACTTGGTGGTCGACAGGTAATCGAGAGCGTCTGGCTTCATGACGAGCGTAATTTCCGTACCTTGGCCGAGCGTTGCTCCACGAGGGTCGGGGTACACCTCGAACGAACTTTCATCGGCGGTAGAACTAAAGACCCATTGTTCAGGTTCAGGGTTCTCCTTCGACCTCGGAGGACGAGAAGCGACATAAACACGATCCGCAACCAGGAAACTGCTGTAGAACCCGACACCGAATGCACCGATGAGATTTCCGGTGCCGACAGTGGTATCGGCGCTTTCCGCCCTGTTCAAGAACTCTGTAGTTCCAGACTTGGCGAGGGTGCCGAGGTTTGCAGCAAGTTCTTCCTTGTTCATTCCAATGCCGGTGTCTGTTTCAAATGAGCTGGATGCTCTGGTTTTGTCACAGAGGTACCTACCGGTGATGATAATCTTTCCGCCCTTCCCGTCCTCGTCCTCGACGGCCCTGATAGTTATGTTCAGAGGGTCATCGTTTCCGAACCCCTTCTTCGTCAATGAGGTGAGACGGAATTTTTCCAGAGCATCGTTCGAGTTGGAGATCAATTCACGCAGCCAAACATCCCTAGAATAAAGTAAAACAGCCGAACAGTCTATACTCAAACGGACACTGACCTGTGGGAATACAAGCTGTAGGGCGGGAGCGTGAGTACGGTGGTTCAAGACGTAAGGGCGACAACTACATACCTGTTGATCACGATCTTACGTAGACGAGTAACATCACTCTATATGCGTTGTTGTGAGTCAGAAAAGTGTGTGCAATGTGCAGAGTCCGGAGGTGCTTACCTGGTATTCGAACTTGGTCTTCTGTGCGTCATCCGCGTCCTGTGCGGTGACCGCAGAAACGAAGGTGAGGCTCAGTAAGAGCAAAGAGGAAAGTATCCGCATCGAGTCCTAGGCCAGCAATAAAGAGGTCCGGCTTGAGGGTGAATGATGGGATTGAGGTTTAAGTATGCTGGCAGTGGGCGTCTGTTGAGGGACGTGTCTTTAATCCCGCCTGCCACGTTTCGCGATCGGACGCACTCCGACGTTTTCCCGACCTCAGTCTTCTTGCTGCCTGCTCGCAACCACACGACGGATCATGGCCGCCGCTGCCCCCGCTCCCTTCTCGCGTCTGCAGTTGGCTGCAGCCTTGTTGGGTGTGTCTGCAAGTCCATACATCATGTCCGGTGAACTGATTTCGTTTAGAGTATGACAATGATCCATCAGACCCGGATTGTCCATTTCGTTCTGCAGCGGACAGTGTGATATTTGCCCAATTTCGAAAGCCGAAGAAAGAACGCGCGCCTTCTGTTATCTCTCGACGCAGCGCCGACCACCTCTCTGTGAAACTCCCGGGCGATAGAGGGAGCGTCGCCGGACGTGAGTCCACCAATGACAACCATGATTCAAGGAGATCTCGTGCCTCGATCGACATGCTACGAAACCCATTCTATCCCACAGAAGAAGATGTGGAGGAGGAAGAGGAGGTGACAGAAAATATGGAAGATCTGGACCTCGAGTCTTGGGGCCTCAACGACCTACTTGGGGAGAAAGGAAAAGAGAGGGGTTCAAAGAGAAAGCCAAATTCTAGGCTTCCAAATCCTCACGAAATCCAACAGGCTAAGGGCCCCCTTTCCCCAGGACTTGGTCCGCGAGCTGTTAGCATGGGCAATTTTGATAATATTGCCTTCGGTGGTGCCATCGTCGACGATCTCCCCATAGACCCCGGAACTCGAGTGGGAACCGAGTTTCTCGACGAGCGGAAGCGCAGGGCATCCTTTGGATCTCCGCTTGACTTGGTTGGCATGAATGCTCCCCATATCTCTCTCGACAAAGCCCGCCGTAAATCCGCCTACGGTATCCTCGAGACTCTGCCAGAACCCGGGCCATCCTCTCAATATTCCGTCCCATTCCCGACCTCAGACCCCCACCTTGGCGATGACACCACTGCTGGTGTCCCTCACCACGAAAGGACGTATTCGTCAGCTAGCCAAACCTCCCGTCTGCAGGCGACATCCGATGACCTAGGGCGCCGCCCCCGGTTTGATTCTCAAGGCAACAGGATCAAAACCACCGCACCTCCACAAGCTGCAGTTGACGAGGAAAACAACCCCTTTGCCATTCGACCCCCATCTCCATCCCGAACTTCAAGATTCGATCCCAAGGCGGTTGCTCATGCACGAACTTTGTCCAATGCCTCCATGGGGTCTCGGGTAATTCCTGAGGGCCCACCTCCCGCCCACCTCTCTGCCTCTCGCAAATATCCTCGTATGCAACTCCTTCGACCAAAACTCCTCATCATGCCGAGCCCATTGCAAACCACAGAGCAAAAAGGTCGCCCTCCATCCCCCACAGTACGAGATGGCTTTCAACTCTCTCGTGACGGACCGCCACTGCCTGCTGGTGCTCGAGCAGTGCGCAAATCCATGGCCTTTGAAGATTTGCCTCCTCCGAACCCCTTCACACCGAACTCGAGGGCTTCCCTCAGTCTTGCCCAGTTGACGTTCCGCAGCGGCTTGCACTCACAAGACACCGGCTACTCTGAAAATGTCGGCGTGCCCCGTGTCACAAACGACGGTGAACAAGTGAGGCTTCCTTCACCCGAACCAGAAGACATCCCAATCATCGCCGTCACTCCCGAAGAAAAGACGGATAGAAGAGGCCCCGGGAAACTCTACGGCAAGAGCTTGATCGACGATCTTGAGGCAAGGAAGGCGGAGCTACGTGGAAAACGAAGGTATTTCAAGTTTTGAGACCTTCTTCCCTTCCCCGTGCGCTGACAGCGGGTTAGGGTGTTCAAGGGAGACGAGCGGCCTTCGATGATGGCTCGTTCATCCACGTTCTCGACCCTCATCGATCCAAATTCTCTCAACCGACCCGTCTCTCAACAAATGGATACCAGTAACTCAAGCCAAGGCCTTGCGCGTCGAAAGACTCTCTTGAATCTTGACGAGGACAAACTTGCGCCTCCAGGCTTGATGAGGAAGTCGACAGCTTTCGGCCCAAGGGTATCAAATGTAAAGAGCGTGTTCGGTACAGATCATATTTGGGAGAGGGAAATGGCAAAATTGCAGGAGATTGAAGCGAGGGAAAGGGAAGCTACTGGACAATCGACTGAGCCACTTGCAACGATAGCAACGAACTCCGACATGGATCCTCATGAAACTTCTCCACAACCACAGTCGCAATCGCCGGCGAACCCGCTGCCAGAGATCGCCAAGGTCAGTGCGAGGAAGGGTCCTCCGCCACCACGAGGCGACGACGATCAAGATGACGATGAAAGCGATAGCGACAACAGCAATCCTCCTCTTCATGAAGGGACTCAACATAAGGAAGCCGGGACAGACGCAGAATGGTTTTCAGACGAGGACAAGCCGGGTGGACCGGTTCGGACGGTTGGTTCTGGTCCACGATACCCCGAGGGGAGGACCGACCCTCCTGCGAAACAGAAACATACTCCAGCACTCTCGCCCGATGACAGTGACGAGGATGTGCCTTTGGCCGCCACCGTTGGCAAAGTCGCGCAACGAGCCGCGAGGGCTGCTGCCGAGGAAGAGTCGGACGAGGACAAACCTTTGAACGCCTTGATCGATAAGACGAAGTCTAAGCTGTTCCTCGGGGTCCCGGGGAGCAAACGACCAAGTAAGGGGGGCGACGACGAAGAAGACGATCAACCTCTCGGTCTCCGTGCAAGTCAATTCAACCCTGGGGCTAGCCAGAACTGGCTCGGGCGTTCGGGAGACGACGAAGAGGAAGACGACGTCCCGTTGGGTTTGCACCCCGAACACCAGCGTCGTACCCAATATCAGATGCTCGCCCAACATCAGCAATTCGCCCAACAACAAATGATGATGCAGGCACAATTGCAGAGTAGTATGATGTTCAGCCAACCTTCGTTCATGGGCCCCAGCTTCTACGGGCCTCCCACGGGAATGGGTATGGGTATGGGGCCGGTGATGGGAGACATGTCGATGATGGTTCCTCCCATAGCCCCCGGGACTCCTCCACCTGAACGGGATCCTGCCAAGTTCGGTAGAGTGGACGAGTGGAGGAGGGGCGTCACCGTTGAAGGCGAACCAGCTCAATTGTGACCGATCTTCTCCTCTCTTTCTGTTATCGCACCTTTTTCGATCATCTTTGGGTTCCAGTTCCTCCATAGTCTTTTTTGGATTCGGTACATTGCATTGAGTAATACCCCGCATAGTCTTGTACATTAACCATTCATCGACATCCAGCAACCTCACACTGATAGATGGGCGGATCGCCCAATTTCAGTGCAAGATAGGTAGTCGACAACACTGATTCGGTCAACTCTTCCGTTGACTCCGGCAAAAGGCAGTGTCCAGGTACAAAGCGGCGGCCCTTTAAACGTACACCATTCCTTCTGAATGGTGCTGTGCTTTGGCATTGAACGTGAACGTTGAACTTTCCTTTCCCCGCCCCTCCGCTCTCCCAATAAGTCCAAGGCATGGTAACCGATTAGCTTAGGCGCAGCCGAACAGAAACTAGCCTTAACTGGCCTCCGTTTACCTGCTGTGGCGCTGAACGCCCCTTGGTCGGAGGTTTTGGTTCCTACCATTCAGGGTCTTTTAGGTTCAGCGCATGCCTGGATTCGACCCCACAAACCCTAGTAAGCGGATACACGAGTGATGCTAAGGAAAAGCAACGAGCCAAGGTAGGCTCGTCAGTGCAGCCCACGCTCAACCCCGCCACTACGGGCTAGAACTTTCTCGTGTCAGCCTGTGCATTGTAACGTCATTCACCCTTCTTCTGCGCTGAACTGCGGGCCTTGAACTTGGTTCCACAGTTTCCAGATAAACTCAAGGTACTGCTCCCTCCAGGTTCCCTGGTCGAACTCGCTAGAGAACATTCGACTGGATGCTCTGTCTCCGTTGGATGTCTTCGTAGCAACGACACACCCAAAACACATTCCATAACCCCGGATTAATATCAGTGGCAATTATCTGCGAGTTTACCTTGTCAGCACCTCACGATCGAGCGAGGCTTTTGAAGGCTTCGCGCCTTCGGGCGGGGCTCGGAAGGAGGATGAGCTGAAAATCTTCGATCATTAGCCCGGCATTCAATGACTGAATCAAGTACAGAGGAACGCTCTCCTTGGTCGATGCAGCTAGGACTTCGTCAGTCGCCGCTATAAGGATTTATGACAGGGCAATGGCCATGTACTTGTCCGTAGCCCTGTGTCTGTGGCTAAACACCGCTCAGTTCGTGTCGGGGGTAACAGAAAAAGTAAGTAATGCGGAGTATGCAGCATCAAGTCACTACCTGATGATTTATGGAGCTTGAAGAGTCCCAGTCAGGTAGCGGGGGTCTCTCTCGCCATCATCGTGAAGTTCAGGGTGAGACCACCGTGGGAACGCTTCTCAAATGAGCTCGCAAACTGCCGCGCGTTCTCTGCTCTTCATTACTGTAACACCTGCCACTGTCTGGGTTCTTTGCGAAAGAAAAAACTCAAGGGTCGTGCAGGAACGCCGCGGTATTGTTGTGATTTCGTGTCCGCAACCGTCCCATGTGATGTACATGCAGGTCCAATGGGGGACGGAACACGAACTGGCGGCGTGCGATGGGGACTATACACCGAGAGGTGACTGGTGATCCGCAGACCTTATTCGCCAGGCCTGCCACACGCGCAAAACTTGTAGCATCTGAGTCGAGACTGGTTAGTTGTCATCTTAAGCTGAGAAGAACGGGTGGACTAAGCATTTCGTACACAATAAAAAATCCTACTACACGACAGTGTCCATGGAACCATACATAAAACCAAGAAGCATTAGATGGGCGAGGAGACAAGAAAACGAAAGCGGAATCCAAGTCGTCGTTCCTGATGTCGTGGATAGGTGAGGGAAGTGTGATATCTATAGAGGGGGAGAGAAACCGGGAGGAAGCGTGATAGAGATCGACAAAACGGGATGTGTACATTTTTTCCTGTGGGGATGTGATTGTGTATCAGGTCCGTAGGATAATCAATAGTGGTTCAGTGAATGAATTAGTCAAGGGTGACGATGCAAAGGGTGGGAGGGGAAGAGTGAATCAGAAAGAACGTCCATTCAAAGGGATTGGATTGAATTAGCCAAATGCGTTCCGCCAGGCACTGGCGTGCAGGAAGCGAGGGTCCGCGTATCGTGCGGAGCGTCCGTTGAAGAGCAAGCAGTCGTGGAGTGGCACAGCCAACCTGGGGTCGTAAGTGAAAGAACTAGTAGTGTGACTGTGCAAATGGTTCCGTTGAGCGAAGAATCAGGAGGGATTCGCGATCCATAACTTCCTCTTTGGCACAGTCACGATCGACACGTCCCTTCGATTCATTTCGTCCTCGATTCTCCGTTGCCTCGTTTCTTCGTCCTCATTGTCATTAGGGTCGTCATCCCCGTCTTCGTGGTTCCTGCCGGTACTCATGTAGGATTCATCCTCTTGAGCTGTCCTGAATGGTGGAGAATGGAGGTAAGGACCACGGGGATCGGAGACGAACGGCAGCGATGGTTCAGGCGACGTCGAAGACATAGGCATCGAATCTGATTGAAACGGGCGGTTGACATGGTGGGTTTGGGGTCGCGCTCGTAATCGGGAGAGCGTTACAGTGAGGATTGAATCACTTGGCCAACCTAGCCAGGCGAAGACACCCATCGCGACGTAAGAGCCAAGGGTGAACACGAGGAATACTAAAAATCCAGTTCTTGAGCCCCCATTCCACAGCTGATAAAGGCTGAGTATACAGAGTGCGAGGAGCAAAGCGTGGAAGATTATGCGAAAAGCAACCTCAGGCAGTGACGGATACTTGATAGGGGGGAGGGAGAACAGGTGAGCGCTGGCCGCCGAACCCCTGTTGAATAGGCCATGCGTCGGGGTCGAAGTCCGGGGTTCTGGTGTTCTCGGAATCTGTGTGAGGGCGAAGTCGAGGTCGCCCTAGACGCATCGAAATCCCGTGAATACCCTGCGATAAAAATTACAACACATACATACCACGGTGTTGACCATTCGCCGCCGGTTTAACCAACTGATGTCCCCCAGTCGCATCGGAATATAGGCGGCCGCCCGAGGAGGACTATGATCGAGAAGGCCGCTCGTGCTATGTGAGCTACCCCTCTGAGCGTTCTTCGGTCGGTTCACGATCTCAAACCCTCTTGAAGGTCGGGGAGACGGGGACGGGGGATCTCTTATACCGAATTCGTCACTGTCAACATCAGCGGGAGTGCTGTGATCCATGCTACGCTTCCAGAACTGAAGGAGTCCAGTACTGGATTGGCTCCGTGAATGGCTAGCAGAAGGCGGATGATCAGGAAGGCCCTCCAAGATCGTGGTACTGAGGGCAGGACTTCTTGCTGATAATTTTTCGGCTTCGTCCCGTGAGAGTGAATTCCGTCGACCCGAGCGGTGACGCATGCAGAGTGAATAGAGAAAACCAATAGGGATGATGACATAGAAAGCTGCAGCGAGCGCAACCCCAGCGATTCCATGTCCTGTTCGAAGGTGTAGGGGCACCTTTCCGCGCCTGACGAGAGAAGAATCGTACGAGATGGAAGTGAAGGAAGAGATAAGACCAGCGATACCGAGACCAAATATAAGAAAACCGGAAATTAGCAGGATTGGTACAGGTGAGGGTTTGTGGGGAGGTTCCGCTGGTGATCTCAGGGATGGGGAAGAAAGGCGGTAGAAGAGGATCAAAGGAAACACTAAAGCGATGGAGAGGGGTGCCAATATTTTATGAATGATGCTAACGTTATATGTGTGTGCAGTAGTGATAGTTCCACTGGAAGTAGGAGCGGGAGTACTTGTCGATGTCGGTGGAGGGACGTCAGGGCTTAGTTGCGTTGCGCAAGTGCTCAGATACGTGTTTGTCACTCCCGTTCCGCTGGCGTTTGAACCAGATTGAAGTTGGCCATTCCCATAGCCTCCCCATGACTGGTCACCGGACTTCGTAATGACCCCATTATATGCACGGAGAAGCCAGACCTCGGATAAGTACTCTCCATTTTCGTCTTGTCCACCAAACACGATTATGTCTGATGCACTGGTCCTTGACTGGCCTATCAGAGCTTCTTGATACGCGATGGCAGAGGCGCCGCTGCGGGGGCTGGGGTACGGGGAAGTAGAGCTGGGATCGCCCGCTGGTAAGATCCTGGTCCAAGACCCGGTGCTGGTGTCGAGGACTGCCTGGTAGAAGATACTCAGTGGTTACAGGGGTAAGGGGTGAATATGCGAAGGGTGACATACGACTTCGCCTCTTGACAAGCCATTGCCGTCATCCCACAAACTGGTGTTAAATGTACCCAATAGCAAAAAGACCTGAGAGCCGAAACTTGTAGAAGCACTATTCAAATTAGGAACCATAACCCCCTCGTATCGGGGAGCAGAACATGAAGCTGGTTTGATGGAACTCCGCGAGGAGGTGTTGATGATGAAGGAATCCCCAACAGCACACGCACTATCAGTATTTGCAGGCGAGGTCGCCTCGCACCCACCACCCGTGATGATCGTTTGGGATATGACAGTCCCAGCAGGGCCTTGGAGGGAGGGGAGAGTGGAGACAGATAGAGAGTCCCAGCTCCCAGACACTTGAGTGGGGTTATTAGGCGAAAGTGTCCCCGATATGTTCAGTCTCCACACGTCGGACAAAGGGGATATGGAGTTTTGGTCTTGCCCACCGGCGAGGTAAAAGGAGTTGTTCAGACCAGAGGTTGGAAGGTAGGCCACCCGGGGATCGTTGCCGCCCGCGGCCCCCCACCGGCCTGATGGACCACCTGTTGAGAGGGTAACTGACGCCCAAAATTGATCAAGGAAATCGTATTCCTGAACATGCCAGTCAGCCAAACCCCGGCGGTAACTTGATTTTTCCAACACAGACCCAAACATCAGAAAGCCCATTTCCATTGGAGTCACGGCCACCTATCACGAGGTGACATTGGCGTTGATTTGCGGCCCAATCGAATCCACTAATCGCCCCACTGCGGGGTGATGGCGCGCCGTCGAGACCAGTCGGGGGAGTCGGGACGGTCCAGATGAGGGAGTTCAAGTTGAGACTGCAAGTACGATACGCGTCAGCTTCGGTTGTACAGGGACACAGGCACGAGACGTACAGGTAAGTTGTTGACGTCGGAAATCCACTCTCAGACTCGCCTCCGAACACTAGCAATGTTCTAGTCGACTCATCATAACCTAAGGAAGCACCCTTGAGGGGCGGTGCGCCTGGACCACTCAGTAATTGAGTTATATTGAGCCATTGGAGCGGGGGCGTTGGTGTGCTGGTGGAGATCGCGGACCGGGTCGGCAACGAAAAACAGATTGCGAAGAATACTGGAAGCCAAGAATGAGGACCGTGAGCCAACATCTGCTTGCCAAAAAAAAAGTTGAGGGATCTCCCCCTGCTGGATGTTGCGGGGGGCGACAAAGAGGTCGCTGGGAAAGTTCTGTGTATTGGACGTGTGCCTCTGCCGCGGCAATCTCGCGTGCAGTGATCGCCGACATCGGAACGCACAATACGAAGGGTAGCCCCTATAGGCCCTCTAAGCTTCGAGTTATACAGGGAAAAGAGGTCAAAAAGTCTCATGATGTTCGTTCAATCTCACTGTACTCTTTTGGAGAGGAAGCAAGTTGGAGCCTGTGGCTGCCACCATATTAGGCGTTCTTGTACGTTTAAGCAGTCAAACCGGCCCGACTCTGTGGGTCACCGTCCTCGTGAGCCCACACGCATCATGACTTCGCCGTCATGAACACACAAACCCCGCCGCAGACACCACCAGACCGACTGGCAGTTTACGCACTGAACGCCTTACTATCCCCGAGGCAGCTCGACGCCCAGTTTGACAGCTCGATTGAAAGTGGACCTGACGGAGGCAGTAAAGGCCACGTGTCCGGAACCGCCCTCTCTTGATCACTGACAGGACCGTTATGGATGGGTCGCCCTCCAAACGATTACCGACTGAAACTACACTCGATTCACGCTGTGTCGTTGATGCCTCGACGCGTAACGATGGGTATGACCCATTGCTTAATCAACAAAGGGCCGGCATCATTGACGCCGTTTCAGTGTCTCGGAAGAGCTCAGGGCACTTCTCCGAAATCGGGCAGCACGAGTTCGTAAGAGTAAGTTCAGGGTCATTCGTGGTCTACGGAGTCAAACAGATTTTAGGTGTTATGGAGGGCTACTCCACCGATCGCGCAGAGCTCCTTCAGGACGAGCGCGCAGACCTTGGCGGTGGTGTGGCGGAAACAGCACAGATATTCCAGTCCTCTCGCGACATCAATCGTCGAGTACTCAGACACTGGACTCCCTCTCCATTTTCGTCCCCCAAAAAGCGCAGCCGATACGATTATGAAGTGGAAGAAGCGCTAGAGGAAGAAGGGGAGGGAGAGGAAATGGAGATTGATCACTTAGTAGCCAATCTCCAAAGCCTAGCCGAAGGCATCTCGCACAGGCCCATGAAACCTCTGAGGCGCACGCTTTTCACTGACACTTCCAAACCAATCATTCCTCAGAACCACAACATGTGTACCAACCATGATGGTCCGTGCTCGGGAAATCCATTCCTTGAGTAGTTGTATCTTTCCATGCGCTGTATATCGTTTCGCCGCTTACTCTGTAATGGCAGCTTTTGTCGTCGCAGACGAATCACTTGCCACTGAATCTGAAAGTCCACGCTGGTTTTTTTCCACGTCCACTCATAAGGTAAGTGATAGCGGCGTCCTTCATCATCACCCGGGTACTCGGGACCTACGCAGGGGCGTCCCGTTGCGAAGAAACATCATCTCCAGGTGTTTTCAGTGTACAGTATACATATAGCAGTAACGCTACCCAAACCTTTGGTCACTCGCCACAGGAATGCTGAACCGGTGATAGCAGATCTTGCTGGTAGGAAAAATGGTTGAAAAGGGGCAGGCTTCGAAAGATGAAGTCAGCACCCAGCTCCAGAATCACCCACTCTCGCAGATCAAAAAGAATGTCTCGAGGATTGTGAGTTTTGCCATATCGCACACACTCACTCTGCCGTATTAATGTCACGATCATAGAAATGCAACGGACGGTTGGGGGCATTTATACGCTGCTGAGTGCGTATCTCTTACGTTTTCTCATCCCTTGTCCCGCATGTTAACTTGACGGTAGGCATTTAGTGGTGGTGGAGACTCCAAACCCGCCAATCATCGCCACCGCCCCCCATGTCCCCTGGAACTCAGTTGTGCAATGGATCCCGAGCATTCCTGCGTATCGGTGCACGTTTCGTAGTCCTAACACATGTGGGGTTACTCACCAAAACCGTGATTCCATGAAGAGACATGTCGAAGAGCACTTGTAGGTTTCCGCATCCTACCTTTCGTCCGATGCTGATAATTCTTGTCAGCCGCCGCTAAGTTACAGACGCACATTGCGCGTTGACGCGTTAATATTTTATGACGACGTTATCTAGTTCAAACCCCCTGCTAATCAGCTACGATAATCCGCGGCCCTGTATATTGGCATATCATAGGACCTACTAGTACATACTAACTAATCGACTTCTCCCCCTCCTGCCAATCAGCTACGTTAATCCGCTGCCCTGTATATTGATATATCTTACTATAACGTACTAGTACACACTAACTAATTGACTTCTCCCCCTCCGTCGTCAAAGTGGACTTTACGATGCATGCATTTTCTTAAGCACTGCCGGCCGTGCGGATCTGTGTCCAATGAAGTTTGTTGTGTTTCGTTTCTGTCATACAAGCCATTAGATCTTTAGAGTTCAGGGTGTCCGGTCGATCAAGGGATCCGGTACCATCGCTTACAGATCAAAAGGCATCTTTATTTGCCACCCTGATCGGAGCACCGCTGTGGTCTTCTGAGAGTGCTTTGATCGTGTTCTGTATCGAGTGCTTCAAAGGCATGGGCGCGCCTCGAGCAGCGTCATGAGGTAAATGGTAGGACTTTCATCTGGTAGCGCTTACGGAGCGTTGGCTGCAAAGCCAACAAACGGGGGTGATCTGATTGTTGCCTACTACCACTTTCACTGTGGGAAGGATTCGCACTCATCCGGCGTGCATCAGTGTGTACTTACTAAACACCAGCTACTCTTACTCTCCGTTCGCTTCAGGGTCTCTCAGTACTGACGTTTCCCATTGTCTACGAAAAAGAAAATCATTAGCCCATCACCAGTACTGCAATATCCACAGTGTTTGCCTCCATAGAGACGGCCGCCGTCTCAATTCCACTTACCTTTCGGTTATGCTTTCCTAAGTTCAAGTCGTGCTCCTGGCTCCGCATGTGAAGATAGGCACCGTCACTAATTAGTCCTAGAAATTCCGGATCTCTCCACCCTCCAAAGGATCTTAACGCGTTTCAGCCGACAACTGGATCCAGCGGTGACCCGAAGGACAGATTGTCGGAAATCTTATCTGTTACATACATAGAATCCTGATACATGGGCCCAACGCCAGGCCTGGAACGCCGGTAAAACCTTCAGCCCTTCATCAACGTCATCCTCTGGGAGGCTAAGCAAACATAGGCGGCAAACATCACCACAGTGACACACCGATATGGACAGCTCCCCGTCTTCTAAATGGGGTGGTACGGATCCCGATTGTACATGGCAACTCCTGATCCCACATACTCTGCATCATTCCCAGTCATTTCCGAAAAGGATAGTACCTGACCTAAGACGAACGTTTATCTGGTGTCAGGATCTCACCGAGCCTGTCGTCGTGATGACCCGAACGGGAAACAGAGCAAGTCATTCAGTCTTATCGCGTTATGATATCCATTGGCAGTGGCAGATGAAGGAAGCTTGCCACGGCGGCTAAATGAACTGTACCAGTATCCTGATGGTCGCTGAATTCAGAGTCATTATCTGCGCCAACTGATGAAGGGGAAACGACCCAACGAGCGAGCCTCGCTGGGTGTACCACAGAAGTGGAGCCATGCGACTCGGAGCGCAGACACGAGTATGGAAGGGTCCAGGGGTGCGTATTACATACTAGAATGCTTTGCCTCGAGGCTGATCTAAATCGAGGAGGACGTTCGTCAATCAGACAGGGTTACTCTGCACCGGACGTAAATCCGATCGAAATGCAGTTTGACATTTCCTAAACGATGCCCTGGCACGATTGCGAAGACGGGCACGAAACACGGGGCGAATGAATGCGGTCAACAGTCGGCTATTCTCTGGTAGAAACTATTAGAGCGACAAAGATGTAGGTTTCGAGGCATCCACATAAGCGGGAGGTGAATCAGCTGATTCAGTGTAGCACCAGGACGTGCGGGAAACAAGTATCGGCCATTTCAGATAGCGCCATCTGGGAAGGGGATGACTCCGGTTTGGTCGACCGAACCCAGACCACGAGCTGCATCCGGCCCTGGCCTCGTCGCCGGTTCCGAAAGGGGAGAAGCGTGCCAGCGACAATTTAAAGAGTAAGCTTCCTGGTGTAGTGATACCCGGTACGTCACCGGTAATACCCCCCACTCTGAATTTGAGGCTGGGTTTCCAGCCTTACCGGTAACCGGTAACCACTTGTCGTGATGACGTGATGGAATCCAGGGAATCCTCACCCGGCGACTGACCTGTTCCCTCCTGTTCCTCGCTCTTCCATTTCAGGCCATCGCTTGACTTCAGCTGAAGGATCCATCGTGTTTGGCTGAGGAGTTCTTACGTTTTCCTGCTGCTCTCAGCCGATGCGCGCACCAACCCGACCGACCCGGCTGGACGTAGCTTGCAAACTGACGAGGTTGATTCGCGCGCACAATGAATTCTGATCTTCATCACAAACTTGGCCATGAACATCACTTTGCTTCTTCCCCTTGAAGTTTAAGTCAATGATCGTGCGGTATACTGTGAATGTAAGACGCTCTTCCGTGCAAGCGCTCCCAGCACAAAGGCCGGGCCGACCTCACAAAACCCGTCGCGGATAATGGTGGATGACACACAGACGATGTGGTGGGGCTATTGACTGGATCCCCCGCGATCTTGCATCCCTTTGATGTGTCAGTTCGAATACAGGGTACTGCGATTGCATCCCGTTTGCTACACAGCCCAGCTCGTTGGAACCAGCAGATGATTTCGCGGAAAGCTGGTCGCGTAAAAATCGACAAGCTAGACACGGCGAAGGCCAGAGCCTGCTCTACGTGAGAGACGACCTCTCCCGTCATCGGTACTTTCGTCGCGGAGACCTATCCTGATATTGGATCAGTACCCCTTCCCCTCAGACTTGTTTCCAGCGGGGACATAGCTTGTAGCATTGACACTGGGCATTAGGTGTATCAGACAGCGAAAGGAACTTAGACGGGGTTTCTTGTTTCCTCGCCATATCTGCTCCAGCGGAGGGTGAACGGCACAGCTGTCTGTTAATCCTCTACCCCGTGGGGATCTTGCGACGTTGCTTGGACTTCGACTACAGACGAACCATCCAGGAGGTCATAGATGATTTCATGGATGGGAGTGGGTGTCCCTTGCCTCTTAGGGTCCCCCATCCGAACAATGTATCCGGTAGAAAACCCCGGACCGGACGATGCAGCTGAACTATCTTTCGAGCGCGAGCCGCTCCGACCCCTGTTACGTCGTCCCGTGTATGGGCCCGCTCTCAAACCCAGATTCAAAGGCGAAGGAACCGCCCACCGGGGGCTCTGCACAAAAGATCAGAACGGTATCCGTGTGACTTTTTTTTTCGCGACAAACTTTATTCAAACATAATGGCCTCCTGTGGCACAGCGGAATTTGTCCCGTCGAACCTGAAATGTTCAATGTTTTCCACCACGCGTGTCATGATGATCCGGCATTCAGATGAACATCTGACACCTTCGGCCAAGGGTAGTTGTTGGAACCACGTGTTATGAGGGTACCTGCCAAATCCAATTCTACGATGTAAGCCCTTCGGGATTACTTATCCCAGTTATCAGGTTGTTCCACCGGCCTTTGATGGCCAAGTCAGCACAGGCTCCATCCCTGGTGATGTGCCTGGATTGATGAGGGTGCAAGCGTAGTACTGCCTCTTTCAGTATCCTCAATCCTGGGGTGCTTGTTTTGGAAAACTGTACTGCAGCGTGTCACTGAGCTTCAAGTTGATTCGGGATGCGGGATACGGCCGGGGCCAAGGCCCAAGGACCGGCGTCGCCACGATCGCTGCGGATCAAAGCAGTTGATAATGCCGGCAGGCGATCGGCGAACTCCGTATGACATCCCCTCCACTAGGCAGCCTCGCAATCCAAGCCCCCGTGCCGACGCTGACGGTTCACGTTGATGCTTCAACATGTCATAACATCTCCCTCTTCAAGGGTATTCCTTGCGGTTATTATTTCCAACCCACACGCCTGAACGCCTGCTTCGACAGATCTTATGAAGGAGTACAGAAAACTCGACGACTCGATTACGATGCGACTGAACAGGACGATTGCCCAGTACAGAGACATGGATCGCGCGGGTCTCACCGGGAAGGGCACCGTAGAAGATCAAGCGTGTCTCCAAGTGTGGCGCGAACTCGTCGGTCCGTGTGTACATCTTTCGTGTAACTATGGACCCCCCTGCTGACGCCCAAAACCCCTACACGCTCACTCATCATTCGCGGCGGCCGGTCAGCTAATTGGAATCGCCGCACCCGGATCATCAACTATTGCGTAGACGTTTTGGACACATCATACGAAGAGACAAAACGTCTCGCCGACGAAGCTGATGGCGCTGACCCACGGGTTCGGCGGAAGACTCTAGCAGAATCATACTCGGCAGATATCAAGGTTCGTGCTGTGCTCTTGTTCTGTCAGATCTTGCGCTCTTACAATCTGTTATATCCGATTTTTCTATGTTCAGCGTAGGCAATTGCTCAATGAGCGCACCGTGGAGGGAATTGTTCGGGAGAGATCAGCGAACGGTATGAAACTTGCATCACTTGCTTTTTCCTCGCGCCTTTATCACTGTCCTATTCAGCCTTTCGAGCCCGGTGCAAATACTTTGAGCCGCCGAGCAATGACCCCGATGCCAAGCGGACGTGGGCTGGCCACTGAGGCACAAGGTCAATTGGGTTGATTATGTAATGTCCCCCTCTTCGGCTCTTCCTCCCTCTCTTCCGCCCCTCGACGGCCTATCCATGAGTTACGAAAGTTCAAGAATACGAATACTTTTACTATTAGCCCTAATATCGCCAATTCTCTCAATCGCATCCGCGTCGCAGGCAGTATTTTCCGTGAATGAAACTATCTTGGTCCCGGTCAATTTGGGCCTTACTTCAAGGGATGATGATGCTCTCTACGTCCAGGTTGTCTTCGACGAGGTTCTTCAAAAGGTCTCAGACAAAGTGAACATGAGTTTTGGATATATCAAAGAGTATGTATCCTTGTTGTGTGCGACTCCATGCAAATCTCATGAAGAACGCACAACGTAGCATCTCGCCTGATGATGAACAGTATGGGGTGAGGTGTTCCTCAGACTGGCTCGACTGTGCAGGGGACGTGCAACAGCTATGCGTGCACAAATACACTTCGCAGCAAGAGTGGTGGAACTTCATCATGTGCCAAAACCAAGAAGGAAAGGAAGAAATCGGTCACCTCAGGGCAGCCCAGAAGTGTGCCATAGCGGCAGAGATACCGTGGGAGATCATCAGAGACTGTGCTGGACCGGATGCGGACGGCATTAATGCGGAAGGGGCGCAATTGCTTCTCCAAAATGTCGAGGACACCATCAAGCTAGGGGTTGGGTAGGTGACCAGGCTCTTTACAGCGAATTTACACTCAGGACTCGGCCGCAGGGTGAGCTGCACGGTATCCATCAACAACAAAGCCGTGTGCGTACACGATGATTCCGAATGGAAGATGTGCAAGGTGGGCCCGGGGCCTTTGATAATTGGTACAGATGCTGGACGTTTGAGAAACAGGAAGGGTACACCGTCCCAGACTTTGTTCGCCAAATCGAGACTGCGTGGAAAAAACTGAACAACATCACGACTCCGAAGAAACCAGGCAAGGGCAAGGATGAGTGGGAATAATGGATGATATGCAGAGAGGGGCACTTGAATCAACTACCGGGGATCATTTCATACACGATTATTATCAGATTAAGTCCTATAAGGGGTACTACAGGACAGTTAGTTCACAGCAGAACGGATAGCAGCCGTGAACAGGAAGGACGCACTTCTCATTAGAGTCCTGACTGCGCTAATGAGGTTTATAATCCTCGCCTTCACGCTAACGTCCTGCTGCCCTCCATACCCCGTCTGGTCGTAGCCCTGTCCGTAAGGTTGGTTATATGTAGCAGCGGTGGCTTGCGCCTGCGCAGAGCCCCAGCCAACTGTAAGAATTCGCAAGCGATGCATGAGACGAGTGGATGCTTGAGTGAAATGCGATATGACGAACTTCTGGCGAGGAACCTCTCCTCGTTCAGGACTGCCAGAGCGTTGACCAGTAAAACGCCGACATAGAAAAGCGTTCCGAAATACAGCATCGATGTCACTGAGTGTTGTGGCCCTTTGGAACGTATGAAGGACGGTGAGAAGATTCAAGGCCTGTTCCACGTGTCGGCTACTTACTACTCCTTCCGTTTCTTCCGCATCAATGCAGGCCTTGGGTCGTTGTGCTCGTCGCGGTAATTAAACAACTCTGACACGTAGTTTGGGGTACTGACACGTGTCCTCAGCGAATGTGAGCGCGACGACACGCTCTAGGTTTCTTCAGGCTCAGCTGGTTGCGTCGCCAACTCACGTACAATGGATCCCTCGTAGGGGGTGTGTAAAGACAGGATCTCCTTGAATAATTTACTGATGCTGCCTGTTGCCCAGAATGTTCAACAATCCTTTCAATTGGATTGCGAATAAACTCAGCCCTACCACTACCCAGAAGGAGGACGAGGCTTCTCACGAGGTCGCTCGACAGAAGCGGGCCGAGGAGGGCAAAGGAAGCTTATTCGATGCTGCTGCCGCTCAGACCGAGAAACCTACCCTGGCTACCCCTGTCGTCCCTCGGAAGAAGTACACTGAGGTTCGCACCCATTTTACAGTGTCCCCACACCTCCGATACTCAGCCCCCGGTCACCGTTTACAGCATAAATATTCCACAGCCCACTTCAAGATTTCTCAGAGGAAACTTAACAAAATCGGGCGACAGATTGCGGGCAAGCCCATTGACTACGCTATCCTTCAAATGAAGTTTAGCGAGAAGCGGGTGAGCACCAGGATCCAAAGCATGCTCAACCTCGCCAAAAAGCACGCTGTAACGTACAAGGGTTTGAACCCCGAAAAGCTGATCGTTTGTATGTCAATTTCTTCCCTCGACATTACACGCGTCGCTCTAACGACTCTTCTCAGCTGAGGCTTGGGTGACCAAGGGGGAGAACTTTCACAAACGGATAGACATCAAAGGTCGAGGGCGAATGGGTGTTAAGGTTCACCCAGAGGCAAAGATGTCCGTCGTGCTGAAGGAGGGTAAAACTGTGGCCGAACTCAAAAAGCAGGCCGAAGACAGGAAGCTCAAACGGATATTTTCCGCTGGTTATGTCCGAGAGGACGTGCCGCTTCGGAATGCGGGTCCGATGTGGTCGTGGTAGATGATTGAGTGACTGTCCGTGGGATGTACACAGTGTACACTCGAATATAGGTGATTATTTTTGGACTGTTAAGGAAGGTGAAGGACCCCGACCGCTGTGGAGGGTCAGGAACACGGCGAAATGCGGGAACTGGCACCCTTCTACGGCGGATACATATATTTGCTGTCTAACCTATTCCTGCGGACAGTCACTCATTATTCTCGTGGTATATTTACAAGATAATGCTATGGTTTTCAATCTACTCCGTTTCCGTTGGTAGTGAGGGTGTTTCGGAGTTGGTAAGAATAGATCAAGATCACTGCGCTTGTGACACGTCTGCTTCGGTTACGCCCCCACCTCAACATTTACGATCATGGTGTTGCACCGGTATTGGCTACACCTCTCGACAATCGTGCTCGGCCTGGCATCGCCCTCTTGGGCTTCCTTCGAGAACACGAGGGTCACTCGGTCCGTCGATCTAGGTGGTTCGCTGGTGTACACCACCACAACGTACAACGTTAAAGCCCTCGAGGACGGCTCAAACGTGTACTTGTTTGCTTTGACGGAGAAGGAACAGGAGACGACTAGTTGGATGGAGGCGAAAGTCAAAGGTCATACCGCTCCCCTGAGCTTAGAGAACCATGGTCTCAGTCACGAGTACGCCCTCGATCTCATGTCGTTCGCGTGATGCTGAAGTTGTAATTTACAGCGCGACCTACTACTATTCGGTCGCTTTGCCGAAAGCCCTTGATAAGGACCAGACCGCGAGCCTGGTGTTAGAGACAGTTCAAGCTCACGCTGCGTACCCGTTCCCGCCAGAGGCTGCCCAGGACGACCGCCAAGCTCTGAAATATGACACGGACTTGTTTGTCCTGAGTCCTTATAAGTCTCTTACCCAGACCATAAGATTCAAGTTAGTGGATTGATTCGAGAGTCGTGGTGACGCCGAGGCTCACGACTTTTCCACATCTAGCACTGTAGGATTCCCGATCCTCGGTTACACACAACCAAAAGAAGTCGCATTCACGACGGGGACCATAGCCGCCAAGTCTAATAGCGGAGGCGCTATCGTATTTGGGCCATTTTCCGACCTTCCACCCTCCTCGAATACCGATTTCATTGAGAAACACCAGCAGAAGATCTCCATCTTTTATGAGTTCGGGTTCCCTATGTTGGCCATCAGGAGCTTGCGGCGGGCCGTTGAAATCAGTCATTGGGGGGCCAACCTCAACATTCAAGATGAGATTGACCTCTATAATGCAGGACCAAAGCGAGTCTTTTATGTGCTTTGATTCTTTAGCGAGCTGACTGGGTCATCTGAATTGTAGGCTCAAGGGACAGTTCTCTCGTCTTGAGCATCAAACCCAGGTGTACCAACACAGGCAAGCTCCTCATGTTTTGACTGAGCTCGCCTTGCAGCTTCCCGCTGGCATCCACTCGGCATACTACTATGATACCATCGGAAACGTGTCCACCTCCCACCTCAGAATAGCCCCTTCCGCGTCTCAGGGCGGTCTCCCCGGAAGAAGTAGCCTCTTGGAACTCCGTCCTAGGTACCCATTGTTGGGAGGCTGGAACTACTCGTTTACTCTCGGTTGGGATTCCCATTTGGGAGATCACGCTGGGTGGGACGCCGAGAAGGGGAGGCATGTCGTTGGGGTGCCGATTATGACCCTTTTCGGTGGCGCTGTCGTTGAAGATGCCGAGGTGAAGTTTGTTCTGCCTGAAGCTTCCACGTAAGTTCCGAATCCAAGACAAGGATGGTTTTCGGAATTGACACACCTTCATCAGCGACGTTGAAGTCTTTCCGCCATTCAGCCCATCGAGCTTCTCCTCCGCGATGCACACGACGTACCTCGACACCACTGGCCGACCATTGGTCGTTTTCAAATACAAGAATCTCACTGACAAGCACACCGGCATTATCTATATCGCGTACAAGGTTCCCCTGTCTGCTCATCTCAAGAAGCCAACGGCGGTCGGAATTGCTTTTTTCAGTGTTTTCTTCGTTGCCTTCTTGTGGAAGCGAGTAGATCTCAATTTGGAAAAGTAGATGTATAGACATCGGCAGTAGAGCTACATTTATAATGACTGCTATCGTTTTCTCAAGGAGCGGATCGCGAATTTCTCCCGAAGATATACGAGGTAGGAGCTGGTGGGGAGCGCACCCGGAAGCGTGCAGGTGCTCCCGTAGGGTTTCAGAGAAGGCGATAATCTGAGGGTCATCGTTCGCAGAATGGCTTTCTAGTTTGATTCTTATGCTCTCCGGGTATGGTCGCCACGTTCAGACTCACATCACCCGCTCGCCAGCCCTCAGGGGGGTAAAGGCCGTGAAGGAGGACATGAGCTCAAAAAACATTTGCTTCTACACAGTGTGCCTCACGCAATCGCACCCATTCGCTAAGAGCCAGTGAAATTCCTGTGTGTGTGGCACCCGGGGCAATGGAGTGAAAGCTGTTGTGAAACTTGCATCAGATAGTAGTGCTGGTAAACGAAGAATTCAAGGAACCCGGTGCGACGGTTTTACCTGCTTCGATCGTCACGTGCACTTTCAGGCAGTCGCCTCCGTTGGAGCCTGAGGTTGGCTGAGTCTCGTTTCCGTTCCGTTTCATGATCTCCGCCTCGTCCTGTTCAACGCTCAGGGCCGCACGGAAACTGGTAGTCGAACCTCTTGCATGTCTCGAACACCATCGGGCGCGGGTGGCGTTGCTTAGCCAACAACAACGACGAAATCATACCCACAGTCCGGCTCCAGAACAGCCGCGTCGACGACCTGCTCAGCCCATCCCAAGTACGGCACAATTAAAACCTCGAGCAAATCGACCATCAACAAACCCTGAGTTCAAAGCTAACTCCACCAGTGGTGATTCGGAAAGGCCGAAAAGGCTCCTTGAGCCTTATGTTCTTTCTCGAAGGCTCACTAACCTGGCCACAGAAGGTCGGTTAGACGAAGCAGTGGACATGTTACAGAACTCACCCCTCGATGCGTCAAACGTGAAAACGTGGAACACTCTGCTGCTGCATTGTATGACGGAGAAACGCTTCAAGCTGGGATACAAGTTATTCACTGACGTATGCGTTCCTTTTGCTCTGGCCTAGGGATGGAGAATTTAACTGCAATTCCCTTGTTATCTACAGATGAAGAGGCGTGGTTTCAAACCTGATGCTCGGACATACGAAGTCCTCTTCAATGGTTTTTCTCGAATCCAAGAATGGGAACAGCACACCAACCAGTTCAAAAACGCACAAGCGTTGTGGAAAGGGTTTCTTCAATACATTGGACAGCTCAAACAGACCAATCCCAACCACAAGGATATCACGTCAAATCCAGCTGCCTTCTACATCATGATCCTCTCTGCGAACAAGGAATACAACGCCATGTTTGACGTGCTCGATGACCTCGACCAAGAAGGGCCGTTTGCACCGGGCGAATTCACCTACGCCAAACTCTTCAATGCCATCGCTTATCGGACACAGCTCGCTCCAGGAGACAAGGAAAAGGTGACATATCGGAATGCGTCCGACGCAAAACTGTTGTGGAAGGACCTCACGAAACGGGCGGTCAAGAACCCCGATCTCATATCGAACTACACCATTGTATACTTCTTAAAGACGATGATGAAGGGGAGGCCAGCGGACCAACTCTACGCTTTCGATTTCGTCCGCGATTATTTGGGTTTGTCGAAGCCTGGCGAGGAGGCACCACCGAGGAGGATTGAGTTAGTCCCCATGACCTTGGATGCCGTCCTTCTGCTGTGTCTCTCGTCGCAAAAATACCGCCTCTGCATACACTACGTCCAACAAATCATTGATGAAGCCTCCGCGAGCGCAGGTCAATGTGTCGTTGATCATGGGCATATGGACAGGGTTCTCCAATCGTACGCGTCGATGACGATGGCAGGATCGGTCGGGGAGTCTGACCGTGCGGTGGCGACAATAGAGTGGATGCATCAGTATTGTGCTTTGGGTTGGAAAGTCCAACCCCAAGCGAGCACGTATGGGTGGGGGTTGATGGCGTGTTGGAGGGGAGGGGATTGGGCAAGCGCCGCGCGGATTACGGAGCTCATGACGGGATGCCACGCTGAAGACTTTGTCGACGATTCCCCGAACTTGACCTCACCACGGTTGGACGGCCGAAGCAAAGGTCGAATGATCGTGCCAGATGCCAGAGACATGTCATGTCTCCTCCGCGCCGCGTTGGCGTCGGGTGAAGTGGCGAATATGAGGCAGTGTCTCAGGATGGCCACTTTCTTCGGTGACTTGCGGTCTTCAGGCCGCGCCAAGTCTATGGACGTGTATCTAGTCCAAGACTCACACTCACGGAACCTCACGAACACCATCGCCACCAAGCGAGATGAATCCTTCTACTCCATGAAGGTGGCCTCTATGTTAGCAAATGTTCTGACGCGGGTGTTGGAAGGGACGGACTCGGCGGCGGATACTCCGGAGATGGCGGTATGGAGGGGGCTCAAGGCGAAGGCGAAGAAGATCCTTCGGGAATCTGCCAAACCCGACCACGGGACTCCCAGCTCCGAACTCCAACCTTTGGGCAGTGCGGAGGGCCTTGAAGCAACGGAACGTTACGTTGACTACGACCTGGCGACGAGGTCACAAAAACCCGGTAAAATAGCGCGCTAGCGCAGTCCTCGAGCTTTTTCAACCGCTCAAACACCTCCACTCATCCCTCCCGCCTACCCATGGTTTCACAAGTCACCTACACTAATTGTATTTCCATGGATCCTACTAAGTTATATACAATCCGATATAGGAGACAATAGATACATCGCATGAGCCAACATCGTTCAGAAAGGACTAAGTGGAAATCCTCAGCGAGATGGGGGTTGGTGAATGAGTGCGATGGTGGGAGATGGTTAAGAAAGGTATAAGGATTAAACCGAAGGAGCGAGAAGTGAACTAAATGACAGCATGAAAGTCCGATGTACGAGTAAACGACAGTGTTACCATATACAGTCCGCGGTTGCAGGTCGAAGGGAGACGAGGCAACCCAATCCGGGGAGGAGAAAGAATGCAGGAGCGTAGAAAAAAACCATGACTTAACGTTATACGAAGGACGTGGGCCCTGTTCATCATCAACGAGTGGAGGCGTAGATAAACCGCTCGGGTCGTGCGTTATGCAAGACGCTTTAAGCGACCGAGTTTGGTCTCAACCCTTCAGCGTTCCCTGGGCTCAGATTATTCCCGGCGCCAGGTGCGAAGTCGCGTCGGAAAAATCCCGGTGAAGGGGGGACGAACGATTCGTCGTCAGCGGGCGCAGAATGAGGCGCCGGTGAATGAACGTTAATTTGTGCGGCGTGGGTATTGATGGGCTGGTACGAGTGTGGGCGCATCCCCCTCTCGAGGCCTCTAGAGTCCCTCTGGAACGACGGCGGTGGGGTTTTGAAAGGATCTTCCCTGATGGTTCTCGGAATGACACCTAGTGACTGGGGGTAGGCACTTGATGCCGGACGCGAGCTTGCTGAATGGGTAGAGTGGAAAGAATGAACCGAAGGTGATTGAGGAATCTGTTGCTCATCGTTCATCACAGGCTCGTATTGGTGTGTGGGTTCACCAGCCTCGACGTTGTTAATAGAGTCCATAGGCATAGGAAGAACAGTCTGCCTCCTGGCTCGTCGCGCGGCACGAGATTTCTTCTTCTTGCAGAGATAGACGACCGCGAAGATGATAAGTGTCAGGAGAAGGAGGGCGTTGAGTCCCATAACTCCGAGCATGATCGGGAGGAGGCTGTTGAGTTTGTCCAGGGTATCTTGAGTGGCAGAGACGCTACCCGATGCGGTACCGACGACCGCTGGCGAGGCGACGTTATAAGTGATGTTGGTCCGAGGTTGGGACCCTCGAATCTTGGCGAAATCCGCCGAGGCTTCGTTTGGATCTGTCAAGGCTAGAAGTTTGACGAATGGCTCGCCCATGTTTCCGTTGCTGTCAAAGTCCCCGAAATCGTAGAGCGAGTACAGGTTCCGAAGGACGTTATCGCCGATCAGCCAGTCGCTGTGCTTAAAGTTAGGACGTAGTTAATATGGAAGTGGGATGTGAGATCTCACAATTGACCTTCCCCGACAGAAACACCCTGAGGGATAAAAGAGCCGGCGCACGTCTGATTGTCAATTTTGGTGCTTATCGTCATGTCCAGAGGATGCATTGGAAATATACGCTGGCTGCAAAACAGTTAGCATTAGCTGGACAGCTTTCAACACGAGCTCACTTGATTTGGAGTGCCACATCGACTTCTTGATTACAGGGAAGCAACCACAATTGAGCGCTGGAATCATACTGAGCTCCTGGGATCCCGCTATAGATGGCCTTGCATACTTCAGGAGGAGCGTAGGTGTAAGATGTACCAGTATCAAGGAGAACAACAGCACGGTTCACTGGGGCATCGCTGACGTTAGAAGTTACCATCACCGGAGTTGCCCCGACATGAAAGGCCTCGAGTAAGATATTCCAGCGGGTGGGACTTTCAGCGGGCCACGTAGAAATTGCTGGTGTCTGTTCAATCTGCTTGTAATCTGGAACATACTCGCCAATGGTTATTGCACCATTCGCATCACCTTCAAGCTGATCGTCGCTTAAGCGTGAAAGGACAAAGCTGATGAAGTTGGGTTGCTTAGGATTGATGGAGAAAGCATTAAACAAGAAACTTCGGCCTGCGGAAGATCCAGTCTGGTTCATGAGATGGTCGATGTTCGATAATGAGGTAAAACCGAGGCCGAGCATTCCCTGAGCGCCGTAGCTAAGAGCCGGATTATTGACGACGGACACGTCCAGGAACGATTGATTTGCGACTTGAATCCTGGGATGATCGTGAGCGGTAGAGCGAAGGGTTGGAGTACCACTCACCCGGAAAACTCAACTGTGCTGAATCCAATATTGCCATAAGCCCATCCCATACCGTAGGAAAGGTTGAAGTTTATCGACTGCGGGGTGTGGTGAGAACGGTGACGGTGCCTGATTGACAACGCATACACTTTGCAGGGTGTTCAAGAGCGGAAAGGCCTGCCCTTTGATCCCTAATGAAGTCTTCCGCGTGAGAACAGCGCGGCATTGAGACATAAGAATGCATACAAAGGTCGGATGAGCCTGTGTCGAGTTGCACGGGGTACTCTGATGCTGAGCATTAGAGTTGTTATATAAACGGAGGTAACGGAGATGAACGCACCTGCTCCCCCGACGGTGATCTAAGTGAAGAGTAAATATTGAATCATAAGAGTCACACTTGGAGAATATGACTGACATTGGCCAAGTAAATCAAATCCTGCACGTTGCTAATTCGCACACATCAGAATATATTGGGGGGTTGTTAGGAAAATGGGACGACTTGAGATCATTCGGTGAATTTGCAGTAGCAAGTACGTTGTAGCCGTGACCCTGCGCCCTCTTTCGCAAGGGAGAAAAGCTGGGGAGCTTGGAGCGGGAGACAGGCAGGCGAACGGCGCGTGAGCTTGATGCGACGAGGAGCAGCGCGAAGGACCAGAGCAAGATATTCATAGAGGCGAAAAAAAGAGCGTGGTGGTAGAAATGATTGTGAGGATGTACGCCGTCCGAGACGACGACGAGAGATTGAGAAATGCGGCTTTGCTCGTGAGCTGGGGTACACCAGATCGGAGTTGAGCCGGATGCAGCAAACACAGGGCATTGGGATTCCCCGTTTCGGGCTGATCTCGCCGCATCAATGCCATCAGCTTCCGGCCGCCGCCATTCTCCGGCGGGTCTGTCTTATTGAATTCATTTCCCCCGCCTAATTATTTCATCGCGTTAACAAATCATAGAGGCATCGACTTTTTGAGCACAGTAAGTACTGTCACGTTGGTGCACTGTGCGCATTATTAGTGCCTCGTTGGTGTTGCAAAAATAGGTTGCTCGCCGCATGATCATGGTCGCAGCTCGGATCTGGCATGCCTGCCATCAGAGCCTAATGCAGCTGAGGCCGCTCACCGCATCGAAGACATTCTTGCATCCCAAACCATGCTCTAGTACACCTCACGACATGTCAGACCGGGGAACCAATTGCAAATGATACGTCGACGGTTGTGAAGGTGCGCATATATGGGGCCCGTGCGCCGGATCGAGTACTAGACACGGATCACCGATCAGTGACGATCTGTGGGTTGTCCGGGGTCCCCCATTGGTGATAATGCCCCCTCCTGCGTCCAGAACCTCCATCCTTCGCCTCATCAACGCGTCTCAGCATGGCTTTTGCCCTTGCCATGGAGCAGGGGTTTCTCACAATCACCACCATAACCCAGTCTCAGCTTCAACCCAGTTGAGAAGGTTCGCAACTCCAGTTCAACTCCCGGGTGACAAAGAGTATGCGTTTGAGGTATGTTAGGGGCGACTCGTGATGGTTTGATACGAACCGATTAGTGTTAGGTTGCAGCCTCCAACTTGCGATTTGGCGAAGGCGTCACGGCGGAGGTCGGAATGGACCTCAAGAACATGAAAGCCCGCAAGGTTCGTCTCGCTGTCCAGCCGGATCTTTTCCGACAATTAATCATATCTCACTCGCAGGTCGGTGTCTTTACCGACCCCAATGTGGCAAAGTTGACTGCGATGAACAATGTATGGCTCAGTTCCTCCGCTTCTCCGTCGCAACTGAACGCTACCCACAGACACTCGCCTCTTTGGAATCCCAAACCGACCTGCCATACGAAGTGTACGACAGAGGTTTGCACCTTTTGGAAAGCGAAAAAAAGACATGGAACTTTACCCGTTGATTCATTCCCGTAGTCATTTCGGAACCAACCGAAGCTAGCTGGCGAGACGCCATCACTTGGGCGCGTTCTCATGATATCAGCCATTTCCTTGCGTGAGTAAATTTCCCGCTGGGTCATCAGACGTTCCCCTGACCCGTGGGTAGCGTCGGCGGGGGCTCAGTTATCGACACGGCCAAAGCTGCGAACTTGTAAGCAAGGCTCCCGCTGTGTGGGCGTTTAGAATTTAGCCCGTTTAGGTTCACTGTTTATGGGGACGCCGACCTTATGGACTTCATTAATGCTCCTATTGGTTCGTCAACCCTCTTGTTTCTGGTCGCCATCACATTGACCGTAATGTCTTAGGAAAAGGCTTACCGATCACTGAGAATCTTCGACCATTGATTGCAAGTAAGGCATTCCTTATCATTTGGTCTGACGCTTTGGTTGACCTTGTGGATAGTCCCGACCACCGCGGGAACTGGGTCTGAAACCACAGGCACCGCGATTTTGGACATTACTTCCAGAAACTTCAAGACTGGTATTGCCAACCGGGCGTTGAAACCTGTCCTCGGAATAGTTGATACGCTCAACACTGATACATGCCCAACTGCCGTGCATATCAGCGCTGGACTTGATGTACTGGGCCACAGCCTTGAAAGTTATACCGCTATCCCGTACGTCAAAAAATACCATCCCGATTCCCCGCCCCCGCGTATCTCAAACGTCATTATAGCTATTACGAACGGATGCCCCGGCCAGCTAACCCTACTTTGAGACCTGCTTACCAAGGGAGCAACCCTGTGTCTGACGTTTTCTCGCTGTGGGCTTTGAAAACCTGCGTAAAATATCTACCTCGGGTCGCCAAGAATCCTGACGACCGTGAGGCCAAGCGGCAGATGCTGTTGGTGATATATCTTTCGAAACAGAAAAAATCACCTAACTTCCTGGCGGATAGGTTGGCTTCTTCGTTTGCTGGTATTGGGTTTGGAAATGCCGGGGTCCACTTGTGCCACGGTATCAGTTACCCGGTAATGTCCTGTTTCTATCCCACACCTTCCCGAGACGCTCATATCTCCCTTCTAGATCTCAGGCTTGAATAAGAAGGGCCCCAAGTACAAGCACCCAGGATATGTCGTTGATGGTCCCATCATTCCGCATGGAATTTCGTAAGTAACTCCAATTAGAACCCTCGAGGGACGCCGTCCACTGAACGCCTCTTCTAATCAGAGTCGTCTTGACGGCACCTGCGGTCTTTGAGTTCACTGCCCCATCGTCGGCTGACCGCCACCGTGACGCGCTCGCAGTCTTCCGCGACACTGTGCCTTCAGATTACGCTATCTCTCACATCCCAGACCATGAGATCGGGGCACATCTCTTTGAAGCTATTGCAGGGTTTCTCGATGGACTTGGTGTACCCCGCGGCTTGAAAGCAGTTGGGTACACTCACAGCGACATCAATGCTCTCGTGACTGGGACTCTACCACAACGGAGGGTTCTCGATCTGGCGCCTGGTATTGGAGATGTGGCTGGCGCAGATGGACGGGAGCATCTGGCCAGGATCATCGAGAGGTCGATGGAATACTAAGCCCGTCACCTGGCGTGTGCACGCATTTGGAGTCCTAAAACCGCTGGATCGGCCCTGCTTGGACCTGGGCGATGATTAGGGGAAATGATCACATGTATGATATGGAATCTCAGAATCTTCCTTGGCGGTTCACCGTGGGATGGCTGTGACGGCTATCACCATACCTCAACAATTGGATGCCGGTCCGGCGAACTACTGGCTACACCTGTATCAGTCACTTTCCAGGCTGTCCAGCATAGCGAGCGTTCCGTTCATCATGTAAGCAGGCCTCGAGGTAAGATCAAGGGACATCGCCGACCACAACTGGTAACACCATATCCGGTAACTTCGTTCCAACGCTCTTTGAACTCTAATCTTCTCGAAATAGACCTGGCTCATTTAACCCGTAATGGGGGAAACAAGATCACACTGAACTCTACCGACTCGTTATCCCATGAAATAAAGCCACCATTACTGGAACTTGGACGCTGGTTGTCGAATTCCGGCCGAGGTCTATCACCCTTACGTCGTGCGTCATACTTTTGAGGAATTATTTCCGCGGAAATTCTGCCATCGTCGGACCTGAAGAGTAGGTTTGATCTATTACCCGATGCTGAACGTTTGTTTTGAGCGGTTTTGTTCTGTGTGCGTCTGTGGCGGATCCTTGAAGCTTGCGTCTCGCCCTTGGAATGTGAAAGTCTGTGGACTTAGATAGCGGTCGTCTATAAAACATCCCAGACGTCGAGGTCCATCCTATGACGGCCCACCCTCCAACTTCCAGGTGCATGTCTACTTTACCGTCTGGAGACGCCGGGTATGATGCGTAGGTCTCTCACTCGCCACTTTCTGGGGATTTGATACTCAAACGCCCATCTGACCCTTATTCAGGGTGGCGATAAAGGTATGGCAGTCCTTTCGTTCTCCCCATTTCACGGGTGCTTACTATGCTTCGTACCTTCCCAGTATTTATCGACGGCTATCGGGACAATCTTGTTGTACGACTATCTGCTGACCTTCTCTGGTGAGGTTCGTCCCCGTTGTGGCGTGGGTGTGGCCCCATTGACAAATGCCTCTGCTTCCTTAGGTGCGATTCTTATGGGATCGGGAGAAAAGGGGATGGGGTATGTTACTACTGTCTTGAAAAATATAGAGCAAAAATGCTAATCATCCACCTTTCGCTGATTCGACAGCTTTCTACCTTTTTTTATTCGTCAGTCTTGAATCACCGGTCACGAAAACCTGCAGTACACTGATCTTGAGGCCCAGAACCGTTATTTCCCGATTCTGTACGAGATCTGGAGCAGATGCGGTACGTGTGGATTGTAATCTTGCCCCCTTTGCGACTCATACCATTCCGTAGTACTGGAGGACTCTAGGAAGTAAGATGCAACAACGCAAGCTCATCTACGCCAACATCGCTAAACCTAAGAACGCTAGATGCGGGAACACAGTCAAGATTCATGGAGTATCATTCCTTCTATTCCTCCTGAGCGGCCAGGTCGTGATGATAGCAAGGTATTTATTTGTTCTCTCCCCATGGTGTCCCTCTTACCCGTATTTTGAGACTCCACGTGTTACCTAGCTATCGATGTGTGGTCCTTCCTGTCATCGCACCGGTTGTACTTGCCCAGCTGGTGATTGGGCTGATCGCCGTATTCTCCTCGCACGCCTCAGCCACCTCCGGGGCTTCTACAAATACCCCCGCACTCCAACTATGTTTCTTCTCTGTGAGTGCAAGAATGGGGTACATATATATTGGACTTTCCTTATTGTTCGGTGAGCAGTTTACGATGAATGTTCGCCATCAATCAGAACGTTGAGATGATGCTCCCAGATTTTTTAATTTTTCTCAGGGCTACGACAGTAATCTTTGGGTCCGAACGTTTCATTCTAGCCTCTTCCTATATCTTGCGTCAGATGATGCGGAAAGCGTTGCTTTATTTTGTGGTCATAGTTTTTTCGCACGTGGCGATGTTATTGTTTGAAGTCTTTGGCCCAGTGCGCTTTGCTCCTTCCCTTCCCCGCATGAAGGTTCTGATCCGTTGAATGGCAGGACGCGCTGAAGGCTGCTCCAACCCTTGCGGTGACGATGTAGGCTCCCGCAGTTGTTCGAGAATCTGCTTCTCACTGACACTTATCTGGCGGCTAGAATCTCCCCGGTCATGGTATCCCGGATGGTGTTGTCACTCGCAAGGTTAACGGCGTCGAGCCAACAATGTCGATGGGAGTTGGACCATTTTACGATTGATTCGGTGGACTCGGATCTGAGCCTGTGGGTTGTAATGGCCCCGAGAAACACTGGTTCATCGCAGGAAGAGCCTCAGGGGAGTGATGGGACGTAAAGCTGACACGATACAGATGCTATCGTGGACTACTCATTTTCTTGCTGGGCGACGGTTTGAGAGCGCTGTGTCGAGCCTATAGGACCCTCCTTGCCGCTCTGTACTATAGATCTGATGGAATGCGAATAGCGTACAAAAAGTTTCTACACGGTTGCCAGGTTTTCGATAGGCAAGTGGTTGGGGTAGATGGTTGGTACAAAGGAGACTGATAGGAGTCCCGAACTAGCGAAGTACTTACGCTCTGTCGCATGGGTTCCCTCCATGAAGAGCCCCGTCACCTTCCATTGCCCCCGGGGATCAGATCGATCATCACCATGACCGTTCTCGTGCGGAGTTCATTCAGTGATTCAGTCGTGGCCATCATCCCGCCTACCAGCTACTGATACATAGTACTGAACCCGTTCTCCCTTAGCTCCCCTTTCCAGAGTTGCTTTCATTTAATCTGAGATTATATGCAACTGATACACGTGCTGGAAACATTTCGACTCGTCCTATACTGACGCACAGGGGCCAACCACCGGCCCGGGGCAGGGGCAGTATAAATGGAACAATCGCCAATCCTCCGCACTCTTCCCTTCATCCATTCTCTTTCACCACACTCACGGCACCGGTTGCTTGTTTTTTCATCCATCCGAGCTGGAACTTTGATTTATTTTCAAACACTATGGCTGGCAACATGTGCATGATCTCTCGCTCGCTCGCGCTTTTGCTGCTTTCTCGCTTCATACTCGGTGCCGTAACCCCTATTGCACCTGGTCCTGGGGAGGTCTTCACTGCTGGCTCGGAATGCTCTGTCTCTTGGACACCCGATGAATCTGGGAAATGGAAAAGCTTCTCTATCGGTTTGTAAACATTTAACCTTCATCTCCGAATCGAGCCCACAAGAAATACTTCCCCTAGATCTCATGAGCGGTTCAAACTACAACATGACTGTTGTTGCGAACGTAGCGGAGGACCTTGACGGGACGGATCCATCGCTCTCTCCCTACACTTGGGCTTGCCCGGACGTCGACCCCTATTCGACCATTTATTTCTACCAGTTCAACGCTGCTGCTGATAAGACCAATCCAGCGTGGACCACCCGCTTCACTGTAGGCGCGTCCATCAATGGGTATGAAATATTTTCTGAATCAGTTGTACAGATCGCGTCTTCCGCTGGGGAAACTATTGTCCCTCCCCACAGCAAACAACCCAACGGAGATAGCGTTCCTTGGGGAATCGGAGTTATGCGATCTGGATCCATGGTGGCTTCGAGAGAGAAGCAATACATGGAAGGTTCTACGGAAGACGATCCAAGCGAGAATTACAGCAGCGATGACGACGAACAGACAAGTCAACGCCCCGGCGACGACAAGGTCGAAGGAGGAACATATAGTGATGACTCTGAGGAGGTCCCCGCGAAAGGAAAGAACAGCGCAAGCACTGAAACCTCTAATGAGGATCCGGATGACTTCGAAGTCTCAGAGGACGGCGAACCAACGGTCAGTACAAAGGCGAAGTCCTCCAAATCTAATCTGGATGACGGAGAGGATGACTCCACCAAAGGAAAGAATTCCAGAAAGGGCAACAGCGCAAGCACTGAAACGTCTAATGAGGCCCCGGACGAGTTCGGTGCTTCAGAAGACGGCGAATCAGAATCAACACTCAGCACAAAGTCAAAGACCTCCAAATCTAATCTGGACGACGGAGAGGACGACTCCACGAACAGCACGGGCACTGAAACGTCCAATGAGGCCTCGGACGACTTTGAAGTCTCAGAGGACGGCGAATCAACAGTTAGCACAAAGGCGGAGTCCTCCGATTCTAATCCGGATGACGGAGAGGACGATTCCACGAAAGGAAATAAGAGCGCAAGCACTGAGACGACTACTGAGGACTCGGATGACTTTCAAGTCTCAGAGGACAGCGAATCGACACTCAGCACAAAGGCGAAGTCCTCCAAATCTAATTTGAAGGACGGGCAGGACGACTCTCAAGGGCCAGATGCTACGGGCTCAGAGGGCGATACAACTGAAGGTAGCGCCGGATCTCCGGCTAGTCCTGAAGATGAAGAATCCGAACTTGAAAATCCTGCGTCCACCTCATCTCGCATGAAGACGGTTCATTCAAAGCCAACGTCAGCTCCAATCCTCGCAGACAACGTCAACGCTGCAACCCCGACTCTTCCACTGCCTTCTGCCACCCTGCTGTCTGCCCAACCTGTTGGCTGCACCGGTGGTACAAATGCCACTTCGTCCTACTGTTCCACGCCGAGCTATGCCAACTACGCCAACTACCTCTCGAAGCTGGATTCGAGAATCTTGTTGGCAACCTCTTTACTCTGCTTGTTTAGATTGTGGTAACTAGAGCGGAGGTTCCAATGTATACGAAATAATACGAGCTTAATAACATAGAGTACTGGATCATCGATCAGGAGCAAAGTCTATCGGCCATTGAGATACGCAGCCGTTCATACAACTATCGTCATAGTAGGTAATCATGAGATTACGTCCCCATCCTGATTTGGTCTACAAGTGTCTGCCAATAACTCAAATCCGAGCCAGCTCCGGCACCGCTCCACGGCTGAGGAGAAACCATCGACAACGAGTTCGGGGCAAGCCATCCAGTTTGATCGTCTGCACCTAGTGTAATGTTCCACGGGAGCCCAGTTGCGACTCCAGACTCATCCATAAGCGAACTGGCACTGATGCTATTGCACCAGTGATCGAGCAACGATTGTGCAGTGAGGTCTTCGTCGGGGGAGCCCCCGCCGTTGGCGGGTGAGGCTTGCAGAGCGAACATGTTCGCCGGAAGAGGGGTTGATGTCGTTTGGGTGGAGGTGGGAGTAGTGGGTTGAGTGATATTATGAATGGCACCGCTGCCGGGTAGTTTTGGTCGCTGGAGCCCAAGGAGTAGGTGTGCATCGTTTGGAAGTTCTTCCGGTGAGTTGCTCTGGTCGCTGGACGTTGCATCGGCTCTCTGAGCGGCCCTGGATTTGAGGAACTCGATGGTCTTCACTTCCCTCACCGTAGTCTCGTCCATCTGTTGCATGTCTTGGTGGTCTTGCAGGAATACGTCGACCATGGCATTCATGGTCGGGGCGTCTGATCCGTTCGGGTTGAGAATGAGGTAGATTGCTGCAATCATTGTGGCCTGGAACTCCCTGAAATGGGTCGTGATGAAACTTGACTTCTGGGTGTCGCTAACGGCTCGGAAGTCCTGGCGGATGTTGAAATACTTCAACGCCGCATCGAAACACGCGTTTCGCGACTGGATATAACGATCCGAGCGAAGTAGGTAAGGACGGTGTAGCGTAATCTTGACGAACATGATCTCCGTGAGTAGAAGGAAACGATGTGTGACGAGGAAAGGGAGTTTGTCGTCCAGTGACTTGTCTGGCTGGTAGCTGAAGTGCGGTGGGAGCTCTTCCCAAAATGCAGTCAACTCGTCGTCGAGTTTAAGAACCTCTGAATAATGAGTCGGTTTCAGCACCTGCTGGAAGTGGTGCACGATTCCACCCATTATCTTAGCTAGGTTATGTCTTAGCAGAACCAATGTCATGGGGGTAGGGGAGGAGAGGGGAGGGGGATGGTCCATCGGCAATGTCATGTCATAGTCCAGGTTTAGTGGGGGAACCGTTGAGGAGTACTCGTCCAAAATTGACATTGGCCGACCAAGAATCAGGGCGTAAGAGTGGTCTGCGTGGTAAAGATAAGACCATATTCGTCGCCTATACTCGGCTTGTTTACGGTCGAGACGCTGTAAACAGTTAAAGGCGCTTGCGAAGTAACGAGACACTCGCTTACCATGACCGCCGCGTCTCTGTGTAAACCTAACGACTGTGCGGTGCTAACAGCAGCACCTAACTGACTCCAGCACTCTGTTATCCGGCGGTCGAAAGTCAGAAAGCGAGCACTCTGCAGTGACCGGAAGGGTTAGCACAAGTTTTCCTAAGTTCCCCGGACTGACCAATAGTCTTGTCCAAATCATCTCCAAACAGTTTGGCTGTATAGCAACCGCTACAAGGAGCGACCGGCGTGCTGTCATTTTGAATCAACAAAAAACACAACGTGAATTCATAGACACTCACAAGACCAGTAATATCTCTGTGACGTCAGGCGTCTATTTCGGATATCCCCACACAACCGCTCAGGCGCGAGGCGAGCAGCTATCGCGAGCACGACAAATAAAAGAGGAAGGAAACGAAGGTCGCCGGCTGCTGCAGTGGCACTGGACGAGCGCATGCCCGCTACGGAGCCACGGAAATCACTTTCAGGGAGGGGATAACGGGTCCAATTGCTTAATGGCTTGTGAGCACACGACTTGAGGGAAGGTTGAAGAGAGAAAGGCTCACATATGCTCAAAATAGTAGTCAATCAGATCGTTCATCAGGTTTTTTGGTGGTAGCTCTTGTAATAGCTCGGCAATCTTGTGAGGAGAAACGCCACAATCCTGGATAAGCGAGTTGAGATTATCCGCGGCTGAGTGTTCCCCTGATACACCAGTGCTTTGAGCAGCAAAAGAAAGCAGTCTCCCATCGGTTGTGAAGTTGGAATCGATGGCAGACTCTCGTTGGTCGGCGATGTGGTTAATCTGAATCTGCTGAGTGCTAAGAAGCGGGTATTAAAGGTGGAGCCCACCTGCTCCAGGACTATCGGTGACGCAATTGAGCCCACAGCACTGCTTCCGAGCCAACTCCCCCTGTAGAATACCCCAGTCATGTTGTCATTACCTTCCGGGATCCCGGTATCATCTTCTACCCCGGGAGAGGCAGATCGACAGCTAAAACTGTGGTCCGACTGCGACCATAGCTGGGGCACTGCAGCTTCGAGGACGGACTCGATACGAGCGAGGCGGGAGTGAACATCCTGATCCGGCTTTCCTGGGCTGTAAGCTTTGCATAGCTCGGGAACTTTCCGGGAAACGCAATGAGAGCATGGGATTTGCCTGTCGCACTTCGAACATAAGTTGGTATCGCGATACGGATTACCGTTAGCAAGTCTCACCTTTTGCTTTCGACGGTGGCATTCTCCACAGGAGTAACTGAGTAGAGAGGAACAAGGTGTGAGTTCGGATATAATTACATATGGTAAACAGTGCATACGTGACTCTTTTCCTGGCTTTCTTGGACGTGGTTGGTCCTGAGAGGTCCTCTTGTGACTTTTTCCTCTTTACTGAGGATGAGTGATCCATCGTAATGAGACTTGATCGTGGTAAATGCAAAAGAGGTGAACTCAGCGTATGATCAAGCACCCCCAACCCGGAATCATTCTGACTCCCCCGGCCCGGTAATTGTCCGAAGACAACCATGAACGGTCTGCCAGTAGAAGACGACGAGCCCGCATGGCGTAAACTCAAACTCTCCCTCGAGCGTCCGTACAAGGACGACCAGAGGAATGCTATACGCCAGTTGCTGGATGTCACCCCCGAGGGTCAACAGATCTACGAACCGTACGCACGCGTTTCATTCTTTTTTCTGGTACGACCACCCGTTCATACCGTTCACAGGCCTCCAGATCCCAACAATCAGCTTACAGAGAACATTCGCCGGGTGTTTACTGAGCGAGGCCATGATTTTTTTGAAAAGAGGGATGCTGCGTGCGGGAGGATTGACATCAGAGACGCTACGGGTCTCGATGAAAAGGACGGAGAAAGCGGCGCCGAAACGACAAATTCGTCCGCTCAGCCTATGACTCCGGAACAACTGCTTAAAATGCGGTCTGATATCATACCACGTTTGGAGTGAGTGCCTGGTCACTCATACGTTATGCTTACTCTTAGCTCTCATTTCCAGCATCGCCCTGGGGGAAATGACGGAAGCAAGAAACTTATTGCTCCTTTTATTATCATCCGTTTCGGCGAAGGAGTCCGATAAAGACAACCCGCCAATTCCGAATCTTCCACCCAAGGCACTCACGGCAACCACCGTGACCAAACCGCCGCCTATACAGTCTGTGCAGACTTTTGATGCACAACTAGTCATTGGGAGCAAGGATGAATCATTGCGGAAGGCCGCCAGCTTGTTTAAAGCCACTGCCGCCACTATGGAGGAGTCCCGGCTTCACGGGGAGCAGTATTGGGCGAATGCTCTCAAAATCCGGAGGGATAATTGGGGGTTGCTACCTGCACCGCTACCGTTCGGATCATTTCTGGGAAAGGGTGCGGACAAGACCTCGAGCGACTTCTTGGCGTCTTTTGGAATGGAAGAATGTCAGTCTCACACGTGTATACCCCTTGGATGTCTCATTGAACCAACACGCAGCACCCGCGACGTTCAGACGAAAAGCGATCGGTCATATGGCGACGTACGGTGAGAACACTTCGAGTGCTCTGGTCTACCCACACCGTCAAAACACAAGACTGAAAGTAACGTTGAGTCTAACTGACGAAAGCGGCGCCAAGCATCCGTTTCACAATCACATCGTGCTGGGAGATGAATCAGAGCTGTATGGCTCACTCAAGGCAGCTCAAACAGAGGTCGTTGAAGAGGAAATATTTGCAGTCCTCATCCGTGATGCGAGCAATCTTCCAACTGCATCAGCGCGGGTCTCAGAACGTCTGATCGCGGTTGAGGCGGCTCACGGCACGGAGTTAACGTTCGAGCTGGTTCGTTGATCCTCCTCGTATGCGTCGTTGATACTGATTTCGTAGGTTGACAACAGCCTTTTGACTCCAGAAGGGGGTCAAGATGGACTGGAACACTGTAGCTTTTACGAAGTCCTTTGCGATCTTATTGTCGCCGCCCTTCGAGTCTTGCTGGTTAGGGGTCACGGATATGAAAAAGCGAAGCGCCTTGGTGGGTCGGAGACCTCACGAGCCAACCCATCGAACACCCCTGCCGTTGTCCAACAACCTCACATCTTGCAAAAGATCACGGATTTCACTCAGTATCACGTTTTCTGCCGTCGCCTCAAAGAAGAGCTGGACAAGACTGCGAAAACCCTGTCCGAAGTGGGGATAAAAACTCTCCTGAGGTTCAACCCTGCCGGAGAGTCAAGCCATCAGATAATCAAGCTGCTCACGGATAACAGTGACAGGCGCCTGGGAGGTGATGCTTGCCTCTACATCGACGAAAGGTATGTCAACCCTATTCTTCCAAAGTAACCCTGGGAACAAATCTACTGGCGTAGATATTCATTGCGTTTCACTTTCGAGTCACCGTCGACGTTAGCTGCCCATTTAACCAATACGACTCTCTCGATATCATCCATTCCACAGTTATGCCAGCTGCTGTTGGACGAGATGGAACGATTTCTCCTTGGAAGAATATGCGAGGTCGGCCGAGAATTATGTGAACCAGTCAATGGTGCCTGGTTTTTGGACCAATTAACGTCCAGGAGCGTTGGTCGATGGGAAGGCAATGTCCTGTGCGTCGTTTTTGACGTTCACAAATGACTTTACTAAGTGTGATCCAGTGATTTCCGAGTATCGTTCACCGGGGAGCCAGTCATGATACGCTGCTCCGCTCACAAACTGGAAGGGGCGCATAACCTTGAGACAATATTCGCGGCCTACGACTGGAACGACGGATCGCTCATGGAGTGGGTGTACAAGACGATTCACCAGGTGCTCAATGTATGAAGCTTTGGAGTGTCGCGCGGTGCAAGGTCTCTTACGTGGGATATGATATAAGCCTAGCCCATTGACATACGAAGCAGTCGAACTATAATGAGATGCATCTACTCGTCGTCTTCGTCGTCGTCGTCGTCAGCGGCTTTAGCGCCAGCCTTGAAGGCCTCGATCTTGGCAGCAATGTTTTGCATACGCTGCTCGCGGGTGAGTCTTGGAGTCTTGTGTTTCTTGGTCTCCGCTGTCCAGTCTTGCGACTTCTCTGTTGGTTTGTGGGTAGGATCTTCCCGGATGGCCGCATAGGCGTTTTTGTAGATATCCTCGATGTCAGCGGACCCAATGTCATCGGCGAGGTAGGTCGAAAATTGCTTCTTGAACCTGAACACGCGTGTTAGTCTGAGAAGAAAACCGCTTCCTGAGGTCTCACCTTTCGTCGTCTTCCTCTTCCAAACTCTCCATGTACTCGGCAACGTGACCACCAAAGATATACTTCTTCAAAACCTCAGCATCCAATTGCTTGCCTTCTGGGTCATAACCTGGGAAGCGCTTCTCGTTATGAGGAATGTAGAGACCGCCGTCACTGGCGCCCTTGAGGGCACCAAACACACGCGAACCGGTGGAGGTTCGCTTGAGACCGACATCAAGGTAGACCTTAAATGGCCGAGGGGTATCTTCATCTTCAAGGGCCTCTGTTGTCGAGATAGTGCCATCAGGCTCCGCCACACCTTGATATTTATCGGCAAGGCCAAGCTTTGTGAGAGCCCGTCGGGCAGCGAGGAGACCAGTCGCATAGGCTACCCGAATTCAGAACAACGCTCAGGGCTTCTGGTTTCTTCTACACTCACCAGCTGTCCAGTTAGTGAGACCGTGGTTGATTCCATATCGTGGGAGCTCTTTTGACCGGGCAGCAGTAAGGACGAAATCTCCGGAAATACGAGCGTAGATGATCTGGACAATGACCTCCCTATTGGTGAATCGGACAACAAGTCGGTACTTTGGTGCGTTGCTATTGGGAATCTTGGTCAACGATCGCCTTATGAAACCCGACCCGGCTCACTATTTGTTCTTCGCTTGGGTAATGAGACGTTTTCGAGCATAGTCTGACAGGGTCGTGAGACTGTGCAGCCAATGAAGGTGCTTCACCACAACTTACAATCGGTCTTGCCTTCCCTTCTCCTACGGTACTTCACTTGGAATCGCGAGAAATAGGCGTCTGACTTGACCTTTTTGACGAAAGGCATCTACAGGATCACATCAGAACGAGCCTAAAACCTTGAAAATCTGCGGCCTACCTTGATTGTCTTACCGTGGATGAGTGGGGAACGGGCTTGTGCCGAGCAATCTTGTGGAGGTAGCTGAGAAATGCTTATGTAAACTGTACAGAACCACAGCTGCCGTTCTGGGACGTGAGAAAAGATTACCAGAAGGAGACAATAGACGCCACTCCGCCTTCCTGACTGACTCCCGACCTCCCTCTCTTCGGCAACCGCACCTGTTTCACGCTTCACTATGAGCAACCCCTACTACCAACAATACCAGCAGCAACAGCAACAGCAGCAACAATCTCACGATGTCAACCCATACCATCAGCCTTATCAAGGTCCGGTGTACCCCATTGCTGGATCGTCTTCCGCCCACACCGCTCCTGTCCCATCCAACGCTTACGAATACGATGTCGGAATCCTTGCCCAGCAGAGCGTCTATGTTCCGGGAGCCATGATTGACAAACGCGGAGGGGCGGGTGGCAAGCTTGCTAAGGGTGGTAAACGCACAACCGTCTTGAGAAAGGGTGCTGGGACTGTATACGAAGACCAAACCCTGTTGGAGTGGAACCCAGGTAATGACGTTCCGAATCAGCTATCGGAGCTATGCTGACTGCACGCGCTAGCTTGGTTCCGTTTGTTTGTTGGAGATTTGAGTAACGACGTTTCTGACGACGTGCTAGCGAACGCATTTAACAAGTACACCTCCTTCACAAAGGCTCGCGTCATTCGCGACAGGCTCAGTTTGAAGGTAAAAACCATCCTGCTGCTTTTGCCACCTAATGGCTTACGAGGCGTTTCGCAGGCGAAGTACGGTTTCGTTGCATTCTCGGATCCTGAGGATTTCTTGAAGGCTTGGAAGGAGATGGACGGTAAGACCACTCAACTACTGCGCGTGCGTTCATGCTTATGTTTATCTTCCAGGCAAGTACGTTGGGAATCGCCCCGTTAAGCTTAGGAAGGCTGACAATCCTATTAATCCCGTGGAAATTGGCCACCGCAAAGCGCGTCAATTGGAGAAGGAACTGAAGAAGAACAGGAAAAAGCCGTATTAACGGCCTATTCCCTCATGCACAAGGAGAGTGTCATGTCCCAAATGTTGGTCACGATCACGCTCACCAGCTGGATTCCATGTCATTCTTTTGCACCTAGAGTCATTCCTTATTCTAAAAGGTCCTTATGCTTTTGGGAGGTTGCTTTGTCTCCTTTCAACTCCCTGTATTTCATACCGTAGCCTTCACAATATACATGCATCATGTTGAGGCCTAAGCGCGCGATCGAGGTGGACAGAAACCACTAAACCTCCACATCTCCCACACCCCATCCTCACCGAGTGGCTAGTACCAAACATGGACATCGACAAGTTATTCAAGGTATGCTAGACAACCACATATTCCGGAGATGCACTGAACCAGATGCACAGGTCCCAAAACTTCCCAGTGGGAGCAACAAACGTCGGATGCCTGACGCGCCGACCCCAGACATGATTAAGAAGATGAGGGTAGGCGAAGAAGACACCGGGACGCGTCACTCTGACCCTTCTCCCCAACCACCGAAGGCCACAGTGGAAGATGTGGACGAGGACGAGAGGATGGAAGATGATGAATTCGCACCCGGGAATGACGCTGATTACTTCGCGGAGGAGGACGAGGAGGGCAGGTTTTTCGGCGGTGGATTGACGTCCGAACAGAAGGATATTTTGAATATCTTCGACAAAGCTGGGGGCGAAGGAGTGCAGGCTGATGTGAGTCTAGTGTCTTGCCATTTACTCAACTGATGTTCAAAACTCATTTCTAGTTGTGTGCCTTAGGTGGAAGAAATGAACATTACTGGAATCCGTAAACTCCTATTGAGACTGGAACGAGCCGCGAACAAGAACCAGGACCAAAGATCAAAGTACCCTGACGACCCAACAAAGTTCGTATCTCCACTCCCTCGAGTGCCTGTTTCTCACACCGTTCGTAGGTTCATCGACTCGGAGGCAGACTTGGATGATGCCCTTCGTGCACTCATGCCTCTCGCCCAAGCCCCCATTCTCGCCTACCCAGAACTCGTGCGATCCGGTTCCGTTGCCCGTCTGGTCGGACTTCTCAGTCATGAAAACGCGGACATCGCAATCGACGTCATTGACCTCTTGCACGAGCTGACGGATGAAGACAACGAGTCAGAAGAAGATGAAGACGAGGAACAGCGGAGTGCTGCCGTAAAAGCTTTAATCGAGGCTCTGGTAAGATACTCGAACGAGTTTCATGCTCGAAAACTGTGCTCATGTCCAACAGTTAGAAAACTCCTTTTTGGAACTCCTGGTTGAAAATTTGAATCGGCTAAATGAGGAAGAGGAGGCGGACCGTCTGGGAGTTTTCCACGTTCTAGGAATCCTGGAGAACGTCCTTGCGTTCAACCCAGCCATCTCCAAAGTATTGATTAAGAAAACGAAGACCCTTTTCTGGACTCTGAACCGGATCCAAAAACCAGCCCAAGATGACAACCGTGGTTACGCCGCAGAGTTGCTTTCGATCCTCATACAAAGCGATCGAGAAAACCGGTTGGCCTATGGAAAGGAAGATGGTGTGGAGGTGTCCTTACGGGTCCTTTCCGTCAGTTATCTTGGGTACTTCGTTGTTTCTGGCTTTCTGAACGACTGCTTAGCAATTTAGGCGGAGAGATCCCGCCGAGGGAGAAGAGACAGAATTTATGGAGAACGTCTTCGATGCACTGTGTTCCGCGCTTGCGGAGCCCGAGAACAAGAAACTATTCCTAGACAGTGAAGGTGTAGACCTGATGGTCTTGATGACGAAGTACGTCCTGGTTGGATCCCCTCCATCATTTCCCTTGACTTTTTATCACAGGGAGAAGAAACTGGCTCGATCGAGGGCGATTAAAGCTCTTGATTATGCAATGTCTGGTCCTTCTGGATCCACAGCCTGCGAGACCTTTGTGGATGCCCTCGGTCTCAAGAGCCTGTTCTCTACTTTCATGGGGAAAGTCTCCAAGAAGAGCAAGGGAAGTGATCCCTCTGCCGCTGCCTCTGAGGAGACCTCCCATACCCTCAGCGTCGTCTCGTCGCTCTTCACAAATCTCCCCTCGGAGTCGCCATCGCGGATCCGCCTTCTCGCCAAGTTCGTGGAGAATAACTACGAAAAAGTTGATAAGTTGCTCGAGATTCGGGAGAGCGCACAACGAAGGTTGGAGGATACCGAGGCGGACATTGAACGGGAGAGGAAGGTAGCCACATCTTGCCGACCCTTGACCCCGATACCTGACTATGGTATTAGGAAATTCTTGCAGAAGGCGAAGGCCCTGGAGAGGGCGAGGAAGCCCTCTGGTATCTCCGACGTCTGGACGGCGGGCTTTTCACACTACAAACAGTCGATTATATCCTTGCGTGGCTGACGATGGAAGACGATGGGGTGAGTCATCCCCGTTCTCATATTGGAGTTCTAATCTTGAACCAAACTCAGATACTTTCGCACATCCAGCAAATGCTTAATCGCAAGAACAAGTCATTCCATGATCTGGTGAAGACGCTGCAGATCTACCACGACAACGTGGACGAACCAGAACCCACTGACGAGTCGACTCTCTCGCAAAAGGATATACTGCAGAATCTCATGGCGTTCCTTAGCGGTTCATGATTCATAATGGTCCGCGTGTGTTAAATTACAATTAGTCGTCACTCGTATCTACTTTTATGGGAGCCAAATGGTACTAAGATCCCGTCAAGGCGACGGAGGTAAACAACATATCCAGCATGCCTTTTGTCTTCATTAGCTCTTGTTGGAACTTTGTTTCGAGGGAGATCTTCTTTCGCAGACGGATGAACCACGAATCTACTAGTGGGGACTGTCCAAGTACCGGCGTATACATATCTGTTGAACGTACTGCGGTTTAGTGGGATAGATAGAACATGGAAACAGGGCATACCAATGACGAGAGACCCTACATCACACACCAGCTCCCCGAACCGCGGATCGTGGACATATTTCACCAGCAGAGCTAACACCGGTTCCAGCAAGACATCGTCGCGACCGGATAGCGCCGACCGGAGACCGTCCCGGTGGACCAGCTCTTGGATGACCGCGAACTTCGTCGTGGGCGGTACTTGCTATAAAGAATCGTTAAGGGGTGAGCTACGGCTGTCAGAAGGCGGCGCTCTGGTGAGTACCTTTCTCAGGATGGAATCAAGGGCAGCCGAATACTTGAATGATTTAAGGAGCTTATCATAGTCGCGCAATTTCTTCCTCCGCCTGGCTTCGATGCGGAACTCATCTAAATCGCCTATTGGTTTTGATTTCCCCTTCTGCTTGACGTGACCGCGGCCGATGTTCGGAAGCATCCCCAGGAAGGAGTCGAAAGTACCAGCCTTCAAAGCTGCTAAGGGTATTTCGAACTCGCCGGCTGCTGCCTCAGATGGTTTTGCCTGCCTCCTCCGAACGGAGAGCGTCCCGTCTGACATTCCAGCGGCAATGTGCGAGTCGTCAGGCTAAGGGGCGATTAAAAAGTGAGCCATGTGAAAAGCGCAAGTTAAGCTCACGGAAACTGCGAGAGAGAGTATAGGAGCGGGGTATCGCATCGTGTGGACAACCCTGTACGTCCCAACATCGTAAACCTTGACCATATGGTCCAGGGATCCGGTTAGTAGACGGCTGGCATTGCCATTGAATGCCAGAGAAGTGACGGTCTTCTGGTGGTTCGACATGGCGCGCATACACTTTCCACCAGCAACCAGATCCCACACGCGAAGAATTGGTCCAGCCGAGGACAGTACCACAGTGCCAGAGGGGAACATGAGCACTTGCTCCACGGGTGCGGCGCTGGAAGAAGCGGCGCCTTGCTGTCCAAAAATCATCTCCGCTTCACCACTCCGGCTATCGAACAACCGGACAGTTCCATCGTACGAACCGGTAAGTAGCATATGCGGCGAGGATGTCGAGAACTGGCCAGATCGTACATAGTCGGTATGGGAGGTGAAAGTCGTTATCGCACTTTGCGAGGGAACGTCCCACAGTTTTACTGTATTGTCGTCCGAACAGGAGAGAACCTGAGTATGGTCTAAGGTCGAGAATTTGGCAACGTGAACCGGTTGTTTGTGGGAATCCAATGTTCGAAGGATAGCACGAGAGTTCATATCAAAGATCTATGCAAGTTCCGGCTTCAGTCACTCCGACGTCAGGGCATAAGTCGCTGTACAATGGATGTAAAAATACCTGGACCAAGCCCGTGTCGTCCCCAGCGATCACCAATTTTCCATCCGACCGAATGTTTCCGCTCCGCGCCACATCCTTAAATCTCGAGATGGTCTTCGTAACCTTTTGAGTACGAGGCGCATATATCTGAACCCTCGTGGCTGCAGTTACTGCATACCGATGGGGTTTAGAAGGGGAGAAGTGGATGGCGGTCACAGGTGCATATTCCTTGATGAAAACCGGGTACTTATACAGTCGCCAGTATCGCGAATCGTGATTTGACTTGCTAGAGCCGGTGTGAGGGTACTTTTTGACCACTACTGGTTGGTAGTCCATATAATCCGCGACTCCTTATGGAACAGTACCGAAACCGTTGGTCGGAGAGGAAAGAAAAATGGATTGCACGTGCCCCTAGCGATCGATGGGCCCGAATCCCGATCAGATCACACAAAAAATTGGCCAAGAACACGGTCCCGAAGACGGGTCGCCTCCTGAACAAGGAACGAGATATCGACTAAACGGCCACCACTAGGTCCAAAACCTCCATATAGAACTTGTCCGTCGATAACAGTGGCCTCAACCTTGGTGGAGAGCACTTTACTCATCTCAGCCTTCATGATATCTTGATCCAGGACGACGAAATCCGCTTTCTTCCCTTTCTCTAGAGACCCAAGTTCTTGCTCGGAAAAGGACGCATATGCGGGATCGAGGGTCATTCCCTTCAAGGCTTCCGCACGGGTCAACGCATCGGAGGGGTACCTGTGCATGGCGTGAGTTGTGACAAGCAAAAGTAAGAAAAAATCGAATCACCATCCTCCCGGCCCATGTGGACTGTCTCCAGCAACAGACAGTCGAGAGACGGCCGCATAAAACCCTAACAATGGGTTTATGCCCTCAATGGGGAAATCCGATCCCAAAGGCAACACATTGAAACGAGAATTCCTATGGAAATGAGCCTTAGCCACGGAACACGAACGCGGCACTCACCGAAGCATCGTCTTGTAAGCATATGCACCTTTAATCCTCTGAGGACCCTGCCAGAACTATCAGCAACGCGGATCAGAGTAGGACCTGGAACCTACGAGTCTGCTCTCAGCGTATTCCATGTCACTTGTACTAAGGGGAGTTGTCAGCGATCAATAGAACCGCTTCGTGTGTTGACCTACGCGTGGGTGGGTTGAACGCTATTAATGACTGGGGAGACGTAAACAAGGGTCCATGAAGGTGTGGACAACCCTTACCGCCTAAACGACCAGACCTGTCTAAATCATCGAGTGTCATGATTTGGGAATGCTCGATGCGAGGTCTACGGTCCATCAAAAACCCAGGATCCTTCGACTGCATGTCCTCGAAAATGTCCAGCACGATGTGATTGGCCCTGTCTCCAATGGCATGTACGTTCTGTTGGAAGGAGTCTGGTGTGAGCCCAGGAATAGCGTCTTCATTGCCACGCATACCACTTGCCAACCATACCGCCACGCTTGCTCGATATAATTGCGCATGTCCTCGGGTTCAGTGGTGAGCAAGCCTGAAGTTGAGTTGTTATCTGAATATGGTTCCAGCAAAGCAGCTCCCCAAGACCCCAAAGCACCTGCGAATTATCAGCTTGGGCGAGAAACCGATGCTCTGTAAACCTTACCATCCATGAACAGTTTTACGCCTTGCACGTTGAACCTCTCATTCTCTCCGTAGTTGATGAGTGGCTTGATTTTATCCCACTCGCTGATATCATCGGCTGGGGGGCCAGCACGCATTAGATAGATCCTGACCTACAACGTTGAGCTACGTTCGCGTCCAAGACCCGAAATGTGGGGTTCACGTACCGGCAACTTTCCCGTATCTGCCATCCTTTGTGACATTGAGCTCCGGGACTGCTGCCGCCAGCTTATGTGGGACTCACTCCTTATAGAAATCGATATATTGATCCTGACCTCCAGCGTCATGGATGTTCGTTAGACCAACTTCCAACGCGTCTTGCATTGCGGTTTTAAAGTAGGCTAGAACCTGCGCCGGGGTTTTATCCGGGACGGGTACGAGGCTCATCGCATTGTCCACAAATATTCCTGAGCGATTCCGTAAGCGACAGTGAAGAGGAGTCGAACGCCAGCGCTATACCAGTGGGGAAACCGCCTTTGTCTCTGATGACTTCACCTCCACTCACATCCTTCGGAATCTTTCCACCGGCAATCATCAGTTCTAGCACAGGTTTGCTGACCCAAGTTGCATGGCCGTCCACCCTGGTGAGAACAATGCGCCTCCCAGCGAGTTCGGGGTCGTCGGAAAGGTCATCCTAGGATGAATTTGAGTCACGAGTATTGTTGGAATAAGTTGAGACCTACAGCCGTAGGGAACTGTTTCGACGCCCATCTGTTCTGGTCCCATCCCATGCCTTCGATGAATGTCGTCGGGTCGTCGGCGACCTCAGGGTGACTACGAAGATACGCCTTGACCCTTGAGATTATTTCTGACATTCGATTAGTGATGGGGCAGCACATTATGCAAGGACACAAACGGACCTTCGATAGAATTCGCACCGTCGAGCACAAGTTGCATCTTCCACCCATACTCCAGAATATGAGCATGCGCATCTGAAAGCGAGTCAGCCAGCAGAAACAAGGATGGCAATCACCATACCGGACAAGCCCGGAACTATGATTGATCCGGGTTTCGTCTCGTACATAGGTACAGTGCTGGAGGCTATGTCGATCGAGTCTGGGGCAATGGTCATGACCTGTATCTCTGGTGACTGAATATGAATTTACCTCTGGGGCCGACGGCGACCAGTCTACCGTCCTTGACTGAGACACATTCTGCGGTAGGGTTCATCTCATCGACAGTGTAGATGGTTCCGTGTCCAGTCGTGCAGACGGTATATGACGAGGGGAACTTAGCATCATATATGGAACTCCAAGTGTAGCGTGCAAGAGTCGCCGTAGTTAGGCCAAGGGCAAAGTTGCGAACGAGATTCATTCCTCTCCGCAAAGTTCAACGGAGTAGCTTGTGACAACGCACGTTCAAGCAGAACGTGCCGCGAGTGGCATGTCGCAGAATTCAGCGCTTCAGCTGGCATGTGCTCACGTGATACCATGTAATCTAAGCGATCATCATCATCGATCCTTGACATTTTTCTCCTTCCCTAACCACCACAAAATCCGCCCTCCGCTGTACTTTATCTTGTACATTTCCCGCCATGTTGTTGTACACAGACATTCTCACTGGTGACGAGATGTTCTCCGATGCTTTCCAGGTGTACGTCTTCACCTTTCGTCTACAACCTCTCCAAGTGCTTGATGTCAACTTACACTCGGAAACTCAGAACACTTGTCGACGACATCGTTTACGAGGTCAAGTGCACCATGATTACCGTCAAGGCCGGTGCAGATGTAGATATCGGTATTGTGGATCCTCAAACCGTCCATTATGACTGACTACTAATCACGAATAGGTGCCAACCCCTCCGCGGAGGATCAGGAGGATGCTCTTGAGGAGGGATCCACTCAAGTGAACGACGTCGTCCATTCTTTTCGACTTCAGGGTACCGGGTTCGACAAGAAGAGCTACATTGCCCATATCAAGGGCTACATGAAGGCCATCAAGGCCGAGCTCCAGAAGTCAAACCCTGATCGTGTCGAGACCTTTGAAAAGGGGGCTGCGAATTACTTCAAGAAAATCAGTGCTAATTTCAAGGATTTCGAGTTTTATACTGGTGAATCCATGAATCCCGATGGCCTGGTTGCCCTCCTCAACTACAGGGTAAGTAAGCAAGCCTGTGAAACCACGTTGACAGGGGATACTGATCGTGCTTCCACCCCCCAACCAGGAGGATGGCATCACTCGTGAGTATCGCAACATTTATTCCGTACTGACCTGATGCTGACCTCTGATCGTAGCTTTCTTCACGTTCTGGAAAGATGGTTTGAAGGAAGTCAAGCTCTAGATCGGTTTTGTTGTCATATTTCACTTTGCCCGTACCTACCACTCCACGAATTATCTGTCTCAGCGGAAGCAGAAGGCAGGTCAGCCAATCGGATGTTAATGTATTCCTCCGTGTGTGCCAACACATGTCCATTCTTCGTCCGATCTCCAAATATTTGTGTCACCGTCTGGCGTCCGGGTTCCTTGTATCACAAGTCCAGCCATCCCGCGACTGAACCAAGCCGAAAAATCCACACCGTGCAGGACACTTGAAATGGGTGCGTGACTGAAAGGGGATATATCCCGATTCAACTTCAGTCAATTTGGGCGATTGAATTCGTCACTAGTAGTACATGCTACACAGCGAGTGGCGCTACGCAACACCCATTGCCAAGTTCTTATCCCTTTTACCCCTGGATTTCTCGATCTTTTGCCGATGCAGATTACTTTTGCGTTCATGAGTTTCCACTCACGTCGTTGATTGTACGCAGGGGTTTGACGAAGAGCGAGTTGTGATCGTCGAGGTGCGTGAAAAAGTCCTCACGGTCGATTGGGGGGCTTATGCGCAGACGATTCAAGGATAATATGCCTCTAGTAGACTATCGTCTTTCTGGCCAACAGTGGATCCCTGCATTAACAGGTTCCCGGTCAATGACAGACCGGATCTGGTACAGCAGCAGCGTGCGTACCGGTAAGGGACAACAGTAAATGTAAGCAACCGCGAAGCAAGACTGGTCGGTGGGGCTCTGTGAACAAACACCCGTCCTGTGTGGAACGAGTGGACCCGTCTCCTGTGCGCGACACATCAGGTCAAGTCTGTCTGCCAGCTCAAGTCACTCTCGTCATCGCCGGACTCTCTCGCAGCATATCCGTCAAGGTCATGTTTATGACACAAGACTGGTCGGCGGCCCCGCATCGAGCGCAACGAGCGAACTGCACCTGAGAGGGACACATTGTCACGCGATTGATGTCAAGAGTCGAGGGCGAGAGAAGAACTAGACTGAGTGCCATGGGTCGAAGTCAAGGATTTACTAAGCTTGGCTCGTTAACTTGATAACCTAGTGCTTTCAGATGCTTGGATGTTTTCAGTGCTTTGATCGTGCCACAGTTGATTCGCGCAAAACCGAGCAGAAATGCTAAGAAATCAAATACACCACCACCCGTAACTAAAATCGTGTACAGAGAGTAGGACAACGCTTGAAACAAGTACTGTTCTAAGCAAAACGCACCCTTACTTTCCTAGAGCTCATCGTGGGGTTTTTCGCCTCTAGCCAAAGGCTGCTGGGTGGAGTCGTTACTGGTAGGGGTGTCCAGCGAGTTCTTGGCGTTCTCGTGGACAAAGGTGATAAGGTGTTCGAGCGATCGATCGCCGTTGTAGTCGATGAAGTCACGGGTACCAGCCTTCTTGAACTTGATAGTTGGGAAACCGGAGACACTGAAACCAGCAGATGGGGGGATATCATTTTCGGTGGCTTCCATCTTGGCACTGAACAGGCGTAGATATAGGAGGTAAGTCGACGTTCAGAAGTGAGCACGTTTAGAAGACGTACATCGTGATCCTATCCTTGAAACCGGCAAAGTGTTCACCCAAAGAATCCCATGTGGGCTTGAGGCGCTTGCAGTGACCACACCTGCAATCGGGGAGCCGCAAGGTTAATCACGAGGGACTTCTATGAACAAAGTGAGAAAAACCGTACCATGTTGCATAGAATTCGACAAAGACGTCGCGTGAATCATCGAGCACAATTTCATCAAACTGCTTGCTGACCAACTCGAAGACGGGGCCATCCTGCGTCTCGGGGATGGGCTTGCTCTTCAGCTCAGGCTTGATAGTGCCAGTAAGGTAGGACTCGACCATCTCCTCGATCTTGGCCGCCTCCAAACTTTCTTCCTGAGAGTATGGGTACTTGAGTTGGGTGGAGAGCTCCTGGATGACGAATGCAGGCCATTTGGGCTCGTGGAGGTTGAGAGCTTTTGCGTGGTCACCGAACTGGATGGCGTCAATCCAGACAAAGTTGACCTTTTCGTGGAACTTTTTGGCGATTGGTCTGAGAAGGTTAAGGTGCTCCTCCTTGTTCTCTTCGCTTGGGTCGAGGAAGAGGTAAGCCAGGGGCTTCCCACTCTCGGCGTAGACAGCATAGTTGTCTGGGCCAACTTGATCAAGATATGGGATGGACAAGTCAGAGATCCATTGCTCGATGTCTGCGACCTTGGCGGAAGCAATGGGGTAAGGGTAGACAAGTCGTGGCTCGTCGAAAGTACGATAGAGGACCAAGGAGGGTGGTGTGACACCGGCGATATTAGCAACGTTTTGATCATCTGAATGCCCAAACAGCCAGTCATCGCGATGTTTATCGGCAGTAGCGCTAAACTCTGGGGCAGGGAGGTCGGTTTTGGTGCTGGTGTAAAGGACAGCAACGATCTTGTCAGCGTGAGTGAATTCATTGTGTTTGTCACTAGTAACGTCAGTTACGGCGGCAAGTGATTGCTTGACCATGTAAGAAACGATGCCCTCAGTCTGGCGGGGACCATTGTAATCGATGGACACGCCGTTACGGAATATACGGAGGGTCCTGGAAAGATCGTTGGTTTGAGGTTCAATAAGGGAGGTGGTGACCGGATAGGGTGCGACTTACGGGTAGCCGCGGATGTCATTCTCCTGGCAGAGGTCCGCTTCGTCAACGCAGTTAACCTTCGCAAGTTTGATGCCCTTCTCTTTTAACTTGGTTGCGGCTTCCTCGTAATGGGGAGCGAGGGACTTGCAATGACCACACCTGTAAGCCAAACGTCATTCTCAGTAATCCTTCTCCGCTTAAAGGTGACAAAATGTTATGACCATGGCGCGAAGAACTCGAGAAGTACGAGAGGTTCCTTTGTAATAGAGCCAAAGTTGCTTGGGGTGACGTCGATCACGTCCGAGGGATCTTCAGCGACGGCAAGGGTGACGAGAGCGAGGGTAGTCAAAGAGCGGAGGAGGGAGGAGAACTTCATGACGGAAGGGGGAGAGTGGGGTGAACCCTACAAAGTTTGTTTGCGACTTATATGGCGTGGATCACTCGCAACCGACCAAGACGTGGCAGCACACGATCACGTATGGGCGGCATGCGACCACGTATCATATCACCTGGGCTTCCTCTCGGCGTTCCCCGGCACTAATACAGCCAAAATCTTCCAAAAGCACTCTTACGCTATCTCTACGCTTTACAATCAAAGCTGTCCTAAATCAAACGTACAGCCTTTCTGTTTCCCTCCAATATACTTTCTCACACCGGAATTGAAAGGCCGCGGGGGCGGAAACTCTGTTGGGAACGTGTGATTTCCGACTTGAGGAGGTGGATCAGGAACTGTAAGTCGAAGCGAGATTTAATCAGTCACTTGTGAACCACCCAAAGGTGAGACATGGACGTACTCTTCTTTCTGTTTGCTGGGATGTTGTTAGCTGTGACACCATTCACCGGCATTGATACAATCCTGCTTGGAGGAGCAGAATGTACCCGAGGTTCTGCGGCTGAAACGGTCCTGTTTCGGGATGGTGGAATACTCAGCGTAGAGTTTCTCTGCGGCGGGGCCGCCTCAGACTCTGTTCGTAACCTTGACACCTGGCCATTGATCGGGGGCTTCCTCGCTGGAGGTTGTGGCACTGTGCGGGATGGAGATGATCCAGGGTGTGTTGATGCGGTCGAGAGAGGTCGTGGGGGTGGGGGTGGTGGAGGTCGGCCTGGGGTTGTCGGAGGGGGAGGGACCGAGCGAGAATGGGCACCCGTGTGACTTGGCTGGATCGGCGGGGCAGCTCTTGAGGGAAGGTTCAACGGAGGTGTCGGAGATTCTCTGTTGGATTGCGGAGCCGCTGTCCGGGAAGTGGGGGATGCGGTCCTTGGAGGGGGAGGTGGTCTACCTGGCGGGGGAGGAGGATTCACGCTAGGCCTAGGAGGTGGGACCGCGCGGATCGGGGGGCCTGGTTTAGATGGGCTCTCTGCGGGTCTAGAAGGAGGTTCTGGAGTAGAACGCTGAGGAGTTGAGAAAGCTTTCCTACTGGGCAGCTGGGGTGGCGTGCGAGTGGGTAATGTTGGGGGAGGAGGGGGCTGAGATGGAGGTGGTGGCGGCCGACTTGGTGGCTGAACAGGAGGGCGGGAAGGTGGTTGTATCGCTGGTCGGTTCGGCGGTTGAACAGGAGGACGAGAAGGAGTCTGCGCAGTTAGTTTTGGAGGGGCAGGAGCAGGAGGTTGCCGCGACGGTGGTATCGGTGCAGACGGCGGGGTGGGGACGCTACGCCCCGGTATAGTAGGAGGCTTCCCCAACTGCGGGGGCGGTTTTGCTGCACGATATTCGTCGTTAACGGTCTCAATCGTGACTTCGAGGAAAAGTTCGGCTCACAAGGACCGGATCCAGCAGGTTTCAGCTTCGGTATTCCGCCAGCGAAGAGGCCGCCTAGCTGAGGGGGGCCACCACCTCCGATAGCGACTGGAGGACCTCCTCCGCCATTCCCTCCGCTTGGTTTCGGGCCTCCTCCGCCTCCACCACCTTTCTTGACCTCGATTGTGGGGCCACTACGGTCATTGGTCTGTGCTTTCTTGAGGTTTTTGCCAGCTTGGATCTGCTTGAGTAGTTCCGAAGAAGCCATGAATATTCGGAGAACAAGAGGTGGTGAGTCGTGGGAAGTGGGCCCCTATCCTTATAGATGATTGCGGATGATGAAGAGGTTTGCGCGATCACAGCCCCACGCAGGTTTGCCTTGACACTTGCTTGACACGGTACTGCGGGAGGTGGCTATCGTGTGCTGAATCTGATGATGCTTCGACATGCAGCGCCATACATCACCTCTGTATTTGCAATTTGCAGTTGTGGGACTATGGGCAAAGGCCGGGGGAGGATATACCGCACGCTTCGGGTTTGAATGCACTATATGTGCAAGGTAACGCGAATCGAGAGCTATGTGGCCGGAATACAGTATCATCACATAGGAAATCAATTGATTACGCGAAATCGGTGAGTGCTCGGCGTCAACCATAAGCTAACCAGGAACTATACACCATCCCTCAGGCTCTGTTTCGAGGCCTCGATGTCGTAACTAAGGGTCGGGGTCCCCTTATGCCCCTCTTTCGCTCCACGGGCGGAGTGTTGGCCAATAAAGAAGGTCGAGTTATCGGCTGAAACTTCGTCAACCCAGGCGGGGGCGGCATGGGTAATCTTGCGATAAACGCGATGGAAGGAACCAAGGGCGTATGGGGCGAGATGGGCTGATGATTGAGGGAATCACTTCTGCTTGGAACAGGAGGAATCTCACTGCTTGGATCGAATTGCAGTCCTAGTTGACGATACATGTCCTCCCAAGTGGGGATCGGAGTGCGTGGCGTCGATGCCATCGATTGCTGGAAGGACCTCGATGGGGAGAGAAGGTACGAAGGACGTCGACTGGGTATGATCTTATGCGAATTTGGAGTCATGTATGTCAATCCACTGGACGTAGAAGACCTCTTGGTCCGATTGCTTCGTTTCCTTGGCGTAGGCATTCGAAGGGAATCAGCGGCGTAATACCCCGACTCAGAAGTGGCAGAGCTCTCCGGCAAGTGAGGGACCTCTTTCTCGGGGTTGATAAATAGGGCCATTTGGGGTCGTTTGCCGTTTCTGAGGGATTGCCGGGCGCTTTGGGTCCCAGGGTTTTCGGAGCGGATGTGGAAAAGCCTTAGAACCGAGGAGCGCGTGCGTGACTGTACGGTTGCTGGGCTTGAGAGCGTTGGAGATTCTGCTCTGATCATGGTGTGTCCATCGATCACAGCTCGCGAGTTTTCTTGTTCTTGAGTGGTAAAATTCCTCAGGGCTACACGTAGGCTGAGAGCGGAGCGCGTTGGGGCCGGGGGTGGCTCATGTTCCGAGGAGTGAGTGTTCGGCAGTGGGGTGGTGTGTGTTGTACGCTCAGACATCCGCCGAATGGAGAGAGTGGGCGCCACCGAAGGGGCTGGAGTTGGGTACAACGCGAACCTCCGAGTTTCGTGGTAGTATGACCATAACGAGGGAGCAGTCTCTTTCTCCTTCTTTGGTGATCCAGAGTTGAATGCGACTGTATTCGCGCGGTTAGCTGAGATAGAGACTCAAGGTAGAGCTGGCTCACACAAAACCACCATTGCACCGATCGCGAAAGGGACGAAATCTACCAGAAGGTTGGTTGGTTTAGTGGCAGATGTGATGGTCAGCACATCCAACAACAGGAGGCTGAGGGCTCTAGACATCCGGGAGTCACCCAGCAAGTCAAGCTGGCTGAGCCAGCCGAGACCTTTTGACGAAATGAGGAAAATAAACCGGGCAACCAGGTATAACTCAGCCAAGATCAGCGCAAGAGAAGAAGCAAGACCAGTGGGAGCGAAGCTAGAAAGGGATCCGATCAAATTCACGGCCGCATCTAGCTAACACAAAATAGTTGCCCTCACTGTCTGCGATAACACAAGGAGATCCGCAACGATGGGACAGGACTGTATCAACACGTTAGACATGGGTGGATCACAGCTTGGGGGTTGCATACCGGAGAGTACCGACAGCGACGGCGTTATTGGCGAAGGTAAGGCCTAGCAAGGGTCAGCACAGTCGGGCGGGAATTGTCGGCGTGCTCACCCAAAAGGATGAGAAGCGATACCCAAAAGATGTAGATTTCCTTGCGCCTAACTGCAAGTTTCTTCAACTCAAGGCTGAGGATCAAAAGTCCTGTGAGTCTTCCTGCTTGTGCCGCTGTGCCACCCCATGCCACCACAAACGCTTCATCCACAATCAGCGAAAGAAGGTTGCGCAAACCGAGGCCTGCTCACCGCACGCGACATTCCCAGTAGTAGGGTATTGGAGTAGAGAAGCGAAGTGGGCTACGCTTGCGCACGTGAAGCAAAGGGCCAGGGTGATCAACAAGGCATTGTCCTCTTGTATCTTCAGACGAGAGATATCGGACGAGCTGTTAAATGCAGTATTGTGTCTAGGGGACCTCCGGGGGGCGTTCGCCGGTTCAGCGTGAGTGGGTGCTTCAACATCGTTTGATTCATGTCGTCTCTTGATGGGGTTTGTAACGAGTGAGAAAAAGGAGAAACATGCGCGCACAAAGTCCTCCTGGAGTAGAGGGGAGGACAGGATGATTTGTACACTGTAGATAAAAACCCAGCCAAGGAAGAAAGCAGCTATCTGGCGGCTATGATTGGCGGTTGGTCAGAGCGGAGGATGGAAAGAGAGACGAGTGAATTGTCACTTACAGATCGGGATTGTTCAAGAACTCATCGGAGGATGGGTTTTCAAGGCCACGGATGTTCCAGGCCATGAAAAGATCCTCTTTTAGTGACACACCAGGAAATTAGAGGATAATACAAATAAAATGACTGGAGAGGCCAGCTCCAGCGTTGAGACCAGCTCTGTGGAAGAAAGGAGAGGTGATGAGAGGGGAGAACAAGCCTCCGAATGTCGTGATTGCCGCAACTCGTCTTCACCCTCAGATCCTCAGAGAACTGGGAGCTTGCAGGCTGTGTGCAGCAACCGACATCAAACACCTCCGAGGCCGAACAGAATCAAGATCAATCCCATCACCGTACTTGGTCGGCCACATGTAACACATTAGATTCCCGCAGGCCGGAAAACGTCAATAATATTGCGTCCGTCGTGGATATGTCGCCAGCCGCGTGCGCCCAAGTCGCCGCTCTTCCCCACCGACCGGAGAGCCTGATCGGGGTTTGCCGAAGGAGCTCACAACAGACCTCGAAATCCAGGCAGAAGCCTGAGGTCATTTGTCGCGTACCTTGACGCGTCCTACATCTATTCGTGATGGACTCTGCGCCAGTCAGCACCGCCGCCGAGGTGGAACTCAAAGTTGGGAGGATTGCGGACCCTGGGATAGGTGCTCACCGAAGTCCCTCCGCTCAGCCACAACGATGCTGACAGATCTCGTGATTCAATCCAGACCTAAAGACAAAATATGCATTAGCTTGCGAGCTACGTGAAACCATTGATACTGCCAGAGACTCTGAAACCCCCCGAGTTATTCCTAATATGATTCCAGTGATCATCGAGGTCTTGCGTTCTGGGAAGGCTTCGTTCCAACGAGAAACCACAGAGTACGAGTTCCGCCGTGTCCTTGTGGACATTCTTCACCGGATCCCATCTGGCGACGCAATACGGCCTCAGGCCCTCCCGCTGTTCCAAGGAATGCTCTACCTACTTCGGCACGACAATGAGGAGAATGGCGTAACGTGCTGCAAAACTATCATCGATATCGTGCGCTCCTTCAAAGCTCTCTCCGAAGAGATTGTCGCAGAATTTTTCTCCATCCTACTCGAAATGTTTCGCAACATGAAATCGTTAGTTCAGGAGACACTCTCTGAGGATTCTCCGCGCTTAGACCCCAACGTGGTCTTTCCCTCGGTTCGGAGTTTCAAGGTCCTCGCGGAGATGGGCATGGTGGTTATGACCTTCATGCAATCCCACCGTGTCATGGTTACTTCCGCGATGCAACCAACTATCCCACTGACCCTCGAGGTTCTCGCCTTGGAATCTCCCGCGCAAAAGAAGGCAAGGGAGGATTGTGAAGCTATGGGAAACGTCTGGGCTGGTGTTGCGCCAACGATCAAGAACAACCAAGCCTATTCAGATTTCATTAATGCACAGATCAAGGTAGAGCACTCAGAATACTCGTCGACAGACCCTCACAAATCTAGTAGTTGGTTTCCTACCTTACCTTCACCCTCCGTGGCATGGGGGAACAATTTGAAACCTTCGGGGAAGCGCTCGTGCTCACATCACTGAGACTCTGTCAAGATTGCCCTCCGAATGCGATACTCTCACGAAGAGCAAGTTTCGAAGTACCTCATATCTACAAACAGCTGACCGGTTCTCTTGGTTAGGACTTGATGATCGTCATGCGACACATATTCGCGGTCAACTCAAAGAGGAAGGCACTCATCAACCACCTGGATACTCTCCTCGACGAGCGCGTCCTCTTGGGAACGAGTATAGCGTCCCAGGAATACTTACGGTTCGTCTTGCACAAACTACATACCAATTGCTCACTCTGTTCTGCGCAGTTCGCAAGGATACTTTTCGGTGGTGGACCTCATCCACTATCTGCGAGCAGAACTGGAACCCGACCAGCTATCTCGCTTTGCTGTCCTTTACCTTGGCCTCACGCACAACTCTTGTCTTACGATCAGCACACATATTCTTAGCGCTAAGATGGCCTACAACTCCGTCGAAGTGATTGTTACCAAGAGCGCTTCATCGAAACATACCGCTGCGAAAGTGCTGCTTGCCATGCTCGAGATCTCTGCGGCGAAACTAGAGAGTATGCTTACCGTTCATAAAGATATCCTTGCTCGAGCAGAAAAAACAAAGAATGGCGAGGCAGCCGGATCGGATATGATCGCTATTGAGAAGTCCAGGCCATATGCGGTCGCGCTGTTCGCAAGCGAGAAATCGGAGAACATCCTGCCAGGTAGGTGCAGGGAGTCTATGATCACATGACGGAGCTAAGGTGGTTTTCAGAGTATAAAATGCTTTACCGGACTTTGGTTCACGGGTTCCGGACCTGCCTTAATGGAATGCGGAAACTGGAGGTTCCTGTCCCTGACGGTGGACTGGTCAGCCGAATGTTCGAAGCGGGTCTGCATGGCCTATCGTTTTTTGACGGTCAAGATCGGGAAGTCAACGAGGCCATGGAGTGGTTGGCGCTCTGCTTCGTGGAGATCAACCCCCACATTGTTCAGGAGGTCTGGACGCAGAAGATCGGGGTTTACGTTGATTGCGCGAAGAAGCGGGTCTGGATCCTTGCCATCATCCAGCAGCTCCTCTCTCGAGACAACATCTCTCCCACTCTCGTCCCAATCGTTCTGGATCACCTAATGTCCAGGCTACCTGAACTGGGCGAACTCGACGAGTCCGTCGCGGTGGCCATCATCCGGATGTTCAAGCTCGCATTTGGCGCTGTAACTCTCTTCCCTGCAGACAACGAGTCTGTCCTTGCTTCTCGGCTAGGAAGGTTAATCATGGACTGCTTCCCCCTTGCGGCCAAATCCCCTCATGGAACGCACTATTTCCACCTGCTTCGCGGATTATTCAGAGCGATCGGTGGAGGCGGTGGAAAATTCGAGCTTATATACAAGGAGGTGCTCCCTCTCCTTCCGGAGATGCTCGAATGCCTTAATCGACAGCTCAATTCCTCTTCCGGATTTCATCGGGATCTAGTTGTCGAATTGTGCCTGACTGTGCCACTACGACTCACCCATTTGTTGCCTCACCTAACATACTTGATGCAGCCTTTGGTTCTCGCGTTGCGTGGGGGTAACGAACTGGTATCTCAGGGTCTTCGAACACTCGAGCTATGTATTGACAACCTCACCCCCGACTTCCTGGATCCAACCCTGAATACGGTCCTCAGGGATCTTATGGAGGCGCTTCACGACCTGCTCAAGCCTGTCCCTGCCAACCACCATCACGCGCACACGACGATTCGGATACTCGGAAAGTTGGGAGGAAGGAACCGGAAACTGTTGGATCAGGAGCCGTTGTTGGACTACAGACAGTTTTCAGACCCCGCCAAGATCAGAGTCTCGTTCTCCGGGAATGCGACAACTTTGAACCTAGCGCCCGTGTCGAAGTTAGCCCTGAAGACCATTAAGAAGCCACCTACCACGGTCCCAGCTAATTCTAAGGTTCAGTATCAGGGATATGCATATGCCTACCTCGAGAATTGTTTATCTGTCCTTGTCCAAGATGTACGTTCCTTCCGTCTGCATCGCGGTCAAGGTATATTGACTTCGAAGATAGGGAGTGAAGGGTCGCGATCATGAAGAGGTTTTCGTACGGTGCCTGGAAGGAGTTTTCGACGCGGTGCACATCCCTGAGCTCCAGAATCAAGCGGAAACCTACATCAAGAACCTTTCGCGCCATATTTTTGCGCAAGAAATTGCAGAACGACCCTCTGATACGACCGCCCGTAGGTACCCCGGACCCATGCTTGGGTGTTATTTGGAAACTTTCCCCGCTTCCTTGGCCCGGGAGAATGCCGCGGAGAAGACAAAATCACGAGAGCTCGCGACCACCATCATCACCAACCTTATTTCTATGACCGTAGACGCGAACTTCTCCCAGGTCGACGTGCTGAGAATCCTGTACCATATCACGGCGAGGTTCAGCTCCCTCTGTTTGGAACCTGGCTGGTCCCGCAAGAGCGCCGGGTGTGCTGGAATAAAAATCATCGCCTGTATGCCCGGACTAGGACAGAAGTGCGTCATCGACCGCGACGTCACTGTTGTCCGCACGCTCCTGCATGTGCTCAAAGATATGCCATACGACCTCACGCGAGATGTCGACGAAGTAATTGACGTAATGACTCGCGTTCTTCGTCTCAGTAGCTCGAACATGCCTCCGAGCCAGCCGACCGACCCTCCGCAGCTCAACAGACTTATGCACCTCACCAGTGTCTTCTTCCAAGATTTGTCGAATCCCAATCTTCTCGTCAGAAACGCATCGCAGAAGTGTCTTCAGCTTCTGTCGGAACTCACCGACAAGAGCCTCGTCGATCTACTCATGCCACTACGCGATAAGATCCTAGCGACCCTGTATACGAAGCCCCTCCGCGCCCTCCCGTTTTCGATTCAGATCGGTATCATCGAGGCCGTTCGGTACTGCGTTAGCTTGGAAACGCACTTCGTGGAACTCAACGATGAACTGTTGCGATTACTCCACGAAGTTTTGGCCTTGGCGGACGCAGAGGACGCAGCACTCCTCGGGAGGGCAAACCCGCGACAGTCACTGATCGAGATCACGAAGTTGAGAGTGGCTTGCATCAAGTTGTTGACCGCGTCTATGCCAATGACGGACTTTTTCGCCAAGCAGATCCAGACAAGGCAGAAGTGGGTGATTTTTTGTCTCCGCAAGTTTTTGAAACCTACAGTTCTGAATACAGGGTTTCATCCACCTACTTCAAATCGTTATACTCGAGTTCTCCCGAGATCAAGGAAGTCGCCTATGAAGGGCTGAAGATGGTTATGTCTCACCAGAACAAACTGCCGCGAGACTTGTTACAGACTGGCCTCCGGCCGATCTTGATGAACCTCGCAGATCCAAAGCGGCTCTCCGTTTCGGGGCTCGAAGGACTCGCGCGATTGCTTGAACTCCTCACGAACTACTTCAAAGTTGAGATTGGCTCGAAGCTCCTGGACCATTTCAGATTCGTCGCCGACCCGCAAATGTTGCAAGCCTCTTCCAAACTGCCTCTTCATGACAACGAAGGCATCAACAAGCTCGTCCGTATCACCAACATCTTCCATCTCCTGCCCTCTACCGCCAACATGTACCTCGAAAACTTGGTCAACGCGATCGTCCAGATTGAGGCGCAGATGCAATTCTCGGGCCCGAGTCCGTTCACTACACCATTGGCCAAGTATCTCAACAGATACCCCGTTGACTCCATGGACTTCTTCATGAACCACATCCTCTTCCCCCGACACATTCGATCTTTGAGAAGCGTTCTAGAGACAAAGTTGGCTCCCCGATTATTGCGAGAGGTGGTCGCGCGAGCCTCTGCTATCGTTACAGCCTGTTTCCAGACGACGGACCACAAGCATATTGTCCCCGGCTTGCTTCTGATCGACGATATCACATCGCAGGACGAAACCCTCCTGATGTCGAACCAATTCCTCGTCGATGGCCTCGTTCGACTTTGGAGGACGCACATCCCCGCCCGCATGGAACACAATCTGGAAGCGATCCTGGATGCATCCCAACGGGCGAACCTTCTTATCTCTATCTTTGTCAAGGCACTCAAGCAAGCTCCACGAATCGACCTCACTTTCGAGATAACCACCATTTTTACGCATAACCTTCCCATCGAGACCCTCAGCCTAACGAGGTTCATCTACCAGCATGTCGCCTCATCAAACGACCTTTTTTACAAGAGAAGCATCCTTTTGCGGTTCTTCTCGTGGTTCAGCGATCCCTCCGTCACCTGGGTTCGGAAAACATACTTCATCCGGTACATCATCTCCCCCATGCTCCTCGTTCATGCCACTGCATCGGATAACAAAGGCGGTCTTGTCGACGAAGAAATTGTTAGGATGCTTCACAGTCGTATCTGGGCGCCGATGAACATCAAAGACTCTTTCCCTGAACAAGACGACGCGTTGAAGGTCGAACTGCTTCATCTCACGTCCATCATGGTTCAGCATTACCCCCAGTTCCTTATAGACGTTCAAAAAGTCATCATCAAGAGCGCATGGAATTACATCACGAGCGAGGACGTTGTGGTCAAATACACAGCCTATTTACTTGCCGCGCGATTCTTTGAGTCGTTCCCCACTCCAGAAAAGTTTGTTGTCCGGGCTTGGACCGGCTTATTGCGGCCACCACATAACGAAGGAAGGGCACTCGTGCGCCAAGCGTTGGACGTCCTCGCTGTGACGCTCCCCCGTATGCAGTCCAACGACGGCGGTTGTCCCCAGTGGGCGAAAACCACCCGCAGACTGTTGGCAGAAGAAGGGGCAGGGATCTCTCAGATCTTGATCATCTACCAACTCATCGTCCGCCAACGAGATCTCTTCTACCCCGTCCGTTCGGTCTTCGTCCCTCACATGGTGAATTCGCTTTTCAAGCTAGGATTGGGAGGATCCAACACCCACGATTCGCGCTTGCTTTCTGTGGAGGTCGTCCAGGTTATGTTCGAATGGGAGCAAAAAGCGACTGGAACAGGCGATGCAATGGCTGTGGACGAACCCGCTGGCTCGCACTGGGAGATGCCTATCAATTTCAAGGAAACCATGGTCAGCTATCTCGTGAAGCTTGCGACCACCCCTTTGGAGGCACACTCCAAGAACCTCGTGATTCCCCGTGCCCTCAATCTTCTCCGTTCGGTCTTGGGTCTATCTGGCTGGAACGATGTGACCGTCAAATTGCACTTCTTTGTTCGAGCACTTGAACAAGTACGTATTCCTCCCCCCCCCCCCCCCCCCCCCCCCCATAGTTCAGAACGCTGATGCGTCATTAGTTCGATTTTGCCCTTGAGCCTCAGTTAAGCCTTGCCATCCAGGCAGCGAAGGTCCTCCAAGTCGTTTCTGCGGAGAAGGAAGACGCCTGGTACACCGCGAACGCCGTCATCCTCCAGAAGTTGATCCGCAAAGGGATAACATCTGATGACTCCAGCCTACTAGAAGCTCTCCATCCAGTGTTCGATCGTCTAATGCAACTGTTCCCGCTTCCGAAGGAGGGCGAAGAAGACCAGACGGAGATGGCAGAATTTTATGCTTGGATCCACTCTTCCATCACAGAAAGCCTCCTTAACAACACTTCCCTTCGCGGTGCACTGCTCATGCTGAAGTCGGTAACTCAGGCGATACCAGAGCGCGTCACTCCGTTTAGCGAGTACTTGAACAAGTTGTTCGGGAAGATCACCAAGGAGCATGGCCAGCTTTCCACTTCTACCTCATCGACACCGGGGGCTTCTGAGAGCAACGTGAAGATGCTGACGAGCATATTGGATATCTACAAAGTTTCTGTCTCTTTCGTCGGACAAGACAACCGTGTCAAGCTCATCGTTTCCCTCGTCCACTTGATCTCCTTCTCCAAAAGTATCCCCCTCTGCCGATATATCTTAGGCATGGTGCGAGAATGGACTTTGGATCGCCAGGAGGCATACCCCACGATGAAGGAGAAGGCGATGTTGTTGACGAAAATGGTGACTTTCGAATCTCGACCGGACGTCCTGGAGCCATTCTACGAACTCATTTACGACATCTTCACGTCCCCAACCTTGCGTCGCAGCGAACTTACGACACGTTTAGAGGCATGCTTCCTCGTTGGCTGCCGTGCGAAGGACGTAACCATTCGGGAAAAGTTCATCGATTTGTTAGATGTCAGCGTCCCTAGGTCGTTGTCGAATCGGCTCACCTATATCCTTGGCGTGCAGAGCTGGGAGCCTCTCAGTGACCACAATTGGACGTTCCTCGCTCTCCATCTCCTCTTCGGCACGCTCGATGGCGAGCAATCTCTCGTCCAGAACTCACATGTGCCGTTCGCTGGGAACGTCCCTACTTTTCCACCCCAGGTCATTACTTCCAATCTCATCCGCCCTGTTCAACGAATCTTGTTCCTAGACCCGCAGACGTCTCACGAGATCTGGGCTCTATTCTTCCCCACCGTCTGGTCTTGTTTGTCGAAACGTGAGCAAGGCGAGATGACGCAGCACATGATCACCATCCTAAGTCGCGAGTACCACATCAAGCAGGCGGACCTACGTCCCAACGTTGTCCAGACCCTATTGGCAGGAATCCACGGATGCTCTCCTCCCATGCTCCTCCCACCCCACCTGGTCAAGTACCTGGCCAAGATGTTTGGCGCTTGGTACGTATGCATAGAGATCCTCGAGAGTTACATGAAATTTTCAGACGATTCTTCACCCGACTCTCTCACGGTTTTTGAATCCCTGGCCGAGCTTTACGCAGAACTCGCAGAAGATGACGCATTCTATGGCTTATGGCGCCGCGGTTCCTACTACCAGGATACCAATATGGCTCTAGCACTGGAACAGAGCGGTATGTGGGAACAAGCCGCCACTCTGTACGAGCACGCCCAGACCAAAGCGCGCTCTGGGGCCATCCCTTTCGTCGATCACGAGTACACGTTGTGGGAGGACCACTGGATGTTGTCTTCCGAAAAACTGCAGCACTGGGATATCCTGTACGATTTGGCGCGCGGAGAGAATAACTACGAGCTGATGCTGGAGAGTGCTTGGAGGATCAAGGACTGGCCGAATGAGATGGAGTCACTGGAGGAACAGGTCCACCTTCTTCCCGAGGTTCCTACACCTCGTCGTCGTGTCTATGAAGCATTCCTCGCCCTTCTCAAGCTACCCGCCGCTCTGGACAAGAACGTGGAATTCACCAAGATTCTCGAAGACGCAATGCAGCTTTGCCTTAGGAAATGGGTTACACTGCCACCACACCTTTCCGCTGCGCACATTCCGCTCCTTCAACACTTCCAACAATTCGTCGAGCTGCAGGAGGCTGTCCAGATATTTGGTTCCCTCTCCGCCACCACCGCTCAGAACCTCGAGAAGAAGTCTGCTGACCTCAAAATGGTCCTCCAACTCTGGAGGGAACGCCTGCCCAACCTTTGCGACGACATCAGTATCTGGAGCGACCTTGTGGCTTGGCGGCAGAACGTCTTCAATGCCATCAACAAGACGTACCTCCCTCTCATCGGGACATCGGGCCAGGGCGGCACCGCCGGAACAAGCACCAACACATTCGGCTACCGAGGCTTTCACGAAACTGCCTGGATCATCAACCGATTTGCTCATGTCGCTCGCAAGCATGACCTCCTGGACGTTTGCGCAAATTCCCTCAATAAGATCTATACGCTGCCGAACATCGAAATCTCTGAGGCGTTTCTGAAACTCAGAGAGCAGGCCCGTTGTCACTACCAGCGACCCAATGACCTACAAGCGGGATTGGACGTCATTAACAACACCAATCTCATGTACTTTTCCGCTGCACAGAAGGCAGAGTTCTTTACTCTCAAGGCGATGTTCCACGCAAAACTTGGACGAACGGACGATGCGGGCGGGGAGTTCAACCACGCGGTCCAGCTGGATCTCAATCAAGCGAAGGCGTGGGCTTCTTGGGGCAAGTTCAGCGATAACATGTTCAAGGAGAATCCAACGGAGATGGTCTACGCTGGTACCGCAGTGACCTGTTACCTGCATGCTGCTGGCCTCTACAAGAACTGCAAGAGTCGTCCACTGTTGACCCGGGTGCTCTGGCTTCTGAGCGTCGACGATGCCAATTTCACGATCTCGAGGTCATTCGACACATACAAAGGGGATGCTGCGTTCTGGTATTGGATTACCTTGATACCTCAGCTTTGTTGTTCTATCTCTCAGCGGGAAGTGAAGCAGGCGAGGTACATCCTGTTGAATCTCGCCAAGCTGTTCCCCCAGGTGGGTGGCTTTGCGCATGCCACTCGATCCAGGGTTGATCATCCTTTTAGGCTCTTTTCTTTCCGTTACGAACCACAAGGGAGGAGATGGGCTTTGTGAAACGGGCTGCAATACGTGCCATGACTGCAAATCAAGCACAGGCTCACGCTGCACAGGCCTCCCAATTGCACTCCGATGCCAACCAGCAGGCTCAGGCGACAGAGATCAAGGACGTCACAATGTCCGACGTCAACACGGAGGATGTCCCAGGCGAAGGTGAGAAGGCGGCTCCAAACGCAAGCCCCTGCTAATCTTCCGCAGTGAATGGCGCGACCACCCAGCCCACAACACAAACCGCAGCTCAGTTGGAAGCTGCGGCTGCACCTGTTTCTATACGTGGTGCCTGGGATCATATCGAGGAAGTGAACCAGATTCTGAAGACAGCATTCCCACTCCTGATCCTCTGCATGGAAACGCTGGTTGACCAAATCAACTCCCATTTCAAAGCTACTGGGGAGGAGGAAACCTATCGCCTTGTCTGCATGCTCATGCAGGACGCTATTCAGGTAATACAGCATTTTCCGACACGGTCGTACGTTAACTTGTCCTTTAGAATTACGTTCTGAGGATGAATGTTCCGGATGACGATGGCATGGTTCTTCCGGTGACCGTGGCGACTCTCAAGAAGATGGCCACGAACCTCGCGCCTTTCGCAAGGGTGTGTGATCTCCGCGTTGCCCATTACCGTCTTAACATAGCCTCGAGCAGAAAGAGTACGATGAAGACTTTTTGAAAACCCCTTTGACACATTACGAGTACCTTCGTCGACTGCAGAACTGGAGACACCGCTATGAGCGTCTTCTAGACTCCAAGCCCCGCGAACAATCGCTTGATCTTCTCAGTCACTATTTGGTCGACTTCCAATACACTAGATTCGACGATATCGAGGTACCGGGGCAATATCTCGAGGTGTGAAATCTCGTTCATGTAGTCCGGCGACCGAATTAACCCACCGTAATAGGATAAGGATAACAATCAGAACTTCATCAAGATTCAGAAGTTCGGGCACAAGTTCGAGAACTGCAGGTCGCATGGCTCCTGTTGGCGAAGATTCAGCATGCATGGGAACGACGGGTCCGTCACGAAGTTTGCTGTCCAGCTGCCCGCAGGACGACATACGAAACGAGAGGAAAGGGTCACGCAATTGTTTAGGACTTTCAATGGGTGCGAATGACCTGGGAACTTCAATTCTTTCTCACTTGTTGACTGTTTAAAAGTGCCCTATCTCGCAAGAGGGAGACAAAGAAGAGAAATCTTCGTTTCCACCTTCCTGCAGCAATTTCGTGTAGCCCGAACTTGCGGTTGATCCAGAATGACTCTTCTTACATCACCCTCGGAGATATCTATGATCAGTACTGCGAAGATTCTGGTATCACCAGGGAAGAGCCGATCCTCATGATTGGAGAGAAGGTCAAAACCGTTCTCCGAGACTACAAGGCTTCTCACGGGAAAATGGTATGTTCATCTTTTTCTTCTCTGCAGTTTTAATTCACCTCGGATAGCCGAGCAAATCGGAGTACTTCACCCTGAAGACTGAGGTTCTCTCCGAGGTAACCAACAAACTCATGCCGGACGATATTCTTATCAAGGTAAGTCTTTGTATGCTGACTTTTTTCGTTCACTCGCCTCATGTCCACGACACAGTATATGGTGAAGACGATGAACAGTCCGACGGATCTGTGGAGAATGCGGAAGCAGTTCACCACTCAGCTCGCCGCGACGTGCTTCATGACCTATATCCTCTGCTTGACGAGCCGATTCCCCTCACGGTTCCACCTGTCGCGGACGACCGGCCTGATCGCGATGAGCGAGCTGCTGCCGTCTACGTCCAGTCAAGCCCCGGTCTTCGCCTCGAGTGACGTCGTGCCATTTAGGTTGACCCCAAACTTGCAACGGTTCATTGGCTCTGTCTTCCAAGAGGGCATCCTTGTCCCAAGTTTGATGGCAATCGGTCGAGGTTTGACTGAGCCAGAGGTAGATGCGACACTTACCGATGCCTCACGACCGCTAATTTTTGTCGCTTTAGTTCGAGCTTGAGCAACAACTTTGCTTGTTCAGTAGGGATGAAGTCATGACCTGGCTTCACGGTAGAGGAAAACCGGGGATGTTTGACTTGTCGTTTAGGACGAGTGTTGCTGACAGCACCAAGGGTGTTGTGACGAGAGCGGAGACTCTTGCCTGTAAACTGGAACGTGAACAAGTAAATGTCTATTGGGATGGGTTTTCTCCTTTGGGGCTGACAGGTTGCTATTTAGGCTGCCCAAAATCCCACCACACCCAACGCGCGGGTAATTGTTCACACAGTCAAAAGTCTTGTGGACACCTCGACGAGTCCCGTCAGTTTAATGAAGATGACGGAGATCTTTGTTCCTTGGTTTTAGAATCGTGTACATCTGCTTCCATCAAACACCATGCAATTCCTGTCAGACATCGATTTGAATGTACCATATTTTTCTGTACTTTTATAGAGCATAATCATAGTACTAAGTCCAGAAAAAACAGTCACTGGTTCCAACCTTCTGTCTGCCTGAACTGGTTGATAAGCTGTTCGCTCTCCAGCATCATCTGGAAGGAGGGCGACGTTAACAAAAGTGATGGGAAGGAAGTTTCGATGATACCTCTTCGGCCATCTTGTAAAGGTCAGAATCCGGTCGGTTGTACATCATCGAGTTGGCAAACATCAAAAATATGTCCCTCTGATATTCGAGGGAGTTGGTTATCTGCCCATCTCGTATTTTCGTTTTGATCGCTTTCAGATCAATCGGTCGTCTGACGATGTCATAATAGTCCAGGGCGTCGGAAACCTTTACCGGACCGTGGAAGATGCTCCCATTTCGAAGTTGGCATATCTGGTCATGGAGAAGGTTTATGACGCTCTGAAATATCCGGGAGGCTGCTTCCGAAGTAGTTCCACGTCGCTTCTTGGTTGGCGCTGAGAGAAACAGAGAAATTAGAGATGGGACAGACGAGCGGGAATGTCCTTGCCTGGCTCAGGTTCGCTTTCCTCGGGGGGTTCGGAGATTTCTCGCGACTTCTTCTTCTCCCTCCTGGGGTCCGCCTCCGCCTCCGCCTTACGTTTACCTATGAAGTGCGAGCACTGGATTGGTATTCTTGTGAGAGTCACGATGGCCACGCTTTGGGACAGACCTCGACGTGTTTGGACTCCCGTGTCGGGTTCGTCCTTTTCGGAAGCGAATACCTCTTGAACATCCCCTTGTTCCGTCTCGTCATCCGCAGTTGTTGTCTCCGGAGGATCCGGAGCGGGTGAGGGAGTCCGATCCGGTTCCGCCTCATCTGCCCCATCTATGCCCGGTAAGGGTCAGTGAACAAAAGAGGGTGGATGAAACCCTGGACGGACCTTCGGCATCCTGTTCTCCTGGATCCTGTTCGGTGAACGGTGAATGTGGCTCGGCTTCCTCCTGAACGGGCACTTCGCTCGTGATCTCCACTTGCTCTAGCACGGTAACTAGTTCTTGGGCGGTAGCTAGCTCTTGGGTGGTGACTAGCTCTTGGGCGGTGACTAGCTCTTGGGTGGCGACAAGCGCTTGGATGGCGACTGGCTCTTGGGTGACGACTGGCTCTTGGGTGGTATCTTTCTCTTGTGCGGTAATCTGCTCTTGTGCAACAGCCTGCTCCTGCGCGACAGCCTGTTCTTGTGCAACAACCTGTTCCTGTGCAACAGCCTGCTCTTGCGCAATAACCTGCTCCTGTGCAATAACCTGCTCTTGTGCAATAACCGGTTCATGTGTGACAACCTGCTCTTGTGCAATGTCCTGTTCTTGTGTGACAACCTGTTCTTGCGCAACAGCGTGCTCCTGCTCCTGTGCGGTAACTTGCTCCTGAGCGATAACTTGTTCTTGTGCGATATCGACTAGTTCGATGGTTTTTGGTGACGGAGGGACAGAATTCGGTGTCAGATGAAGGTCAACTTCTTCCTCTTCCAGCGCTTGGGTGGCGTGCTGTGCAAGGGGCGGCTCATCCGTCGTAGCGTCTGAATCGTCAATGGCGATTGGGCCGTGCTGTTGTTCTGGAGGCACTGCATCAACCATAGATACGTGCTCGTTGTCGTTAGTCAGTTCCTCAATTTCCTCAACCTCCGCAACTTCCTGCGCAGCCGGTGGGTCATGGGTGGGCTCAGGAAGGACTTCCGGAGAGACTTCCGGAGAGACTATCCCAAGGGAGGCTTTGATTCTCTCGTCCCATAGCCCTGAGCGAATATCTTCGATCTCTGTAAGCACAGTCCTGGCAGTATGAAGCGATGTTAAGAATAGTCAGAGGATCCGAGACACGGAACCCATTTACTTGAATCGTGTCTCCTCTTGGAATATGAGGTCGCGCAGTTCCGTGACGCGGGTAGTGTAGTGCACTTCAGCCAGCTTCCGATTTACCTCAGCTAGATAGCCGTGAGTATATGCGGGTTGCACGGTTATGCCGGCTTGGATGACATACCGCGTGGTTTCGCGTTATCTTTAGCCATACTTGACCACACGTTCAGAGCGCGGCGGGAGAGGTTATAGTTGATGAACGCTCACTCATCTAGTCCCGCAGCATGGATCATACCCATGTACATCAAACTGCATACCTGGGTATAAGCGTATTATGATGGTGAGATTTCGGTGTCCGGGGGCGATGCATACCGAAGAATTGAAGTACGACTTTGGCCGCCCGATGAGAGGATGATTGGAAATGATCTGAGAAATCTTTGACCAGTCTTTTGCGCCTTCCTGGTACACTGCCTGAGCGAGGAGCAGCCGTTCGGTGTTGGTGAGTTGGTCCATCGGAGGTGAGGTTGTGAGAACGAACCTCTCGATTGAGGCAGCAGAGGTACGTCACTTGCCACTTCCTTTTCGGGTCGTTCAAGTTGCTCCAGTCCGCAGCTCCCGCACTTCGGTCCACTCTCACTACGACTTGTTCTTCCTCGACAACCATGAAGTACCTCGCCTCCCTCCTCGTTCTTCTCCCTCTCGTCACCGCAGAGGTCGCTAGACTCAAGCTACACAAGATCCCTCAAGTCTCCCAGGATTCTCTCCTCGAGACCACGTACCTTGCCTCCAAGTATGGCGTCGCCGAGCCTCAGCTTCCCCTAATGGGTACCGGTGGCTCTGGAAGGCGCCTTCGCGTTGACGGCCAGGGCGATGAACTCTTTTGGACTCAGGGGGAGGCAGTTAGGCCAGGTCACACCGTTCCTTTGAATAGTATGTCTTTGTTTGCTCCACTGAATACAATATGACCTGACCGCGACTAGACTTTATGAACGCTCAGTATTTCGCTGAAATCAGTTTGGGAACTCCTCCGCAGTCTGTGAGCCCGCTTCCGCTTTACCTCCGTCGGCCCAGTTCTCACAGCCCCCTTCCGATCCCAGTTCAAGGTCATCCTCGATACTGGGTCCGTGATTCTCCGCACCAATTCCTGATGTCATCTGAACATTCGCCGCACTTAGATCAAGTAACCTCTGGATCCCCAGTTCCAAGTGCACGTCCATCGCGTGTTTCCTCCATCAGAAGTATGATGCTTCTTCCTCTGAGACCTACAAGTCCAATGGAACCGGTATCGAGATTCACTATGGATCCGGTTCCATGGAGGGCTTCGTATCGAACGATGTTTTCAGCATGGGTGATCTCACGGTGCAGAGAATGGACTTCGCTGAGGCTATAAAGGAGCCAGGTCTAGCCTTTGCCTTTGGCAAGTGAGTAACCTCTTTTGGCCGCCCTGCCTCCTTTTGAAATTAGTATTCAGATTCGACGGCATCCTTGGTCTCGCGTACGACACCATCGCTGTTTCCCACGTCGTTCCGCCGTTCTATTACCTCGTGAACGAGGGGCTTCTTGATGAACCTGTGTTCGCTTTCCGTGTGGGACGTTCCGAGGAAGACGGAGGAGAGGCCACCTTCGGTGGTATCGATCACTCCGCCTACAAGGGCAATCTTGTGTATGCCCCCGTACGCCGAAAGGCTTACTGGGAGGTTGCGTTAGACAAGATAGCCTTTGGCGATGATATCCTTGAGCTCGACAACACGGGCGCCGCCATTGACACCGGTAGGCCGATCCCGCTCACTCATCGCGAAACAACACTGAAATGTATTGACATTTAGGCACTTCATTGATCGCTCTTCCCACCGACATTGCTGAGATGCTGAACACTCAGATCGGTGCCAAGAAATCTTGGAATGGCCAATACACCGTCGATTGCACCAAGGTTCCCGACCTCCCCGACCTCACCTTCTACCTTGGCGGCAAACCATACCCCCTCAAGGGCACCGACTACGTCCTGAATATGCAAGGTACATGTGTCTCGGCATTCACCGGATTGGATATCAACTTGCCAGGTGGGGGCAGTATCTGGGTTGTTGGTGAGTGCTTACGGTAGACAGACCCGCATGTGTAGCGAGCGCTAACCTGTATCCTGTGTAGGTGACGTCTTCCTCCGCCGTTACTACACTGTGTATGATCTTGGTCGTAACGCCGTTGGATTTGCTGAAGCTGCCTAGGTTATTTCATTCCCCGTTTACATATCCCGTCGTTCACCGTAATGACAAGTATTATTGTACATTGGCAATCCCATCGCTCTCAAAGGCTCCGAATGAAGTCTTAATCTGACTCAACGGGAGACAGGCACCGTGAAGAGATGAATCGATGTTGCCTTGACAGGATGGCCGCACACCGCAAGTCATGAGGGGTGTGGGCGCTGCGCCGATTTCGTGGAGCAGAGTGGGTTCGTGAGCGTTGAACGTTGAAGCTTGACACTGACGGGCGTCGTGGTGCATAGCATCTGTATCCAAGGATGTATCGAGCGCGCCATGTGCATAGGAGGCGTTGGGCGTGAGAAGTGAGGCCGGTGCAGATGATACCATCGAGGCTACTTCGCCACGTCAGCTCCCTGCTGTGCATATTTCTATAGTGCGTCAATTTTCATGTCCCGCCGCGGCACATCGTCGCTTAAGTGGACAGCGATCCCAGGGAGCCAATAGAATCAAAATACCACGGATCCGGGTGGGATATGACTCCATGGACGGCACTGTGCACCGGATTTATCGTTTCCTGTGCCGTGTGCTATTTCGCGTATAAATATCTTATCTTGCGAATTTGCTCAGTCTTTCACTCAACTCCCCAACCAACCTACTCATCCCATCTCCATCTGCAATGGCCAGGCATTCCAAACCCATCACTACTCCCGTTGAACAGACCAAGCCCAAGAAGCACGTCAAGTTCTTGATACCTTCCGAGTCCCCACTCCCAATCTCCCTCTCCCCCGTCCCAGACACCCCATCGCCAGCCTATTCACAATCTTCCCTGGCATCTACCGCCGGGCCCTTCACACCTTCTACCCCCAATGCCCCATTACCACCCCACGCATTTTCCCCTGTGAAGAAGAACCCAGTTGTTCCTCACCACGCTGTTCGTCATTTTGCCCCGCCGACGCCGACTTCTGCTCCACCCAATCTTCATGATCTCCTTGCCAGCCCTGGGGGTATTTGTCTTGACGTTGCCTTCCCACCGCACCCAGATCGACTCCACATCCACCACACTCACCTCTCTATGCCCGCGACTCACCCTCCAACCAAGATCATGAAAATTGTCGCAGAAGGGCTTCCCTGGAGCATCACCGTCGAGCCCACTACCACCTCCTCTCCTTTTGTCACCGTCTTGGATGTCCTACACGCCTTGTACACCAGCTTGCACAGGCCCGTTAAGCAGGCTGAGTTCGACGCCAACTCCAAGTCCCACAGAGACTTGATCTCCAAAGCTTGGCATCGCCGGCTGGAGAAGATCCCATTCCCATCCGATGCAAAGACCGAGAGGGCACGCGGAGTCCGTCGCGTGGACTTCTTGTTGAGGAAGACCTGCATCAAGCAGTTAAAGTACCTCAACATCTCTGGCCAGGGTGAGGTCACATGGCTGGTCGACTTCGGTACATCATAGTCGTGCAGCCGCACTCCACTGTTCAACGGTCAAGGAATTGTGAGGTCTCGCTTAGATCCACTACTTCTCCAAGGCTTTACCACCATCACACACACCCTCGGCGTGCTGCCCGCGCTCCAACCCGCAGGGAGTCCATTATCCACTTCCCACTTCCGAGCCTGTCGGTTTTATCCACCTCTTTAGTAGTTGCCTTTTGTTTAGTCAAAAGGCAGTGGGGTTATCGGAACATCGAGTAAGTTATCCGTCTACCTAACTTCGACTCCATTCAGAATGTTAATCGGCTTTCCTCCCAGTCTTCCTATACTTTCTCCTTGCTCACCCACCCACCCATCGGAGTAATTCCCGAATGTTCGCATTCTCCTCGACGGACTCTTTTTTCTCATCGAGTAGCTTTTTGTGTCGGGAGCGACGACCAGCGGATAACACAAACGAAAAAAAATGATATCGTATTGATTGTAACACCATCCTCTCAATAACACTTGTAACTTACATACACCTTTCGCTCGTCTATGGAATATGTTTTATGAGCCTTTCCGGGCACTCCTAACATTTTCGGCTTGAGGTCTCCATTCTTGTGAATTAGAGAAATCACAGATGATCCCGATCGGTTCTATACATGGCAAGATGAGTAAAGGCCGAGGTCTAGTCATCTGGACTTCTCAAATACTAGAATGGTCAAAAATGGCGTGATGCGATTTGGAACCCGGCGTGGATTGCGTTAGGGTACACGTGTTCCGCAGCGTGAAGCAGATAAGCATTTTGAGCGACTGGGCAGGCCGCCCAAAGTGCTAGAGATGGCATGAAAGGGCTGGGGGCAGCTGCGGAAAGGTGATCCACCAGGATCTTCGGATGACTTCTCCAAGACTGGTTTAGGACACTGGGCCGCGGTTAAATGGCTGCGAAGTAACCATGAATGGATCGTCGGCCCAAAGAGCGGTAACTTGGGCCGCCCAGCAGATGCGCAGCCCAGATACAGCGTCTAGGTTATAGTATACCGACACCTGACAGTACGCGCAGTAAGTTTACATCCGTCGTTACCGCTCCCGGCGAACACGGACGTCTCAAGTGTGGGAAGAAAACGGACGAGACTTGATCGCAAAGTCACGACGTGATAGGATCATGGCTGAGACGATCCCCGACGCGCCCTCGGATTCCGTCCCTCAAACGGGCAACATCTTCTCTCCATCTCTCACGAACCTCCTGCGCAAATTTCCATCAGCGTCAAGACTCTCGTTGTGTCGAAAGGAACTGTTGTCCAGGTCGCTTGAATGGCCCTTACATCGTGTAAAGGTTTTAGAAGGGCATACCGGGTGGGTTACCATGACTGACAACTGAGACCCTTCCCTTCTTCCCCCTCTTCCCCTCCTGGGAAAGATAGCCTTTGTTAACGAGCCTCCGTTTCCGAACTTTCCGCTCCAAGATGTGTGAACGCATTAAGTTGGACGAGTGATGGCGAAACCTTGATCTCAGGAGGAGATGATACTACGTCCGTATTCTCGCTCATTGTTTGCGCCCTTTAATTGTCAGCTTAGTTCTCGCACCCTTTTTTGCTGGCTGTACCCTACAATCGAACAGCGTACGATTCTGGCGAATGTCTGAAGATAAGGGCGACCCAGACGACGAGTATCCCTTTGTCTGTTATCATCAAGTCCCCACGGGGCATTGGGACAACATCTTCTCCGCGAAGATGCTACCGTTCTCGACTAGGCTGTGCGTGCGGTCCCCCTCTCCGTTTTCCTTTGAATCTATAAACTGATGAATGAACACGATCCTATAGGGTTACCACAGCCCGAGACGGCTTGGTTAAGGTCTTCGATGTTAGCGCGGAGATTACCACATTCGACTCTGCCTCCTCGCATTCGAGGGGGTCCCCAGTGCGCCCGGCCTGGAAACAAAGGACAATCCGGTGTCATTCAGATTCCGTGAAAAGGATTACTACGGAGCTCAGTCCGGATGTATTCCTCACCATTTCGGAGGTCAGTATCATAGTTTGAGTGCACGCCATCGTCCAAGGTTGAAAGTATGGGAAAGGATGGTACTGTAAGGCAGCACGACCTGAGGGCCCCGGTGCATCACTGTAGATCCGAGGGAGGAGGAGCCTGTCCTTCGCCACTGGTCAAATTGCCTTACCGCCTATTCTCCATGTCGATAGCCCCATCCGCACCACATCAACTCGTCGTCGCTGGAAACCACCCATACGTATGTTTCATCTTTTTATAAGCAAGCTTTCTTGAACTCATTCCATACAGGGCTATCTCTTTGACCGCAGGCAAATCGGTCGGCTCCTTCAAACCGAATGGGGAGTCCCTGTAGAGGACAGCAGCCTCACCACTTGCGTCAGACGATTCTCGATCATGGCAAAACCTTCACCGCATGAGTACATCACTGCGGCAAGGGTGTCCTTTAGCAATGGCCACGAGGTAAGCAGGTTGTATTGTGTTATTCCAACTACGTTGTAATGGGGCCATCAGGTTATCTTATGTAAGTCTATGGGGTTCACTTTTAGCTATTTGAGTCGAGTTTATCGGATGCGCCAGCATATGGTGGTCACTCGGTTTACTTGTTCTCCACCCTGGACGACCCTACGGAAGTTTCCCTAAAATCCAGGACCCCGTCCCCAATACTGTCGCCCAATTCAAGGCAACAGAAGTCAAGTGGTTGCCCCTCTTCAACTGGACTAGACGATCCTATCAGTGGAGATGCTCCGCGTCCAGCAGATGGCCAAGGCCCCTTTGACCATGAAGATGTACAAATGGATGAGAGCGGCGACCGAGAGGAGAGCGAGGAAGAAGAAGAGGAAGAAGAAGAAACGGAATACTCGGACGTTCCATTGGTCCTACCGCGGCGGTCCTTCAAAGGGGTATCGAACTTGCAGACGATCAAGGATGGTGCGGTATCTGTGGCTGGCCGAGGAGTACTCGTTACTGACTATATAAAATCCTTCGCAGTCGCCTTCGTCGGACCAAACGATGAGTTCGTCGCCTCTGGTTCCGATGACGGGTATTTCTTTCTGTGGAGAAGAGAAAGCGGTACTCTGCATGGGATATACGAGGGGGATGGAAGCGTTGTGAACGTCATCGAGCCCCATCCTACTCTTCCGCTGATTGCGGTGAGTGGTATCGACCACGAGCCCAAGGTGATTCCTTCCCTTGTGAAGCTTTCTTCCCCGACACTCACACTGTAGTTCAGTTATTTAGCCCCCACAAAGGAAGAGATGAATGGTCGAGGCTCGACAGAGCAGGGAGTATCATCAATCGCAACGTGGGCAGCGTCAATGTCCCTCCGATAGTCTCACTCCTCCAGGACATTGGGATTATTGTCGACGAATCGGGTTCAGTGGATCCTTCTCAATGTACACACCAGTAGAGGGCGGAAATAAGTTTTTGTTGTATCACCATCGTTGTACCTTATCTACCCACCTATGTTGTGCTGAACACGCTTCCGGCTTGCGATAGAGATTGCCAATTTCTGACTTGTCACACCGACTTGGACAACCTGCGATGGCCCCCATCTGCAAGCCACAAGCATTTTTGAGCACCCGACCCGTTTCTTTCGATGAAGGCCGATACCTTTCGGGCTGTTTGGATGAGATTTGGGAAGTAGGGGATTTGAGGAAGGAGGAGAGAGGAATTAGGCCAACTACCCGCCCCGGATCGTGACAACGCTCAACGCCTTCCCACTATCCGCGACGGCGGGCTCACCGGCACACATCGTCACTGTACGGACCCAGTCTCGACGCTCTCCTTTGAGGTCGACGACGAAACAGGAACAGGTTTGTCTCCAAGCCGCTCAACTTTATCGCATAACCTTTCGCGTAAGTCCTCTCTCCCAGTCGGTCTCTTCCTGGACCCGTCCCGTGTGCAGTTCATAGCGCTGACGATCCATTCATCCTTTTTTTTTTCTTCTTCCACGCTTCAACTCTCAATCGGAAGTCTCAGTGCGTAGGGTTGCGTGAGTTTACCCCTCGTGAACCCGTGCTGTAAAGTTTCGGTCCATTGTTCGGTAAACCCTTCAAATCGTTCCACCCGTGGGTTGGCAGTTTGCAAAAGGTGACTAACACCCTTGACTCCATCTCATTTCCTCTAAACACTCGCTTACGACGTCCGCTCCAGCACGTCCATGAACAACCCACATTCGGCAGGTGGTGGCACTGGCGGCGGGAATACCGGTGGAGGGAAGAGACGTCGAAATCATAACAAACAGCATCAACCACGCAACAACTCCCATGAAGTTGCTTCATCAGCCGTCTTGCTAGACGACGCCAACGATCTCAACTACTCCGTTCATCATTCTCACTCCTACCAAGCGGCTGGCTCGTACGACATGAGGAGGGACACGAACCAGTCGCGTAACCGACGTGGTGACATCGACAACTGGCAACAGAGAGGAGAACCTTCTCATTCCATGCACGACCGCAACTACGATGACCTTCCGAGACGCAACAGCGGTGGGAGAAACTCTTATGACAGGTTAGATAGGGATGGTGAGGGCTGGGGTGCAGTCGAACCGTACGGAACACCTTGGCAACCCCCCGAAGAGTTTGTTCAACCAGGCTACAACTCCTACGGCGATGCTGGCTACAATTCTGGGCGACGGGGTGTGGGATACGACTGGGTAGAAGACGACCGGAGGCCACCGCCGGAAAACGGGCGTCGTTTTATGGATGAGGGGACCCGAGGGTGGAGAGACAGCGGTCAACAACGCTTTGTGTCTGACTCCGGTTGGGACAGTCGGTTTGTCGAGAACCGGGAAGCTCCTCCGTTTGTGGAGGAACCCCGACTCGATGAGCCTCCCCGGAACTGGGAACCCGCTCCCAGTTGGAAACAGAACCAAAACAGTCGCCCCAATCACCAACATCGAAACCAGCGTCACCAACAACGACAGGGCGACGGCAGCGTTGGTCACTCTGGTAACTTCAATAATTACAATCGCGGTAATCGAACGGGGAAGCACAAGGGCAAGAAGTGGAAAAACAAGGACAAGCAGCGGGGGGACTGGAAGCAGCAGGATGACCCGAACCCCAACAAGTTCGTGTTCCGTTTATTCGCTTTGCTCGAGGCATCTTCTGAACCCGTAAAAACGTTCAGCTGGACACGACGCGACACGAATCTATCGGTGAATGCTAATCAGATACCACTCAAGCGTCGACCTCAGCGCTCGAGATCACGGTCCGCGTCGCCTACGAACTCCTTCCACTCTCGACGAAGCTCCCATGGAGGACGGTCGCGGTCGCGGTCTCCATCTCCAAAGCGGTTACGACATAGTATCAGTCCTTCAAGGCACGATTCGAGCCCCATCAACAAGCGTCAGAATCGGAAGAAAAACCGGTTTGTTGACAATCAACAGAATCGAGACAGAGGACGTGATCGGCGGAGGAGTCCGTCTCCTGTGTATTCCCCCTCATCGAGAAGTGTTAGTTCTGCTTCGAGTCGAAGCTCCGGGGCTGGGGACCGACCGCGGACGCTGCATCGTCTTCCGACGGCGACTAATGTTCGTGACATTGACATTACGTTGTCGATGTCCAAAACCGCTGCCCCACAGGACCACTCCCCGAAGAGCGGGCGTCGGGGGCGAGACCAAAGTACCAGTCCCAAAGTTGAGGTTAGTCCCCAAACACTAGAACTATTTCCCGCGTTTCTCTGATCGCACGCCTTCCCAAAGCGAGCTAATAAGCGACCAATGCTCGAACCAAATCCGAAACACAATCATGGAACTGATATGCTTCCACCCCCTGTTCCCCGGACTTTCCACCAACCTGGTGCGGAAGGCCCTCAGCAATTAGCCGCTCCGTCACCAGCGAAGGGGAAGAAGGCTGGTTTCAAACCCATCGGATGGGCGAGCTCCTCGCTGCGTCAATTTTTCCCTGCTGACGATGACGACGAGCCAATGCTCAAGCCACGCGACCAAGCGCCCCATGAGTCCGATCGTGAACGTGATCGAGATCGCGAACGTGAGCAACCACAAGACCATGGATCGCCAGACCGGATGTCGATGGAGATGGACACGAGCACAACTCCGCCGCCTGAAGCTACGCGTAGGAATGTTTACCAACAACCGATACATGAAAGCGGTCCACCTCGCTCACCTTCACCCACGTGGTCCCCTGCGTATGCTTATGAGGAACCTCGAGAGGCGTTTTCAATCATGACGCAGGTTGGAGAGGGTACATTTGGAAAAGTGTACAAAGCCCGGAATAACACCACCAACGCGATCGTGGCCTTGAAGAGGGTGCGGATGGAGGCTGAGAAGGATGGATTCCCTGTCACTGCCATGCGAGAGATCAAGCTCTTGCAGTCTCTGAGGCACGATAACGTAGTAAGATTGCATGAGATGATGGTGTCAAACGGTTTGTTCTATTACTTATCCTTGGGGCACTTACTGATTCATGAAACCAGGATCCGTCTACATGGTGTTCCAGTACATGGACCATGACCTCACCGGGGTCCTGTCTCAAACGCAATTCACCTTTAACGACGCCCAGCTGAAGAGCTTATGTCAACAAATGTTGGCGGGTCTATCGTACCTCCACCATAAAGGTGTCATCCATCGTGATATCAAGGGATCAAACATCCTGGTTAACTGCCGAGGAGAGCTGAAACTCGCAGACTTCGGCTTGGCAAGGTTCTATCAGAAACGGCGACAGAGCGATTACACTAACCGAGTTATTACTCTGTGGTATCGCCCGCCGGAACTCCTGTTTGGCACGACAGTATATGGGCCTGAGGTTGACATGTGGAGCGCTGGGTACGCCTTCTACATTCACTCCCTTCCCTTGTCCGTCTATAAACGATGCGGCTCATCATTAATCACGGGGGTAATAGGTGCATCATGCTGGAATTATTCACGAAAAAGCCGGTGTTCCAAGGGACTGACGAGATTCATCAGTTGGACGTAATCTACAAGGTCCTTGGTACTCCGACTCCTGAACGGTGGCCTGGGGTCACGACGATGCCTTGGTATGAACTTATAAAACCCAAAGAGGTGATCCCGAATCCGTTTAGAGACCTTTTCAAGAAGTGCGAACGTTTCACTAGTCACGCTCGTTGTGGAATTTCTGACGGGACTTGTAGGTGGCTCTCGCCGTCTGGTATGGAGCTGGCGGAGGAATTGCTGCATTATGACCCGTCGAAGAGGATATCTGCCACTCAGGCCCTTCAGCACCCCTATTTTACGCAAGAACAACCGCCACCACAGCAGCCGACAGGGTGAGTTTAGTGTATGCATTCGAATCATGTCCCTTGTCTTGCTCACTGGGCTTTGATAGGTTAGTTGCGTTAGAAGGCGAGTGGCACGAACTGGAAACGAAGAGGGAGAAGGCGAGGAAACGCAAGAAAGAAGCCGCTGGCTAACCTCGTTCTCCCAAATTTCCAAATTCCCGATCCGAAATATCTTGCCTTCTCTCCTAACATGTACCCTATACTTCGCATGCACGTACGCAATTTGTCGCTCAATATTTCGTTTTCAACGGACTCGCGTCCTGCTTTCTTCTAATGCTGTGTCCTTTTCACATCTTTATCACTCCGCTCAATACATCATCGGTACGAGTCGAAAGTCGGGGATTCCCCGGTAGCGCACCATGGTTTACAACTAGCGGGACAACCTGGGGGGTAATGGCGTGCGTCCGCAGACCAAGATCACCATACTTTATAGTCTACCACCATGAAAGTTGTGTTTGATCGTTGGAGATGCTCTCGATCGCTCACAGAACGAATCTCGTCGGCGCAGTCAGACCCTGCACCGGTTACAGTTGGTACTGGAGGGCCGCGACGGCCGTATGTCCTTGGAGGATTTGTTGACGTTTCAGAGATGTAGCAAGACCACCAGCCTTGGAATCAGCACTTTAAGCTTCAAACCCCAGCTTCAGCGGTCGGTAACGAGTGGCGGCAAGCGTTTGCGATGGATAACTGATAAACCCCTTGTCTGAACGCGTTTTCAAGACTTTGGACCGAGCGGCGTGCGGAACGCGGATGTAATCGTGTAGATGTTTAAGCGCCGGAGTACCAAGTACAAATGTTGAGATGTGTGGCAAAGGTCCAAGAGGTCGACCGCAAAGTGTGCGGTCAAGCGCAATATCCTGGATTTTAATTTTTACGCAACCGGTCGGATTGTCGCTGGTTGTGTGAATGGCGGATGGGCACGGCGGCCAGCAGTGACTCCTCCTTTCCCATTCTATTTTTATCATGCCTTCCCCCACTTGGTTGAGAAAACGCCGGAAATTATCTGGTCTTCGGCAAGAGTCCATAGGCTTACGCTCATCCTCTGAAGCCTCCAGCTCCCAACAGGAGCGACGCCCGTCAGGACCGTACCCGAAACCGGGCGACAACCTTGCCAGTCAGTATACAATATTACAGGAACTCGCCACAGGCAGGTTCAGCGCTGTCTACAAGGTCATTCATAACGAGACCAAGCAAGTCGTCGCGGTCAAGCAAATCGGTAAACGGGTTCGCTCACCACTTTCCACCTGCGTAGCCTTACGAGAATCCCTTCCGTGGTAGATCTCGAGGTTTCCGATGACGATATCTCACAAATCCAGCAGGAAATCTTTAATCTCGCTCAATGCAACTCGGAATACGTGACGCGCTACTATGGATCGTTCGTGGTCGACTACAAGCTGTGGATCGTTATGGAGTTTCTCGAGGGTGGCTCTTGTTTCGAACTCCTTAAAGCTGGTGTCTTTTCAGAAGCACACATCGCTATCATCTGCCGTGAACTACTCCTCGGTCTCGACTACCTCCACAGCGAGGGTACTATTCATCGTGACGTCAAAGCCGCCAATATCCTTTTATCCGCTTCTGGCAGAGTCAAACTTGCTGATTTCGGTTCCGCCGTCCGACTCACGACAACTCTCAGATACGAACTTGCCGGAAATTCGTTCTTGTCAGCTCCGGAACTTATCTGCCAAGCTGGATACGATGCAAAGGTGGATATCTGGGGTCTGGGTATTGCAGCTATGGAAATGGCGCAAGGAGAACTACCATTGGCGGAATATAACCTCGCGCGTGACCTCACCCCGAAACCCATGGCCGAACTACCCATGTTAGAGGGCGACTTCTCTTCGCTTTTCAAGGATTTTGTATCACTCTGTTTGACCAAAGACCCTTCAGCGGTGAGTCATTAATCCACAAGAGGTTGTTGTAATATACTTAATTACTCGGTTCATAGCGTCCGAATACGAAGGAATTACTGCAGCATCGATTCATCCGCAGCGCCCGGAAGACCGCCTACCTCACTAAACTCTTCGAACGTTACCAACGACTCCCATCGACGTGCCAGGCTGCGGTTCGGGACACAACAAAGTCTACGCAGAGCGAGCGGACGTCCGACACGGCCAAGTTCACTGCTTCCATGAGCACCCACCGGAACATGGGGAAGGACCTCGTAACTCTCCAAAAATCAGACCCATCTGACAACAGTGCCGCGTATGGGGTGCCTGCGGGGACTGTCGATGATGCCCAAACTACTTCATCCGATCCACCACTCCTTGTCGGCTTGGATGCATCGGCATGCGAACGGTTGATTCACCGTACCTTCTCCCCGCGTGAGGTCATCTCCCTAATTGAAGCCATCTTCACCAGCAGGCGCGAGATCCAGATGGTCCGTGACCTTCGGGGGGACGCCGCGCAGGCCTTCATTGACGTGGTTCACGAGGTACATCTTCATAACCCCTCATCTCTGATACGCTGTCTGACAGCCCATTGGTCTCCGTTCCTTTACTCTTGGGCCTACGCCGTTCCGCTGATAAGGCTTTGGATACAGCGGGTCTTCCACCACAACTCCGGAAGAAGTGTCTTATTGCTTTGTGCAGAGTATGTGGCAATCAAGTCCTATTACCGAGGTCAATGCAGATACCACTTTGCTACGACCGATCTGATGCCCCGCTGTATCGCGGCGGGTATGCCGACGTCTGGAGGGGTAAACACCAAGGTCTCCATGTTGCGGTCAAGGTACTGAGGGTTTACTCGACAAGTGATTTCGAGAAGATAACAAGTGTGAGCCCCAAAAGTCCGGTGAAAGCGTGCGCCGGTTAGCTGATTCTTACCGTCTTAGAGGTTCTGTAGGGAGGTCGTGACCTGGAAATCTCTTTGTCATCCGAATGTGTTACCGTTGCTGGGAGTGACAATGGATAAGTACCTCTTTGCAATGGCATCGGAGTGGATGGAGAATGGGAACATCAACGAGTTCATCAAGACACATAACGACGTGAATCGGTTTGAGCTCGTAAGTAGGGGTTGTGATCCTACTGTTGGCTGCACACCTTGCCGATACTTCTTCCGATAGCTCCAAGATGTCGCCCAGGGGTTGATCTACCTACACGGTCAGGCGATGGTACACGGGGACTTGAAGGGGGTATGATTTTAAACCCTGTTTGCTGCCACGCCTTAACCCTGCTCTCTTCAAGGCAAACATCCTAATTGACCAAAATCGCCACGCACGCCTCGCGGACTTTGGGCTACTCACCATAATCTCGGATCCCACCAACACTGCAGTCACAAACTCGTTATCGATCGCTGGCACGACACGATGGATGAGTCCAGAACTCCTCGATCCAAGCCAGTTTGGTTCCGAGAACACCCGACCGACAAAAGAGTCGGATTCCTACGCACTGGGGATGGTGATACTTGAAGTCCTCAGCGGCCAGCCTCCCTTCGCGCTGCATAACGAGTTCATGGTCATGCGTCTGGTCACTGAGGGAAAACGTCCAGAAAGGCCAAACGGGCCGGAGGGGGTGTGGTTCACAGATGATTTGTGGCAGATGCTGAACCGTTGTTGGGAAATCCGGCCAGAAAGTAGGGCTAGTATCGGGGCGATATTCGAGTATTTGGGGCGCGTTTCGGGCACTTGGAAATCACCATTTCCGCGTGCACCCGAGAAGGTGCAGACGGATGAGGTCGGTGAAGATTACTGGGACTTCACAACCGCAACAGTGACAGTGAGCAATTCTTAGGGGATGGCACCTTCATCCAATCCATGTCGAGGAGTTTGTATTGATCGTGCCCCAGACCTTCATTCAAGGGGAAAATGATCCAACCTTGACTGCCCCCCCGAAGGAACTGAAAAATTTGCCAAAGATGCCATAATCATGTTCCTAATCGAGCACCCGCACAATCAGGCACTTTGGATACACCATACCTTCATGATCGGAGGAAGGCAGGCTTGATGGCGCTAATGCTCACAGTTGAGGGAGGGTTTTTTGAAGTGCCAAAAAACAGGACTCACACCCCCATCATGATTCTGTCGTTCGCTGGTTTCCGAGCCGCTGAACCTCACATCGTTGCACTTGAAGATGATAGACACGCTTGGAAGTGTGCGTGTGGCGAGGGAGCCACGTTGCGGACGATCACCCACGGGCGAGTGCGGTATGTTGCGGTAGGGCTCAACAACGCTCAGGTAGCGCCTCCACGAGGTCGCTCGGAACTTATAGAGGTAAACGCGGCGGGTGCTCGACCAAGACGGGCGGGCTACAGGGTGTGTATCAGGAGGACTTTGGGGAGTGACATCGAATTTGATGCCGAAGAGATGGGCATGAATGCGATTGCGGGTTGCCCCAGAGATCGTAAAAATACATCGCACATTACATTGTTGTTCTTCCCGTGACCGTTTGTAAAGTATGCTTTGTGAAGCGATTTCCACTTTCAACTGACTGTCACCAGCCCTTTCTCTGTAAGATTTTGGACTATAGACTCGACCTGGAAAAAAATTCAGGTCAGCGTCGTACAAGGCCATGATGAGTCTGCATACGTTTGCAGCAGTGATGCGGATCTGCTGGTCCCATCGTTTGGTGAACAAAGCGCCGGTATCCTCCGTCGTCTGCTCGACATCCCCTAGACCGCCAGCCTTACCCTGGGCATCATCCTCTTCCTTGCTCGCTTCGAACCAGATAAGCTTATCGACCTGGTCGATGGAGCCCTTCAATCTCCCCTGCTCGATCATCTTCCTCGCCATGTTCTCCGCCGCGCTAGGGGAGAGATCCAATAGGGCTCCCAAACCCTTGAAGGTGATATTATTGTAAATTTTAGAACTGGCCAATAAGTTGTGTTCCATGACTGCGCGATCGAGGACGGTGGAGGGACCGGTCCTCTTACTGATTGTGGGGTCGTTCGCGTCATCGTCGGTTTGCATTGCGGAGGCGACGCGATCGTTGGAAGATAACGCGACTTTTGCGAGCTGATGGGGTTTGAGGGTAACCTCAAAGTCTTTGACCTCTGCGGAGCGGAGGATACGATCTAGGAACATTTTTTGGAGGATGTTGAAGGAGGGAAGGTCGGCCGTTCGTTCGTCTCTGCATAGCGAAGCGAGAACCCGGGATCTGTTGGGACCTGCGGGAGCGAGAACGCCACACGTCACTGCCGCTGAACTGAAAGATAATTAGGATTTGAATATAGGTGAAAGGGGGGGGCTTACAGCATATGTTGACGCTCCTCTTCATCGATCTCTGCGACCCAGCTGAGTTCGTGGTACCTGCTGGCAGCCTCCAAAAACTTTCTAGAATAGTCCATAATCCTGGCTTGACATAATTTATACGCCAGAAGAGTTGCCTTGTCATTTGTTGAATGGACCAACAATGCAGCACGGTTGTAATATGTCTCGGCTTGGACGTTGTCTTCATCTTCAAGGAGGAGCCGAACGATACGAATGTATATTTGAAGTTTCTCCTGATCTGGTATGGATCTGCATTTCGGATTATATAAGTTCGACTAGGCGTATTCGGGTGGAACGCACCTTTGGCTTGAATCTAAGGAGAGGCCCATGAGGATTCGAGCGGCATCGCTCCATTCCTCTTCTGATTCGAAGAGTTGAGCGAGTTGTAGTCTTATCGAATTGACCTATCCGACAGATGTCCACAATATTGAACAAAGGGGGGCGCGATAACGGTGAGACAGCCACTCAACGTGCTCCTCATAGCTGACGATCTTCGGCTGAACGAGATTGAGTGTATCCTGTAGGATATGCTTCTTGATCTCTGGATCCTGAACGACGCCTTCCGTCACGGCTTTTACGAGCTCAGATACGACTTGTCTGCCAACTACAAGACCGCCTGCATCCTGATTAACCACTGTATCTACGAGAGTGTGGAGGTCGTTCAAGAAAGATGGACTTGATTGGTTGGCAAAGAGATCGTTGAGGACGAGGACGTAGGCTGGGCCCTTGTCCCTCTGGGATAGAGAGGCCAACTGGGCGAGACGCGAATCCATTGTATCAGACCTCGGTGGTTGCGGAGATGAAGGTTGTCTAACACGTGATGCAAGATGGCCGGACCCAATTCATCTCGCGCCTCGAGTGTATGGACCTTGACAAGTCTAGTTCTGATTGCAGCCTTTGTAGAACAATGCGGGAGGTTAGAAATGGCTAGCGGGGTGGAGAAATAGCGTAAGATGTTCTCATAACGAATGAACTACAGAACCGCAAATTGTCGCTGTGGGAACACTCAGGCAGTGTCCGATATATGCTTACTCTACCCCGCTCCATCAGGCCGTTCTCCCTCCCTCGTTTCATTCCACCTTCTGGGTTTCTGTGAGACTCGTTCCCTCTCTCTCTCGCCGCTGCAAGTCAGCCCCAGTCCGCCATGTCCCGCTTCACATCCGCCCACCATGTGAACAGACCATCCGCTCAACAAGTCGTCGACCGTGCTGTCACAGCCGTTCCGAACGCCGCCAGCATGCCGTACATCAATGACTTGGGTTTACCAGCAAATACGCCCGGCAACCACAATCCATTTGGCAATTCCAATGAACTCTCATTCTCGAGCCTTCCTTCGCTAGCAGGTCTCTCTGAAACTCCGACCCGGATGCAAAGCCGCACCGCTACCTCCGTTCTAGGTTACAATCAGTCCACTCGAGAACATTCACGACACCGGGCTTCCCGTTGGCTCGTCCTTGTACTCCCTCCAGCCTTCGTCGCCCAGTCACAGGGAGTGTTCGGCCAAACACTATCGTCGGGCCCAAGTTCTCGACTGTCCCAGGGATTGCTAATGCCCCTGTACTCGACGGTCAGTTGATATGTGTCACATCTATCAGGAGATGGCATCTTTTACTGATTGCGTTCACATTGAACTATCCAGATGTATGCACAATTGGGCGCGATCGCGCGGGAATTCAATTTCCCGAGTATCGTGGGGATCTCTCTGTATATGTCCCTCAATGAAGCTGGGACACCATTTACACCTCGGATAAGCGAAGAGTCGTGGGGGATCCTCTGGGGACACCTGTTCGAACCGAACGCTCCTGGTCCAAGCGGCGGCCTTCCCATCTCTGGTCGGATAGAGTTTGACATTGGTACGTTTCGTAAACGGGCTTAGATCGCCTTTGTGGGCTGACACAATTCGCAGACGTTGGGAAAGCTCGGTGGTATGACTCCTGGGTCTCAGCGTCTCGCCGTGAGACGACATCCTCAGGGTCTCTGTCACCCACTCACGTCGCCTCCATTCATCAACGTCAGGAGAGCAAGACAACCGTCAACTTTGAGGATGTACAAGAGCAGAATCAGGCTATTACTGATACCAAAAATGGAGCAAGATCTACACCGAAACGGCTCTCCCTGCTCGAACGTTTCGACTTGAATGATTCTTCGCCCCGAAACCCTTTGCCAATCGCGGAGCAAGTCCCTTTGTCTATGCCAGAACTCCACCCTGCGCCTCCTCTCGCGGAGAACCCAGTTCTATCGCCCCTTGTACAGGAAAATGAGCCTCCTTCATCCCGCAGGGAGGGAATCGACAACCTGGTCGAGTCTTGGAGGGCAGGCGCTACTTTCAACACAACCCTCCTCGCTTCAACAGGACAACTTAGCCTGGATCCCGCCAACATGCCCAACACACTTTCATTGGACGATCCGGCCGTTGAAGTGGACGAGGTTCGGTCTGAGATAAACCCAGAGGACTACTCCTGGAGCGTCACTTCACTAGGCCCACCGTCGGTTCTCGACTCCCCTGCCTCCGTCTCCTCGTGCCGTCTGCCATCTGTACATATGGATAGACGTGGGATTGGCTCTGTTCCTCTCACGCCTGAGACTTGTACTTCTTGGGGACCAGGTGACTACGACCCCCTCTCTCCCGTTACATCAGAATTCAGGCTCCCTTCCCCCGACCTTGGTCAGAGGAACTTGGAATACTGTCCGATGACGCCCACCACTGCTACCTCCTGGGGACCTCCCTCTGAATATCCTCCTTCGCCTGATCCAGAATCCCAATGGCCCTACTACCGCCGCGCCCCATCCTTGGACCTGGGGCAGAGGGTTGGGTGGAGCAGACCCGCTACTCCTTCAACGACCACATCCTGGGGCCCTCCTTCCGAGTACCCACCTTCTCCTTCACTCGAGCCACAATTCGCTTACTGTAGACCACCTTCTGTTGATCTCGGGAGAAGGGCTGAAGGCAGCAGACCGGTAACACCGAGCACTGCGACTTCTTGGGGGCCTCCTGAGGAGTGGCCGCCTACCCCAACTACGTTGAATAGAGTGAGCACTCCAGACGCCGCCCAACGGTTTTTCAGCTTTGCGGAGGAAATTGGAGATCTTGCGCCACAACGGACGGCTATGACGCCTGGATCATCTGTTCCTTGGAACATCGTCTGGCCATGTTTGATGCCCAATGAAGAAAATTCAAAATCTCAGGAGCCAGGGCTGTGGAAATACCTGACACAGTCAGCTTTATCATTGGGTCCGGTGGAATCGCGGAAACATGTCAGTACGGTGGAGCGCTCAGCCTACCCGGTCATCAAGATTTGTGAGCGGTTTCTTACACTTCATCACTTTTTGTTTCCTCACGTTGCAATCCTACGCATAGATCCTGCTGTGTATCCCCATTTCGACATTTACCCTTCGGTCCAGGCTGTTTCCGTCGTTCAGAGTCACGCCTCCAGTAGCCTGCCCAACATCTCAGCCATCAGGACGCAAGGACCTACCACCTCCGCGACTTCGTCTGCGTTAATCACGGGCACTTTACCCAAAGCCAGTCGAGTTGCATACCCAGCTCTTGATATCTGTACGTATCCCTCTTTCCGCGTGATCGATAACATTCCTTCGCTTGTTTCTACATGACATGATGTTCTAACCACCATAATACAAGTAGACCCCGCGGTATATCCTTATTTCGAGATCTACCCGAAGATCCAATCTGCCCAACCCCGAGTGGCGGTAAAGCCCAGTGACGATGGGCGAGAACTCGACTCGTATTTACTCTCTGGTCCGAATGTTCTAGGGACACAACCGTGGGCATTCGGGGGGCCTTCTTCTCGACCCGATTCTCGCCCGACTCCAGGCCCACCCTCTGTCGCCGACTTAACCCCGTCTCCAACTCCGAAGTCCGCCATGGCGTACCCTGCCATTAAAATTTGTGAGTTCACCGTGGCTTGGAACTCTATGCTATAAGTATTTGCTAATCTCGATGCCCTTAGATCCAGCCGTTTATCCCTTCTTCGATGTGTATCCTTCGGTGGAAAGGTACATCCCGGTTCGGCGTCCGACACCAGCCGTACAGCCGCACTTTTTAGTCGCCCCCAAGAAATCCACGGGAACGAAACTTGGTTACCCGGCGATGAAGATCTGTAAGTGTTTCTCCGGCCGCCTACAAACACCGTGGTTTTGATAGTCCCCGTAGACAACGCAATGTACCCTCACTTCGACATTTACCCAAAGGTTGCTCGTTATGTCCCCAAGATGACGATCTCGGCGCGCTTGCCAGGGGCCTACCCAGTCTTCGATATCTGTAAGCAATTGTCCCTCCACGTGTTGGTTTTCGCTTATGTTCCCTCAGGTCCCTCTGTCTATCCTCACCTAAACATCTATCCTACAGTTACTGGTACTTTAAGCTCATCACATCCAACACGCGTTCCTTCTGCATTGAGCAGCATCAAAGCCGCAGATGTACATCTCACAGTTGGCTATCCTTCCTTAGTCATATGTAAGTCTTCGACCACAAACACGGGCTCGAGTGTTCAGATGTCGGCTCGGTATAGATCCTCCAGTGTACCCATGGATCGATGTCTACCCTCCCATTGCTGGCGAAATCACCAGGACACCATCGCAAGCATCCGTCCGTCAACCACGGAACCGGCCAGCGCGCGCCAAATTACGCAAGCGGTTCACAGCTGATGAAGACGCACCCCCAGTTCCAAAGTTACCGGACTACGTGACTCTGCAAGCACTTTCACAAACACTTCCACCCTCTTCACAACACGACCAGGCGTCATCCTTCCAGGAACCATTCGCGTATCCGGTGATATCAATCTGTGATTAACTTTCTCCTTCTGATTGGTTCTTTTGTCAATGGATCTCACTCAACAATTTGAAAAATATTGCTGCTGTTTCTTGCGAGGGTAGATCCTCCAGTGTATCCTTATTTCGACATTTATCTAGCGGTAGCCGGAAGAAGCTCCGCCCAACCACCTCGAGAACAACGATCGAGAGCGGCCTCTGGGAAGTTGAACGTGGTCTCTGTCTCGGTGAAAATAGGGGCTGCGTATCCCCGATTGGACATCTGTGAGTCTATTTCTGGAAAGTTTCCCTCCCACCTTATGGTTTGTTTCGTTTAGATCCCACCGTGTACCCTGACTTCGATATTTATCCCACCATAAGAGGGGCCTTAGTGAAAAACAGAGTCGCAGGTAGGTTTATCCACCCTTCGCCTCCTGAAGTTGTGCGTACTCATCTTTCAAAAGTAACTGCGACACCTACAACACGGATTGTGCACACTCCCGGCCCTTTGTATCCCGTTATAGAGATTTGTCAATCAAACTTTCCTCCAGTCCTCTTCATGTATTTTTGACGCATCCTACGACCCCTAGACAAACAAAATTACCCGCACTTCAATATCTACCCATCGTGGTCGCGCACGCAGGATCGCCCTCGACGCGAAAATCACACCGGAGTCCGTCACGAACCCCCCTTGGCTTCTACAGTAGATAGTCCCACGACGACACCACCCAAACCTGTCGGTGTATCGAAGCCGCCGTATCCTGTCATTAAGATCTGTGAGTTGCCTTGCTTTAAGGAACCATATCCTTCAACGACCGACGCTCCATTCGTGCTAGATGACCCGGTCTACCCGCACTTTGATATTTATCCATCATGGACATGCGTTCAGGTGGTCCCTGCAGTTGAGCAGGTCATCAAGGCACTTAAACCTCCCTGCGAGCTCCAAGAGGAAGTGCACCCTTTCTCCTCTGTTAACTCTGGAGAATCGGCTTCTCAGCTAGGGAGTATGCCTGTGTTATCGTACCCAGCGTACCCAGCACTCGAAATAGGTGAGTCGAGCCTTCCATCTTCCGGATCGTCTATTAATCTGGTGCGCAGACAAGGCAGCGTATCCTCACTTCAACATCTACCCCCCATGCCCCCGAGCGCTAGTCCCCTCAGCTAATGATGTACCTCAACCGAGACCAGCTCTCAAAGGCCAAGAGGAACCTCATAACGAAGTCATGCTAGGTATACCGGCCGCCACCAAAGATGTTCAGGAAGATATCACAACTACGGATGGGATGATAGGGGGATGCTACGGGTTGACGATCATTTCGATGGAGTCAGAATTTTCTGACGAGCCGGCAGCCCTCACGAGGTCACAATCGATGCCTGTGCGACCGATCACGCCGAAGAGGAGACAGAGTGCTTTAGTCGCGCAGAGAATAAAACAGTTGAATGTAGCTGTGGAACCCTTGGAACCTGGTTTTGATCGCCCCCCTCGCAGATCAACGAGGTCACTCCCTCTCTCCCCTAAGCGGGCTTGAGCCCCCGCTTCGCTCGTTGTTTTGTCCATTTTTCTTAATTATTCTTGATTATTTGTAACTTATCGCCCCTAGACGCATCTCCGCATATATAGAACAAACTGTAGAATAGCGTACATAGACTCAGTTCGAAATGTTTTCTCAGAATGCAGTCTACAAATACAGCACGTAGTCGTTAATGATTTTTATCGCTCGACTGGAAAATGGTGGAGTGATTCTTCCTGTAGAACGCTTTGCTTCGCTGGAATGTGCAACACATCGTGGCGCGATGGCACACTGGATCAATCAATCACGTCATCATTGGTTGGGGCAGGAGGAGTCCCAGTTCCCGAGAGAAGGTGACCGCTCCCTGGCATGTACTGTGGGGGAGCAAGTTCCGTCTCTGGCTCTGGACTTGGCAGTCTAGCGGCACGGGCCGCTCGAAGTTCTCTTTCCCTCTCGTCGAGCTGTGTCTTTGATTTCCTGTCATCCAAAAATGCCAATCGAGTCTACACGACCAGTGATCAGAATGACATCCAGCAGGTAACCTAGGGTGAAACTCTACCTTTTCTTTCTGAGCTTCGATCGCCGCTTTCTCCTCAGCCCTAGCTTTCGCCAGGCGTTGCTCCTTCTCAGCTTCACGCTCTTCGAATTCCTTTAGGACCGCGTGACCGATCAAGAGGTCGTTCCACCTCGATTTGTGGAAAATGTAGTACGGTTGGAAATCAATAACCTATCCCTGAAGATGAGTCCTCAGAAAACAGACGAGAGGTCAGGCACGGGTTTACCTCTGGCCTGAATCCTAGCTGGGTATACGTCATACGTGAGATAAGACTCAGGATAACAAAACGATGGAGAAATCGCCCTTACCTCCACAGCATACTCCAACGTCCCCTTTGGATCCACGATCTTCCTTCGGATGGCGGTGTTTGTGGGTTTGAATTTGTGATACTTGTCCTCATCAGGGTGGTCGATGACGTTCCCGGCAATGGTCAGCAGAGTCTTGAGTATTCTATCAGTCCTGGTCGCTTCGGCGAAACTGAGAACCTTACCTTGATGGCTTCGTAAGCTACCTCGCGCGAGTTGGGTCTAGTGATACCAGGATCCGCAAGCCTTCGAAACTCTTGTCTCCTATCGTGGTCTTTATCGAAGTTAGAATAATTATGTGCCTTGGGGATGGCAGCGCCCGAATCTGACACAGGAGCGGACGCCGGAGAAGAAGGTCCAGTGCTCTTCCTCCTATTCTCAATCGCAGCTAGTCTGGTTTCTCGGTCGCCCATGGGTGAACGAGGGTTGAAAGTGGACCGGATTTTTGCTTGAGAGGGTTCTTATATATGGCTCGAGGGGGCAACTATCCGAGACCAGGCCAGAGGTCTAGAGTCACCCTTCCAAAAAAGGGAAGTGATCGGTTGAGCTCGTGTCACGTTAGTGCAACGCGTCGTGAGGATATGCGGGCAAAGTGAAATTTGTAGTATTACAGGACAACAGGGACATTTCAGGTATCGAAAAAGGTTTGATGGTACACATGGTTTGGACTGACGAGTCATTCGCTACATTTGGCGCGAATATCGCAACTCGAACACTTCGTGGAAGTAACTATTCCTGCTCTTGTGGGGTTTGGTAGTCGCTCAGTGTCTTGATCTTCAAGTTGGCCATTTCATCCACCGGAGGCTCATAGTTGTCTGCTTGAGTCTGAGTAGCCTCGCGTTCCCTCGCCAACTTTTCCCTCTCGACCCTTGCAGTAACGTTCACTCGGTCCTCGTAGATCTTGTTTCGTACCTTGAAGTACAGAATAAGTGCTTCTCATGATGGACTCTGGCTTTCGACTGGCGCACCTTGGTCACTGCGGCTTGCCGATTGGCGATCTCCTGGCGCCTTGCCCGTTCCTCGTCTTCGATCGCCTGGACTTGATTCTGGATGACCTCCTCAAGACACTTGGCGCCCGTACGTAAATCTTTCATCCTATCCGGGTTAAAAACGAGCATGGCCTGTAAATCCTTCACCTACACCGGAGTGGGTCAGAACCCTTTGATCACCAATCGTAAGAAATTACGTGCGCACCTCCCTCCGGAATCCCATCTTTGTCCGATACGTGCCGGTCAGTCGATGAAATTCTCCACGAACTGAAAACATACCCTCTGTAGGAACTCCACCGTCCCGTTCTTCGACATGATATGAAGTTTCACCTTGTCAAGGTTGGTGTCGAGCCGCCGATACTTGAGATCGTTGGGATATTTCAGAATATTCTCCGTTATCTTGTTCAACAACTGTGATCCAAGGATTAGCTTCGAGGTGAACAGTCACCAGACACCACTTGGATTCCTTGCCCTTAGTGACACTACAGCATCCTTTTTATTGTTACGTCCAAGGATTCCGGGGTCCAACAGCCGGCGAAACTCTTGCCGTACAGGGTGATTGGCGTCCCAAGGCTCGAATTGGCTGTTTTTCGAAACCCTTGGCGTCCTTCCAGAAACGGCGGACGCGGTAGGGTTCCGTGCCTCAGCCGCCCTCAAGATCGCCACCGCATTAGGGTTTCTGAGCGCGAGGCGGTCGGACACTTCACAAGAGGCCATGGGGAGAGTGCAGAGTACCGAGGAGAGGGTTCAAAACTTCCATCGTACCTACCCCAGATTAAATACCCCGTATCAATTCACAAAAGTGTGGCGGCTACTCATAATAGTGAGTTCTCCTGCCACACAATCCAGCCAATCACAGCGATCAGGATAGTGTACGTCAAAGTTGTCTGGGGTGGGCGGACACCAGACGATACATAATTATTTACCGTACCAAGCAAGTAAGGTACCGTACAAGTGCTCACTGTGAGATAAGATACACGTATATACAGGTATATTTCAGTGGAACTATCGATCCACTGGCAGTGGCACAAACAGCGAACAATCAGCACGAGCCTGGCCCAACGCCTTCTGCCTCCACGTCCTGACTAGCATGGCCATCGTTCGGCGCTGAAAGGAACGAAATGTCGTCAATGTCTTCAAACTTGCCAAGCGACGGGGATTGCAGGAGCCTTGATCCCCTCCATTCGGGTGAAGGTAGGTCTTCATCCGAGGACGTATCACTGCTCCAGATCCCCTGAGTGTCCTCCGCACCACGTTCGCTTCCCGGCCTGCTGGAAACCCTCGCTGCAGTGTGTCGCAAGGTGCTGAATGGTGATGAAAGGGCAGACTTGCGTCGGATTCTATTGAAAATGCTGGGACTGGATGGAAGCATCACGTTCTGTGTCACCGCCTCATCCGGTTGTTCAGCCGGTTCCGCAACGGTTTGCTGTGGGGTAGTGAGGGCTTGATCTGCTCCCTGTGCATGGAAAAATGATGACCAGCTACGACGCCAGGTGGGAGGCTGAGTCGCAACGCCGTTGACGTGTCTAGAGTCCCTTGGCTCTGCCCCCTTGTCACGAGGTGTCAACGACCCGGACCGATTAGGATCCCGTTTAAAGAACCAATGAGAACCCTTCTTGAAGGCGTCCTCTGCATCCGTATCCATGGACATGGGTGCCTCAGAGGTTGTCGGAACGGGACCTGTATCCGTCCCATCTTGGGGGAGTCGAGTTCCAGTAATCGACTGTGGAAGCTGACCTGACTGCGGCTTTGCGGCTTCGCGGCCCTTGTCTTTATTTTGTGGTACACTCCGAACAGCCTGCCGACCTAGCAATACTTCATTCTCGATCCGATGCCGGTTCTGGATCATATGAAGCTACGAAATAGTTGATAATAGTTGATAGTACAGGCTACAGTCCTGCGGGCTTAGACTCACCTTCGGCCATGTAACCAACTGGCCCACGCGCATCATACGCTCGAGTTCTGGAGGGTCTGGATCACTCAGGATACGGAACCAGTCCTGGGGTAAGACTCGCTTAGCCATCCTGTCCCGGTTTCTCCACGGAGGAACTCACCGTAAATCGTGTTCGTGGCCATATCCTGGGAGCTGAGGTCGATATCCACAGAGAGAGTCTCAACATCGGAACTCACGTCACAGTTCCGTCAAACCGTTGCAAGAACACGCTAGACCAGTCCTGGCCTAACAGTTGCGGAAGCAAGTCCAAGTCACGAATGAGCTACCCATCAACTTCCTATCAGTGGAACGAAGAGACCATTGGAAGAGCGTGAATCACAAACCTTGAAGTTCTTGGTCAGTTCCAGTTTCAACCACTGCTCTGCTGCGGACAATAAAAAGTTCCCCCGCCAGCCTGTAACACGTAATTGAATGTCGAGTTACAAGAAGTGTTGTGAACTTACCTCTTCCTTTTCCTTTCCTGTGGGCAACCGGCTTCCCCGCGGACCCTTGAGGAGCAAAGAAGAATAGGTGTACGTGGGGGTTGACTTGGGAAACGATAGGGTGGGTTACTGGAAAAGTCTCGCAAATTAAGCAGTTCGTCCATGGGAACGCACTGCACTACCGACCGTTGAAGTAAAGGTTCAACGCTTGTACCGGGATATCGACCCTATAGACCATAAGCACGGGGAGATTATCCTTGAGAACGCAGCCAACCTTAGGCTGCCGTCCCTGAACTTACTTCCCCAGCTCCACGGGGTGATCGTCCCGTCCTTCATCTTCTGCATCAGAACGACCGAGTTGAGGATACCAGGTACGGCGGCAGAAGCGAGAAGTGCGCTCCAGATTACGCAATCCGGAGCGGTCATATAGTTCAGAAGTTTGGTCGGCCTTTGGTTCTTGTTCAAATGTCATTGTCAAGGGACAAACAGGGCAAAAACGTACGAGTGGCGATCTGCAGGGATAACAGATATGTTCAAGATACGGCCGGTCCTTATGTATGCCTCTCTGAATGTAAGCGACCCGCGGGTAAAGAATGTACACTGTTAACCCAAGTCAGGACGCGTCAGACCTGGCAGGGTATCGCCAAAAACCTTCTTGGCCCATGCCAGGGTGTCGAACCTAGCACCTAGATGCAACTTTGGGTACAGTTTGTCCGCGTGGACGGGTAGATCTTACCTGTCGTCCAAAACCTCTTGAACCACACACTAAATGGCTCTTCACAAGCTGTAATTCGGTCCGCCAGGCCGGGAACCAAAAGCGTCTTAAGTTCATCTTCAGTGTAACAACACGCAAACGATGCAACCAAACCTCCAGCGGAGGTACCAGATACGACACGCGGAAGGAGGTTCGCATCAAGAAACGCCTTGACCACCCCGAAATGATCTGCGTAGGCTGTGAATCAATAACGAGAGCGATAGGACCCGGGACAAACGTACAGTACCCAAACGAAGCACCACCAGATAGGCAAAGGGCTGTGGCACCAAGGTTGATGTTTACGCTTCGGTAGAATCGTTTCTTCTCTTCGATAGAGATAGCGTTCGATTTCCGAATGTAACGAAGGGCCCTCTCTTGCTCATCGGTGAATACTGCGCAGCGTTGTCAAAATAGGCCATATGGTGCGCGAGAAAGGGAAGCCACGGACATTCGATCAAGCATTTAGTACCATAGAAGGTCTTTGGATCCATGTTAATTTCCGTTCCAGTAGTTTCTGCATGCCTCAACGCACCTCGCTGTACAGCCTGTCAAAATATGAGATAAGGGCATGTTCGGCTTCGGACGTAATGAACGTAAAGTACCTTGAGGACTCCACTCCCCCAAAGTTATCCCTCACACACATCTCCAAAACGCCCAACAGCCCTCTTACATCGTTTTTCTCGCGAAGTGCCTTTAGAGAGCGTCGCACTTTGCTTATGAGTTTCCAATCATAAAGATTGTCTTCGTCGACCGCCTTCCAGGCATCGAATTTAAGGTATTCATCGAGCGTCTGAGCCACGTCTTTCCATTCCTGTACAAGTTAGGCAAACTCGTTGTAAGGGCACTAATCTCACTTGGTATGTCTTGGCCCCTCGAAGTTGAACACGTAGAAGGCCTTTCCTGCCCCTCCCTACATGTAAGTTTAAGATCCGGCGATGGACGAATGATAACGGAAGGAGGCCTACAAGCAGACAGCCACTCCTTGGCGTTGACGATCTGGCGTATGAAGACGTAGAACCCAAACTCGGCAAGAATGATCACAAATATTAAGAACTAGCGGTAAGGATGCGGGTAAGTTCAGGCACATGTATCTCAAGTGGCGGGCAAGACGCACTAGCAAAGGCCACCGAACAAGAAGATACAGCAGCTCCTGTCTTCGTTCGTCGGTTCGCTCCCCACGCTTTCTCCTTTAAAACGATCCGATTGTCAACCCCGGCTCCAGGTCTGAGGCGGATGACATACTTCCGGACTTTCAAATTGACTGGTGCGAAGTCCGATAGGGCAGAAACCTTTCGAAACCGACGGGGTTCTAGCAGGGGTGTGTCAGGTTGTACCACAGGTGATAACACTTCGTTGATTTCGCTATCGGCCATGCTCAAAAAATGAGCATATGTCTCCATGTGTCTGAGTGTAGTTGCGGCCCCATCCAACTTAGTGATGTGCAATCATCGAGTTTACGACCCCAAAAACGCACGATTCGTTGACATAGTCTGCACTCAGGAGTTCTTCGAGGGTATTTGCGCCCTTTCCGGGCGATGACCCGGTCGGCATCGTGGAACAAGAGGGTGGTTTGAGTGTTCGGGTCACTAGAACGGGGACAAGCCGCACTTGCGCCGCCCCAAAAATCGGATCACGTGAATTATCCTTGCCACCGATCGGTTTGCGCTTATCCGCGATCACTTGAACAGCAGATGATCATGATGACGCTGGGGGGAGTCTCTCATGGGCGCACTCATAATGATTTGTGGAGAATGCAGGCTTGTATTCGTGTGCTCGTGGGGGAGGCGTGAGACTGATTATTATCGCTGATGACGACGCCGGCGAGCGATCTTGCCATTGGAAATCTAGACGGATAAGCATGGACTAGAACCCACCTTTATAGCTCAAAGGAGGCTTCTGATTTGGGGGACGGCAACCCAAGAAAGCGGTGAGCTCTCACGAACATCTCGCCCCCAGAAGGCAGACCCGAACGAGGGTGGAACAGCAGATCAATCTAATCTCCCGTCCTGTGTTATGGGGTACGTACTTTCCCGGGGTTTCTCGGCGACGACTCTTCAGAAGCTATCGTTTCATCATGCCATAGCAAAGGAATTCTCATGGGAGTTCGGAGTACTCCCCATTCACTCTAGTTCGCCGGCGCCGCGGTCACCATATCCTAACTCGGCCTAGGAACGTTGGGGATGGGACTTGCGCAATCGTTCTGTCACTGTGTCAGCCATTGCATCAATGTCATCTGACCGTTGGAGTATTTTTAGTACACTCTGCAACCGCGAGGGTATAAGTACCCCCTTGGAATTTATCCCATCTCCCTGTCCGCATCCACATCTTCTCTATCAGCCAATCTATTTGTATCCATCCACCTTCTATATCTTTCATCGCCATGGGATTGTTCCACCACGAATCTGATGAGAGCCAAGCTTTCAACGAGGTACCTTCCCTCCAATCATCGACTCTGGATCTCCTTCTGATCACATTCCATCTACCTTCCAGTTCGGTCAGGCGAAGCACAAATCTGAGGTCTCTCACGAGCTTCTGAGCGGAGCTGCTGCCTTCGCTGCCGCTCACGAGTACGAGAAGTACTGTGAAAGGAACGGCAAGCCCCAAAGCCACGCCAAGGCCAAAGAACTCCTGTAAGTCGCCATCCATCAACGATCTACGCCATCGCACTATGCTCACCTATGCTACTTCTCCAGGGCTGGATTCAGTGCCGCCTTCATCGACCACGAGGTCGAGAGCAGGGGGGTACGTTGCACAGACATCGTCTCATTATCTCTTCTAATTCACACACTCGCAGCTCGACTTCATCGACAAACAGAAGGCAAAGCATGAAGGTTTGTCTTTTTCTTTCTACCCCTTGTTGTACTAGGAATTCGCGCTGACTGGTTGCACTGCAGCCGAGAAGAGGGCGAAGGAACGTTACGACGTCGTCGAGGTCGACGAATACAACTAGACGAATACGTTCATGCGAAGGGCGGGTGCACACAAGTTCTCTAAAAATGAAGTAAACAATGGCAGTGTAACAGAATATATACAATCTACAGTATTGTTCAGATCACGAGAGAGTTCATGGTAAACGTGTTCGAAGTACAGTAATCTCGGCCCACAGAATCAATTCGGATCTTTTCAAGATAGCTACTCCGGTGTTAATGCTGTCACCGGCCTCTCCATTCCACACTCCAGCAAGACTTTTGAACCGGGTCACTGAGTAGCCGCGTCCGGTGGGAACTCTTTCCTCACACGTATCATCAGGCTCACAGCTAGGCTCGGCACAAGCCCGGGCTTGTGCCGAGCCCAGCTGTAGGCCGCAGGCCGAAGTTCACCGAGGGGAGGGGGTTTAGAACGAACCTAGGCTCACAGCCACATCAAATCAGCGATTCGTCGATTAATCGATTACGATCAGCATTTCCTTACCCTGCCGTCTGTCTCTCAATCACATCGGTCCATGCCCGAACTGCCAGCCGGCATTTCTAGATATTCCATCACTGCCATCGGACCGTCTTGGTATTTTTAGTATGCTTGGCGACCCCAAAGGTATAAGAACCGCCTCGGGCTTTATCTCATCTCTCTATCTACACCCGCATCTCTCTCTGCATCCATCCATCTCTTACATCTACCGCCATGGGATTGTTCAACCACTTCAACGAGGAGAAAGACCTCCACAATGAGGTATCTATACTCCCCAAATCCCCGAATTTGGGCGATCTCTCATCACACCCATCTTCAGTACCAGGGCAAGCACAAAGCCGAGGTCTCTCACGAGCTTTTGAGCGGGGCTGCAGCCTTCGCCGCCGCTCACGAATACGAGAAATGGTGCGAAAAGAACGGCAAGCCCCAAAACCATGCCAAGGCCAAAGAACTTCTGTAAGTCGTCATCTTTCAACGATCTACGCCATCGCACTATGCTAAGCTACGCTGTTCCTCCAGGGCTGGATTCGCCGGCGCCTTCATCGACCACGAGGTCGAGAGCAGGGGGGTATGAGTAGCCAAGATCTCGTCGCGATCACCCTTCTAATTCACACTCGTAGCTCGACTTCATCGACAAGCAGAAGGCGAAGAAACATGGTTTGTCCTTCCCTGGTCGTACTAAGAATTTGCGCTGATCAGTTGCACAGCCAAGGAGAGGGCTGAGAACCGTTACACTGAGGTCGTCGAAGTCAACAACTACCAAAAGTAGGATCGTATACGAATGACGGGTGTACCAAGGGTTCCAAATGAAGTAAAGAAGCAGTGTAACAGAGTTTATCCAATCCACAGCGTTGCTGAGAACAAGGGGGGCCACGAATGAGTTTATGTAATGCAATGTATTTCGACCTCGGAATCAATTGTGAACTTGTTGAGACTTTCCTAACCATTTCTTCAAACTCATCGTCCCGAGCTTCTCAACCGTCTTTTTCACCTCCTCCCTGTCCACATTCGACCGATACTTCACAAACTCCTTCGCAACCATCGAAGACGCCGCAGCCACGCCAACGAACACCCTTACGCTCACTAGGTGCTCAAAAGCCTACGCATTAATCACGAAATCTGAGCGAAGGCAGCCGAGAAAGTATTTTTGAAACTCACCCCCATCATAACTTGCCGGCCGCACTTGACCATTCCTATCGAACCTCCGCCTTCGATTTGGACGGGCGCCACTATTGACAGTCGTACCTGGTCCCTGAACAACTGATGGAGCATCTCGAACGTGAATGTGTCGTGACCGGCAGTTCGGGTATGGACAGATGCGATCAGGAGGCAGATGGCGGGGTAAGGAAGGGCTAATCATAATCGATGAATCGCTGATTCGATAGTGGCTATGAAACTTTTGAACTTACATGTGAGGAAAGAGTTCCCGACCGGACACCGCTGCTCAGTGATCGAGTTCAAAAGGCTTGCTGAGGTGAGGAATGGAGAGGCCGGCGACAGCATTAGCACCGGAGTAGTCTTCAAATCATCCAACAATCAGTCCCACCGCTTTGACAACGCACAAAGGCGTGGATTGAGGGGACTCACCAAGATCCTCGTCAGCATCCTGACATCCTTCACCAAGGCCCACGTCTCATGTAATGCCGTCTTAACACTCCTCTCCTCCAAAAATCTATTCACGCTCCCACCCCACAGCTCCTTCCATCCATCAACATCGTCTACCTTGCCAAGTGGCACCGTCAGAATCGCACCAGTTAACTTCCACCAATCTTTCACGTTCCTCGGACCAGCAGTTCGCAGCATCCTCCCAGAGAATCGACTCTTCACCCGTTTCTCAAGGAGGTTGATGGTGTCCACTCTGTTTGTCACGCCGATGATTGCGAGTCCATTCAGCCCCGACCCCACTCTGCAACTCTGCACGGTATCAAGGAGGCAATAGAGTAGGGCCTGGCGGCCGTGAAGCGCAAATTCATCGAAGGCATCCAAAATGACCACCACTGGCTTAGGTTGACTCGGTAGAGTTGATATCAACGAGGGCAAATAAGCTGGAGGGGGTAGGGAGGCCGTGCCCTGTTGTTCCATTTCATCTTCATTGATGTCCGGATTGTCGCTGTCTTCTTCGTCCCCGACAGTAATCTGTTTACCCGTTTGGTGTGAGAGCTGCCAAGCGATTTCCCGAATTGCGAGCCGATCATTCCGTTGTATATCTCCAGACAATCGAATGACGATCGGGGAGACATCATTTGAGACTTGGGATAACGCTCGATCTACCAGCTGACGTGATCTAGCGGTGAGTATGGTCAGCGAAGAAATGAGCTGTATCAACGTACCCGAGTCTTCCCGCTTCCTCGTGGTCCAATAACTAAGCAACTGTTCCCTTCGCCGCGAACGACACTCCCGGTCAACAAGTCACACAAATCATCAAACGCCAACTCGTTGGCTGGGGGAGTTTCTCCCTGGTCACCCTCCATATCGATGTCAGGCGGATTACTAAGGGCAGCCATAATAGCCCGCTTCTGCGCCTGTAGACATGGGTGGTAATGCGCTGGCAATTTAGCGATCCTCGTCGTTCCGGGGGTTGTAAAAGCACCAGATCGCACGGTCCGCTTCGACGGGGAGGGTAATCGGGGAGGTTCTGGAGATGGAGACCGCTCATTTCGGCGTCGCTTTCCTGGGGAAGTTGGTGGGAGGGCACGAGGACGGGAAGGAGTAGTGGGCCCGACAGGGATTACATGGGGGTGTATGCTAGGCGATTTCATCGGGCTAGGTCTGGGGTGTATGGGGGTATTCTGGTTCGAAGCAAACGGGTGGCGGGGTCTACTTGGTGTTACGATTTCCACAGCGTCCATGATTATCCTCTGCCGAACTGGAGTAGTGGGCCTGGGTGGGGCTGGCTTCGGGGATGGTTCCTTGTTTCTTTCTTCCGGCTCAACCTCGTCTTCCTCGACTAGTGTAGGGACACTCTTCTTCGTCGTGCGCGACCTTGTGGTCTTGGTGGTCGGCTTGGAGGGACCGGCCTTGGCCGTGCGAGTGGTCGTTCGGGTGGAAGGAGGCTTGGTAGAAGGAAGTTTCGTCGAAGATTTCTTCAGCGGCAGTTTCGCCTGAATTGCCTTTTCTTCCACCACCAAATGTCGTACACCAGGTGGTGCACCCCGTCTCTTAGGAGCCTCGGTAGTCTCCACTTCCGTTGTGGGATCAACCTTCGTGGGCACAGCGGTAGCCTCCTTGGCTGCCCCCTTCCGCGGAGCCCTCACAGTCTTGGATGGCCCAGTGGTAGCCTTAGATCGTGTTGTCCTAGCTTCCGGCTTCTTCTTCGCAGGTTCTGGTAGCTCCGAGTCTTCAGTCCCTGGTTCCACGCCCACAGCAGCGCGTCGGGTCGTCCGCGCGGTAGCCCGGGATTTCTGGGGTGGTTTCGCTGGTGTTACTGGACCATCCGATCGGAGTTTACGACGGGAAGGTTCAGACGGCAGAGGCTCCGCGGGAGCTTTCCGTTTGGGAGGCATTGTAAGTCAAGAAGTCGCAGTGCGCGGTTGCGGCGACGCAGTGAGATAACAAGAGTCCCAAAGAGTCGCGACGTGATGGGTGTTGTGAGAACTTAATAATTGAGTTCGACGCGTCGCGATCATGTGAGGTCACTCTCATCTTTTCCCACACCCAGATGGGCTTCACTGGGTGCGACCATCCCTTCTCCCCCACAAATTCCGTGTTTTTTATTCAGATTTATAGGACAGACTCGCCCGTTGGATTGATGCTCCCACTACAGGCTTGAATCTCATTTCCGAAAACATCGTTCGAAATTATCATGTCCGTTGATTATTTCTCCTGCTGCGAACTTCTCATCCGATGTTTACGCTTCGAACCGGGCAGGGCCAGTACAAGGGGGAATGGCAAGTCGGAATCCGATCTTACCGGTCAACTTTCAACAACGAACCGAGTCTGAACCTCCCCGCCGAACGCACCATGGCCACATTCACGATGGGCGAAAACGTGTTTGTGTTACTCGACGACCCCATTTCACCCGGACGATACGATCTTCAAACGCTTTCTTTGGCTACGAAACCCACTCACCTGAAGAGCACGTATATTACGCTTTCTCCGCCCGGCGCGCTGGAACAGCTCCTGAGCCTCCTGCGTGCCCGGTGGGGGTCTGTGAGAGGGCAGACGACAGGACCTCAGTTGACGATCAAAGGCAGCATATTTTCTATCGGCACAGATTGGATGGTGCGCGTTGGGAACGTCATAACGTCTACCGGGGCGGTCAAGGGTATACTCCTTGAGGTAATTCCCTAGGACAGAGCGCCTTTGTTCTCATCTGACGGGATTGAATAGGCAGAGTACCTCCCCTTACCCACAGTGACCGTTCTACTAGGGGACAATACCTCGGAAATGGTAACGAATTTGTTGACTTCCGTGCTTCCTCAAATTCCGGGGGCGAAAACTCTTGCAGTAACGGTCAGCGATTTCGAGTGGGCTGAAGTGATCTTCTACGAAAATGAAGAGGGGGAAAATGTCGAAAAGAAGGAGGATTCGGAGGATGACATCTGGGCATCGGGTGAGGACGAAGAGACTATGTTCAAACCGGGGGATTGGGTTGGAGTAGAGAGAGACCGACGGTCAGCGTACTTGATCATCGGTGCTCTCAGGTCGGAGGGTATCATCTGAGTGGAGGCGGCCACTGTAAGATTGGCGCTGGAGTAGTAGACCGGAAATCACTTTGCTTCCGCTCTCGGTCTTTGGGTTCCATCGATGCTTTGACTCGACAACATTCATGTTCACATCACTACCTGCAACGACGAGAAGGCAGATCAGCCGGTCCTCTCTTTCGTCGCGAGAGCTGGCAAACTGCGAACTGGGGCAGCCGCAACCACTCCGCGGGCAACAACGGAAAATATCTGACCACGCGAATTTCTACCGAAACAAACAATTGGAGCTCTATGCGGTAAAGGAGGCCCGTAGATTGACACTCAGGCAACTGGTTCGTTCCCTCATCCGCAAACCACTACCCGGTTTGCCTCCTAGTCCACGGCCGAAACATGAAACGGAACTTCCTAGGTCTGGTTTGGCCGCTTTATGACCCGAGAACGGTTGATTACGGTGAGCGGCGCTTGTGACTCTATCTTGACCGCTCATGATTGTTTCAATGATTTTCCTCATTCTTCGACGTTGTCGACCCCCAAACAGAGTGCGAATTATGTGCGAACTGAGTTGCCGATTCGGATTTCACACCGACTGCGGGATATGCAAGCAATACCGTACGTTGTCATGACTAGGGAAGGGGTGTCCAAAGTCTACGAGGTACGTGCCCTCGCTATTCGGTGGATCCCGTCCTCATCTCACCCACAACTTGGCTAACCTCGCGCACGTTCCTCAGCTGTATTGGTCCGCTTTTGAAAAGTGAGAACGAACGTTTGTTTATAAAGATCTAGAACCTCCAAAACCTCATGATTTGGAGTAGGTTGCGAAAATACCCAGAAATTGAGACGCTCGAGGATAATACCGCATTTTGCGCGTTCCTGCGAGAAATGCTGGACGAACAGTAAAGTCTTCCCCCTAACCCACCTCATCAAAATGAACTTCCCTTACGTTGTAAAAGTGGCCCAGTGATCCCAAGCCTGTCCCTTGGCCTCTCGCTTTCATCACACTTCCTCGCGCCCGAGAGGCTAGACTCCTTCATGAGAAGGATGCTCGTGTCAAGAATATCTAGGCGCGTGCTGGCAGAACACCATCTGGCGCTTTCGAGCGCGTTCCATGGGAGAGATCGCGATCCAGATGGAGGAGACCACGTTGGGATCATTTATACGAACTTGAAGGTGAAGGACTGCATCCAACGTTGCGTAAGGTACTTGAGTGAGTCTGCCGATCAACCCCCGGAGGGGCCAGACCCCGGAAAGGCTTTTTTCAAGAAGCCGAATGTCGTGATTGATGGTCAACTCGATACCGAGTTTTCCTACATCCGCGAGCATCTGGAGTAAGCGTGGTTTCCTACCCTTTTTTCGCGCTCTTGTGATGTTCTAACAAGAGTTCTGATAATCTTCTGATAGATACATCGTGTTCGAGCTGTTGAAGAACGTTAGTGATATGAAAAGTTTCTGGTCGTGTGCCGCGTTTGAATTTTTCCACTGATATGAGTTCCTATCAGTCGATACGCGCAACTGCGTTGCACCACCACGCCGCGACTACTTCCCCCGAGGTCCGTGCGACGATCGCAGCCAGCAAGGACGACATTTCAATTCGGATATCAGATCAAGGTGCATTCACTCTTCTTAGATCCTAGGGTAGTTCATCCAGGATGAGAAAACTGACACCTATGCTTTGGCGGCGGTGACCAGGCGGTGGACTATCAAACGTAAAGACGCCTTCAGATTTGTTTTCTTTCTCGCACGTCCGGAACTCGGAGCGGCTAAATGATTCGAGATTGGGAGCTCTGAGGGACGCGAGTCAGAGCACGGAAGGGCTGATGGCGACTGTGGCAGAGCAACTTGATAAGAAGCGTTCGAGAAGACCGGTTCCTTTAGCTGGTGACGACCAACCGGACCCAGCGCAACGTGTAGGAGCAGACGTCCGCGCAAGGATTGGAATCGGGTTGCCAATGAGCAACATCTATGCTCGGTGAGGGATCTTCTCTTTCACATTTTTGGTCCGCCGTCGAGGTTTATCGTTGAAACGCGTCACAGGTACTTTGGAGGATCTTTAGAACTGGTGTCTCTGGATGGATGGGGTACGTATCGCTTGTTTCCGGATGGATTCGCACTCCTTATCGTCCTGTTGGACAAATTTTTGAAGGCACCGATGTGTATGTCAGGTTACCGAAGCTGGTATGTGCTTGTCTTCTCCCATTGAGTGGGCAACCCGCTCCGGTTTTTGCTGAGATTGATGTGATCTGACGTCAGGGAACCAATCTCGAGGGCATCGAAGTGTAGAGTTTGTGATTTACAGAAAGGTGGTCGTACGACCACCTCGGGGGGGCAGGACTACGCATGTACACGTATATACAGGATGCCAGAGTGTAGGAAAGATTTGCATCAATCTCCCCTCCCCGCCATTCCTCTCCTCTCCTCTCCCTCAGCAAGTCCCCGAAGGCTTAGCGCCTTTTTAACTTTTGATCGGACCAACACCAATTCGCTTTTTTGTTGATCCCGTCTCATTTTAGGTGCCCCTGGAAACCTCGGGCTTGGCCACCTTCTATCCTCCCAATCCACTTGAACGTCCAGCATAAGACCGGACATGATGCCTGGCTGGGACTCGCGTAACGCAAGGTCACGGTTGGCGTCGATGTTCTCCGCGGAGTGGCAAGCAAGATCACCGTCTGCTGTCACTCGAGCTTCTTCTCCGTCACCGAGCGCCTCACGATCCGACATCTCGACGGGAACGGATGTGGGAAGACGACCAATGCTGTTGGGCGTGTGTGCAATGGACATCAAGGCCAGGTCGAAACCGATGAGGGAGATTCTGACGAGACTTGTGGACCGTACGAAGGGTGCAGCGGAGATAATTATATTCGGTGACAAGGTCATCCTGGACGAAGGTAAGAGACGGCTTTTCTCCTGCTCTCAACTAAGAGTTGAAGTTAATAACTTTGTGGCGAAACCTTTGAATTTTTGAATTTAGATGTGGAAAACTGGCCAGTTTGTGACATCCTTATCTCTTTCTTCTCTACGGACTTCCCGCTGGACAAGGCTATCGCTTATGCGAAGCTTCGGGACGTGTACTGCATCAACGACCTTACACCACAGGCGCTCCTGTGGGATCGACGGTTGGTGGGGCAAGTGCTGGATCACCTGGGAGTGCCGACCCCACCTCGGTGTGAGGTGTCGCGAGACGGGGGACCCAAGGTCGACAAGGAGCTGAGGGCGCACATGAAGAAGAAGATCGGCATCAACCTAGGCGGGTTCCAGGTAACACCAGAGGTGACCCTGCGAGAAGACGGAGACGCGATCATCGTCGACGGACAAGTGTTGGAGAAACCCTTCGTGGAAAAGCCTGTGAGCGGAGAGGACCACAATGTGTACATCTACTTCAAGGGAGGAGGAGGACGTCGACTGTTCCGTAAGGTTCGTTGCTCTCTGATATATATGCAAGATGCGGAAGTTTACGGCAGCTACAGATTGGGAACAAGTCTAGCGAATTGGATCCGACGTTGAACTATCCCAGGACGGATGGGTCTTACATCTACGAGAAGTTCATTGAAGTGGATAACATGGAGGACATCAAGGTGTACACTGTGGGGCCAGAGTACACCCTTGCCGAGACGAGGAAATCTCCTGTCGTGGACGGACTCGTGCAAAGAAACCCGGAGGGGAAAGAGATCAGGCAAGTCGCACGTGGGATATTTCAATTCCAGCGCACGTTCTCATTCATTTTTCCCGTTTCAGGGACATCACGAGCCTGTCAGCTGAGGAGAAAATTTGGGCGGCTAAAATCTGCGAAGGGTTCGGTCAAACCGTCTGCGGATTTGATATGCTGAGGTGCGCCGGAGGAATGAAGAGTCAGGTTATTGACGTCAACGGCTGGAGCTTCGTCAAGGGTAACGAAGAATACTATGGTGGGCGGCGGTCTCCATTTTATTATCACATCCATCGCGTACTCATCTCCTTTTTACGTAGACCATGCCGCCGACATTCTGTCTGGGATCTGTCTCCGTCGTCTCTCTGCTTCTCCCGAACGCCCCCTCGCCATAGAGTCCACCCCAGAATCCTCCACCTGGATCCTCAAGGCAAACGTAACTGTCCTCAGACACGCCGACCGAACTCCGAAGCAAAAGCTCAAGTTCAACTTCCCTATCGACGAACCATGGACTCGACCCTTCGTTCGCCTTCTCAACGAAGAAACAGAAGAAATCATCCTTCGAGAGAGCGACCAGTTGACTCAAATCGCTACCGCTATCGAGGAAGCGAAGAGCCTCGGGGCCGTCGGTGAAGATCTCACCAAATTGACCCAGCTCAACAAGGCCCTTGCTAGCAAGATCGAGCTCCCTGGTACCAAAGCCCAGCTCAAGCCCGTCTATTCCAAGAAACAGCCAGGCACCAAACTTCGACATCTCACCAAGCTCATGCTCGTCTTCAAATGGGGAGGAGAGGTCAGTCGATCTATCAATCTTTCCCCCGATATCGGACATCGTTGCTTATGCCTATTTCCATTATCGCTAGTTCACTCATTCGGCTAAATATCAGTCCAAGGATCTCGGAGAGAACTTTGGCAAGGATATTTCGATTATGAGCAAGGAAGTCCTCAAGAATGTAAAGGTAAAATCCCCCTTTTTCTCCCTTTCCCCCCCAAATCCATTGATAAGCTATTTTCCTTATCGGCCGCCCAGATCTATACATCTTCCGAGCGTCGTGTCGTCGCATCCGCAGAAGCATTCTCTGCCGCCCTGTTTGATAATGTCCATTATGCCGGTACCTCCTCTGGCCCTCCTACCCCCAGCCATCGTCCATCGTCCAGAGCCTCCATTGATGCGGGCAATTCCGGGTATCATTCTTCGAAAGCGCCCGCCCTCACCTCCCATCAGAGGCCCATCGACCTCATCATCCGCAAGGATCTCTTGGACGATTCCAATGCCGCCAAAGACTTGATGGACGATGTCAAGAAGCGTCTCAAGATCCTTCTTCGTCCGGGTGAGTCCGAGAAGAGGCCTGAGCTCATCTGGCCCAAGAGCATGAAGAAGGAACCTGTAGAAGTCGTCAAGGTGCCGTGCCCTTTGGCGTTTTCCCCCTATTGCGAGACTGACCCCACCTTAGGAGGTCATCCAGCTTTTGAGCGGATTCCGCGATACCATGAGGAGGAACTGGGATATCCTCGATCTTGACAAGATTCAGGATAAGTGGTATGACCGACCCGTTGTGTGTTCTATGCCTCTGCTGATCGCATGAACTGCTTAGGTGCTGTGACGATGAACCTTGGCTCTTTCGCGAACGTTGGGAGAAGCTTTTCGAAGACTTCTGTGACGTCCCTCAGGAAAAGTTTGATCCTTCGCGGGTGAGTGACACCACCTTCGCCTGCCCCGCGTCGTTTCCTTATCCTCCGGTGTTCAGGTATCCGAATTGTACGACACGATCAAGTACTGCGCCTTGCACCACCGCACGTTCCTGTTCGCCATCTTCAGCGAAAGTGGTGGTCAGGAGGGACGGCCTCGGGACAAGGATCGGAAGCTTCATGAGCTTTATGCTCGTGCCAAGGCTCTCTTTGATCTTGTCGCTCCTCAGGAATACGGCATTGAACCCAACGAAAAGGAGGAAATATCCATCCTCACTTCGTTGCCCTTGCTCAAGAACGTCGTAGAAGACCTCGAGGCGGCCAGGGGAAGTGGTGGCAGCTCCCTGAACCTCTACTTCACCAAGGAGAGCCACATTCATACCCTCGTCAATCTCGTCCTGCTCTCTGGTCTACCCATCGCAAACAGGAGGATACCCGAGTTGGACTATGCGGTACGCGTTCCCCTCGACCCATCACGTTAAACTCATTTCGTTGTCTTTTACTCTCCCAGTCTCACATCACATTCGAGCTTTACGAGCGTAATTACGGTCGGGGCAAAACGGACAAAGAGTATTCGATCAAGCTTTCGTTGAGCGAAGGCGCACACTCTTCCAACGTCCTCGACTCGTCCCTCGATGACAGACACTCGCTCAACGTCCAGCCGCGTAGGAAACTGACCCAACATCTGCCTTACAGTGACGTGATCGCCAAGTTGTCCAAACACTTTTATCGTCTAGAAATGGCATGTCGTTTTATTTCCGCTCCTCTTATGCTGTTGCTTTCGCTCTTCATGGTCATGAAAGTCTGCACCGTTTATTGATCTGTTGTCTCATGCTTTTCGTCACTTTTCGCTATCGCTTGCATCTTTGCCACCATCCACGCACCGTGCATATGTTCTCCCATCCATGACTCATCTATCACCATCGCTGCACGAATCGTTATGTCACGTTTGATATTAGCTGTGATTTATTTTTGTCGCCCATCGTGCTGTTTTATTACCGCCGCTTGCCATTCTCAATGTTTTATTTCATAATCATTGCGTCCTCCCCTTTTCTCCTCTAAGCTCGTGGTTGCAACGTTCTGACCTCAATTCTCCATTTATCTTATAGGGTGAAGAATCCGATACCCTATTTGCGCCCCTTGCGACCTCAGTCACCGAGGGGGGAGTGGCAAGCAGCCCCGAATAAACGCCTTTGCCTCGTGGCTTCCCCGCAGTGTCGTACCGCGGGGTACCGGCTCGTTACGATCTGCAACTACTGGGGTGATGTCCGGCGAAGGGGGGAGGAGATGGAGGGGGTTTATATATGAAGGGGCAGTGGGTTCTAGCGTCCAGATCTCAGCGCCAACGTTCACCATCTGCCGACGAACGTTCGTTGTGATTTCGTGCCGTGGTTTCTTTTTTCTCTTTCCTTTCCTTTTTTCCCTGCCGTGGAGCGCTGTACGAGTAAAGTAGCACGTAGATTGGTGTATCATTTTAGCTCTGTCTAGTTTCGTTTTCATTCCACTTTAGCTCAGTTTGCTTGTTGTCTCTCAGTCCAGTTCTTGGTTCGCTATCTCTTCTAGGGGTAGCATTTGGTTCGCACATGCTTTAATTTTCTCCCTCGAGCACTCAGAATTCATCATGTTGTGATTCGAATACCTCTGGGATGTCAAGTATCGCATTTATGGAAACTGCTCATTACGAAATGCGTGCAAGGAGAACATGAGGAAGGGAATAGGGTCCTGTGGTCTTGCGATCTTATGGTCTTGTGAGACCTTCTCTCCTGTGGCGCACAAGACATAGGCTCTAGAGCTTCGAGCGCGTGGGCATACGTAACTCCACCCTGCACCATGAGAGGACACATGTAGGCTAGATGGAGAGCCGTAAGGTGGGGATGGAAGAACGGGGAGAAGGACCGGTGGAAGGGAGGGGGCAGGAAACCTACAGGCTTCGAAGCCTGACGAGTCAGGACTCATCGCCCCAATCTCGTAATCCAATTTTCTTTCGGATCGCATCGAGCTGATCGTGTTTGAGCTCTTTGAACGCGATCCCATGCGTGCCTTTACCCGCCATCGAAGGATGGTCTTTGTCGAACAACGCGGAGGCGGACTGGGAGAGCATGGATGATTGGGTCGCTAACGCTGCGAATGAGGACGTTGACTCGTGGTATCTGTGTAGAGTGGGTACCCCAGGTCGTGTGCGAGGTCGTGTGAGCGTGCGCGTGTGTGAGATGACGAGATGGAGAATGAATGAGGTGAGTGCGGAGGTCCGGGTGAATGAATGAGGTGAGGTGAGGTAAGGAGATTTCTGGTCGTACGACTCACAATCTGAATGCTTCCTTGTTGAAGCAGTCGTGGTCCTTGATTTCGTCCAGGGCTTGTTTCTTGAAGGAAGCTTTGACCCAATGCAACACATCGTAAACGTGATGTTCACTTGGCCTAGAAGATAAGGATGATACACGTGAGACCTTCACGATCCTCCTTATGGTTACGTGGTTATGTATGAGACGACGAGGAGACGGATTTGTTTTTCTCAACTCTCTTGGGGGGGTCTAGACTGCTTACCTCCATGGTCGGAACCGCGGGGAGAGGTTGAAACTCCCGTCTTTTTGTGAAATTAACGGGTGAAAGACGTCCGTTAAGAACTGGACTTGTGGTGCCGAGTTTGGATAATCTTTTGGAAATATGAGGCGGAACTTTAGGATGCAATCCGAGTAATAGCCTTTATGAAGGTCGAGTTCACGTCGTCATATATCACCGTCATAGTCGAATATGAATGACGGGGTACAGATCGGAATGAAGGTGAAGGGCAAGTCAGCTCTTTAATTATCACAAGAGGCAGAGGGGGGTGTACGGATGGGTGGGTGACGAACCTTGGTGTATGAAGAACACTCCATCCCAAACAAATAGGTTACTTTTGTCCGGGATCAAGTACATCCCGAGCGGGCAGTGTCCAGGGTACCTCAACGAAGCATACTCCTGGGATATCGTGGTGTAGGTGATCAGCGTTGGGTTTCCATTCCCCGCATCTCCACTGGGCCCAGTGTGTGTCGTCATCACGCTTGACCGGGGCGTTGCGGGAGTGAGTTGGGAGCGCGACGATCGCGATGGCGTCGACGGCGGCTCGCCATAAATTGAGTATCCGTACATCGTACAATCGTGAGTCGTGAAGCTTGAAGGTCGAAGGCTCGGACTCGGAGGTTACTCGGACTCGATCAGCAATTGCCTAAAGTTGACGCAACATTGATGATCGACCCAGACAAGGCTCGTTGCCGACATCCACCTCCACCATCTCCTCATGGACGTACATGCTTACCCTGGCCAGGGTCTCTCGCTTTCGCAACTTGTCTTCGCTCTGAACAAAGAAGTGAAGCGCGTGGCACACCACCCTTCGTAAGCTGTGCGATCATTATGGCTCGGCTTCGTGGTGACCATGGACCCCTTTGGCACAGGTTCACCCTCGATATGGTCTCTCAACTTGACCAGGGCACTTCTATCGCGTTGGCGGATATTCGCGAGTGGAGGAACTCGCTAGTTCCTGTAAACCGTTTCCCGCAGGAAGTCCTCTGTCTTATCCCCACCCACCTCCCCCGCGAGTCGGACCTCAATCACGCAAGTTCTGTGTGTCGTCACTGGCGCAGAACTTTCAACCAACATGCCATACTATGGTCTGAGTTGAACCTGGCAATTAAAAGGACCAACCTATTCGTAAAAACCCGGCTCGAACGCGTGAAGGGTGCTCCACTGGATATCACCGCTTATCGCTCGGGTAAACCAGACATCCTGGCATTGATTAGCCCTCGCGCTCAGCAAATCAGGAAACTCCATTTTCCCAACGATTTTTGGTCGCACATCCAAACGTTTTCCGAAGCCATCAATGGACCCCTCCCCCTCCTCCACAGCCTCCGAATTAACGTCGTGGACTATGACCCGCTAGACTCAGATTCAGCAATCCGTCCCTCGCTTCCTCTGTTTAGTGGTGCCGTCAATCTAAAAGAATTCCGCTCAAACGTAGAGGGTGTGCCTTACCTGAATCACTTCACCTTCCCAAGCCTCACGACCTTCACATTAACAGCGATCACCGAGGAAGAGACATTCCCTGCCTCACAGCTTCTCGACTTTTTCGACGCTACTCCCACCCTTCGTACCGTCCAGGTGACAATCAACGCGGAGACATCACTAGAAGGTGTTCAACCAGGGAGAATCGTTGTCTTACCCAACGTAGAGAGGCTCGCTATCGCAGAAAAGGAACCTGGTTACAAGATTGCGACCTACATATCATGCCCCTCTGCAAAACACGTGTCGCTGATACGAGAGGATATATATAGCCTCGCTGTACTACCAGATGCATTCCCTACCTCGGTCACATGGAATGCGATACCTCCCTGGTATATGGCGAATCAGATTGACGAAGTCGTATTGGAGTCGATAATTTCCTACAACCTATCATGCACCATCTCCTTCCTTTCCCCTCGTTCGGCCACCCTCGAAGTGGGTTACAGGATGATTCAGACAGAAGACGGTGACGAGGTCGAACTAATTCTGGGATGGGAGTACGTCGATGCTCTCCACAAGGCTTCCGAGGCTATTCAGAGTCATCCTCGACTTGCAAACGTCAAGCGCCTGCGCATCCAGGATTTGCGTAGTCCCATCGACCCGGATCAGCTCAGACGCGCCGCGGGGGTGATCGGACGTTTATTCAAGTCCATGGGCCCGTTGGAGGACTTGGTCCTCGACGCTTCCGATCTACGACCTTACCTGAGGAACTCCTTGACAAGGGTTCTGAGGACGCCATTGTGGAGTTTGCAAAGGCACAATATGCGAAGGGCGTACCCTTCAGAAGCGTAGTATTCCCGTCGGAGGAAATTGCGACGGATATAGCAGAGAGGCTACAGCTATGGGTTTGTGGCGTGCACTTTCACCAGAAGATGAACGAAGCAGATGGTCGGAATTCCATGCAATGGTAATCGTACGTCCTGGTGTTCTACATATCGAGTTGCTGTCGGAGAGACGCAAGAGCACGTTAAATCGGCAAGATAGATTTCTTGGCCTTGTTTAATGACCACTCACGTCAAGGATGGTGCATGGTGGCTGGCTAAGACTCCTGAGTATTTAGGGTCGTCTCACGGATGAAATTTGACAACCAACTGTTTGGGCTGGGCGGTGGAGATTGTAAAAAGTCCCTGCATTGTTCGGCCCCACTTTGCGTCGACGGTTTCGTGACGGCGTTGGGTTTTCAGTCTGGCTCAACGACAAGCTTAATGTAGTGCCAAATGACCCTGTCTGCATGTGCAGCGCTCCTCTCCGGAGAGGGCCATCCAACTAGACCCTTTCTTCTCGAGGGTGATTTCATAGTAGAGCTTAGAAATTTTATGGCCGCGAGCGACGTACGACACTACCACTCGGTCGTATCCAACACGCTTCCAATCAGCGCAATGTATCTGAGATTTTTTATATACAGCTTCATCAACTATAGCACCTCCTCCAGAATTGCCTCTCACCATTCACCAACCGGGATTGAACGCACCATGCACGCGTGACGTAATCACAGGTTCGAAGCTGCCTCATAGTAAGCTTCACGCCCATGGAAGTCCGATCCCTGAACACCCCCGGACATTTAAGCAGAAAATAGTATCACCCAACGACATCTTCATGCGGTCCTCTCCACCTCACCCCTAACCGTGGCATGTATCTTGTTACGATTACATGGAATCCTGACCATTTGTCACAATCATCTCCTGGTAGCGAGGGGCGGAGTGCTGAGTGCGGGTCTCGCGGTACGTGGTCAACGACGTGGATTCGGAGTTTGTGGAAGAGCGGGAAGATACCGTTAGCGGTTTCGGAAACTTTTGGATGTGCGACTAATAGTCATCGTAGGAATGGAATCCACTGAACTGCTGAGCGCGAGAGCTAATTAATGTCTGGATGTCTGGACTGTTCAAGCGAGCAGAGGTGGTATCCAGTGGACCTAAGCCTTGTGCGCCCTCGAGCTGGGTTTTCACGAGGAGACTGGATGTTTGACACCCATGTTCAAATGAGACCACAACACGGCATGTTGGCATAAAATTGCACGCCAACGACGACACACTGAACTTGCGTGATAGAGGTCCAACTCGCGGGGGAAGTGGATATGGATAAGGGAGAGGACTCCTGCGACCCGGTCAAGTTGAAAGACCGTATCGAGGGTGAATCTGTGTCGAAGGGATGATCGCTATTGAGGCATAATGATCGCACGACTTACGAAAGATGATATGCCACGCGCTTCAACTCTTCGTTCGAAGCGAAGACGAGTTCCGAAAGCGAGAGGCCTTCAGCAGGGAAAACAGGCGTGTCCATGAGGAGATGGTGAAAGCAAGACAGAGCCTGTCTGGGTCAATCACAAATCTTGCACGCAATCACCGATCGAGAGTTCCTTCGAACGCTCTCAAAGCCTTCGCAGTTCGTCTTCGCCCTACACGAGGGGCTAGTGTATCGTTTGTTGCACGATAACTTTGGACGTGTAGAAATTGCGAGTTTAGGCCTTGGTCGGGAAAGGTCCAGCAATGGGATTGGGTATTCTATCACAATTTGTTTTCTTCCGCTTCGAGTTGTGAGTTTCCGGGATTCACCTACCGTACACTGAATCGGACTGACCCCCGCTGGACGGTGCTCGTCCATTGTCTGTAAAACCAATCGGCACGATCGCCGGCGCGACAGGCGGTGAAAGGGAAAGAACCGACATTCATGCTGGGCCTTCAACCTAATTCCCTCGGCGATGGGGGTGTGATCGTGACGAGAGCTTTTCGACGTACGCTACTTGTTGGTGGAGGCGTTGGCGAACCTAGCACCATAGGGGTATGTGCGGCTTAGCACATTATTCTAATTGGAATCTTTGGTGCCGCTGACTTGGAGAAGTTCCTTGGAGCGGATGGCCGTTTACCGGTGTTGGCTCACCTCTCGTACTCAGGGGCCTGGAAGGGAGGTAAGTACAACGTTGTCAAGGAGGGCCTAGGGAGATCCTGGCAAACTTTATGAGGTTACACGTTAAATCTAGGATCGGCAATTGCCAAGAGTGGGTGATCGACCCAAAGCTGCTCTTCCTTGTCAACTTCCATCGTAGCTCATGGATACACATGCCTACCCCGGGCAAGGTCTCTCGCTTTCGCAACTCGTCTTCGCATTAAACGAGGAGCTGAAGCGCGTGGCGTATCGCTCTTCGTGAGCCTTTATAGTCACTGTGGTGCGACCATGTAATAATCGCCTCTTTGGCAAAGGTTCTCCTTCGATATGCTTTCTCAGCTCGACCGGGATACTTCCACCGCATTGGCGGATATCCGCGAATGGAGGAACACGTTGGTACCCATAAATCGCTTCCCGTTGGAGGTCCTCTCCATCATTCCTACCCACCTTTCCGGCGAGGACAACCTGGTCAACGTCAGTTCCGTGTGTCGTCATTGGCGCAGAACTTTCGTTCAACACGCCATCCTCTGGACCAACTTAAACCTGACGCTCGTGAGGACCAATCTTTATATAAAAACCCGTCTCGAACGTGCGAAAGGCTCCGCACTGAATATCACTCTCACTCACTTGGGCCGTGACCACATCCTGGCACTCCTTTCCCCTCACGTTCAGCAACTCGGGTGTCTCCACTTCATTTTCGACTGTTGGTCTTACGTTCGAGGGTTTTCTGAGTTCACTTCTGGACCTCTCCCGCTCCTCCACACCCTTAAAATCCATGTCGCGGAAGATGATGACATTCTACACCCACAACCAATGATTAATCCCTCGTTACCCCTCTTCGGAGGCGCTATAAATTTGAAGAATTTCGCACTACATACAGAAGTCCTGCCGTTCTTGGATCACTTTAATTTTCCGAGCCTCACAACCTTCGAATTATCAGCAATCTCCGAAGATCAGGTATTCCCCACCGCACAGCTGCTCGACTTCCTCGAGGCCACGCCCACGCTACGGGATGTCCGCATAGCAATCCATGAAGAAATATCATTAGCGGGTGTCCCACAGGGAAGAATCGTTGTCCTACCCGCGGCAGAGACACTCTACGTGTCACAAGCTGACCCCAGTTATGTGATCGCGGCTCATATATCATGTCCCGCTGTGAAGGCAGTGTCACTCGTACAGGAGCAAGATCCCGCCTTCGCCGAACCACAAGAGGCGTTCCCGACATCAGCCACATGGAACATAATTCCACCTCGATACATGGCGAATCAGATCGACGAGATCCAGCTAGAGTCAATAGCTGCCCAGAACCTGTCGTGTTCCATCTCCTTCCTATCCCCTGATCCTGATTCAACCACCCTCGAACTGGGTTACAGGATAGTTGAACCAGATGACGACGATGGGGTTATCAGACGCCTTCTAGGGGCAGAGTACGTCCAAGTCCTTTACCAGGCTTCCAGGACCATCCAGAATCATCCTCTACTGGCGAATGTCAAGCGCCTGCGTATCCGAGATTGGCGTACTCACCTCAGCTTAGAACAGCTCACCCTCGTCGCACACGAGATCGGGCAGTTGTTCAAGGCCATGGGTCCGTTGGAGGAGTTGGCTCTCGGCACTTCTGATCTTCAACCTTTCCTCGCTCCCTTCATCGATCTTCCCAACTTTCATGACCTGAGGCAGTGGTTTGCGTACCCGCAAATCAAGGGCCTTTCAATCGCCGACCGGCGGCAATCCCTTGCGACGATCCCCCAGGACGCCATCGTGGAGTTCGCGATGTCGCAACATGCGTTGGGTGTACCCTTTGAATGGGTCGCGTTCTGCCTAAAAGATCCTCCTATTGATATGGCGGAGAGGCTACAGCCATGGGTTGGTGCCGTGCATTTTCTCCCGGGAGGGCTCGTAGTGGGAGAAGAGGAACCCGTGGTCGATATTTGATTGTATGTGTTTGTGCAGCTGTATGTTAGTTCTGGGCGAGCGACCTGTGCAATTCACGAAACCCGCGTGTAAGACCTCTTGGAGCTACTGGATGATAATTCGCACTGAGGGGTGTTGACGGGTTCTGGTGTACACACTTATATGGGTACCTGGAGCAAGTTCGACCAGGGATCCTTTGACATCTCGGGATCCGGTCCCTAAACTTTACCCTTTGAAGCGTTGAATTCTTACCAGCCGTCCTGCTCAAGTATAATCCCAGTGCCCCACACGCCTCATTCGTTTGACATGAGCGAGGCGAGGCGGGCGCTCGACAAGGAACTACCCTGTCCCTAGTACTCATCCAGGGTGGCACCCGGATCGTTCCAGTGAGCATTCAGCGAGGTTCAGTGTCCGCTCGAACCATCCCCCGCTTTGAATTTGAGGGTGGATTTGGCTCACGGTCGGTTGCCTGGAGCTTTCAAAGTCCCCCGAAAAACAAACCACGACTTAAGATCTTAAGACCTTTCTAGTAGGCATCAGCGCGAGCCTGTGAGGTTCAACTTGTGGGTGTTTCCGGGACTTCGCGGGACGACTTTTGGCGCCAGGGACCTCAACTCTTTCTTGTACCCCCAACATAACGCAGTCGCATACTACGGGTTTCCGACTTCAACTCTTTCGTGCGATTTGCGTGGGCCTCGGTGCTGGCAGATTAGCAAGTTTCGACTTCAATTCAAATTCTTTGCGGTCGGAATCGGTCCCACATCCATATGCCCGCGAGCCCTGCAACCCACTTGCTTTTCTTGGACTGAGTCAGGCCCGTCAACCTGTGGCGAATGCGCTCGAGTTGGCGACTCTTTTCCGGCGTGTTTTGCGGAGCCGTCCCGCATGGGCTCTCTCGACGAGACTTGGGTGGGTTGGGTGTTTGACCAGTCCGATCTGTCCCGTCTTGTAGAACTTCCACGACTGGCGATTATTCCGTTCCCGAGCCTGGCATGGGGGCTCAAGCGCCCGTGGTTCAGCGCTTCCGGGTAACGACGCTGCTCTTTCGCCATCGGGCAACTGCGGGCCTATTCCGCAGGCATCCCCGATAGGAACCGACATCCCTGGATCCATTACCCCCTCCGAGGGCGTTCATTGACGCGCATAGGGCCTGTTGTTTCTCCTAACAGTAGGGACAGCGCGTGTTGCTTCCCGCTCGCGGGGTGCGGAATCGAGACCCGGTTACCCCGCGAACTTGACTGGACCCCCTGTGTGTAGAGTGACTTACCTCTTGTGCCGTCCTGGGGTTAGAGACGTCCGCTCTCGGAGAGTGGCTGGCCTGAGGGCCACTAAAACACTTTGGGTGTTCTACTGCTGCTTTTCCCCGGAATTCCTATCCCGCTTGGGGTATGCCGACGATTGTTGCAGGCGTGACATCTCGCCTTTACGGATTCGCCACCCCCTGAAAAATCCAAGTTTTTCGGGCCCCGAGGAGTCAATGGCGGACGTCCGGTGTGGCTAATAACGCAATCGGGGTGGAGCCATTCATCGCGCAGCCGTCCGAACCTCAAGGCCTGTGGACTCTGGCTCGGCCCCGTCATCCCATTTTCGTCGTTCGGGACTTGAAGGAACTAGTTTGGATGCGGACCTCAGACCCCTCGCACGAGGTTCAGCTCGGGTCGTCAGTGGGGAGGTCGCTTTACACACTACAAACGTGCTCGTGACGTCCTCTCCGTGATTCTCGTCAGCAGGCGGTGACTTCTTGGATAGGTGGAGACGACACGTGCGTGAATGTGAGATGCGAGAGGGGTTCAATGTCAATGCGGGGTTCTCGTTATCCCCAGGAATGAAAGGATATACACGGACGTAACTCGGGACTAATGCTGAGCGGACTGCTTTTTTTGCAAAAAAAATCTGTTCCATCTTTCGCTAGGGCGGTGGGACATCCTTCGCCATTACTGAATGCACTGAGGTGTTCCGTATGCGAATTACATCAGGCCCTCTGACTCTGCCAACTATTACCCCACCACCGACCTATTCTTTCCGGTCTGCTGTTTTCTTTCTCTTCTGGAAATTCGATCTCCCGAGTTAGGATCATGCCCAGGGTCAAAGGGACTCAACCAGCATGGGTATCCAGGGACAGCACCCGCGGCCATCTCTTGGCTGAGTCACAACGCGCAATTGACCAGACCGTGTTCAGGGTCCTGGCCTTACATATGCCGGCCAGGACTTCTCTCCGGGTACTTACACGTAAGGAGGAGGCCTTCACCAAAGGAGCTTGGCTGTCTGGTATAGTTCATCGTGACAAAAGGTGAGGACGTACAACCCTATTCCCAAACCAGCTATATCATCGATGAGCTCGTCGCACTTCACGTTTCCACAAGATTTGTTCAGAAGTGAATACCGCCCAGCTTTGCCTTGAATTCATCATGTGTTTTCTAGGTTGTGTACAATACATAATGGAAACAATACGAGCTCTTTGGGCATTCGAGAGGTGAGAGGAAGAATAAGAAAATGTCGTGAAATGGGGACAAATTGAAGGAGAGAGAACACAGAATACGGCACAAGAGGATAGAGTAGGAATTGAGAGGAGAGACGCAAGAAAGGGCGTGAAATAATACAGGGAAAGCTTGAAACAAGGCAGAGATGAACTAAACACCAATGTCGCACAAACAAAGCAGCAGGGGAGGGCATATCAACAAAGAGTACTGTACTCTTGGAAAATACCGGACAAAGGATAACCGGGTGACCTACGAAAATGTATGCAAATACTTAAGAGTGCACGATCTGCGATGAGTCAACACAAGGAACGAGGCAGCAGGTGAGACGGGGAATTAGATGCATAGCAGCCCCTCGGAAACGATTAGCGGTCCAGGTCCATTATGTTCGAAAATGATGCGAGGGGGGCATTGGTGAAGCAACGACGAGCGAGGGATAACGAAGATAAAAGCGAGGGAAGAGAGACGGCCAGACGATGGATGTGCTATACCGCATGGGGGTATACCGTGAAGTGAAACGGTCCAGTGTCAGTTCATGGGCTCCCCATGCGATGGTCTCTTCCGTCGCCTGCAGCATCTGCGTCAGTGTCTTCGCTGGTGTAACTGTGCATGCTCATTGTATCGCTGGAACCGCTCGATTGGTTTGGTCGAATCGTGGGTTCGTCGTCGGTCTCGGCATCTGTCTCTGTCCCCGCCTCGCTGGTCGTGTCGGCGTCTGAAGTATCGGTCTCGCTAACCGCACCGTTATTGATAGTTGGTTCCCTGGGTCGCACCTGGGGCGTTCTAGCGCCGTTCTTGTGGTTGGAGGTTGCAGAGGCCGAGGTCGACGAGTGTGATATGTGATCCGCCCGGTGGGTAGACCCGACAAAAGAACCGCCATAGGCATCTATGGCACCCATGGTCTGCATTGGGGCGGATAGGCTGCTGGGTGATCTGGGAGGCATGGAAGATAAATCGCCCTCAGATCTCAACTGCGAGAACAAGACCAACTGCTCGGCGTATCTCTGCATTTCTTGCGGGGATATCATCAAGCGGAAGTCGTTAAGGAGCAAGAACTGGAGCTCTAGCTGGTTTAACTCGGTCTGGGGAAGCCCTCCAACCTGTGATGGTTGTGGGTTAATATGCAAACATGGCGGGGTTCTGGGGTGATGAATACCTTGGCATATCTAGAGTTTGTGTAGAAGACATCACTGAAGAACTTGCTTGCGACGGTTACGCCGGCGATAACCAGTCGGTGGATATTGTATGAGTCGATCACAAAAGGTTTGCCCGTGACTTGAGCGGCCAATTTGGAGATTCTATCAAAATAGACGAGGAGAGAAAGAAAAACTTCGTTGGTGGTGGGACAGTATTTGTGTATGCGTAGAAGGTATGCTTCGAGTGTAATTGTGGGAATGTTGCGAGCATGGAAAGATAAGGATGATGAAGTGTTTCCCAGGGAGGATTTGGAGGCAGTTGTGAGAGACTTCCAGACCGGAGAAGACGATTGATCAAAATGAGGGGCCGAAGGAGAGGGGTCGGACCTGGAGGAGAGAGAATCGTTGGCGGAGGCGATCTGGGTGAGTAAAGTGGCGAGAAGTCGGAGTAGATCGTGGGGTGGGACTGAGTGGATGTCGACCGGATCCCTTCGGGGCTCGGATGGATGTTGTTTGGAGTCTACGTGCTGTTTCATAGATTGGAAGGGGGATGCATGCGAATTCCTGGAAGAGGAAGAAGGGTGTTCGGTATTCGAGGAGCGTGAATCTGGGGTCGTCGTCGGTAAAGACGCGATTGACGAGGGGACGGAAGATGAGGGGGTGGCAGTAGATGAAGATGAGGAGGATGAGGGGTTGGATGAGAACTTTCTGGACTGGTGTCTTGCTGAACGCGAGGAAGAGTTAGAAGAGGCTGAAGACGATGTTGATGGCTGCCTGTAGTCAGCATTGACGGAGGAGTAATCCGAGGAAGAGTGCTGTATAGGGGGAGCCAAAGCGAGCATGTTTTTTATAAATCGTCGTCGGGGGGAAAACGGGGCGAGAGGAAGGAGAGAGCGAGTTTTTTGGAACGAAGGCGGGGGGAGGGAGGGGGAGGGACGGAAGAGCGGGAAGAAGGAGGTGCTGTCAGTTCTGATCAGTGATCAGCCACGTGGCTGTCCCTCAACGCCAACAGCGAAATACAAATGCAAACGTTCCTCTTTGAATGTATTTTTCCGGTGCAATGCACTGGCTTTCGTTCGCTCGCTGGGTGGTCACGGTACAAGAAAAAGCCCAAAGAGGACAGAGGGAATAGACGATCAGCGGACGAAAGTTATCCAAGGGCGTTTCTTTGGTTTCTTGGGCTAGCGATGATCAAACTGGAGCACCCCGCTAAACCGTGTGGAGAACTCTTCCGCTCTGACCAATTACCACCGCTGTGGTCTCTTGTACATACGTTCCCTTGTCGACACACACTCACTAACTTAGCGTGAGCCTAATCTATGAGGATCTGATCCCACCACCCGCGGATGCATCATCAGGGGAATTTTTGGAATTGTGTGACGACTATCGGTAATGACGGACTTATCAGCCCCCGCAGAATTCGAAGTCGCGAACATGTCCCCCACACCTTCGACTGGGGCTCGGAGTGAGGCGTGCAAATGTCGCTATCATAACACCAAGCCGAAAACGTACAGAACCCCTGACCTGCGAAGGTACTCCAGTCTCCGTAGGCCGCCCTTCAGGGCCGTCAGCGTCATGATCAACGTCTCAAGTCGGCTCGCGGGGCCCAGTGCACATCTTCTGGGCGTGGCGCGGGAGGGGCCCTGAGGGGCGCTAAAGCCACGTGCGGATGGCCAACTCCAATCCGCGTCCTTCGATCACTGTTTGCTCAACCATCATTGTCATCTACAATTGACTATCGGCTTTCCGGCGGGCGCATATGTGTTGAGCGTCGAATCGCATGCATACTCCCCACAAACATCTTCCACAGCGGTTGGTACACTCTTTCCACCTCCGTTCCGCTGGCAACCCCGCTTACGCCATCCCATTCAGCCATGGCCTCGTCAACACCGGCTGCCCCACCAGTTCTTGCTGCCCTACGTCTGCTCACAATCTCCCGTCCCGACGACGCTTGGTGGTCCTTCTTCCTGGTTTGGTTCATTCGATTCCTCACAGTCTCTGTCGTCCTCCGAACCTACATCGTTCCATGGGGATTGCGCCTCCTCTTCAGCCGCTTCCGCGTTCGCAGCGTTAGTTTGCGTTCAATCCGAGGGGTCTACTTTCGCCAAGGTCGCAACGTGTGGAACATTGATCGAATCGGTCTTTCCTATCACCGCCCATCCAAGACGCAAGCTAGCCATCTCACCGTCGTCGTTCAAGGTCTCAAGTTAGACATCGCCACACCCCCAAATGACCCCACACCCCCGCCTCCGAAACCGACAGCAGTTCATCGCAGGAGGCCGACGCTCGCTGACTTCTCACCTTCCCCGATCGCTTCCAAAGCCCGAGAGTTAATTTATGCTTTATACTCCGGACTAGAACCCTACTTCCGTCCGCTCGTTCGCGCAGGCATCGTATTTCTCCTGAGGGTACTCATTAAGTGCCTTCCCACTTTAACCCAAGTGCTCGATTTCGAGCTTGACTCTGCAGAACTTTCGTTGGCCGAGTTGCCAGATATACAGTTCAAGCTGAAGGAGCTTGGTGTGTCAACCAAAGTGGTGTTCACTCAAGTCGAAAAGGTTGCGTTCAAACCACGATCCAGTTCGTCCCGCCCACTCCAACGGAAACATAGCCGTTTCTTGAGTATGGCGGACTGGAAGCTTCGCTTGTCGGATAGCGTCTCTCGCACGTGGGCAGGAGCATGGGGGAACACGAGGGGTACAGCCGCTCTTACGATTCACTCGAATGATCTTTCGGCAGTCCAGGCTTCAAGTTCCCAGAACGGTCAGCCGCTCCACGTATATGCGACAATAGGCTGATTGTCGCCACAGACGGGAATATGGTTTTTCATTTTCCCAGCAGTAATTTCCATGCCTCCCTGGATATCAACTCTCAACGAGGCATCGAACCTCACAGTCTCGAGGCTACCATTGGTTTGGAATCAATAAATCTGACATTGGACCTTGTACAAGACCTCATTCGTCAATTGAAGCTGAGGAAGCCCACGAAACCCCCTCCATCTACGTCATTTCAACCAAGCCCATTCGTCCCCACGTCTCCTACCCTGTTTTCCCCTCTGTCCCCGAGCCTCCAGTTCATGGTAGGCGAGCTTATCCTCCTCAAGGTACATATTCCGTTCTCACGCTTACCCAGTCATTGCGGCGCGACTCCGCTACTCGGAAGGTCCCCAAGACAACGCTCCTCGATGTAAGCTCACTTCTCTTCCTTTACATTTGTCTTCCCTCCTGATTGTCCTGTTAGACCTTGTTAGCCTCAGTCAAGCTCGTAAGAATGAAGGTTGCGACGATCAACCTCCAATTCCGAGCCAACGACAATTCTTCGATGGCAATGAACCTCCAAAAGCTCGAGCTCTCCGCCGGTCTTAGCGATCCTGACGAGCACCCACTTCACCGCGAAATACTCGGGCGCAGCAAGTGCATTACTGATGTCGATTCTGAGGTATACTCGGCGCACTTCTCCACGGATCGGGTAGCTTTCCAGAAGATTGGCCGACCTTCTCTAATCCATGGTGCTCCGACAGCTCATTCTCTCGTAGTCGCCACCGTGGGGAAGATTCGACTCGACGCACTGGCCTCTCAATTAACACTGCCCTCCATGTCTCGCCTCACAGCCCGCAAGAATCGAAAGCTGAACCTGCACTCCGGGGACCCCAACTCTGCAGTTTTGGCCCTCAGGGCCAAAGTGACATCCATTGACATCACGCACGATTGGGAATCGATTCGAGACCTCATTCTGCGGGAATCCCCTCGATCTGCGCCTTCCACGCTACTGTCGCCGGATCTACAGCCTCCGGTTGTCCTGTCTCCGCAAGAAATTTCGCCTAGGGAAGAATGGGTGGTGGACAGCTCGGTGGTCGAACACGTTCCTCGGGTGCATATCGACGTGGAGGTCGGCAGTATCAAAACCAACATCCCATTTTCGAGTTGCGCACAAAGGAGATCACAAGCTGCGGTGGAGATGAAGACAGCTGGTGTAGTCTTCTGTCTTGACTCTGATTTCGTTCCGCCACCTCATCGGTCGAAGAGGATCTTCTTCTCCGAGGAAGCAACCCCCATCCGGATGCGCACTTCGATCGCGTGTAATGTCGAGCCTTTGGAACTTGGCGTTCGAGTCGGGATCGGGGCCCATGGGTCGTTTGACGCAGGAGAGACGAGCGAGACGAGCTTCGAACCATTGTTGATCGTTGACACGCTCAATATCTCCGCCAACGGGATGTCTTCGGCGATGATCAAAGAAGATGGAGTAACTGTCTTGGATATTTCTTCTACTTTCTTGGACCTCCACAGCTCGACTGACGCAATATCGGTTGAGTTGTGGCACCCTGAGGTGGTTTCCGTTCTTTCCGAAATATTGGATACCATCAGACAACGACCAAAGCAACCTCCACCACATCCCTGGTCCAAACCCACCCACAGAGGGCCTCACCTCCTTGATCGACTACCCGTGGGTGTTGCCGCGAGTGTTGCGATCGACAGGTTCACTGCGTTCGCGACGAGCCCCGATCTTAACCCTACGGAAAGCGCGGACCTCGCCCGAGGTATCGCGTTTCACACTGGATTCTCCATCCACTTCTGCTCCATACTTCCATGTCACGTCCCCGCGATCGGCAAGGTCTCCGATAGACATCAGACTCGACACAAGCTTTACCTCCCTGAAGAACCTCTTATCAAGTCCATCAACAAAACCACCTCGAGGAGCGAATCTGACTGGACGAGCGACGTTGTGAGGTTCACATTTTGGGATACGGGTATTCGCAGCGCCATCTCCACCACATGCGTCGCGGATGATCCCTACTGCTTGAAAGATATGACTTCGAAGTTCAGCGAGCAGAACACCCAGTTCCTGTCCATTACGAGTGCGAAGATCGACCTGGTGTATCCCGGTGTACGGGCAGCGGAGTGGAGCGGAGATGCGGAGGATAAGTGGGTGTGTGAGGTGGGTGTGAAGGTGCCTGCGGTGAAAGTCAAGCTTGGGCTGGTTCATGCCTATTGTGCGCTTTTGGCTACGAGAGGGTTGAAGGAGATTTTTGGTCCAAAGGCGGAGGCTACACGGAAACCGACCGGTTCGCACCCACCGGCTGAACCAGTTAGGGAGAAGATTATCAAACTTCATGCTTCAGTCCACCTCTTCGAATTCCTGTTCAATATGCCTGAGGGACAGGCCATCGCCGCGAGGATGAACAACTTCAACCTGCAACTCACCAAGGCTCGAACGATCCTGCTCAGCTGGCCATCGTGTTTCTTCTGGGTGCCGCGACTCAAGGGGCGAAGCGAAAGGCTCGACGGGCCCGTTGACGATCGTCTATGGGAAGAGTTCATCTCGATGCAGTCCTGGGACGTCGCGATCGACACCGCTTCTCAGCCTGAGGTTTCTATAACCGTCCAAGGAGAGGTCGGGAGAGTCAGGATTCCGCATCATTTTGTATTCTCGGAGCTCGTCCTTGCCATCGGGCTCAGCACCAAGTCGATGAAGCATCTGGTGGAGGTTGTGGACCGAGGGAAGTTCAGGGAGATGGATATTCCGGCAAAGGAAGACGCGAAGAAGGTTCCGAAGATGGTGTTCAAGATTCGTAGGCTGATTGCAGAAGCCGCTGATGATCCATTTGAGAGTAAGCTTGGGTTGATCTCACGTGCGAGTTTCAAGGCGACGGAAATCATTGCCGCTCATGAGTATGGTATTATAATCGGGAAGCGCGTCACGCTGACCTAAGGGGTTCCATTACAGGGATGCCTTTGAGGCGAAGGTGGCGACTATCCTCGCTGCGGAGTCGGAACAGAACAGTCAAGTCAATCAAGACGATCCCGATGGTTATCGTTTCACGACTCAGCACTCTGTCTCCATCGAAGAGGCCCGACAACGCCTGCTCGCTGTTCATGCGAAGACGTGGAAAGAAATTCATGGCCAATACCGCTCCAAACAAATGCAGTGGAATCAGCCCTTCTACGCGCCCTCCAAGTTCCGTCCACCGAACCTTAAGAGCGCGGATTCGAATCTCGTCCTTGTGGCACCACTTCCTGACGGGCCTCCTCTGGTTCGCCTTGTCGTCGACGGTCTGAACCTTCAGATCAATGGTCCTTCGTTCGCTATGGAGAAGCTCCCTGATTTCCTGTTTGACATAGGAAGCGGTCAACCGCGAGATTCGGAGTATTCCCTTCTCGTTCCTCTCAACCTCGATTTGTCCGTCAGTGCCATCACTGTCAACCTCCGAGATTACCCTCTGCCACTTTTTGCGGTCAAGGGGAAGCCGGGAACAGGAGCTACCGCTCTGACGTTTCGCACCGATCTGGTCATTGCCGAACAGATGGGTCCCCCGCAATCTGTTGAGTGGCGAGACTGCGTTATAGTAGAGGAGAATTTCGGCGTTCATGGGGCGACCAAGTTTCATTTCACCGTTCCGAAGACTATCATGCCAGTCAAGACGTATGCGAACCCTGAGGTCAATGCTACTACGAGGGAGACCACGGAGATCTGTTGGGGAATCAGCTATAGTTACACGGTCCAGGATGTGATGAGGATATTGGAGACGTTGTCTAGTGCTCCGAGGGACCCCTCGCCTTCCGTTGGCTTCTGGGACAAGGTGGAACTGTTTTTCTCTTGACCGACAACTAGCATTTACTCGCCTTTGACTCTAGTTGAGACTTGTCCTCCACTGGACGGTACGAGCGTCCTTCAAGGGTGATGTACACCTCCACATCAAGGGCTCGAGGGATCCGCACACGGTTCTTCATGACGGAGCGGGATTTGCTTTATGTTGGAGTGGCAATATAAGAATTTTGATCGGACAACCCAATCCAGATGGCGAGTTGATTCAGGTTATCAGTGATAGCATGTCCGTTGCGGTGCCAAAGTAAGCTTCTTGCTCTACTGGGATAATTCATTTTCGAGACTGAACACTCCGTGCCCAGCTTTGAGGGAGTTCACGCCGATGCGGACCCCTCTCTCTCGTCTGTCCCACCGAAGAGTGACATCAGAAGCCGAAAGTCCAGTCACCGAAACACCTGCGAGCTCCGCAAGATTTGTGCCAAGCTTAGTTCTGGCGTTCGATTCGGAGTCAGGTTTGACTTGGAACGGTCTTGTGGTTCTGAGTGTCAGGATTGTGGAGAATTGCCTGCGTTCAAACGTAGATGCCGCCATTTCTCTTTCCGCCCCCATTACGATGTGGTGCTCGAGACGAAGGAGAGCAACCCAGAGAGAAAGGTTGGTCGAAAAGTCCCGTAAAGTTCAATACGTTACTCAGCGTGCTTTTCCTGGTATAGGCACCTGAAGATTCATATAACGGTTTCCGGTCTGACTTCATCCACATGTCTCTGTCCCTGACATCGTCTGTCGAGAACTCTGGAGCGCACGATAACTCCCCGTTTAGTAATTTCCATCTCACTCCCAAGACGTTCGCGCTTTTCTGGCATTGGGTCGGTCTTTTTGACAGTCGGATGTCTCTTCCCATTCGCCAAGGCAGCTATTTCCAGCACAAACTTGTCAATCCAAAGTTGAGCCAACACATCGCTACCATCAAGTACCGCATCACTGTTCCCCGTCTCTTTATCTCTCACGTCTACCCGGACGAGGGCAGGCAGTCCTGGTCTGACGGTATCACACGGTTCGTCGGGATGAAAGCGTTGATCGATCATTTCCATGCAGATCTGCACCAGCGTGACGAGGAGAGCACGCAGTTCAACCCTTCGCTTGGAACTTCGGAGGTTGTACGTCACAAGTATTTGCATAACGCAGAGGCCGTTCTCAGGGGATTGCATCTTCGTGCGATGTTGGGAACCTTCCAAGACCCCGTCAAGAAGATCGTGTTGCCGGACACACCTGAGGAGACCGGTAGCAATAAATTCCGCTCAAACCTCCCTACAACTAGCCCGGATTCGATATGGTTCGACAAGGACGATTTCGTGGAGTTGGACTGGTCTTCGTGTGATACGCCGGTGGTGAACTTGCTGCGTGCTGCGGAGTGCCCGCACTTCGTGTACACAAAGTGTCCAGTGGAGACTCAGAACGCTAAAGCTCATCAGCGGACTGTGTTCAGCAAGTTCGGTAACGAAGACACTCATAGTTGTTACCTCGGGAAAGAACCTTGTGAGGTTTTCCTACTTATCCGGAACAACACTCTTGCTTATAGGTTTATCATAGGTTCTGCGCACATACAGGTGAAGCTTGTAGGCGAACGAATCGAAGAATTGCGGAAGACATTGTCCCCCTACAACCTTCGCGAGGAAACTACTTTAAAGATGATCAAGCTATTGGAAGAGTACGCGGCGGTCTTGAGCGAGAATCAGGCTGCGGAGGGCACGGACCCACATTCGAGGAGCTACTACATCGCGGCGGATACTGTTCCGATGTCGGAGTGGCTTGGGTTTGAGAATGTGTACCAAGTTCATTGCCCTCGGCTTTTCCTCAACGAGTCCGTCCGAGACGTACGTGTTCTCGATCTTCTCTCACTCTTCTCGTTCTGGGTTGATGATATCTTTTAGATCTTGATGGAGTATTACTACTGTTCGCGTTCGAGGAGAGGGTTCGAATACCAACTGGCGACGCGGTAAGTCCGTAAGGTGCGACGGGTTTGGGCACCACTCATTCTTTATTTAGGGCAGTCAAATTTATCCGGGACCAAGGGGCTCCAAAACAGACCAGGCCGGTACCGCGGAGATCTGTAGAAGTCCAGATACCTCAAACCAAAGGGATTGCACAGGCGATGCAGATGCTTCGACAATCGTTCAGTAGTAGGGACTCTACTGGTGGTTTGGAGAACACCCTTGCGGATGCATATGCCGATGCCCCACATCCTGGGTTGGATCCTCTCGAAGGGTGGAAGGAAGGAGCCTCCCTGAAGCAGAGTCACTTCTGCGTGTTATTAAAACCGCAGATCGTCCTCCACAGCGAATTGAGTGAAGACTCTACTTGTGTTGTTGCCGCGGCAGTCACCAAGTTCAAGATCAACAACATTATGGACAACGAAAACGCGGATGATCCCATCAACGGTACCATTATGAGCAGGTGGGGTCTCGTGGCGTTTGTGCTTTTCGCGCTTACTCATCTCGTGTAGGACGTATATCGGACTTCAGGACCTTCAGATCTTTGCACCGTCCAAGACTAGCTCAACAAAGGACGGATGTATCCCGGTCGAGGTCCTCATCGATTTTAGATGCGAGAGCAGTGATTTCGATCGGTTGGTTCCTCAAACCGAGGCCACGATTCGTTACGACAGATTCAACCGGCTGAGGTTGCGTGGAAGCGCAAACATGCACGACCCGTTCCCGGACCCGCCTAACATTCACCTCAAGTTCCAGACTGTGAGTATCAAACTCAGCGGCGATGTGCTCCGACTCAACCGATCGTCCTTTACAGGATCTGATCAACGTCTGGGTTCCCAAGTTCACTGTATCAGCTAGTGATTCCCATTTTTCAGCAATCTCTGACATTGTCACAAGTCTTCTGCTGTTCTCTGACCCCGCCCACAAGTCGCGGTTGGAGAGACTAGAGACGCTTCTCTTCAGCTACGACTTTACCGACTTCACGTCCTCCGCAAACGTTGTCTCCGGCTTGCAAGGTCGACTTCGGGAAGCGGTCAACCAGGAACAAGACGCCCAGTGGCGTCTCCGCCGTTTTGCTGCCACGGAGGGCCAGGCGAAGTTGGAAATGGCTAAGATCAGAGCGGACGTTCTTGCTTTGGCCGATGAACTGTCTTACATCTTCGAAGCGATCAGGCTGGCGCAGGACAGGAGCGAAGGAAATTCAGAGCACAAGTCGGCTTTACTTCTGCTGGCGTCGTCGCCGGAGATCTCCTGGAGGATGTTAGATTCTCATCGAGATTTGTTGGCCAAGCTTTCGGTCAACGGGGTCAAATTCTCGTGGCTTACTCGACAGGATAGCGCGGTTGTGAACACGCTCAGGATAGGGGACCTTCACGTCTTTGATGGGCATCATGATGCAGTTTGGCCGGAGATCCTTTGCAAGCACAACGAACCGAAAGACCATCATCTAGTCAGGGTATGCTCCCGTCGCCCATTGTGCTTCTCTCTCGCTAACCTACTCTCGAAAGCGCGATGTTTTTGCGATCTCATCGTGGGTTGTACTCGCACCCGTAGGCGGTATCTCAATCTATGAGAAGTTCGAGGTAGATCTACATCCGCTTCGCCTACAGCTCGACACAAAAGTCGGCCGGCGAATCATGGAATACTTCTGGCCGGCGAGGAAAAATCGTCGTAAACGTGGGCGCGAGCAGAATGACACCTCAGTCAACGTCACGACGAAGATCCAGCCAGCGTCCCCTGTAGACCCAACCCCACAGGGTCCTTCTCCTGGTTCTTCTGGCAGGGGTCGGAAGTCCATGGATCATACTCGGTTAGCACCTGTGCAGGTGAGAAGGCTTGGTACTTCGAGGTCGTTCACGGATCTTCGAAGCGCTGGGAATTCCCCTCTGAGCCTGCACCACATGAACCGTTCTTCGGACGCGCTCTCTTCTCCGAGTACCCCCACCGGTGCAAATCCGATACGACGAGGGACAAGTCTTGCGCCTGGAACTGTAGGCTTGAACGACGCGGCTATCATGAAGACTAGGTCGGCTCAAAAGACATTCGTTGCTGTGGATATTGCGAGCATCTCCGTCTTGCTGAGTATCCAGAAGCAAGCTGCTTTCTTGTTGCGAGATGCTCGCATCAACACCCGGGATCTACGTTACAGGAACCAGACCTGGAGCGTAAGCATCCCCCTTCTTATCAGCGACGCTTTCGAGCTACTGACTATGACTTTCCCTAGTTCGAGGAACTTGTTGAGCAGTTCATCCCCTCCGATCCAACTTGGAAAGGCTGGGTCAAGATGGCGCTGCATCAGCCGTTCTTCGAAGTTATCCCCGTAGCTCGAGAGCTTATATCCAAGACCAAACGGATCGCTTCGAAGAGCGTTCAGCAATCTACTAGCACTATCACCCCCCGTCGGCTGAAACCGACAAAAACGTCAGACCGACCCTCAGCTAAGCCCAAGGACGACTCAGGCCATTCAAACATCCTTGCAGGTCCGTACGCAGACGAACCGGAGGCGATGGAACCTTCTGAGATCGCGAGAGCCAATGGAAACGACAGCCAAACCCACAACCGCTCACTCGATCGAGATAGAGCCAAGGTCACCAGCATGTTTAGAAGAAACACAGTATCGCAACCGAGAGGGATGAGTGGCGACTTAATATCCTCTGCACATAACACCACGAACAATACGAATCCTACGATCCACTCTCATTCGAGTAATATCAACGCCTAAAAGCGAAACCTCCTGCATACCCACACGTCTTTACATTTACATACGGACACATCCTCGACTGCAACCTGTATCCATAGATTCATAGGTCTTATTATCTGCTAATCGTATTTGTTTTCATTTATTTCCGTTCGATCTGTCCAAGGAGTCCGTGAAGTGCGGAGTGCGGGAAGGAGGTCGAAAGGGCGACGGTAAGGGTGAATGCATACAAAGGCTTGCGATTATCTTGTGATACACAACATGCATACGGGAAACAGCCAAAGAATCGATCTGTTTAGTGACCGGCCCTCCTGCTCTCCTGGATAACACCCGAAAGTTCCTCCAACTTGCGTTTTGAACGGAGGAGGGTGCCAAGCTGGACAACGCAAAAAAGACATTCGATTAGAGCCCACGCAACGGAGAGTTGGGGAGAATGAAGTTACCCTCTTCTTCGTTAGCTTCCTGGCCTTCTTATCCTGTACAGGGTGAACCATTTTGAGTCAACACAGATCGGACGGCTAGCGAGCGACCGTAGAGCGCTGACCTTGGAGTTCCTCAACAACTCGAGAATTCGCCTCTCATACGGGGCGAAACCGACAACCTCCCTCACAATGGACCTCACGAATTGGGTCTTCTTTGATAACCTGCCCTTAGCATGACTGGGCTTGGCCTTTTTGGGGATGGGGGTCGTCTGGTGGCCCTTGTTGAGGCCGATACGGATTCCTGATAGCCAGATATCAGCATCCGGTCAATGAGCGCAATCATGGGTCGCACCTGATCGAGCCATTTTCTTGAGTGTTAAGGTGAATTCTTCGGGCTCGTGTAGGCGAAGATGAGGTCGGTGAATTGATGATCAAGCGTGGGAGAGAATGTGGCTTCAGCTGTACAGTCACGTGCGGACACTCTAATTAGACGCCAGATCAACAGCCAGACGCGCGCCCGACTGAGCCACTCCCGATCGCGAGAGCAAGGTAATAGAAGACCAGCGGGAACATGGTATTTACATCAAATGGGTTACATCTAAGTGCAGGCGCACATGTAATAGGTCTATCCTGTGGTAGTTGACCACTGACGAACTACTTTTACCCTCGACGATCCGGGCGATCCTGGAGGCTTGGCAACACCTACAACATTAGACATGGTCACTGAGATCGGCGTCCGAGGTGGAACACTCGACGCTGGGGAAGACGGCGGGGGCGGATGGGGAGACGAACCCTCTTGAGATCCCCGAACCCTGACCTTGGTTTTGTCTGCTGGGATCAGAGGAGCACCATCTCCTTCTTCCTCTTCCTCCTCCTCTTCATCATCGTCATCTTCCCCGTCATCAGCGTCCTGAAGATAACGATCAGAAAACACCCAATACAACCACCATACAATGAACTTACTGGATCAAAGTCCTCCATTTGCCTATCCTCGTCCTCTTCCTCATCATACTCTTCCTCGTCGTTAATCCACCTACCTTTCCAATCTACCATGTCCAGTTCTTCCGGTAATACGGGCCGCATGCGCGTCCACTGCATTCTCGGACCGTTCTTCGCGTGATCGCTGACCCTGAAGCCGTAGATCTTCGGTGTGTAGACTTTACCCGCAGCCCGTTTTTGTCCCCCGTGTGGATTAGGATTCGTGAACGTGGATTGGTGGGAAGAGTTGCTCTCTGTTGGGGAGGTTGGAGCATTTGCGCCGGTTTGTGGTTTGTAAAAGGGCGCTGGCGCGAGTTCTCGGTAGCTTTGGAAGAATAGATGTGGGAAGGTTGTGCCGAAAAATGCTCCTAAACTTGGAGTCAACGTCTCAGCGACTCTGCGGGAAAAAACGAAAGTCTTTACCATCGACGCCTTGGTACCTACTGCTGGGAGGGGCGTAGATGTCGTGGCAGTTCGGGCAGTAGAGTTTCACGGTATCCAAGCCAGGTAGATCAGACCTTCCGCACGGAACGACGTTCATGCCTTCGCAGTAAACTCTTGGACAAAGCCCAAAGATCCCAGCCTCATACTTGTCAACCTAGGGTGGTATCTGAGTCACCATATTGAGAAACAATCGCAAAAGCCGCCGCACCATAGCCTGCAATCCTTGCCTGGTCAGAATGTATCGTTGGTGCACGAGACCATACAAAAGTTCTGCTGATGCCTCGACTATTGAGACATCCGGGATCTTTGCACTCTCTTCGTCTTCTCAAAACACGATATTGGTTAAAGATCCATAAGGAGCACGAGAGCCTACCATAAACTTACCAGGCTCCACGTCTAACACCATATCCATAGCCTCCTTCCAGAAGGGAACCATAGAGTTCAATCCGGTCAGATTAAAATCATCTTCGATAAAGTCTTCCGCGACTTCGCAAAAGTATTCGTGTCCGGGCAAGGAGCAAAACCAAGAGATCCAGGTTAAGGTCGATGTTGGCGTCGATGAAGCTGAGAGTGCGCGAGAAGAGAGTTGAATCCGAGACAGATGGCGTATTACATTCAAATCCAGGACGCGATAGCAAGTCAGAGAACGAGAGATTTAGTCAATCGCTCGTTCTGCACCGTGAAAGAATGAGGGAAGTGGTACATACTGTAACCCTCCTGTTCCTCAACCTCTTCCATCCCCTCAACATTGTCGGCCGTAGGGTTCAAATTACCGTCCTCAGGTTGCTCAGGGTTGAACTGATTGCCAGCATCGTCCTGTCGCTTAAACCTTTGAGACATGAGGATTAAACGAGGAGGAGCGGTAGATGGTCGAGGAACCGATTATAACAGATGGTGGCAGTCGTGAATCGTGATAATTGCCAGCTTCGATTATATTACGTAATACTTGTCCACCCGAGCACTATACGCATCCACTACTGCTCAAAAGTGCAAGTCCGAGCGAAAGGTACGTTAGACAGCGTGTGTGCAGGTAAAATTACAACGACGAGCAGAAGCTGGCTAATTATAATGCTGATCCCACCATACATCCACGCGTACCGACTGCCTTCCATAGCGTTAAGCTCAACCGCAAATGTGCTAATTGTGGTAAGAGAGCCACAGAAGCCGTCGATGAGCCCTTGAAGAGTGGAACACGCGTGGGGAGATACGCGCGAGGTTTTGTTTTGCAGGACGTGGAACACGCCCAACAATCCCGTTCCAACAACATTAGCTGTCATCGTGCCAAGGGGTAGTTTCTTCGTGATCGTGTTCATGGAGAGCGCGAGGAGGTAACGCGATAGCGTCCCGGGAAATGAGAACAACAGGGAAGCGACTGCTTGTGAACGATAGGATGGCGGAAGCCTCGCGTAGGCTGGGAACGTTGCGGCATAGATGAGTACACCTACGCCGGCGAGCGTGTATCGTAGCAAGGGTCGAGGCGTAGGAAAACGCGGTAAATATGAACGTGTGATCTGCGCAAGATAAGAGCCGAACGAGACGGATGACATCGATATCATGAGGGTAAAGACCAGTTTCGTAATTCCATCAATGACCTATGACGAAGGAGCGTGTAAGTCGAGACGGGCAGAAAGAACGGGAACGAATCACATCTCTCAACCAATCGCGACTTGCATTTGCGGAGTTGGTCCAAGAACTGAACACATCGTATTGCCAACTCGAGAAAGTTGTTAATGATCCGCAAAAGCCTGTGACCCGTCAGGGAGGGAATAATTTCGTGAGGCGAAACATAATCACCTGTCGTTAACGCAACATAAAGGGGGGCGTAGCTGGTCTCGAAGGGTGTTCAGCACCGATGATTCACTGACGTTCCGGAGCTAGTAAGACGCACCATTCCGTTATGGGGACCTTTAACGCGAGGCAAAAGCCCATGACGAGACAACCAACACCTTGTACGTAGGCAAGCGGAAAGATGCTTTCCCCATCGTAGGTGGTCAACGCGTCCAACCCCAGTCTGGCAAGAGCTCCAAACACTGAAGTTGGCATGAGAAGGGCGAGGATCTCCCAGCTTAGGGGGTGAAACAGCTGCGGTGGAGGTTCTACGACTTCTTCCATTATTACATCTTTTTGTGTTTCCTGGTTGGGCTCCGGTCTAATATCCGCGGTAGAGGTGTCCTTGGGGACGACCGACATAAAGGTCAAGTCGAAGGTCAAGGGTGTCGATGAATCATTCCCACGGATGCGCCTCCACAAGAAAATTGGATTGCAACTACTCTGTCCTACCACGCAGTAGCCCCGCACAACAAGAAATGAGTGTCAGAAGAAAGCGAAGCCCAAAATCCCTCGACCCAGAAAAGATGAGCATTATAGACCCTCTGTGTTAGTCTTGGATTTTGCCATTTAGGAGAATCACCACGACAGTATCCAGTTGTCTCCCTGGGTTATAAAAAATCCGAATGTAAGATGAAGAGAGGAGAAATTACAGCGACGCGCAGACCTTAACCGGGGGGACATTTGCTTTAGGGCAGGGCAATATCAAGCCGCTAAGCGCACATCTGACGTTTGGCCAGGAACCAGATATGGTTTCGGAAGTGTACAAATAGACCCACGGGAGCAATGTTCATTCCATCTCGTTTCCCCACCGCCACCGTCCGTATAGCCATTGCTCGCCTCCGTGATGCCATCCCCGCCTTCAGCACGCAAACCTCTCCCGTCATTCTTCGGTCTCTTATACGCCAACTCTTGCAAGTCGGCGGTCCCGACGATCTACTATGCGATATTCGCAATTTACGAACCATTCCTATGTGTTATGGGAATGATTGGCGCGTTCGCTGACCCGGTCAAGGTCTGCATTCACAATGTGCTCTCCTGAGCCTCGTCGCCGATCGTGTCTCCAAATTGACACACCCAATCTCGCCCTAGACTCACAACATGAACGGTCCTTGGCCGGTAGGTGCTGCGCTGCCAGAAAGATTGCCAGCAGCGACGACTGTCACCATTCTTCAGCTGGCCCACACATGTGCTTTACTCGGCATAATCAACTTCTTCGTTCTTACTGCGGTCAGGGAACTTCGGTCCCCCGCGTTGCAAGAGAAGATCGCCATGTCGCTGTTCACCCCGTTACTCGTGTCAGACATTTCGCACATCTTGGTAACACTCTATGGGATCGGCGACACGAGATGGCACATCGATGAATGGCCATCCATCGTTTGGATAACAATCATCACAGGGCTTACCCTCCTAATCCCAAGGTCTGTCCACCAGGATCCGCGTGCTTCTAAATTAACTAAGCACCGAGCCTTGGTTGTATCCAATTAGGGTCTGTTGGCATTTAGGAATCGGAAGATACGTCGATTCTCGTGACGCGTGGCTTAGCGAGAAGAATTGAAACCCTACCTCCACCTAGCGCCCCATTTTGGGGACAGAACCTTCCTTGTTGCCTATCGAACGAGACCTCACGGGGCCAAGGCGGCGTCTGGGGCTAGCCCGGTGGCGGGCGTCCCCTTCTTCGTGTAGCCTTCTATGGAAGGCTGCATTTCTCGAGAGGGCAAAGTAGCAGGGTTATAGTCAAGTGAATGCGCATCAGATTCATTTCGCTATTGATTATCGCCCGTCCTCCATATGTTCCCCTGCTCGTTGAGGTGATGATGTATCACCCGCATTCGTGGTTAGTGGTTAGCTGAGAATGTACTCTCACGCCTTCCGAGCGGTCCCTCCGATATGAATCCGGAACTCGAATCCTCAAAACTTGACCCTAGTTCGCATGACGCCCACCTCCTGTTTGCAGCGCTTAGGTGAGGATGATCAGTTGCCCACGTTCAAGATGACCCCGCACTCGTGCCGCGCGGACTGATATTGTGGGATTCCATATCACAAGAACTAGCTCACAGGAGTTCGAATTCAGGGTTTTGGAATTGCACACTTGTCAGGGTCACTTAGCCGCAGCGCAACGCCGCAGCCACGAGCTTTTTATATCCGTTATATATATGGGCCTTGGAGACAGAAATCCCTTCCGCATTGCTGGAAGTCATGCCTTCAACAAAGCTGCCACGCCCCCATAAATCCGCCGTGTCAACGTTCTATTACGTCGTGTTCGGTGTCATCGAACCCCTCCTCACGCTCGCGAGCCTCCTGGAGGCGGTCTTGGACCCAGAGAAGGTCCGTATGTATGTCGGACAGAGGTGAAGATGTGACGTAAGCTGAGAGCTACCGCCCAGCTGATCAACCGCCATGGACCCTGGAAGAGCGATTTCAAGGGTGCCCCAGGAGTCCCGCCCGTGACTGCCCGTGAAATTGCCTGCCAAATCGCGCTCGCACACGCAGTTATCGGTCTCATTAACGCCTCCGTCCTAAGAGCTATTAGAAGGCTTCCCTCGCAAGCCTCACAAGAGAAGATAGCCAAATCACTCTTTCTTCCCCTGGCGATTGGTGACGTCTCATATCTGTTCGAGGTGCTTTATGGAACAGGAAACGTAAGGTGGAAGTTTGGGGATTGGCCTCGAATCAACGTCATTGTTGGGATTGGATTCTTCATCCCGAGGTGCGTGGGAGTGATATCAAGCCTGCGTAGCAACGTTGATCCAGTTGCAGGGTTTGCTGGCTCCTTGGCATTGGAAGATACGTCGAAACTCGCGACAGCAGGTTGGACCGCAGGAATTGAAAGGTCATTTTTGAGCTGTTGCTGAAGAGCATGCGAGCGCCTTCGGTATCTCGTAATTAATTTTGAGTGCAGAATTGAACATGCTTTCATATCTATCTATTGAATGGATGTTGTCAGTGACCTTAACCAACAGTGCTTACGGCACGAACGCGGCCCAGGGTTCAAATTAGATCAAGAAAGATGTCATAGAAAACCACCAGTGATCGCTTCACCAGGGCTCATCTCGGACCACAAGGTCTTATCATAACCCACACAATCAGGAGTGAATAACTTACCCGCTAGGGCTAAATCATTAAATCATTCTAAGCGGTTTCCCTGAGGGTGAAAGGGGAGGTGGCGGCCGCCGATTCTTTTCCCGCTGGTGCGATATCCAGTCGAATGCCCAGGTTTGTACCAAACCAAAGGAGGCCGACGCAAGCCAGTAAATTTCTACCGCCTAGGCAACCACCACGTCAGTCGGTCCGGTACCACAGTAACGCAGGGTAGGAGGTCGAATGCATACCCCTGGTACCATCGCCGCGATTAAGATCCTCCCTACCGACATGACCCTCAATGCGTTCTGCACGATCTTCTTGGGTTCAATAACGGTATCCCCCTGAGCCCTCTTCTCCTCGTTCCACCTCTCCACCCTGGCTTGTCGGCTCTTCTGCTGATCGGTGATGAACCACTTTGCAGACTCGACGTTCGCGAAGGTTATCATCCCGATGAGGATCGGAATGACCGCGGTCGGGTCAGGGTTAACCAACGAGGTCAAGGTGAGGAACGTCTCAGAGTCCAGCACGGAGGGAGGCTGGGTTAACCGCGAAAACACCAACGAACAAAGCACGAAAACAGGCAGCTGCGTCAGCACGGGTACGGCCACAATCAACGCTGGAGACACTCCATGTTTTGCCAACAGCTTCTTCCGTTCTACTTGCGCCTGTGGTCGCGTCAGCGACAAAACTCCGTTGAGTCCATATAAGTGTCCGCACTTACAGCCTCACTGAAACGCTTCGAATAGATCACGTTCAGCTCCTCCTTAGTCCCCGTGGCCCCTTCACTCGACATCTTCTTGCGCACTTCCCGTGCAATTTGCGGCGTAATGCTCTGCATCTGGGGAAGTACTTCATCCTCGGTTTTCCATTGGACCTTTTTTGCCTTGTCCCAAAGATTCAGCGGGTCTGAACGGAGGGCGAGGGACCTAATGACCCACCCAGACAGAGAATGGTACAGTGAGAATGAGTCGTGACGCGACGGTGACGAGGATTATAGTTGTAGAATAGGCGGGGAGAGATGCAGGGTATGGTATAGCAACAGCGAGGTCGAGAAATTGGTCTGATAGTGCTTGTATCGTCGAGGTGAAGAAAGTTCTCCGTTGCCTGAGTCGCAGTGCGCCGTGTCGCGTTGCATGCCGTGTAAACGGTGATGAACGTCTCAGTCCAATCGACAACATGCTTTCCGATCACGCCCGTTCCCGGTTGAGAGAAATGATGATGAAGTGCAACGTATCAAATCACAAAACCTGGTACTACAGCAACATAGACTCCTAGAACTTTAACTGGTGGGGGTATTGACCCTTTGTGAGACCGAAGGTGGCCTTCAAATACTTGGCCAAGTACTCCTCCTCCTTGATGGCGGCAATGATGGCCTTGTCAACGGACTTCTGGTCAGCAGCTTTCGACTCTGAGAATGGCTCCTTCTCTTTGGGCTTGCCCTCAGCGAAGAACTCTTCCTCTGCCGATGAGCGGCCCTTGACGACAGGTTTGGCAAAGTAGGCATCATTGATTTTTTCATCAATCTAGACGCAAGAACTCCGTCAGGGTGTGAAAGAGAATGTATGCTTGAGAATTTGCACGCACGGTGATGCCCTCGAAGTCAATCTTGGTGGAGGTAGCGATAACGTACGCCTGGTTCACCCGTCGCAGAGGAACCCCGTTGACCCTGAAAGGTCCAGTAACCAACAGCAAACCACTCTCCAGTTGCTTCAGGAAAACCACCCTCTTCCCCCTGAACCTTCCAGCCAACAAAATCAAGACCGTCCCAGGAGTGATCGAAGAACGCAGTTTCGTGGGGACAATGAGCTTTCTGCTCTTCTTCGGCTTTCGTACATCTTCAGCTGGGTAGTATCGGGGGGCTTTCGAGGTGGGAACGATACGAGTGGAACCGTTCTTTTCACCGCCAATTTGGACCTCCTTTGTCAGAGGGGTTTCTGAGGCGGCAGGTTTTTCTGACTTCTTCTGCCCCTTGTGAAGTCCTCGCTTAGCGAAGACTTGCGAGCGTGAGAGGCGTCCGACGTTCGGTGAGATTGTCTTGCTGCGGGCCATCTGTGGTAGGGGGATCGATGATCAGCCCAAGCCCATCCAACAGGGTGCAAACCCATCCATCACGAGTCTCGAGGGACAGACGTCTAAGGCGCCGCCACGGGTTGCGTATGATGTCCATAACGTCGTTGAAGGAGTATACTGGCATGGAAACTGGACTCACTTTGTCGGCGTCGGTAGTCTTGGTGTCGTGTACGGTGGTGGACGGGGGTTCGATATTATCAGCCACCGCACGGGATTTGCCGGCGATCCCTGTTAGATCCCGATCTCTGATAATTGGCTGTCGCACACGGGCATCCCTCTGCCAACATGGCTGAGGATATAGGCAAGGGTATGTTCTTCACGACCACCGCAGGTTCTTTGTTAACCGGTGCACAGATGACAGAGCGATAGTATGGTTCGACATAGATAATACCCTCTATTCTGCAAGCACGAGGATCTCCCATGCGATGGGGGAACGTATCCACAGTAACCACCTTGTTGCATGACAGCGAATGCAGCAGTGGCTGATCTCAAGCCTAGAGTACTTTGTGCATCTCGGACTGTCTCATGAGGAGGCTGGAGAGCTCCATCACTACTACTATAAGACATATGGACTGGCGTTGCGCGGACTCGTAAAGCATCACGACGTAGGTGAACCTGCACCCTGAGACTACGCGTTCATATCACTGATCTGTTCTCGACATCCAGATCCCCTAGATTTTAACGAGAAATGCGACGGATCTCTGCCTTTGGAGGATATGATCCAACCCGATCCTATTGTTCGGAAACTGTTCCAGGACATAGACCGCAGCAAAGCTCGTGTCTGGGCCCTGACTAATGCTTACAAGCCGGTGAGTGTATGGCAGCGATAGAAATTCAAGTCCACACCTTCATGCTCCTTTTCAGCACGCACAGCGCGTCCTGAAGATCCTCAACGTTGATGACCTAGTGGACGGTTTGGTGTTCTGCGACTATTCAGACAAGGATTTTTCATGCAAACCGGAACGAGAGTTTTTCGACCAGGTACGCCCTTTATGCGCTATCGACCGGCGGTTAGTCCTGATAACCGCCCAGGCTTTGGTGAAGGCAGGGATCACAGATCCTTCGAAGTGTTACTTCATTGACGATAGCCGTATCAACGTGGACGCTGCAAGGAAGCTGGGGTGGGGTCATTGCATTCATTTCTGCGAACGAGGTATGACTGCGACTGAGGGTGGCATCGAGGTGACCATCGGGCACCATGGAGACCTGAAGGAAGATGCTGTTGCCACTCTGGATGATCTTCGAACGGTCTGGTCAGAATTGTTCTTGCATGGATGAGTACAATGTATGTTAGATGTCTGCCGTGATTCTAGTCCTCCACTCCACTCGCCAAGTATTCACCACGATCTCAAAAGAGAGTTAGTGATACAACCTGTTGCCCAGGCTCAGCCGCCTCCAAGATGACGCCATCAAAACCCCACAGCCCTTGGGATTGTCTTAGCTGAGGGATGACGTGCATATTATGGATCTGGAAGGCTCACGTGTGATTGGGTTTGGAAGGTTGAGTCCCTCCTCGTCATCCGTCCGATTGAGGGGCATATGGTGTGGGGTTTCCCTCGGATTGAGGAACCGACGAATTCTGTCCGCCTATGACAAGCAGATGAGGTGTCATCGGGGAGTAAAACGAGAGTCACACACTGTTTCTGTGAATTTCACACTCGGGGGCGAGTCTAGGAAAGTTGGTGAGGCAACGGGAGATTATAGAAAGGACCCCTACCATCTTCATCATCCTCCGGTACTCCCTCGATCTCCCATGGGCACCGTTTGTATCGGTGGAAAAGGGGTGTGCCAGGCTGTTGTGGTCACACTAAGCCCGAAACTTAAGGGATGATGATACTTACAACGTTTGTGTGGAGGATGATCTTGCGAACGGTATGGGTGGTGCCGGATATCAAGAAATCAATACCATAATGGAAATAGTTGTAGAAATCTTTGGGAGAACACAGTAAGTAAAACGCTCGAGGGGAGGGGGGGCCCATACATGAGGAATCGTCCTCTTCTTCGTCGTTAGTCCTCAGCCTCGAATGGATATGCATTCTGTCATCCTCCCGATAGTGTGTCCTCAGAGGGCTGCCAAGCTCTACAGATAAATCTTGAGCTGTCGTGACCCCAATCTCGACAAAACATGGCTCTGAGGTCGCGGTAGGATAAAAGTGCAGCAAAACGCCCTTGTGAACTTTGGCCACGGCTCTAGCGATATCGCCACACATCACAGGACATTCGAGGACTTCTTGCAGTCCATCCCGTTCCTGTCCGTTATGTTGCGTAACGGTGATGGACTTTATTTCCTGATTCTGAGCTTGTGGGGCAGCATGCTCATCGAAGGAGAACCAGACGCCGGGATATCGAAGTTCCTCGCCCTCATAGGTGGGCCCGACTGCTCTGTTGACGTCCACACGTTGGAGGGTCTGATTTGGAGCGAACAGGATCCTGTCCTTGAATCGGATCGTAACAGGTGGCGCGTCGCGGAAGCGCTTGAGGGTGATCGTGTGCAGGCGCTGATGATGTTCGGAGAAGAGGAGATCCAGGTGCGGTCGGAGGTGGATGATGATGGGAGATGTGGGAGAGGCGATGTCGAACTTCGTTTCTACCTGGGGGAACTCGTTCTGCAACCCCGTCAAGAGTTCGATGATCGTCCACAAAGATGAACCTGCGTTGTGTTCTGAGCATGTTTGCAAGACCAAGATGACCAGGAACAAACCCAGTTCAAATATACCGAGACCTGAACCTGGCCTGATGTCGACGTCTAGTGCGGGGTGGTACATCGTGGACGGAATCAGCGCGCGACTGGATGCGAGATCACCAGAAACGGCATCGGCAACGGGATCTTTTGGCTGTGGCCATCATGAGTGATCAACGACAGCGTACTATCATTAAGGTTCCTCCTCACCCTTAGCGTGTCTGTCACAACGCTTACGCTCGGAACTTTAGGTCTTTCGCAAATACAGCCACGCCTTGGGCCCTGACGCGCTCGAATTCTTAGAGGACGTTTTGGACAAGCACGGGATCCGAGACGGGGATGTCGAGTATTCCATCGATCTCATAGCGAAGGAATACAACAAGCAAGATGGTAAGCTCGAAGCGGGCAATGAACGTGAACCCAGATTTGACTTCATTATCGCCAGATGCGGTCATGAAAGTGTCGGTCACGGTTCTGCAAAGGGTGTACCAGCTCTTGCAGGGGTCATCCTCCTCTGCAAGTTCGATCGAGCAAGATATCCTCGATGTGGATGCGCATATATTCGTCGTTGATGCGTTCGAAATGCCGCAGTGGAATTGGTCTTCCGAGCGGAGCACTTTTGAGCAGTGAGCCCTAGCCCAGATGGTCCACCTGATGCCTATATGTTCATTGAAAGGCGCATCACAGAAACAAAGGTCCTCTGACTCTGACGGGTTCGGCAGATTCAAGGGTGAACGCGATGCGGAATCGATACAACATCATAAAGCAGGTCGTTTTGCGAAACGACCACTTCTCTCCGTCTACGGTACCTTCCAGAGATCGCGAACACTTGTTAACTGTGGGTGGATCACTTGAAAATCCACAACGTTGCTCGCTCTAATTGGTTATCGTAGCTGAGGTCGACAAAGCAGTTGCTTGGGCGAGCCGGAGAGAGATTTCTTTTGTTCGGGATGCTCGCCCATTCCAAGGAAGGGAAACTCTGCCTGGAAGACCACGACGGGAGTGTACAGCTCGATTTCTCTCAATTGGTTGGCTTTCTCGGCGTCGCAGATCTGATATAATGTTGGCTGAGATGAACGTAGGACCAACCCAGCGAGGGTCTGTTCACAGAGGGAGCGTTTGCCATGGTTGAGGGTGATTACACCGATGAAGCCACTTTTGTGGTCATCGCCATCGGTCATCCTCCGTGTGAGAACCGTGAAACTGCCAGGTATGTCGTCTCGTTTAGGTCCATGGACCACACTCATTGCATCCAGATCTATATATGGACACATAGACTTCGTAGGAAAGGGCGCGACAACACCGCAAGAAGACGTATGTGGCCCTACATTTGGTGCATTCTGACTGCGCTGAGGCAATAGCCACCTAGGCCAGATATGCGATCCGGATCGAGCAGGAACTTTCCGATATCAACTTCTTTGTCCTCTCGGATGTGTGGTTGGACCATCCCGCTACGCTTGAGGGGATCCGGAAAACGTTTGACAACTGCATAGAAGTGAATTTCATCCCCAAGGTAATCGTGCTTTGTGGGAATTTTACGACGCGTGATATCTCCCCAGCAAGCGTTCGGGACGCTCAAAAGTACCAAGGTGATCTAGTGTTCCCACAGCATTGGGTGTTTTCGAAGTTGACATGGCTGCGCTGCAGACAACTTCAGCGCTCTGGGTGATTTGATTGCTTCCTACCCGCTGATCAGCAGATCTACGCATTTCGTACTGGTGCCAGGTCCGCTTGACCCTACAATTGGCACGGTGCTTCCCCGGCGATCAATTCCTTCGACTTTCACGGGGCGAATCAAGTCGAAGGTCCCGAGGTTACACCTAGCGTCTAACCCATGTAGGATAAGATTCTTCGATCAGGAGATTGTTATCTTTCGGGAAAATATCATGGGGAGGATGCTACGGAACCTAGTGGGCGTCAAGCCGGACGTTCGTAATGATGATTTGAAACGTTATGTGAGTGTGCTCGGGACCTCCGGCGCAAGGAGTGGGTCGGACCCTGGATGACCGATGTCGATCCTCTAGCTTGTGCAGACGATCTTAGACCAGAGCCACCTGTCGCCGTTGGCGAAATCGGTTCAGCCAGTTCACTCGGAATTCGACCATGCTCTACGTTTATACCCGCTGCCAACCGCAGTACGTCGCCCGGCCTAATTGGTTGTTTGATCTTTAACTTGATGGATTTTAGGTTGTACTGGCGGACAAATACGAGCAATACCAGATGACATATGAGGGGTGTCACGTATTCAATCCAGGAACGTTTATTGGGAATTCCTATGGTTTCTCTACATATAACCCGTCGCGCCGAGAATCCGAAGCGTCGTAAGTGATTTTTCATGTCCGATACCGTGCCGAGCTCGGCAGATTTACCTTATGACACAGGCAGCTGGATTTCGAGTGATGACCGCGGTATGGTTGGGGCGACAGGAGTGATCCCTGTGGGGTCGTGCAAGGATCTACACGGGTGGGTCGCGATTACGGAGATCTAGGGGTAATGTTGAGGAGATGTAGGTCACCGAGGAGTTATCTACACGCGTCATCGCTTTGTAACTTTGCGGCCGATAGTGATGGAGTTGTCAGCAATTTTTACAAATGGCGCCGACTTCGCTCCCGCAACGTTAGCGCTTGCTTCAAATTCCAACATTCGGCTCTCTTGAAAAATCCTCACCATGACCGACCAATCCTCCTCCCTCACCCCTCCCCAGAACAGAGCGAGGGCTTCTTCTACTTCCCGTAGGCCCCCACTCACCCTCAACACTTGCTCGTCCAGGAAGCGTGCCTCTTCGTTCTCTGGCTCAACCGACCCACCCTCACCCGAAACCCCAACCAGCCATATTCCGCTTGCTGAGGCCAAGCAAACGATGACCCTCCCCACTGTATTTTCACGCTACCTTCAAATGCTCGATTTTGTCCGGTTTACGCACCCTTCTCCCACCCCTTCCATGGACGAATCCCTCCTCCCGACCATGGCCCCCTCCCCCACCCTCTCATCCTTCACGGATTTGTTAAAGGAGAAGGAGTCGCCGTATAACGCTCGTAGTTCATCCGTATGTGTCCGGTTTTCAGTGAAAGTAACTGATCGCGTGCTAACATTTCACTGGCTCCCTCAAGGCACACTTTCCTCTGGTCATTGTGATCATCCTCTTCCCACTCTCAACTTTCCTTGTCGTGCTCTCGCTAGCGTCTTTACCGGTGACCGTCTCTTGGCCACGGACTCTGGAAGATTTGGCTTCTATGGGCAAGGACCTGCATTCATATTCCCGAAGTGGAGGATGGCCGCTTACGCATGTGCTTGGAGTGCTATCGGTTTCTGCCGTGTGGAAACACGCGTGGTCTGTGCCGGGAAGTGTAGCTTGGGTGAGTGGCCTCCGCACGTTTTGATAGCACGCCAAGTCCGCTGAAACGGACTTGTAGAATGTTCTTAGCGGCGCTCTCTTCCACCCTGCCTGGGCGACGCTGCTTCTCACGCTTCTGACAACAATGGGTTCCATCTTCTCATCACTCTTGGCACGGCCTTTGGCACCCCTGTTGTCCCAATGGTTCCCCCGTGCTCTGGCAGTTACCAAAAATGCTCTGCACGGGGACTCCAACTCCAACTCGACCTCGCAGAATAAGACTCCTGTGTGGGTGCGACTTTCTGTTCTACGCTTGATTGGGGTTGTCCCGTGGTCAGGCCTCAACATCGCGTGCGGTGTTTGTGGCATTTCGATCAGCGACTGCTTTCTCGGAACATTCATAGGTGCTCTCCCATGGACTGCTGTTACATGCCAGGTGATCATTCAGTGGTTCCTATAATTATGCATCTATTCTTAACGGGATTCATCAGATCGGTGATATACTTCAAACAGTTGCTTCTAATCCGTCTTCGACGGCCCAGTCGATTCCTTCACTGCTTCAGTCGCCTGATATCATCCTCAAGTTGATCCTGTTATCATTCCTGTCCTTGGCACCCATCCTTGGGCGTGAATATCTTCGGGGATGGGTATCACTCCGATCACCGGTGGATGTGGAAGGTGAAACTCATGACCTGGAAAAGGAAGAACGCCGCTTCAGATGGGTCTCTGAATGGCGATCGAAAATTCGCCTTCCGTCAAAATCGCGCTCGAGGAGTGGAAGCGAATCCCAGGACGATTTTGAGAAACTCTCGTGAATGACGCTCCTGCTGAGCACCGCCATTCCCTCTGCAATCCATTCACGACCATTGTACGGTTTACCTTTACGACATCGGCCGAGTCTAATTGGTCACCACGGTATTTATTCCGCTCTCTCATGAGAACACGACACATCACACTCCCTCCTACGTTATTCCATTCATAACCGCAACATCTCCATCCCGCATTCCCAGCTCCTCGCTCTACATGGCTTCGACTCCTTTTCCATACAGCCCCGCTCCATTGCTTTCGTCTTTCCATCAGGTTTGATACCCTTTCCTTCCATTCGCACGCCGCAACTCTAATACCATCGTGCACCACCGTTCTCACCCCATGCCTTTCCGTAGCATACGATACCACGCCACTTTGCGCGCCACAATTCTCCTGAAGTCTGCTGCACATTGCCGATCTCACAGGAAGTAGTGCTCGTCGCTTGCTAGTGGCTTTAACCTAAACCTCTTGTTTTTCGTGTAGTCGCTGTTTTGCTGCTGTTGCTTGCTTCCACTTTCGCCGTTAATACGCACATTTTTAACTCTGTTGCGTTTCAGTTTTGCTGTTTGTGTCCACTCGTAGCATATTGAAGAGTACTGTATAAAATAGAGCAATTATGTCTGCCTGTTGGGGAGATCTTGAGACCTGGCTTAGAATTTATGGGGGGGGAATCAAGCTAGTGAGGTAGGAACGGTGCGCGTCTGCTGCCATACAGCCATCGCTTCCGGTGTTACTATTCGCCTTCTTGACCCACGGGGGGCACCGGCAGTTGTCGGCTCTACCGTCTTCCCAGCGGTCATTGTGGCAATTCCTGATGCAGATGACTGTTTGTATCCAACCTGTTAACTCTCATAGCTTCGGCAAAAGTTGACTAAAGACACTGCATTTCGCCGGAGGTCAGTTCAACTTCATGTATCGAATTACAAATCTAGGCGACGATGCCCAGTTTTCCCTAGATACGCCCCTGAGCCTGTGCTGCCGTCCTTCCCTCTAATCGCGATGACCGAGCCTATCGGCAATTCCCCCGAGCTACAGCACAGGCCTTAGTGATGGATCCGTTTCTGACTGCCGCTAAATCTTTCTTCGCCCTCAAATCTCGCCCTTTCCTATTCTGAAGAGAGAGACGAACTGAAGCAGCGATCCAATAACGGAGCGTGAAGATAGGGGAGGAGAAGAAGTCGTAGACGCAGATGAAGCGAGACGGCTCGCCAGCGTCAGCGATGTCGTTCTTGATGCAGGGCCAGAGCCACCACATAGGGGTGGCGTAGGTAACATCTGACGTCTCCGTCTTGCCAGTACCGCCAGTGAGAAGGCCCGGTACGGCCAAGTCCATCGACGATAATCGACCCGGAGTCACCGGGGGCTGAGAACACCCCGGACTTTTTGTCGTAGTTGTAGGTGGCCCACTCCATTGACTCCTCAGCGGTGTCGTCATCGCGAACGAGCGAGAAGATCCCCGTCGCGCGTCCGATGGTGACGCTGGTAGCGTTGCCGTTCACGAGCAAGCAGGCCTAGTTGCCATGATCTAGCATGTCGGGCTCGCGCATACATTCTTCGGTGATCATGACGCAGAGTGGGAGGAGACGATAGTCAGGCACTTGAAGGTCGCCTTGCCGTCGTCGCGGGGATACATCCTCAAAGCGAAGTGGTCAGATGGGATCTCCATACCTGAGTGTAACCGTTAGACCACACGGCTTGGAGTGAGATAGATCGAACGCACCAAGATCGATAAAATTGCCCTTGAACGCGTCCTTGAACTTGGGACCGTCGAGGTCGGGCCTTTTGAGGCAGCGATGGGGAGTTGAGCGGGTGTCAGGGAACCGCGAACGTCCACGGTGATGTTGAAATTGGAAACGGGGCGAAGAAGCGCTGGACCCACCGACCGTTTGTAAACGAACTGACGCCATTTGGCTTCCGACGATGCCGAAGGTTAAGGATCTCGTTGCTCGAACTGAATGCGTCCTCGCTCTGGAGTGAATCGGGACGACCACCGACCCAGAGCACGACAGGACCGCGGATCTTCTCGTCTCCGTCTCCGTCACTGATGAAGTGAGCGACATCGCTGGCGTCCAAGCGACTCTCTGGGTGTTCGGCAAGTCCCCAATGAGGGGACCCGCATCCTTCCAGAAGACGTTGAGCTTGTGGCCGAACACCCCACACGCCTGCTTGAGCTTGCGATATGACTCGAGTTCCGTAGGCTTGACCTACTAGGGCATCTTCAAGCTCCCCGTCCGGTAGAGGAACTTCGGGGGAATCGGAGAGATGCCCGAAGATTAGAACATCGCCTCGAGACGTAGGGAAGGGAGTTGGAGGAAGCGCTGGGTGCGTAGTCGCTCAAGAGGCTGAGCTGGGAGAACTCGCTCTCGCTTGGGGAGATGGCAGAGCTCTGGGAATGTTCCTGAGCATAGACGATCCTACACGCAGTAACGAATTCTGAAGAAAAAACTAAAAGAGTAGACGAGCAGGTCAGTATGGGAGAATGGTATTAGAACGCGAAAGAACTCGCTTGCAATGCTAGTTCGAGGGATTGCGCTGAGGGAGTTGGTACGAGGAATTTAACCAACTCGAGTCGGCGTCGTGCAATTTCGACTAATGACGTCAGCCGTTACACCGCCGTGACAAAGACCAGATAATTGCGCGAAAGAGGTTTCTCCCCCTGTGCCTAAAGACCTTGAAGGAATCACCGCAAGGGTCCCACCTGGCCCAACAGAACTGATTTGGGATGTCGGCCCTTGCGGGGCCGCTGGTTTTGAGCGTCAGTGCATACCTTTATTTCGGGTGTGGTGGTGTATTGTGGCCCTGAAATCCTGCCGTTGTTCGTCTGTATCTGTGGAATGAGGCTCTCCTTTGCGAATCTCGGGGGCTTGTCCTGTTGTTCGTGTGAGGCACACAAGGGGCTCGCGAACAAGCGATCTGACAGTAAGAAACCTGGCCGATTCCTGGCTGGGTCACAGAAGAGTGGCCAGGGCTGGCATCATATCCTCTAGACTTGAAAACCTCGGGTTAACTCGTACTATCAAACGGGGATCGCACAACTTTTCGCGAGTTCTTCCAATACATACTAGTATCTTCGTCACACTGAGGTGCGTCTTCTCCCTTCGAGTTGCTGAGTATAAAGTGTACCTTTTCCTCAGGATATAATTTTTTGAAATAAGATACTCATGGCCTACTCCGTGGCCCTGGCGACGTCACATTCTTCACAGGGAATCCCCTCATACACTAGGGGACGCACAGGTGTTAGCGATCAAACCATCTCCCCCCCCCCCCCCCCCCCACGGTTTAACGGCTGTTCCGGTTTTAGCTGGGACCATGTCATTGTTGGCTGTCGCAATGCAATGCCTTTCACGAGAGACCCATTCAGAGAGTTTCGCGTTCATCGTCCTTGTTTGGGTATACTACTTACCGGAGACCACGGTCGCAACTCAGGCTACCACATGCTCCACTACCATTATCTGCGCGTAGACCTATCCTGTGCGCTCGGTGTATCTTGCGCGTTCTTTCTGTTTGTTCCCGCGGTGCGCTCGACTGGTTCACACCGCAGCCCAAATATCTGAGATTGAGATGGAGGGCAGAAGTGGCAATCGCAAAACCCCAGCTCTATCCACTCGAGTCGCTAGCGCCCCTCCACCTGACACACGGATTTTTCCACTCGCGAGACTGCCGGTATTGGTCCTCCCGTGCTTCGAATCGCCAGATGCAAGCGGGTCACAGGTTCAACGGCGGAAATTTGGCTGGGGGATGTATATGTATAAGGTTGAGGCGCACGGGACTCGGTGTTTAGAGTTGCCTGGTTACGAAGGTCTATCCGATGGCAACGATTGTTTCTCGCCTGGGGAGTACTATTCATCGATATTTGTGTGCTTGAGTTTTGAGACCGATTTTTGAATTCCGTTAACCGCGAGTGACACCGGTAGGCGGGCGCTCGGAGTCAGTGACCCTTGCTTTGTCGATTGACTCAATGCGCTGAGGATTCTTCTTCATGATATTCCAACGACACCTCGAGCTTCGGAGGAGGCCTCTGGTCAGGCGGGTGTCCATGAAATCGCTTATCATGATCCGTTCGGGATCCGAACTGTATCTCGAACCTCGAGGAATTCATGAGCGTCGAAACGGCATCAAGACTCGACACTGTGACTCCCTGCCAGCTTGCCATTCATCAGAGGGTCCTCAGTTCACCCGTTCTGCTTGGAATACACGCCGTTTCCTGGCTTTTGAAATGCGCTTGGACCTAGCTGGTTACCGTACTTTCTTTTGATCGTATAGAAAGGACGCTACTGGGTGTCTGTCCTCCTTGAGGCCTTCTGTTCCCGGAAAACGGGGCGTTACCCTCCACCCTTCCCGCGCTCCGACTGCACTCCCCGGCCCGTTGTTCCCCACTCTGCGGACACGGACTTGAAATCCTCAATCAAGCGGGAGTACGTGTTCTTCTCCTGCCCCTCGCCTTCCTCGTTCACTCTCTCACCCCTTCTTTTTCTCACTCCCGCCTCACGCCTCACGATTAACTACCCTCCATAACCTTCCAAGCACAGGCGGCTTGATTGTCTATTCCGTAGTCCATTCCTATCAAAGCCAACTTGCTTGGCTAGTTAGTCCGTGCTTACTGTTTTCTGTGGCCGTGGCTGGTGGCTCCACGCCCCGCCGAGTCAAATCCACCGGACGTTCCTAACCCTTCAAAAGCCCTCATTAGTCCGCCAGTCGTCAATACCTCTTCCCCCCCTCCCTACGACACCCACCTCAGCGAGTAGGGTCCCGTATATTCGCTTCCGACAGATCGATACCTATTCATCTCTACCAATCGGGCTCAAGATCTCAGATGTCTGACTACCACGTTCGCTCGCCCGCTCGTGATCAGCGCGACCCACAGACAAGGAACCTGCGGAGCAGGAGTTCAAGTCGGGACATGAGTTGGAGGAAGCCTGTGCCAAAGCTCCTCCCCTCTCCGCCAATCTCACCTGATCAGGTGCAATATCGACAGTGCACAGGTTCGCCTACGGCTACTACGTTTGAGTATATGGTGGATCGCGCGAACCCGTTCTCGATGTCGCTGACTTCGTTGAAGAACGACTTGCCTCCGGTATGTGGCGGGGCCACGCTGAAGCCTCACTCCTGTCATTCTCTCGTGAAGGTCTCGTGCTGATCGCGTTGTTTTCATTACCGTGTTCTTCTAGCTGCCCACTGACTGGAGGGAGAACATCAACCGCGTGAGGAGCAGCCCGAAGAATTCGAAGAGTTTGAAGACTCCACCGGTTAGTCCAATCGTGACCTCTCCGATTGATGGGTTTGTGCATGGATATCATCACAACTCAGGTAAGCGTCATCATGACCTCTGTTTCAGACCAAACTGACCGCCACTTCCGTTCAGCGGCAACCCAACTCCCCAAGACAGATAGGAATCAGTTCGCATTTGAGGAGGTGGACCTTGGGGAACGCAAGTCCCGCGATCATCGCAACTCTGCGGATAAGGAAAACCGATCACCACCGATTTCGAACCAGGGGTTGAAGCGATTGGGGATCTCTTCAGGCGCGAACGAGTCGACTGTGTCGGTTGCTCGAACCCCCAAGGTCAGCGTGACGCAGCGAGTTTACGTCGTTCCATGGACGTTGACCGTTCTTTGCAGACGTACCGCCCCCCGACGCCCCCACTGCCTTCTCGCAAAAGGACATCGGCACCGCCGACCCCGATTACTACTATGAATAAACCTATGCATATTGTGCGTGATCTGGTTCACATCATCCTAACGTCTCGCTAAGTCCTCATCAAAACAGATGTATCCCGATCTGACAGGCCTCGGGACTGAGGCTCACAGCCAACGAGCGAAGAGCCCGGAGTCTGATGATAATCTTGACACACATACCGCTCGTTCCTCGCTCACTGCGTGGAGCAATACCCTCGGTGCCTCTGTAGACGCATCGACAATGACCGACGATGACGACCGGACGTTACCGGTATATCAGTCGCATTCCGTCGGAAAACCCGGCGTCGTATCCAAGACGATGTTCGCAGTTGACTCGCATAACCCGGGAGCAGGGTTCTGGGGAGCAGTCGGGCTCTGGTTTCACGCTTTCTGGGGTTCGTTCAAATCTTGCTTGGCAGGTTATTGAACGCGTTATCCCGTTTTTTGTCTCGTGTTTGCTTTGTGCATGCTTTTTTATGTTTTCTTCTTCATTCCTTCCTGCTTTGTTAATCGCTGTGCGACCTATGGATGCTTCGACGCCTTGTTGTAGTCCAGATGTACTAACGTGCTTGTACGTGGGCGCGTGCCTGTAAAGTCTGAGTGGGACGAAACAGGATGTTTACAATTTAGTTCCGAATCAGGAAGTTCTGATCGTCATCGTTCCGTCCTTCCGCTCTTTAGTCTCAAACAAAAATTGAACGTTTCTCCTACACCTCTCCCCGTCAGGAAACACTCTCAAAGACGAGGGGATCACCGCAACACAGACGCGCCAAATCAAAGAGATGCGCTCGATTTAGCGAACACAACAATCTTTTCGTCGAAGCCCTCCAAATAAACCGCGCAAGCACGTGCGCACAACAAGACCGTATCCACCGGTGGCACCCACTCCCTGCACCTGCCTCCCCCCTTACTCTCGACCCCCGAAACGATTTTTCGCACCACCTATCACACCACAAGCCTATACATCCCGGCGGTCACGCAGAATACCTTGACGACCCCTCTGCCTGGATATGGTAGAGAAGGCTCAGGATGCCAAGTCCGAGCACTCCATTTCAGGAACATCTTATGGTCCTGCGCGCCCATCCACGTCATCTTCAGTGGGTCTCGGAGAAACGAAAGGTGAACCTGCATCAACCTCTACCTCGCCATCTCGGAGGGAGATATTCGACTCTACGTTGGCTGGTGGGCGGGACCGTGTGTTGCTGCCGCGCCTGCGATCAGATCAACCACCGTCCAAGGCATATCGACGGCCCGCGCACAGTCTAAACGAGTTCAGACGGCAAGAAGGAGACCAGAGGGAAGCCAGATTGAAGGAAGTTTGGCAGAGATTTACGGAGGCGAGGAATGGCGAAGGCAAGGAAGGCACTGCCTCGGCCAGACCTCCTAGTCAAGCAGCGAGTGTTGTTGGCACGGATGCATCTCTTTTCACGAGGGAGAAGGCAGAGAGGTTACGAGACATCTACGACGACGAGCTATTGCATAAATGCGGGAATGGTCACCGCTTGACATCTACGCACGGTCCTAAACCGCTGATTCCCTGGAAAGATTTTCATCGATATGCGGAGGCCAAGGAAGTCGGTGAGTTGAGCGTGGTCTCCCATCTCGGTGCTTTTGCTTATCTGATCGGAATCTCATATAGAGTTGTGGCATGTATTTCATGACGAGCTTGATCTGGATGGGAACGGTCATCTGGATGCGGGTGAACTTGGGTTGGCTCTGCACAAGGCCGGTCGGTCAAATAACTCCGTCTTTCCCTTTCGCGCTCCTGGCTGACCGGTCTGTTCCTGCAGGAATCCCGCTATCTCCGGGCACCCTTTCGGAATTTATGACCACCTTGACTTCATCGCCACATTCACATGCCATTAGTTTCCGAGAGTTTCGCGATTTCCTCCTCTTGCTACCCCGGAAGGCTTCCACTGCCGAAATATACCAGTACTATGAGATGAGAAGATACCTCGGCGACGACGGGAGGGGTCCCGCCAGGGTGACCATGGAAGGTTAGTGATCCGACCCGTCATTTCTTTCACCCGAATCTATCTAACGATTCTCGAACAAAGGTGACGTCAGTCTTAGTGCTGAGGATAAGCCTCCGTCAAATACGACTTCTCCGACCCCGGTCGCACCGATGACAGCCACCCAGGTCACCTTGCCACCTTTGCCTGTCGACCACTCGTACCCTCAGCAGACGGAGGAAGAAGAAGAGGAGGAGTTCGACATCTACGAGGAGGAAGAGCACCACAACTGGCTTGGTGGTTCTACCGCCGTAAAATACCTGCTGGCTGGCGGTGTAGCTGGAGCAGGCGAGCACGTTTCGTCTGTATGACCTTTGTCCCCTGACCAATCGGCCCCCAGTCTCGCGGACGTTTACTGCACCTTTCGACCGGTTGAGGATATTCTTGATTACCCGACAACCCACCCCGTCCATTGCCCTGGTGTCAAGATCGTTCGGTATGAAGGCGATCACCAATGCGATAACAAACATATACGTTGAGAACGGAATCCTCGGGTTCTGGATCGGAAACGGGTTGTCCGTTATCAAGATCCTTCCCGAGTCTGCCATCAAGTTCCTATCTTACGAGTCCTCTGTAAGCTTTCCCCCTTCGTGTAAAGCCGAACGCTCGATACCGATGACGACCGTAGAAACGAATGTTCGCCACATACTGGGATTATGTTGAAGACACCCGTGATATCAGTGGGTTCAGCAGGTTCATGTCGGGTGGTATCGGTGGTATCACAAGTCAACTCAGTACGCGACCAGCCTTTTGACGCGGCGTCACCGGTACTGATTTTGAGACAGGTATTTACCCCATCGAAACCGTCAAAACTCAGATGATGAGCAGCATTGGGGGACAACGACGGACATTAGTGGAGGCGGTGAAGCACGTACACTCGCTCGGCGGTCTGCGCGCGTACTATCGTGGTCTGGCTGTGAGTCGCCGTAATTACCCCCAAGTGGGTCCCGGCTAATATTCCGGACTATAGATCGGGTTGATCGGCGTGTTCCCATATTCCGCAATCGACATGAGCACTTTTGAGGCGCTGAAGCTGGCCTACTTGCGGTCAACCGGCCAAGAGGAACCGGGTGTCATGGCCTTGCTCGCCTTCGGAAGCGTGTCTGGGAGTGTTGGCGCGACGAGCGTGTACCCCTTGAACCTGGTTCGAACGAGACTGCAAGCTTCTGGATCTCCGGCCCACCCCCAACGTTATGCGGGCATATGGGATGTGGTCTCAAAGACATACAGTCAAAGTGGGGTTCGTGGGTTTTATATCGGCCTAGGGCCGACGCTTGCGAAGGTGATTCCGGCAGTTTCGATATCTTACATGGTCTACGAACAAAGTAAACGAAAGTGAGCGATTTATGATGTTCTTTGTCTGCTTCCCCGGTGACTGACAACACCCCCATAGATTAGGTGTATGATTTACTTCTCGGAATACCTCCCTTTCATTCGCTTTTGTTTTGCTTTTGCTTTGCATGTTTACTCGTTCCCCTCCGTACAATGTTTATTAGCCCACAGTACAATAATCTCTCTCCCTCCAATATATCTAGAGGCCGTCCATACCATTTGGCTTTTGCATAACTTCGAACGCATTAAATGTAGAACAGAGGCTGATGAGTTTCAGATATAGAAGCCACCATCGTCACCTTCCGTTGTCGAAGGTGCGTTCGGCTCTGGGTTCGTGATGGTGGCTGGGCGTTGAGCCAATCGACCGGGGTCAAGATCGTAATGGGAGTGTGATACAACTCCTTTTTGTACCAAGGCGTATTTGAGAATCGAAATACGCTCCTCCTGTGAATTACTGAAATGATTCATGAGCAGGTCACCGGAGGTGAGAACCCAGGACCCTGAGGAGCCCCCCCCCTCACGCACATGACGTCCACGTTCTCTTGAATCGCACCCATGAATTCGGGGTCTGGAACAGAATGAGCTGTGGTGTCGATGAGGTGTTGCAGTTGATCTTGAGTGAATTTGAGGTGATCAAGAGAGTGCTGGAGGCGAGTTATTTCTTGAACGATCAGTTTTTTTTTGCTGCGGACAGTGTGGCGAGCTGCACACCTTGGGAGATCGTTCCGACGTCGAGATCCATGACTTGAGCCCATGTGAAGGGCTGGGGATACCTGAACTTTACTTCTGCCGCCATACCTTTTCGCGGAGATGAGATCGGTTTGGAAACGGCGGAAAGGTGGATGTTTGGCAAGAGCTCTGGAACCAAACAAACTCGTCGATCATCACTTCTTCGACGTCATTGAGGGGGATGAAGATCGTGAATCAACCATTACTCAACGCCCCAGAGCTCTACTTTTCAAACTTTCATCATGTCACCTAGCCTCCCAGGATTCCTCTTCGAAGTACCAAGAAACCCTGTGTTCGCAGTCGGCCTACCCATAGCCCTCGGGTTCCTCAGCGGGGCGAGGACCAAGAAGGTGATCGACGGCACCTGGTACCAGGTGTGTGCTACTTCAAGCTTCACCCTCAGATGTTCCTCCAAAGCTTGACGGAACCGCATGTAGAGCCTTTCTTTTCCTCCCGGAAGGCCCCCACGGCTTGCATTCCCGATCGTCTGGACTGCGCTGTACACCTCGATGGGTTACGCCTCTTACCTGGCCGTCAGTCGCTATGACAGAGCAATCTTGCCTATCACCAAGTATGACGCAGCAGTTTGTTTTTACTCCGTATCCTTACAGAATCTGACTGGATTCACCGCACAGGGAAACAATCCATACCGGACTCAAGTGGTACTACGTCCAATTGGGTCTGAACTTCTTGTGGAGTCCGATATTCTTCAACGCAAAAAGCGTGAGTTATAGGACAACATCATTCTACTCAAAAGCACCGCGCTGAATGAATCCATCGTTTCATCATTTAGCCCTTAGCCGCGTTTGTGGACGCTGTCGCGTTGACAGGGTCCACTTGCTACATGACCGTAAGCATTCTCGAAGCCGGTTCTATCTAAAGAAAGTCTAACTTCAACGATAGAAATTGTTCCATGATGCTACGGACGGTGCCACGACGCCCTTACTCGTCCCTTATTGCGCTTGGCTGTCTTTCGTAATTTACATCAACGGTAGCATATGGTGGCTCAATCGTGGGCGAAACCTCCCCAAGTACGACTAGCTTATTCACACCACGCAAAACTATCGCGAACAATGCCAATGTATTCTTTGGGATAGTCTATCTCAGACACAAGTATAGCCTCAGAAAATAGTGCATCGCCGAGTTCCATCCAGCGCGAAGTCCAAGAAAAGCAGGACAAGACAAGTTTCAAGCCAGGAGCCGATTGACGATAACAACCGAGAAGCAAATGATCAGAGAGCAGAGCAGAGCGGTGACAAGAGACGAATGGGCCCTCGGTATGGTCTGAACCGATGTGTTAGTTCCTATTTCTTCGTCGTCGAGTGACAACAGTCGCATCGGACGTCTGTAAATGGATGAGAAACACAAGAAAGATCCAGAGCGAAGGGAACTCGCCTTGGTGGAAACGTTGTTCTGCCCAGCAGCCTTCGTCTTCTAGAAATCTGGTTTGTTTGAGTACGCAAGCAGGGTCCCTCCACTTACCCTGTTCTTCTGGGGGCGTTCAGCATCATCGAAGGATGAGTCCCTCTTCACATCAGTCCCCTTGCTAGGACCCCCAAACCTGTCCCTTTTGCCCAAGGCGGTGATGACCGGCTCGTCGAATTCATCACCAGAGTCGACGACCTCGTCGGTTGCTTCTGGCGTCGAGCGGATGAGGCCCTTTCCTCTGGGCTTCATGGCGGTCCTTCTGGGCAATGCAGTGTGCTCTGGTTCCTGGGGGTGTACGATCCGGGTCGGAGTCCTCAAAGCTCTGTTTGTCATTCTCCCCACCTCCGATGCCCTGTTGGGCACTGGGGTTCCATCTCGATCGGGGACGGGTGGACTGCTAACTTGAGACGGGATATCTGGGTCATTTATGTGCTGTTTCTCCGTAGCCGAGGACTGGCCAGATATCTTTGCGTGCTTGTGAAGTCTTGTTATCATCTCCTCCAGCTGTTTTATCTTCATATCCCTGACTTCTATGACTTTCTCTCGCTATTGGGGATTGTTTTCGGCATCTTGCCAGACCGTTGACTAGCAAATCAACTCACCCTTATTATTTCATTCGACTTCATGTCTAACTGTTGTTCTTGAGCAATCCGCGCTTCTGCCCTGATGGTGCGGACTAAGCTCTTCTCTTTGTCAGTCTATGCGCATTCAGTCAAAAAACACGCAAACGAGACAGCGGGGAACCAACCAGATCACCGCTCTTGTATCTTTCCTCGATAGTGTCAAACTTGCGAGCCAATTCTTCCTTCTCGTTTTCCAGCCTAGCGGTATCTGCTCGGAGGGCTATCACTACGTCAGAATCCTCGATGGTGTCTTTAGGGGGGCTCGACGGGGGTGGGGGAGTGGCTTTAATCTCCTTAAGCTCGTGCTGGAGCTTCTCGATCTCGAGGGTGAGATCTTTGAGCTTTTTACTGCTCTCCTCAAGGGCGGTTTGAGTTTCCTTCGCAGTGGTCTCGAGGGAAAGCGATTTCTTCTCCTCCGCAGAAAGTTGCTGTTGGAAATTCGCCTCGGCTAAACGCGCCGAAATAATTTCACGTTCCCGACTCTCCGTCAGGCTACAGTTGTTGGCCTGTAACTCAGAACATCTGAGTTCGAGAGTAGATAACTGCATCTGTAGAACACCCCGCTCATTCTAGACCTCGTGAGTAGGCGGGATGAGCTGTAGATTAATGACTGCGACCACGTACCGACGCAGTCTTCTCGACATCAACGACGCGTTCCTAATCCGGCGTCAGAGAAACCACTCGTGTAAACCTCCATCGAAAAGCTCACCTGGAGTTCCGCATTTGTTTCTTTCGTGAGACGAAGGGTCACAGACTGGTCGTCAAATCGGTCCTGCAATGCCTGGTTTACCACAAAGTGATCAGTGTGAACCTTTCTTTATCAAGGCGGGTTTCGGTCCCCCACCTGTAAACGTGTGTTCGCTTGGGTAGCACTACAAGCGGGTGAGCACCTCGAACCCAAACCCAAAGCAAATGACTCACGATTCCCTGGAGCGCTCCAGGTCTGCCTCGAGGCTACTTACGCGGCTCTCCAGTCGCTTGACGCCCTCCTCAAAAGTGGCCTTCTCAACTTTCCTGGCTTCGGATACAACCTTTTCACGGGTTTGAGAGGTGCTGAGCTCTTTGAGGAGCTCGGAAACCTTCTGGTCGGATTTTACCAGGCTATGACCTATGATGACAATCGTCGGGGGTAAAGATACCACTGTGCGTACCTGGATGTTCTTTCATCGAGAGCCGACATGTTCTGTTCCAGGGAAGAACGAAGTGTTTTGATCTCGGCATTGAGATCAGACAGTTTCTCCTGGTTGACGAGAGCCCTTGTGGCCGCTATCAACCCATCGAAGACAGAAAAATGTTGGTTCACCTACTCCTCACGGATCGCCTTGGACTCGACAAGGTCTTTCTCGGCTTCTTCAATTCTGTCGACACAGTGAGACCTCTGTCCGCCACCTTCCTGACGACCTTGTCACAAACCTTTGTTGAGCATCCGCTAACTCTACTTCCAACCCGTCGGCATTCGTAAGGGCCTCGCGGAGTTCTTTCGTCACTGTTTTGACCTCTTTCGAGAGGTCTCTCGTGGTTTCACCTGGATCCAAGTCAATTCAGACCCGTGGGGATCGTATTCGGATAATCAATGCGCACTGGAAGCTCTCAGCTCAACAGTGAGACTCCCGATCGCTTGTCGGTCCTGTGCGAGAATGGCTTCCAGATCGGAAATCCTCGATCGGGCCTCGATGAGGTCTGAAGACAGCGTCGTTAACCTATCTCGAAGCATTGTGGTCACCTCTTGAGCTGAAATGATATCAGACCAATCGTTCTCTGGGCGGAGCATTGCTCACAGTTTTTGCAGTCAATTCTGAGCTCATCCATGAGCTCTTTCGCGTTTCTGTTCAGATGGTCTCCGTGAAGATACGGAGTAAGACCTGCTCGGAGAGATATCAGTGACCTTGACAGTCTGGGAAGATTCGAAGAATGACTGACTAGCGATAGTTTCATTGGCATTGATCCTCAAGTGCTTGATATCGGGAACCATCGACTGCACTTCGCGGACGTGCTCAGACCAAGAATCCGCATCTTCCTTCAAGGATTTGATAGAATTCCCCAGGTCTTCCAAACTCGAAGCAAGGGGTCAGCACATCACAGAGTAGGCTTGAACGTTGACATACATTGCTCCACTTCTCTCCTGACTTTCCTTCGCCACTTCCTTCACTTTCTTTAGTCTCCTGGAAAATTGGGAATTCTCTTCTTTCACGACTTCAAGCTGACCCTGTAACACTCCCAACTCATGTTTCTGCAGGTAGAATGGTCAGACAGGCCTGCAATGAAGTACCACAATCAGGTGCGACGTACCAACTCTTCGATTTCTGATTGAGCGTTCTTCATGTCGATGGTAAACTTCGACGCAACCATGTTAAGATCAAGTTCGGATGTTGTAACCGCCTCGCGTGAAGAATGTCTGCTTGGAGAGCGCTGTAGGTCCCGCGGTCCCCTTCGAATGTCATGATGGGAGGACGCGGGCTGAGAGAGTCTAGAAACAGATGGATTGGCCGCAGAAACTGTTTTGCAGCGGGGTGGATCGAATCAGGCGGATATATGCGTCAAGTTCGGGCACCGACTTACATCTAAACCCGATACCCCCCTCTCCGTCGTTCGGTTTCCCTGAACCACTGTGCGAAGACCTCTGGGCAGCTAAAATATCTGGGGAAGACAATTCCTCCTTCACAACGGACCTTCTCGTCATCAGACCGGAGTTGGGATCCTCTGGTATGCGAGGCAGCCTTGACCCATCCCCCTCTCTTGTCGGGGACAGCGATCTTCTGACGGAAAGAGAAGAGCTCAACCTAGAGGCATCGAAATGACGTGGGAGGGTAGATAAGGACCCCGAGGTATTTAAGCTGTATCGAGGGCTCGGCTGTGGGATCGACCGGTCGTCCCCTCCAATGCTCCGACTCGGCCAATTCCGTGAGTACGAAGAGAGTGGGCTGGAGCCCGCTTCAATACCACCTTGCTGAGATGACCTCTCCTGTTTGGGGGTGACACCCGGGGTGCGCTTGAAGGAAAAGTGTGCCTGGCCATAAAAGTTTGCGCTGGTCGGCTCAAAACACTGCTCCAGCACATACCATTGTCAAATAAGGGGCCCCGATGTGTAGGCCTGCCAAAATCCGGCTGTTTTCCAGTCGAGTACTCTTTTGATTAGCTCCAAACGATGAGAGCGATAGGAAGGTAAGTGGAAGAGCGGGAAAGGTTATCTCGGAGGACTTTCCCACGCACATGGCCACTCCGCATTGTCAAACTCACAAACGGCGATTGGCAGCCCTATCGGACGGTTTCCTTATCACCCGTCTATTCCCCCACGTCCTTGGAGGATCAACACACGAGTGCGATCCCACGAGAGTGTATCATGTCCTCCGCGTACAATGCTGCGACCTTGGTAGTCAGCTGATTGGTTGGTTCACGAGAAGAAGGTGGCGATGTACTAGTTTCCTGTGATTCATCAACAGGCATGGTTCACCCCGACATTACCGTGAGGGGATTCAGCGAATGAACCGGTGTCCTGGGGCAAGGGGTGCGAGGGGATATATAAAACTGGTTTTATTGTTATAGTTGTAAGGGAACAAAACTGGTAAATCTTGGACGGGTGCGCACAAAAACTAGGGGATCGATCGCAGAATAAAAGACTGGTGCTACTTACGAGAGGTAATACGTGCGGGTGAAGTTGGAGAGGCCACGACGCCACTGAACCGGGGCATCACGATAGAAGGTATAACGACGTCTAACGGGTAACATGTTCAGGAGAAATACATGCGGACGGCTTGTTTAGGGTTGATGGGCTGGAAGCGAGCCTTGAAGTTACTAAGGGTCGTCTGGGCATCCGCGACGCTCGATTCGTCGGAGAAGTTCAGGGCGCCCTCGGGGTCGTAGTGGTTTTTAGCGCGGGAACAAACAATATCCGCGTCTAAGGAGGTCTCAGCGGGCGGTCGTTTGGTGCAGTGGGTATTTCACTCACAGTATACGGGGGCTGGGATCGACACAGACCGGGTTGCACGAGCGTAAACGTGACACAGCGCGAAAGTGAGCATTTGCAATCCATCAGCCCTGAAACGAGTGATCAACACGATACGACGAGCAGGCGAGCACAGTGATCGATACTCACGAGAACCCATTGTCATCATGGAGTACGCTGTAGTGGGCTGGCCTGGACGTCCCAAGAAGCCCACCATGGCTTTGCAAATAGAAGTCGAACTCGGTGGGGTGAACTACATCGGTATCCACGACGGTGCCAGCTGGACAGTTCCCACTCCTATCCGCAACGTTTGGTGCTGGGAAGAACCGAACGTGGTGACGTTTTCCGACAATAATGACAGTGATTTTGGGATTTATTTTAGTGGCCTCGCAAGCCTCTGGAGGATCCTGAATGAGCGAAGGGCAAGCATCTGCAGAAATCGCCAGACAGACCTCGGATGAGAGGAAGTTCTTTCTCGAGAACCTGCTTGAATTGTCCTTCTGAGACTCCATCTCTGAAAAAGAGAATACGTTTCGGTGCTCGGTTGGTTTGCTTCTTCTCGACGTGGGTGCGATACTCCATGAACTTGTTGATCATGAGCTGCCGGGTGGTAAGTCAGCAAGATACCACGGTGATGAATACTCTGCGCTCGTTACCTCAGTCATCGCCTTCAAGTTTTCAACCATCTCGACGCGCCCTTCCTGAACCGATGAGGTGGCAATGTATTTTGCGCCCTCCGAGTCTACATTTGCCACAACAGACGCAAATGATGGGCGGCCATCCGATCCCCTGCATAGAACGGTGAGTCGCGCACAACCGCGGTGGCACCTAAGATACTCACGGAGCAGGATGGATGGTGTCACATCCCATGACCATGGTAGGGTTTTGGGGATCTGTTAAGAAGGATACCGACCGAGGATCGGGGATGGTGTTAATCCCGCCCAACTTGACGTTTATCTTGAGGCAGACGTTTGCAAAATACTGAGGTTTTGCGTGCCTGCACTTAAGGCTCTTCAAACATTGGGTCGCTACTCCGACCTAATGGGTCTTTAGTCAAGGAAAACGGACATGGGGGGAAGGTTGCCGCTCACACGAACGTCGCCGAAACTGTCGGGAAAGTTGAGCCAGTGTAGGGCAGGCGATGATCGGACACTTACTATTTGACGGCAGTATATATGTCGGCTGCTCCTTCCGGTAACACGACGACTAGAAGAGGAGGGGTTGGCCTCTTCTGTTGACTGAACTGGGCGCCAATGTTGAGTAGTTCCTACTCCACAGTAAGCGCACAATCGAGGGAGGAAGACGAGGAGATACTCACGCGAACAACACCGTTCTGGGGATTCGGGTAAAATACACTCGGGTTGGTGTCCTGCACCTGCATCCCGACTTGGCCGCACGCGGTAATCAGGTTTCTACCCATCTCCCTTGCATCCTCCTCGCTAAACCTTTGTCTTCGTTCGAAGACTACGATGGCGAAGGATTGAATGGGCATCGGCTTGTAGAACTTCTTGTCTACCCTATGGGGATATAAGAAACAAGCGAAATACAAGGGCCTTGTAGACACACATATTCCATGCCCCATCTCTCGGAGTCTAGGAAAAACGACGGTTATTGGGAGACGATTAAGTGAGGCTCACACTTACGACTGTCAGTTGCTTTGAACCCTGGCCGTACTTCAGCGTTGGGGGTTGTAATACTCGAGCCTGTAGCTGCAATGGTTGCACGTTCGGGGCTACCCTGAGGCCGAACTGCCTAACATACTCTGACTCGCCCCACTTTAGGATCTGGGGAGCAGTTTAGATGCCTTCGTAAACGGACAAAGGAAGTGAGACCGGTTACCCCAAGGCCATTTCTGATGCTGTTCAACCGATCATTAGGCTTCTTGGTGGAGAAGTCTAGCACATCCTTGGTCTTCTCTGGAGGCACCTGCTTGCGCATAATCTGCCCGGGGAGCACTTCACACACTTCTAAGGGAATCAGGGCACCACTTCCGACCTGACGAAGCTCATTAATGTGCAGGAACCGTAAAGCCAAGTCGACTTACCTCAACACATATGACGTCGGGAAATTGTAAGGCCCGTTTGTAGGTGTTTCTGAAGTACTGCGCAACGGTCATTTGCCCTCCCTCGCGGAGGGAAAAGGTGAGGTCATTAGCACCAGCGGGACTCAATTTCTTGACGATCCGTGCTCTAGTTTTGTCGGTAAGTCCCGTTTCCGGGTTTCTGGTAAAGATTCTGATCCCGGTGATGAATCGCTGGAGCCTGACTCGCTCGCGATCGGGCAAGCCTCTGCGCGGGGCCAACACATTTGGATCGGTTTTGCCGAAAAACTGCTTACAGAGATCCAGGAGGTTCCCAGGCTTATACATGACGCCCGTGGATATGTCGACGTTTATGAGCATGCGGCCGACTGCTGGGCGAATGGACTGGAAATATCCGCGCCAAAGCACAAGGCCACCGCCGATGTCCTTGGTCTCCCTGTCAGTAAAGAAAGAACGAACGTTGAACGCGTAATCAGGGTTCAAAGTAGGCTCCATCCTGATAACGACGTTCTTCATGGGTGGTGTCAGTCAACGACGATACAAGTAGGATGGTTGAGAAACGTACGAGGGCCTACAAAATGCGTCAGCGATGTAGAGAGAATTCTCCAAGAGTGAGACTCACAGTGATGGCCGTCAACACGGTGTTGTCGTGAGACTGTTGGCCTTTTAAGAACCGAGCAAGAGTCCTGCAAGGCGTTCGGTGATAGTTACAAACTTGATCTCACTGGTACTCACTCGGGATTGATCTCTGCGACCCTGGTCAACCTCACTTTGAGAGGCTTGGACTTTTCGTTAATAGGAGGGAAGGGGAACTACGGAGAGTTTCAGGTGACGAAGAGACGAGGTGAAAGGCTGCACGACCAACCTCCTTCGAATCGGTTTCACCGAGTGGAAGCCGCCTGGGGGCAAACATATTCTTTCTCCCGTCGTAGACAGCGCGGGGCGTAAAGACTTCGGGAGCTATAACGTTTTGCAATCGCTTGATCAACTCCATGTTAAACCGGAGGGGAAAGACTTTGTCGCCCGGCAAGATGACTTTTGAAAATCGCGTGTATTGTCAGCGCAAGTCGTGAAACAAAGTGACAGATACGTACCAACTACAAGGAAGAATGGATATAAGACTCAGAAAGCAGTCAAGTGAAAGAAGAAATGTGTTGATCATTACCATCGTAGTGGTGTATAATCCCTTCAGGTATGTCGCACTCAAAGTGATTGGTCGTGACAGAGATTGGTCTCCCTGTTTCGCCGCATCCTGGGCGCTTTACGCCGATGGTTTCAACATGTTTAGGGATGTTAAGAGGGCCTCTGGCCGGACCGCGACCTTGACCTTGAGTCCCGCCGCCGCGTCCACGGGCGCTGCCCTGCTGGCCTCTGGGATTTCCGCGTGGTGGTGCCATGACTGTGGGTGGGTATTTAGGGGATTAGAAGCAGGTGGAGGATCGGAAGTGGGTTGCGTTTGGTTGGTGGTTGGGTGAAAAGAAGGGAGGGGATGGGAACCGAGTGGTTTTATAGATTATCGATCAATTGAACTGCGAGGTCCCTGGACCCTCTGCCACACAACACCATCGCATTGGCCCAATACCATCGTTTCGCCATAGCGCACCCTGCCACGGTAAAAGTGTGAAAGAGAGAAACTTAGTCCAAGCAGTGGTGGTCAATCTCCCCTAGACATCTCCATGTTTTTACTCCGTGTATTTTGCCTTGTCTTTTTCTTTGTTTTCTCCCGTTTGTTCTGAGGCGGGGCCTATTGCATCCGAGCCACACCAGCCACACTCAGACCCCAGCCACGATCGAGTCACCGCAGATCCGCTGACAATGTCCCCCGGTTTTCTTCCTCTCCTCAGGGTGGAGGATAAGGAAATCGTATCCACCCTTAGCCGCCTTGGCCCACTCCTCGTCCCCTTCCAGGATCACTCCAACTATCAATTCCCTGCCTTATCAGAAATCTACCTTTTCGTTGATAATGAAACGGCACCTGATCCTGATCACATAATTTCTTTGCTCGATAGCGGCATTCAAAAGGTCGTCGTCCCAGTTTCCCTCGCGAAACAGCTCGCACCAACTGTCCCGAAACACCGCCTCCTCCTCCTGCTCGATGTCGCAAACGTTTCTGCGGTGACAGAAACGTTCAAAGACAGCGTCTCGGGAGTGCTCCTCAAAACCCCTACGCTTGATCCCGAGCTCATATCCTCCGTATCGAAATTCTTCTCCAAATCGTCCATCTTTGTCCTGCCCGCAAGCCAATGCCAGCCCTCACGTTCCTCAATTCGCGAAATCTCCAACGTTGGCGCCGCCCTCGTCATCGCCACGGACCAATTGTCCACGTCCGCTTCTACCGATCAGCGCCTGCACGTAGTAGACGCCTTTCTGGCGTCCATCACCTCTGATCGCGCTGATGGGCTCTTCCCCACCGTCGTATCTTCTTACACACAAGGAGATACCGTGCTTGGTCTAGTGTATTCCTCCACGGATTCCATCAAGGAATCCATTCTCACCGGGAAAGGTGTTTACCAATCAAGGAAACACGGCCTCTGGAGGAAAGGTGAAACCTCTGGGGCCGTGCAAGAGGTGGTCAAGATTCGTCTCGATTGTGACTCCGACGCCCTCCAATTTAGCGTCATCCAGCATGGCGAAGGATTCTGTCACCTCAATCGATCGTCTTGTTTTGGGGAACTCGCCGGTTTGGCCGCTCTCGAGAAGACATTACAAGCCAGGTTCGAGTCGGCTCCTGAGGGGTCCTACACCTCCCGGCTTTTCAACGACTCGGCTCTCCTCAGATCAAAAATCATGGAAGAGGCCGACGAGCTGTGTCAAGCTACATCCCGGGAAGAAGTCGCCTTCGAAGCAGCAGACCTTATTTACTTCGCCCTTACGCGATGTGTGGCTGGTGGAGTCAGCGTGGCCGATATTGAACGCTCCCTCGACGCCAAAGCGAAGAAGATCACCAGGAGAAAAGGCGACGCCAAACCTCAATGGGTCAGCGCCACACCAGAGGTCATCAAGCCCCTCCCACCCAAACCCCAATCGATACCCGCTCCTCCCCCACTCCCTCAGGAGGTCGAAATTGACCCCTTCGACCCTATCCGGATGCGCACATACGATCTCTCCCAAATCTCGCTCTCCCAACGTGCGGACCTCCTTCGTCGGCCCGTGCTCAGGTCATCAGAAATGATGGCCAAGGTCCAGCCCATCGTGGAGGAAGTCCGTCTCAAAGGCGACGCCGCGCTCTTAGACTTCACCGCAAAATTCGATAAGGTCAAGCTCCAGTCACCGTTACTCCTCCTCCGTACGCGCCCGATTTAATGGTTTTGAGCGATGAGGTTCGCGAGGCCATTGACAAGGCATACTCGAACATCTACAAGTTCCACAAGGCCCAAGCTAAAGACGATGCCCTTGTCGTCGAAACCATGCCGGGGGTCGTTTGTTCGCGGTTCGCTCGGCCGATCGCCAGGGTGGGATTGTACATCCCAGGAGGAACCGCGGTGCTACCGTCCACGGCTCTTATGCTCGGTATCCCCGCGCAGGTCGCGGGATGTCACCAAATAGTGTTCGCCACACCCCCCAGACGGGATGGCACCCTTTCTCCTGAAGTGGTTTACGTCGCTCACCTCATCGGGGCTTCTGCGATCCTCAAGGCTGGCGGCGCTCAAGCCATCGCAGCCTTGGCCTACGGCACGGAGAACGTTCCCAAAGTTGATAAAATTTTCGGACCCGGTAATCAATGGGTCACTGCCGCAAAGATGTTGGTACAGAACGATACGGATGCTTTGGTTTCTATCGACATGCCGGCTGGTCCCTCGGAAGTCCTGGTGTGTGGTTTGAGCTCTTTGTTTGGGGAGAGCTTGGGTTCACGTATGCCCCTAGGTCATCGCCGATGAAACCGCCAACCCTGCATTCGTCGCCGCGGATCTCCTTTCACAAGCTGAGCACGGCGTCGACTCCCAAGTCGTCCTCCTCACGGTCAACCTCCCCCAAGAAACCATCGCCAAAATCGAAGAGGAGGTAGACTCACAAGCACGGGCTCTCCCACGGGCAGACATCATGCGTCAATCCATCCCGAAGAGTCTCTTGGTTCAGACTCGATCAGTGAAAGAAGCGATTGACTTCAGTAACGATTACGCTCCCGAGCACCTAATATTGCATGTGCGTGACGCGAAGGACCTAGCAGAGGAGGTACAGAACGCTGGTAGCGTGTTCATTGGACCATACTCCCCAGAGAGGTGGGCCCACTCGCAGGAACTGTCTGTAGATTATTCTGACAATCATGGGCAGTTGTGGGGACTACGCCTCTGGTACGAATCACACGCTTCCAACAAACGGATACGCTCGCCAGTTCAGCGGGGTCAACACCCAGTCCTTCCAGAAACACATCACTTCCCAAGAGCTCACGAAAGACGGCTTGAAAGTTCTTGGACCTATCGTCGCCACACTAGCAGACGTCGAGGGGCTCGGCGCCCACGCGAATGCAGTCAGAATTCGCCTACGTGAATTGCAAGCATAGAGCCTAGCCTTACCAGGTCATCAAAAAATTTAGACACGCATCGAGGGCAGATTTAAGTGCGAGTGTAATATACTTCTACGATAATCCCAGTGGCAGAGCAAGTAGAAAGGGCGGATGTATGCGAGTACACGAATCGATTACGCTCAGTTAGTGCGGTAGAGAGCGCGACGAGCGACCTTGACAATAAGGGGCGTATCGGGGAAGGCCTGATCCTCAAGGTTTTTCGCGTACTGCATCGTAATGGTTAGGAGCTGCGTGGAAACGATTGGAACGTGGAACGTACAGGAGTGGGAACATCAGCACCAGTCACGCGCTCGACTGGGGCGTCCAGGTAGTCGAAGGCCTCGCTTTCGATGATCTGAGCACAAATCTCACTACCAACACCAAACATGGGGAAGCCACCCTCGACGATGACGAGCCTGTTGGTCTTCTTAACGGATGCCTTAATGGTATCGATATCGAGGGGACGAATGGAGCGGAGGTTGATAACTTCTGCCTTGATGCCCTCTTTTGCGAGCTCCTCAGCAGCTTCTAGGGAGTGAGTGACCATCTTGCTGTGGGCCACAAGGGTCACGTCGCTTCCTTCCCGCTCGATCTTAGCCTTTCCGATCGGGAGAAGGAACTCGTCGGACATGGCTTCGGAGGACATGGGGAAGCTGACACCATAAAGCATCTCATTCTCCAGGAAAACAACTGGGTTAGGATCCCGAATGGCAGCCTGATAGAACGGACGGGTGAGTTTCGAGACTTTTACCCGCAAGGGAGTAGCTTTTACCTTGAGAAGTCCCTTGCAGTCCTCCGCGCTCCAAGGGGAAAGGACCTTGAGACCGGGGATCGAGCCATACCAAGCGGCAAAATCCTGCGAGTGTTGAGCGCCGACACCGGCGGCGGCACCGTTAGGTCCACGGAAGACGACAGGGCAGGGAACATTTCCACCGGACATGTAATGTGTCTTGCCAGCAGAGTTGACGATCTGGTCGATGGCTTGCATGGCGAAGTTGAAAGTCATGAATTCACATCTATACAAGGCAAAATGAGACTCGTGGCAACAAGTACATGGCCTCGAGGACGTACATTGGCCGGAGACCAGCCAAAGCCGCGCCAGTTGCGATACCCGCGAAGCCCATCTCGGTGATCGGTGTGTCGATGACACGCTTCTCACCGAACTTGTCTAGCAGACCTTTGGTAACCTGTTCGGACATTTGAGTATATGAGGATCATGTCCGGGGAGTTTCGCGACCTTGTAAGCGCCGTTGTATCGGGCGACTTCCTCTCCCAGGACAAACACGTTCTCGTCGCGCAACATTTCCTCTTCCATAGCGGTATTCAGAGCGTCACGCACGGTCATCTGCGAGTCCGAGGCACTGACTTAGTACGAGAAAGTTTACGTCGCCTTGTTGGGGCACAGCGCACTAACCGTGTGACCAGTCTCTGAGGCATAACCGCGTGCGGCCAAAAAGGCGGCGCGAGAGAATTTTGAGGGCAGAGTAGGTGACCTGGCCTTGAGGAGAGTGGGAGCGACGCGAGAGAGAGCAGACCTGGTGGCCATGACAGAGGGTATCGGAATGAAAACACGTCGACTGGTGGGAACCACGAAACAGCGGGAGGGAATATGAGGCGGAACATTCCGGATGATTTTCCTTTGACATTCGATCCCTTCCGACCCTCATCGCGTTCCCTTCCACTGACATCAAATATGACCAGACCTGTGGTTATCGTAACCGGAGCTTCCAGGTTTGCTCATCCCAAAGAAATCTCAGAAAATTTTGCTGATTCTGTCAGCGTAGGGGCATCGGATTGGGCGCAATCAAGGCTCTCCTTACGGAATTCAACGCGATCGTTGGGGCAATATCCCGATCCAAGACCGCGGAACTAGTTCAGCTTGAGACAACCCACGGAGAATCCCTCAAGACATTCCAATGCGATATGTCTGTTAATCTTACAGATACACGGGAAACCTCTTGACCGTCATAGGGTCTAGTACAAACGAAACCACACTGACCGACGTGATCTCGACCTTTATCAAGGCCCATAATCGTCTTGATGGCCTGGTCCTGAACGCTGGTGTGCTCGAACCACTCGGCCCTATTGGCGACGAAACTGTACCTCTGGACGCGTGGAAATCTCACTTTGATGTCAACTTCTTCTCTTTGGTTCCCGCACTTCGAGCATCCTTGCCAGCGTTACGATCAACCCAAGGCAGGGTGGTTTTTGTGTCTTCTGGGGCTGCTACTGGTGGTATGGCCAGTTGGGGACCCTACAATGCCTCTAAAGCTGCCTTGAACTCGTTATGCAGGTATGTCGATTGGCCTTCGTCGGATGGTCAAGTAGCTAACCCACACCAGAACACTTGCCCAAGAAGAGCCGGATATCACTGCTATCGCCTTTCGCCCGGGCGTTGTAGACACCGCTGTTCGTACCCGATCTCTTTAGCCTCCAAGAATACAATTAATCTCGGGCCCTTTTTACAGATGCAGGCTACCCTTCGCAATTCTGCAGACAAAATGACTCCAACCGACCATCAAAGGTTCATCAAGGCGCACGCAGAAGGGTCTCTTGTGTCCCCCGAAGCTTCTGGTTACCTCATCGCGTCGCTGGTCCTTAAGGCGAAGAAGGAATTACATGGCCAATTCATTAGCAACACCGCCCCAGAGTTAGAAGAGTATCAGAAGAAATGAAATGACAGGGGATGTAGAAGTGATATTTAATGTTTACGTTTGTACGTTGCTACCTCAACTGAACACACCGTAAAAATCCGAATACAGGTGTAAATCCACTTTTGGAGAACAATATACCGAGGCCGGTGGGGCAAATTCCAGACGGTCCCTATTCGCTTCTGATACAAACCTCCAACATGAATGAACTTACTCGCATCGATGTTCACCACCACGCGTTCCCTCCTGAGTTACAGGCTTCGAAGGCGGCCGGTTCAGCAGTTCTAGGATGGAAAATGACCGCCGAGGGACGACATTGGTCTCTGGAAGTCAGCCTCGGCGCAATGGAGAAGCTTAAAATCGACAAAGCGATCTTATCTTTACCCCCGGGGTACCCTCCTGATCAGAAAGACGTTCGTGCGGCAAACGAGGAGTTAAAGAGGATGCGTGACCGATACCCCACGAGGTTCGGCTTCTGGGCCACACTTGGTGACCTAAGGAATACCAAAGGTGTGTATGCGCTCTCGTTGAACCATCTAACTATTTCGAGGGGTCTGGGGTCCTCATCCCCGCCACGGTGTGGCTGATTTCATCTCCTGTCCGGTCTTCTTATAGCTGTGATCGAAGAGATTAGATACGCATTTGACGTTCTCAAGGCGAACGGGGTTATTATTACCTCGTCATATGGCGAGGCACAAAACGCCGGTCAGCTGGGGTCATCGTGGGATACAATAATGCTTACCGATCCAACTCATTTCCTCCAATTTAGTGTACTTGGGAGACCGCATCTTTGACCCGGTCTGGGAGGAACTCGACAGACGCCGCGCAGCTGTCTTCCTGCACGGGGCCCAGACCCGCCCCGAACGACCAGACCCACATGATTTCCTCGGCGTGCCAATCGTCGAGGTTCCCCACGAAACTTTCAAAGCCGCCGCGTCCCTCGTGGTCTCGGGCAGAAAAAGGAAATACCCCAACGTCAATTTCGTCTTGGCGCATCTTGGAGGGAGCACGCCGTTCCTTGCACCCCGGGTCGCAGTCTTATCGAATTACATGGGAAGCGGGTTAACTCCGGAAGACATCCTGAACGATTTCAAGACGTTCTATTACGACACTGCGTTGAGTTCGCATGAATCCACTCTAACCGCCATGCAATCTTTCGTCGGTCCAAATAGGCTCGTATTTGGGACAGACTTCCCTGGTACGTTTGGTTCTGGCATCAACGAGCTAGTTGAGCACTGACCCTCGCGCATAGCCGTCTCAAAGGACATGGCTACCTGGTATACTAGACAGACGAGCCAATTTCACGCTGATCCGAGAGCACCAGTCTGGAGAGACAACATCTTGAAGATCCTCGCAAACATGGAATAATCCAGTTTTCACGGAACAAGCGGTCTGGAGAAGGCGCACCAACACCATCGAGACAAAATCGAAATTGCAACTGATTAGGGTATATGCAAAACAAACAACTGTACTGATTGAGAACGGATTAATCGAGAAAGTTCGCGAATGCAATTAATTCATGCAACATCCCTTGGGTGATGCCCTGGGGGTAGAAACTATGAAAAGGTTAAGGCGAGAATGGGGTGGAAAGTTCCTTATGCAACAGTCCAAACTCTGAAGGATACGGAGAGAATCGTTTACTAGGGTTCCTCAAGCCAGTCCATGATCTGTTTAAAAACGTCAGAACCACCGATAAATGCTTGACCGTGGGTGTGTTCGGGGGTATACAACAGGCCCTTCTTGACACCGTGGGACTTGAGATAACCGGCAACGCGCTATAGGGCAATGAAGTTACGTGTCCACCAGCAGAGACGAGCTAGAGATTCCACATACGTCGGAGTTTACAATGAAATCTTTACCACCTAGAACGAACATCGACTTTGATGGGTCTTTCCCGTGTGGGATTTCTTCATACCAGAGCGAATTTGCAGACCAATCGAAATGGCGGTGAAGGAAGTTTGCGATGCCGATTTCCGAACACACGAAATAATACATGAGCATTTCAAAGCCCTGAAACGAAGTGAGCAAAATCCGGCCAATTTTGAATCCATGCTCACGGTTTTGCGGATCTTGTAGAGAAAGTTGTAACAAACGTCGCCTTCCCATAAACAAAACGTCACTGGATCGACGAAACACGATCGGGAAATTAGGTGGGGGGACGCCTTGAGCATCCAAGCATGCGTGAACGAGCCACTAAGGGATAGTCAGACGACTGAACACAATTGTCGAATGCAACCGACTGACTTTGAATGACTGAGTACGGTCACGCCTGTCCTCGGGTCTCCGACCGTCACTTCATTACTTTCATCATCCTCCGGGACAAAACCGTATTCCCTCATGGCACCAAAGATACCTTCAACCATAGACCGTCTGTCGAGGGGCCGAACATACGTGGGGTGGAATATCCGCTGGCTAACGTGTGGGTGCAAGGGGATAAGCAACGGTCGGTCAGAGAACCTCTGCAAAAGCTTGATGATGAACACGCTGTAGTGAATGATACCAAGTCCGAGCCCATGGAGGAACACGATCGGTCGCGCCTTGGAGTCTGTGGGGTCCCAGTTCTCAGGGATGCGCACCATATACTCTACGTCCCCGTGTCGGCCGAACTCGACGCCCCAGTGGTGTTCCAAGAACCGATGCGCAAAAGTGTGACCAACTGCAACAAATGCATACCAAAGGAAGGGGCGGAATGAGATATGGATGTCGTCAACGGTGAGTAGCATCGGAGTCACGGCTGGGTTTGACCCCTCAGGTATCTTGCATCCAGATCGCTTCTCAACCAGTTTCACCGCTTCGTCGATGACTTGCCTGTGCGTAGTCGGCATTGACTCCGGCGACGGCATATGCACGTTGAATGTTGACCAGTAGAGCCATCGCTGTAGTTCATGCTTGTGGATCGCTGACCACGGAGCCTTCTTGAACCTTGATGGGTGTTTGAGAGGAGGTAGATCAATTGTATGAGCAACGCTTACCAAGTCCTCATATATGAGCGGAAATCCACAGCACGGGGATCATCGAAGGCGAGGTTCGTGATGAACTCAGTAGCACTTCCTGGATGATCATAGTCCAGCGTTTCGGCGTCGTAAGGACCATCCTCTGGCAAACCGGCCAGGCCTGACTGCAATACCCGGCGGAAAGCATCCTGTAAGTCGACGATGCCAGGGGGTTGGATAGGGGAGGGGCCCGAAACGAATTTCGCCAGATTATAGTGATAGACGCTAAATAAAACCTGGGTGTATGCGCCCTCGTGAGTTATTATCAGGCATCACATGCATGCCGAGAGTGGGACCGACCTCAGCTAGGGCGACCGCGAAGACAACATACTGCCTTGAGGTAAAGGCTCGGATAGAACCGGTGTAGAGAGAGTAGACGACATAACACCACGAGGCTGGTGTGACCGCGCAAAAAGGAATGACGAGGAGGACCAAGACGAGATAATATGAAATGGTTGGTCGTGTGGTCGGTGGAACTGCGTCAGACCCATCTTGATTATGAATTGCAGTGGATGGGTTGACCATATTTACAATAACATTAACGGGGGACTATCTTCTGCGAAATAATTAGTGGGGGTTTTGGTGTAAAGACCGTGCGAGGGCCGTCCTGGCAGGGCGTCAGAGTTGAGTTAAGAGGGTAAATGATCCGTTACGAATGAGTGTTCCACTTTACGGCGCACGCGCTGACCGAATACACCCGATCACAGGATTTTTGCACCCTCCTTTCCGTTTCTTGCCCTCTGCTCTCCACCATCCATTCTACAAATCATGCTCCGCAACGCCCTTGCTGGTTCTTCGAGGTCAATCCTCGCCCCCGGTGTAAGCCCAAATAATTCCATCCTCCTTGGAAGAGGTCCTGAGCGAGTATTATTTTCAGAGATCTGCCACAACCCTCGCTGCCGGTTTCCCGCGAGTAACACGCAGAGTATGGTTGACCACGACTTTAACACCAGCACCAGACTAACCTCGACATCCATATGTAGCTTCCGACCAAGTACGGGGGTGTTTATACCGTGAGTGACGATCTGCGTCGTCCCGCTACCGAAGACTTAATGTGGCATAGGTCACCTTGATTCCGGGCGACGGTATCGGAGCTGAAATTACCGACTCCGTCAAGGAGATCTTCGAACACGTTAACGCCCCCATCGAATGGGAGCAATACGATGTCTCCGGAATGTCCACCGCTGGAGAGGACCTTTTCCGACAAGCCATGGACAGCTTGAAGCGCAACCGTGTCGGTCTCAAAGGTCAGTTCAGCGAATGCCGCACTCATTCTGCAGGCCAGCAGCTCACCGGATCGCGGTTTGTAGGTATCCTATTCACTCCGATTTCCCAGGCGGGACATGTTTCATGGAACGTCGCCATGCGTCAACAACTTGACATTTATGCGTCGGTGGTCCTTTGCAAGTCTCTTCCTGGGTTCCCCACGCGTCACTCCGACGTCGACTTTGCTATCATACGTGAGAACACCGAAGGAGAGTACTCCGGCCTCGAGCACCAAAGTATTCCCGGCGTGGTCGAGAGTTTGAAAATCTCGACTCGTGCCAAGGCTGAGCGTATCGTCCGGTTTGCCTTCGATTTCGCCTTGAAGAACAACCGCAAGGTGAGTTTTAGCCAACACCACTGAGTCCACTGACCGCTCATGTCCTCGGGCAGAAAGTTACATGCGTCCACAAGGCCAACATCATGAAACTTGGTGACGGTTTGTTCCTCAATACCTTCCGTCGTGTTGCCGAGGAGTACCAGTCTTCCGGTATTGTGTACAACGACATGATCGTCGATAACACGTACGTCTTGAACATCGGCTCCCTCGTTTTCACGCTTACACTATTCCCAACAGTTCCATGCAGTTGGTGGCTAAACCCCAACAGTTCGACGTCATGGTTATGCCCAACCTCTACGGCGCCATCGTCTCCAACATTGGTGCTGCCCTAGTCGGTGGACCTGGCATTGTCCCAGGGTGCAACGTTGGATCTGTATGTTCTAGCATATACGTCCGCAATCCCAGCGCTAAATTCGTTGACACGCTCTAGGAATATGCTCTTTTCGAGCCGGGCTGCCGACATGTCGCCAGCGATATCATGGGAACAAATAGGGCTAACCCTGCCGCAATGATCCTTTCCGCCACCATGATGCTCAGGCACCTTGGGTAAGCCCCCTCATCTATCAGCTTCCGTCAATCAAATTCAACTCTTCTGCTCCAACTATTTCCAGACTCGACTCGATTGCCAACCAAATCGCATCTGCCACCTTTGATGTTATCAACGCAGGAAAGGTCCGAACTGCCGACGTGGGTGGTACGTAACATCTGGCAACTTCTTTTCACTCTCCTTTTTGTCTGACGTTTCTGGGGCTATTAGGTTCTGCCACCACCTCTGAATTCACTGCAGAAATTATCAAAAACCTCAATTAGGCCACACTCGTTTCACATCTTTCTGCCTCTCTGCCCATACCCGGACCCTCGCCGCGCTACAGGACGGACACGAAATCTAATCTCGAATACAGGGACAAAAAGTTGGGTTGTTTTGGGTCAAGCCCTCCCTAGATGACATCGATATCATAGACTTGTTAAGGCGCGTGTAGTGTACATGGACCCTTCCCTGAATGTGTACAGTATGTACATGGAAGGGCGTTTATCTATTCATACCCGTGTGTCATTCGCTGAACAGTTCGTCCTCGTCAAGCTCGCCTGTGTTGTCGACCCGTGGTTTCCTCGACAGAGGTTCCCCACCTTCCTCGAACTTGGGGATGTGACGAATGGTGGGCAAGGGTTTCGCGTTCTCATTAACGCTGGAAGCCACGTTCTCCCCCTCTCCATTCGCCTTCACCTTCCGTAACTTTAAAATGACCTCGCACGGTACCTTTCCTCGTTTCCCCCACCCGCTCTTCCCAGGTTCGATATCCGGCCTGAAACTACAATACAACGAAAAGCCCTTCTGGTTCAGTTCTTCCGGGTCGTAGGATTCAGCTAGCAGCCTCATTGCGCCCAATATGTAAGGAGTCGTTTGTTTCATGGAGCTTGTGACGTATTTGTATGCATTGAGCGGCGGTACTTCTTTCCCGGAAGATAAAGCTCTCCATTGTGATCGGTCGTATGAGAGTTGGGAGCGATATAAAGGGATCCTACGCCGGATGAGGCAGGTGAAAACTCGTTCAATGGTAACTTTTTGCGTGCGTTCATCAAGCAACTTACCGACGACCCATGAGGCCCACGTACGGTTGGGCTCCGTCCGTAGATAACTGGGCTTCTTTACCTTTGCCGGGACTGTATACGCCAATCGATAGCCCTTTTGAGACCGCGTTCATATCCGTGTATACAAATGCTGTCCCGCGAGATTGCAAAATTAGCGTTATCGATAGGCCGCCTGAGGATCGCCTCACCGATGCTCAGAGCTTCCTCCCTTTCAAACCCCAATCGCTCAGCGACGATCGCCGCCCACGCGGTCATGATAGGGGCTCGATTGATGACCGTGCCTTTTATCTTTAGGAGGTCCTCGTCGAGGATCTCTTTGAAGTCAAAGTTTCCGCACTTGGCGCTCTCCATTTCTTCGGGAGGTCGATCGGGGAGTTCGTTATCGTCCACGGTGCTCCGTTTCCGTTTCAGGGGAGATGTAGATCCCGAGGAAGAGGGTTTAAGTGGCTGGGTGCACCCAGGGCCAGGGAGTTAACCATCTGATTCCGTATCGTCCTGATAGGGCGGAAGCCAACGCACCGTGGCTTTGGGAGTGCCTAGACCTGAGGCTGACCCCATAGACTTGATATCTCCGACCTTGGGATGCACACTCGATCGCATTTCAGTGGGACTGGCAGTCTTGGTGCTGGTAACCGCCCAGTCGGCTTTCTTGAACGCTACCAAGCTTAGCCGCCTCAAGTCTTTCTCTTCGATTCCGAGCGATTTAAGAGAAAAATCGGTCAGCCCAGCCAACGCGGCTCGCGTGTGATGGGTCTTGTAGCTTCACCATAAGTCAGCTTCCCAGCCAGATCCATAGAGCGAGGACAGACATCTTCGATGCGATTTGTATGGCCTTTGTATGAGGAATCTTATTGGATGTCAGCTGCATGAGAAACTCCGGTAACGAAATCTTGTCGAACGAGGACATCGTCGCAGCGCGTCAAGGGCAAAAGTAATCTGACTCAGGAGAGCGATAGCTCCGCCGGACATATCCGTCATCGTACCGCAGGCTTGCGACAAGATATGATAACAACTTCGATTCCACGTCGAACCTCCATGATAAGTGTATACAATGGTTTAACTGTGTCGCCCACAAAAGGCTTGTAATTACGAGAATAAGTTGACCCCCACCCACATTCCGGGGCTGGGCAAAGAAATAATCTAAAGAATCTAAGCGTTGGTGACGGTGGTCTCAACGATAATGCCAGTGACACGGTAAGGGTCTGAGAATCGCCCGCGGTTAAACCAGAGTATTTAGTGGTAAAGAGTGAATGAGGCTCACCGATGTTGGAGGCGGGACGCCTGTCCTCCAGATAACCATAACCCTTAGCAGCGACGTGACGGGGAATACGGATAGAAGCACCACGGTTGGCGACACCTGAGGAGAAAGTGCCGATGTGACCGGTTTCATGACGACCGGTGAGACGCATGTCGTTGTCGTCTCCGTAGACGGCGATGTGTTCGTCGTGCTTCTGAGCAAGCTTTTCGATAGCAGCCTCGATATGCTTCATACCACCCTCTACACGCATGGGAGCAGTGCTGTAGTTGGTGTGGCAACCACTACCGTTCCAGTCACCGGCCAAAGGCTTGGGGTGGAAGGAGACCTTGATGCCCCACTGTTCGGCGAGACGGATGAGGAGGTAGCGGGCCATCCAGAGGTGGTCACCCATTTCGATACCCTCGCATGGGCCGACTTGGAACTCCCACTGGGCAGGCATGACCTCGGCGTTGACACCGCTGATCTTAATACCAGCGTACAAGCAGACCCGGTAGTGAGCCTCAATCAAGTCACGTGCATACACCTTTCCAGCGCCTAGATCAACGAGTCAGATCTGTGGGGAGTTAGACCTGAGAAAATTCGCACGAACCAGCACCGCAGTAGTAGGGACCCTGGGGACCAGGGAAACCGCCCTTTGGCCAACCGAATGGGGTGCCATCGGCGTCGAATAAAGTGTACTCTTGCTCAAGTCCGAACCAGGGCTCCAGGTCCTTGGCAAGCTCCATAACCTTAGCGGCATGGTGACGGTGGTTGGTCTTGTTGGGAGTACCGTCGTTGTTGTAGCACTCGGCGAGGACGAGGATGTTGTCACCACCACGGAAGGGGTCCTTGAAGATGGCAGCTGGCCTCAAGTAGACATCAGAGTTGCCACCGGGGGCCTGGTTGGTGGAAGATCCATCGAAATCCCAAACACGCAATTGGCCGATGTCGGTGACTTTTTTGTCAACGGTCTGCAAGACGATGGTCAGACGACACGTTGGCAGGCCCAAGCGAACGAAAACTCACGCAGGTCTTGGAACGGAGACCGCCGTCACCGTCAACCCAAACGTCTGCATACACGATCAGCTTCGGAGTTAAAGATGAAGGGGGGACAGTGAAGCATACATTCGGCCTGGACTTTTTCACCCTGTGGGAGAGAGAGGTATGGGGCCAAGAGTTCGGGACGGTAAGCGTAGGCCATTGAGACAAATGTGGCGCAGAGTAGATGAGGGTTGGGGATGAGGATAGAGATAATTTCTGGGAACCGTCCACGGCTTTATAGGATTGACAAGCCTATACCGGTGGGGGCCGGTCCGTGGAGTGAAACGTGTCTTCAAAAGGGAATTGTTTCCCGTTATGTCAACCAGTGCTAACCCCGCTCCGCCCTCCCTATCGCAAAATATCCGGATCACTGCAGCCAGAAAATCTATTCATCTAACCCTTACGATACAGCCTTTGCCGTTTTGCGATTTTTCACAGCCTTCCTCCGCATACCTCCCGCTCGCCCCGTTGCCATCCGGCGTGCCTTTTTGCTGGAGGAGCTGTCGTACCCACCTGTTTCTGATCCGCTGTCTTCCGGGCTCGTGTTATCGGCCGTCTCTTTTTCCCCAGATTTTTCACGTCTCCAAACGATTGAACCAAACCATCGGAAAAGTCCAACAAACCAGGTGTTGTTCAGCGAGGCAGGGGTCGCGCTTGAAGCATCTAAAAGGATGAGTTCTCCGTCCTCCGCCTAGAGGGAAAAAATGAGAATAACAAATTTCCGGTCCGACCCCGTATGCTTACTATGTAGACGTTCTCTCCCTCCACTACCATGTCGATCATTTTCCCAGGGAGCGCATTACCGTCTTCGTCGAACCGAATTCTTCCGCCCAAGTTAACTCTGACCTAGTGCGTTGGCACACGATACCACCGTGATCATCTCGTCAGCGCTGTCATGCCACCCAAAGTCCAGATCGCACTTACCTTCTTTTGGCCCTCTGGAGGCACCAATCGATTTCCCCACGCTGTTGTTCTCGCATCGTGTCTGATCCTTTCGATCCGTTCTACATCTTTGGCGTAATTCAGCTTCTGGACCATATATTGCAACCCCGTCGTGAGAATGACCAGGAACGTCATGACCGTCTGCGTTGTATGGTAAATTTTCCGTTGATGATAGATTAACGACACGAAAGGATGAATGCACAAGGAAGATCGTCGGGTAGAAACATGCACTCACCCCAATCCCAGGTCGAAATCTCGCGTAGTAATACCCGGTGCCCCTCCACTTGGGGACCCCATTCTTGTAGAAAAAGTCGTACCTGATTCAAGGCAACGCGTGTAAGGGATCTACCGCTGTTGATCGCACGGGAGCCTCACGATCACAGTGCTTACCTTTTCCGGGAGTCCGGATTTCTGAGAATTGCCGCGATGACACCAAGCCGTGCGAACCTCTCTTGAATACCAATGACCCCTGGATTCTTGTCCGGGCTAGCGGCCACACCACAAGTGTTAGTCCCCTTGAATGAGATCAGAACAGCGGAACAGATTCACGTACTGCAGATGTATACTTTTCTTTCGGTACGCCTTGGAAATCTCAGCCGTAGTCGCCGATGACGGCACATCTAACCACGAATAGAATGTGGTCCCTTTGCCTGCAAAACCACCAAAACGGCGTGAACGACCTGCGTGGTATGAAAGAACCACGGGGACCTGCCTTCCGCCTTCTCCACAGCGGTCACGAGGTCAAAGATCTCATAATCTGCCTACGGGGAACCGCAAAGGTCGTTAGGTCCCGCATGACGTCTCTTTCGGGCAATTCCCGCTCCACGCACTTTTTCCCATCTATACGGGTTCATGTGCATTGTGAGTGTCCAACAGGCCAGACCGGGAAAACTCGTGGGGACTTACGCTAACACACACGTTGCCATCACCACTAACCAGAGGAACAAGTAATGAGGCCTCATGGCCTTCGTCGTGGTCTGCCGTCTTTGCCTGGGTATGATGACGGTTTGTGGTGAGTGACGTTGAAACGTTGAGGTTTCGCCAAAGCGCTCAAGCGCGCCGATCATGAAATCAGAGTCACGTGACCCAAAACTTCCCTCACCTTCCCCCCGTCGTTCAAGATCTTGGGGGTATGGCTCCCCGTAAGGCATGCCTGGTCTGTGGATCTCGACAATGGCATCGAGCACCGGGAACGGGATATGTTACGTGTAGTGAAGGACACGTTTTGGAGGTGCGCTGAGCGATGAATTGCGCTTGCACCGACTTACTCGGCCTTTGTTGTCAAAGAACTACAGAACGGAAGCAAGAATCTTGGATGAGTTTGGTCCGCATGTCCTTCAGAAGAGAACACTGAAGGCCGGTCGCAAGAAGAAGGAAAAGAAGAGCAACGCAGATCCTCGACGTAAGTCGTTTAACCTTAGCGCATTGGAATGTTGCATTTCACAGCTTTGGCCCGTGGTTAGTGTACCACGGTGATAGAGCTCGTTATCACTACTTCCAGTGTCTTCAAGTCGTGCTACGGTACCAAATCAAGGCGCTGACTAACTTGTGGAAGCTACCTCCAGAGTTCGAGGTCCGTTCGCGTTTGCTGGTTCACTGGGCCGTCTCCGATCCCTAGCAGATAGTCTGTCGGGATATTTGGGCTCTCCATCTCAGCACCCTCCCGCGTGCGATCCCACCAGAACCCCTTCTGCACAAGGAAGATGGGGAGTCCGAGCCCCCCTCCCCGCCCAAGCGTTCCTCCGAACGAGAACTCGCACACCCAGACGTCAAGGGTGACGGATCTGATTCCGAATCCATAGGTCCATCGTCCTCAGAAGAGGAAGATGATCCCGAACTCGAAGCCCTACTAGAACAACTTTCTGCCTCCTCCGAGGATGGCGATCCCGACCTCTCGTCCGCCCCCATCGAACATGCTCACCCAACCCGGAAAGCACGGGGCACATTTGAGCTCCCGGCTAATAATATCGCCGTGCTAATTCTGGCTTGTTGGACTTTACGCATTCCTATCATCTTTCGGGATTTTACACAGTGAGTGAACGATCATAACATCCGAATTCGGAGAAGGTTTATGTCCGACTCAAAACCATAAATTCCGTAAATCCACGCAGGATCATCGATCTTTACGATTTGCCGTACTTGAATGTCGTCACCCTGATTCCGCCAGACATGAGGCTCCACTTGACGAAGCACAAGATACAAGCGCTGAGCCCCCACGTCCGTTCTTTCCGGTCTGAATTGCTAGGCTTGGCTGACAAACCTTGCACAAACTTAGTTCCCGCCACGGCCGAGATTACTTCATATTTTGTCCTCTCGCTTGGCGAAGCGGATGTTCGCTAACTACCGTATCCTTACGCCCGAAGCAAACGCCGCTCCAATCTTATGGAGGGCGGTTAGGGCACTCGGTGGCTCGGGTGCGTCTCAATTCATCGGCCGGGATCTTATCGGAGTAATCGAACTTTTGTCAGCCGTGCTGTACACGATGTCCAAGAAGCTCGCGGAGATATTATCGTTGCCATTAGTCATGCACAACATCTCTGCACCGAGGCTGAGGTTTCTAAAACAAAACGACCCGAAGGTGCATAAATCAGATAACGTGCCCCCAGAGGTGGTATTCATATCCACGGCGATCGTTGTTATCAAGCTGGTCTATGGGCTAGACGGTCGCACCCGGTACGCCCCCTGTGCGAAGAACTCGGATTATTGATAATCATACAGTGCCAGAACTCCTTCTCGCCCCGGAGACCCAGCCCATGCCTTCCCGAAGTTGGACGAATATATTGCGCTATTGAAGCGATTGAATGAGGAAGATGACCGGTCGATTGATAACGTACTTTCATCTTTGACAGAGACGTACGGTGTACCCCTTTACCGTTCAATTCGCCGCTTACTATTGAGATTCTAGGCACGTACAGGAGCTTTCAATAGATGAATTGGACGAGTTCCTGGATTTTTGTGCAGAAAAGGCCCTGGCCAACGTTGAAGGTGGGAATGGCTCTATTGACGGTCCCTGCGGTATTCAACGAAGGCTGATGGCACCTGTGATTCAGATGTCAACCAACTCGCGGAAGAATATTACCCGGTTGTACCTTCCCCGCCTTCAACCAAAGAGGAACGTCGCGCACGCCTTGTAAACCGACGGGTAAACCCATCACCTCAGCTTCCAGCCCAGGATCTTGTAGAATCACCTTTCACAGAAGGCACCTTAAGCGCTGCCCTCCGTCCTGGGGAATCCTACAAAATCTACCAAGCCCATGACGTGCTCGGAACCGTGTTTGAGGAATATGCTCTCATCGTCGAGCGTGCTGCGCATTGGTGTGGCATCGAAGACGAAACGATATACGCGGTCGTAGAACGCTTCGAGAGACGTTTCCTGAGATGGAAGAAGAAGAAAGACAAGCTTGGGAAAGATCAAGTCGTAGGATCGGAGTCAGAGGCGGAGGACGGCGAAGAAGCGGAGGAGTGACAAGAATTGACAAGCGTCTGTGAGTGCATGCTCCGCGTGGATGCTCAGGACAGTGGATGATTTGAGCAGAGGCGAGAACGCCTTTGTCCGCGGCAAGTTGATCGGCCACACTGACCCTCCGTCTTCCAGCCTCGACCCCGATCTGTCAGTGGCCTTCGGGCGATACACGTTAGATTGGTTTTGTATTCTTGGCGATCCCCAGGAGCCGACTTTGCCCTGCGCCCGGTCCCTCGGCTTAGAAACGGTGTATAGCACGTGTCCGCAAACGGAGGGCTAAGTAGGGTTCATTTCCGGTGAGTGGTGCTAGGATCAACCATGCATCAGTATGGAAGGCGGCTTGTTCATTAATCGAAGGCCAGGGCCAGGGATACATGGGGAGTTAGGCTGTTTCAGGTCGGGTCACAGGCCGCCATGCTGGTGTGATCTCCTGCTATTTTAGGTCCAGCTGGAGTTTGAGTCTCCGGCTAGATAAGAACATTGTGTGCCTCGAACTGTGAGTTGGAGTCATAGGCTCATCAGCACGTGTGGGTCTGAGAAAGGTCATGGGATCCAATCTCTGCATAATCCAGGGTCACGTTTCGGGACTGGAGGCGTTTGATGTAATCTTCCGACAGGCCATAGGGTTCGCTGCTATGCTTGCGCCGGACTGAACGTGGTGATAGCGTACTTGATGCATGATGTGTATGTGGTGTATGATGGCCCGAAGACATACGGTCGTAGGGTGGACGTTGAGCGGAACGGCCTTTCCAGACCCTTCTTGCGATCAAGTGCACAGATCAAGTGGCAGTTGAGGCTGTAAGTTTCGGTCAACGGGGGCCGTTGGTTTTTTTTTTTTCACGTCAGGTACTTAGGGGGTCAAGAAGTTCCGCATCACTGGGCGCCGGCCTTCGAAGCCGAGAGACGCATAGTTTAGGGTTTGTCTTTAACCTACACCCGTGATAAGTGGCGGGGTTGTGGAAGCCGCTACAACTTTTGACCGAATGCAATCCACGGTACTATTCAACGAGGTTGGGTGCGGAGGTCCTTGTTTCGGCGTCTTGGCGAGTTGGAGCCTTGAATTGCGGCCTCCGGCCACCAGAGGTTCTAAGGAACCCGATCACATATCAGTTTCCCACGACTGCTCGTCTTCCCATCCGCAAATAGCATGATGTGAGGCCCAGCGCCAGCTCTCCGAGGCACGATCTTCGGTGATCCATGCGAGACATTGTTGAGTGAAGCTGTGCATTCGGGCTTGTGATTAGGAGAGGCTTTTGAAGGCGGCCGAACGCTCTGGGGTAAGGTTATGTGGATGACAACAAACATTCCAATAGGGGGCGCCAAAGGACTAAAGCGAGGAAGACACGCTCCCGGGACACTTCGGCCGCTTGTGGCGCGGATCAAGATCTTAGTTCCAAGTCACCAGGAGGATTACCTATGTGAACGCTGTTTACTGTGACAATGCCGCAGCCGGGCTGATTCGATGATTATCACCAAACTCCGACTGCCCGGCATTCACGAGTTTCGCTTTCGTCCCTCAAGGTCTCGGACCTCAGACTTCATTTTCCCGTCTAAATTTTTCGCATCTGTTTCGACCACGCTCGCTTTCCACGACGGTTGCTTACGCTTACGGGTGAGACTGATAGCAACGAGTGGCGGTGTCACGTTGTTGTCATTTTTTTTTGGCGCGTGTGAGTTCGCGGCGGACGTCATCCGAGGTCATCCCTGACGAGGAGCGAACGTGCCGCGTCTTGATCTGCCTCGCCATGCGCAGGATTGCCAAGTTGCGCGGGCACACGTTAGATGTAACACTAACTCTAAGAAGGGAAGGGACAAATAATACACGAGTGCCGACCGTCAATACAATTTTTTTAATTTTCCTTCCCGTTCGCACCGTAAGATGCGTGAGTGCTGTGACGGGAGAGGTGGCCGACTGCCGGCAACTGATTTCTTCCTCTCTCTTTATTCTATATTCAACCTCAGTGAATCCCCTCCTCCCTCTCCTTCTTTTCTTCCTCCATCTTCCGCCTACCCCCACCGCCTAGCCTATGCGTTAGCTTCCCCTTCGTTCTCCCTTTAAAATGCGTCGTTTCGCCGCCCTCTTCAAACGCAATGACATGTCAAGTTCCACGACTGTTTCTTCCACCTCCTCAGATGAAACAAGGCCTCCACAGACGGCTAAGCAACCTTCGGTCAAGAAACCATCTCGGTTTTTGAGGAGTTTGTCCGTAAAGGCAATCAAACAAGCCGCTATTCGGGAGCCACCTCCCCCCTTTCCACAGCCTCCGCTTCAGGCGTCTTCGTTTTCAACATCTTCCACAGACTCGCCTACCCCTGCTACACCCGACGATGATTCCGAATTTGCTGGGCCCCGCAGGAACTCTAATCAGTGGCCCGAAAGGAAATTGGCCATGCCACCCCCTGTCGTAGGTGGTTCGCTGGGCTGGGATCCCCGCCAGAACTCCTTCCAGAGCCTCCCGGCAATCCCAACAGTAACTAAGTCTCTTGACTCTGAAGAACTGGACGACGGGTCCTCGACCACCTCCTCTTCACCTTCGGTTTCACCCCCTTTGTCGGTTTCCCCTCTCAAGTCCCTCCACTCCTTTACGACCAACGCGCTTGCACCTGCCTTTTCTGCGCCTCCTCTGCTGTACCTCCCAAACGTACCATTGTTCCCCAGATCCGCAAACCTCGTTTCCTCTCTTCACCATCAGGAAACGGTGGCCTCAATGTTCCTCAGAACCCGAATGTTACGTCGCCTCGAACGCCGTGATTTAACCGTTTCGGACGAGCGATCCATTGCATCCTTCACGTCAAACCGCTCTTTACCCGCCACATCACAACCCCCCGTGTCCAGATTAGACGACGGTCCGGTCTGTGATCTTAAACGGGTTAGCAATATCAGCCAGGGATTGAAACGGTGGATCTCGCGCCCATGTTTCGAGGATCGGATGTCTGTCTACATTCCCGGACCTTCGGGGCGCTCTGATGATGTTATCCTGCATCACGTTTCTGGCGGTGCTTTTGGTGTTGCAGCCCTTGAAGTTTCACAGTCTATCGAAGTCTTGGCTGGATACAACGTGGCGGAACAGTCGGAAACCCCTTGGCTTCCTACTTTGTCATCGTCGTCAACAACCGATTTCCAGCTAACGAAGTCAGGTAAGCGCCATAATTCATTTTGTGTCATGCTGTGAATTATTAAACAAACGCAGCCTCCTCTACAGGCTCCGTTATAACAGTACAGACGCGGAATCAACCCTACAGAGCCGATCCATCCCCGCCACAGACTGAGACCGACCTTCCTTCTCTAGATCGAACAAAGGCTCTCAAACCCAAACAACCCGCCCTTCAGTCTTCGCTCTCCTCGACGTCATTGTCTCCTGTTCCATCCGGAAACGTCGCTGCTCGCACAAAACGCGCCCGATCGAGCGTCAGATTTGACGTGGACGAGAAGCAAGACAAGGATGAACATGTGCCTCTCGGACATATCATGCGGATCAAACGAGGAAGGGAAGAACGGGCCAAGTTTCTGGAACTGCAAAAGGAGCGGAGGGTCTTCGAGGAGGAGCGGCAAAAGCACGAGGCGGAGAAAAAGAAGTGGGAGCAGGAGAAACGGGCCTGGGAGACTGAGAAGAAGGCTGCTGAAGATGAGAAGAAGAAGAGGCTTTACCAGCAAGAAGTCATCGCTGCACGTAAGCGACGGGAGAGCCAGATGTTCAAGGTCGGCTCCCAGTCGGCTGATTCCCAAGACATCGAGCCCCAGCCCAGTCGGAGGATAGGAAGCTATTCTCGTCCGGCATACGATACGCTCCAGCGACAAAGCTTAGACGGATCTTCCCCGGCAGTCTCGCATCCGCCCTCGAGGAATGATTCTTCCAACAGCTTGCGAGGAACCTCGAAACCACAGTCTGTGGCTTCCATTCCGCCTCCTTCCGCACACTCCTCGAATACGGACGAAGACGCTTCGAAGATAACAGCACGGCCGACTTCGATGTATCAAGGGACTCCTCCCCCGTTACCGATGCCAATGCAACCTTTCGGTTATCCTTGGGGAATGCCCGTCATGCCGCAAATGCAGATGCAGATGGTTCCTCAGATGCCCTACTATGCGATGGACAACATGCCACTCTTACCTCCAACAGCTCCCTTCATGATGCAACAAACAGGCGATCGGAGGCGCTCTACCTCGAGTTCCCCTAACAGGAGCTCGACTTCATTAGGGAAGTCGGCCAGCCAGAGCGTGGATAAGTTACCGCTGAGCCAGGGACCCTCTTCGTCACGGCGTCCCACAGGGCACCAGAGGAGTTCGAGCGGAGGGTCTTCGAATCAGTTCGGAAACGGACAACGGTCGAATCAGGGATCCGTTAATAGCAGCCGAAGATCGTCGGGAATTGCGAATGACCCAAACCAGTGGAGGGATCCAGCGAGGTCAAGACCGCCATTACCCCAGAGCATTTCCCAGAGACATGGATCTTGGGTTGTTCCTTCACCCGTGCCTCAGATGCGACACAATACGGTGTCTTAGCGCCCCATTCTCAGCCCTCGTAGCGGGGAAGCCTACCTATCTCTGCTCATTTCCCGTCATCCCTCATTTGACCATGGGCTGCATATTCTACACCCGGCCTTTTTAGACCTACCTTAATCGTATCACACTCCAAACACCCCACATTCTTTTAGTCCTCTCTATCCATACGTATCTCCCTTGGTCACTAGATTCGTCCTTCCCAACCACACTTCTTCTCTCCGTTCCAACTGCATCTCGCAACATTCATGAAGGCCACTTTCCCGGGCAATCTTCTTGGCTTTGATCTGCGGACTTCCTTGGACCCCTTTTTGTCCTTCCAGGTTTGGACATCTTTACGCTTGCCGTCCCATCTCTCTATGACGCTTTCTTATTCCTTCTCAGCACCTCGAGTTTTTTTCTTTGCAAGAACTGTGTAACATCGATCGTCAACAACCCCATAAACTTTTCGCATATATCATGACTCAATGTGTAATCCCCCCTCCCAATCCTTCCCTTTCCCACTCATTCTGTCCCTTCATACCACGAACTTCGCATGCTCGTGGCCATATCCAGTTTTCCGACCCTGTTTCTTCTCTATCCACAAAACCCTGTTGGGTGTGGGCGCCGATTCTCACTTCGATCTGTCTTCCACGCCGTTGCATTGTTTCTATGTTTTTATTAAATTTTGTTTATTATTATCTTCTCTCCCCATCACCTCCATCCTAGGGTTGGTTTTCCCGTCGATAGCTCTTGCTTTCTTGTACGTTTCAGTCGTAGCCCACCATGCATAATGTCTCTTTTTGTTAGGGTACAGATGCTTTTTACTTCCGAGTTATCCCCTCGTCCTCCCCCCAGCCCATGGAGTTTGTCTGGTATATTGCAGATAGCAGTACAGTATATGCACAAAACACTTCTGGTGCTCCTCACCATTGATTCCTTCTTTTTACCTTGGTTATTCATCGGAAGAAACTTCCCCGCAAAGATTTTGAGGGTTCGGACGCTCTCGTTACATAAATTAGCTCAAACTCATGATAATTTGATATTCGTCGTGTGGGGCCTAACGCCGGCGAAGCAGTAAGACTGGAGTAGTATAGGGTCGGATAGATAGTGGGGGTGTCGCAGTGGGAAGGTAAGGGTGTGGGTGGTACAGAAGGAGAGCAGGCAAGTAGATGAGAGTCTGCGCGTAAGATGACAGGAGTAGATAAAGGGGGAATGCTGATCATATACCTCCCCACGGCCCACGTATTCGTCGAGCGAGCTGAATGTCGCGTTGCATGATCGTGACACGCTTTGCGTGGATCGCGCAAAGGTTCCTGAGCCGATTCCGTTAGGTTAGGTCAAGTTCAGAGCCTGGGGTTGAGACTTACGCGTCTTCGAACAGATGGACGAGGTATGTTTCTGCGGCTTCTTGGAGGGCGAGGATGGCCGAACTCTGCCACCGTAATCCGACTTCTGTGTAATCGTTCACTTGTGTCGTCATGTCCTGTGCAACTTCTCGGACCTATGAGAGGGAACCGGCGCAGAATCAGAGTTCGAAACTCCACTGGGGCAACTTGAGGGACGTACGAGTCGCGAAAACGGGAGTTTTCGAATGAGGAGGTCCGTGCTTCGTTGGTATTTTCTGATTTCGCGAAGGGCGACAGTTCCGGGCCTGAACCTCTTCTTCTTCCTAGGTTTCGCAGCTTGACCCAATCAGCCCCCCCGCCCGCAGATTGAGTTGGTTCAATGACCGTGTTCTATAACACTCACTTTCATCGCCTCCTTTTCCGCCTCCCCAAGCAGACTGAACACCAGATGTTCTTCGGGAGGAGGGACCAGCGGAACCGGCAGCTGGTAACCTCTTTCCGACGGGGACGCCACCTGTGCTCTTCCTGGCTGTCGCCTTCCGTTTGGTAGGCGGGTCGTCAATATCGGACTCGGTCAAAGACGGTGAAGCCTTTCGTTTATTGGTCGTCTTCGTTGGTGCCATCTTGGCTCAAAACTCAGAGAAAATGGGTGTCGCGTGGGAGAAGAAGAGCGTGATCAAAAATAAGTATGAGGAGAGGTAGATCGGTGATCGGGGAGCGAGATATTTAACAGACAAAGGCTCGGAACGGGGGGGGTGATGGGGGAGGGTGGACGCGACGTTTGTTCAACAAACGCGTATTTGGTCACGTGAGACTTTGTTTCAGAGTGATCGTAATCTCGGTACGGAGATGAATGGTCTTGTGGCCGGAGTGTGGCCACAGCGTCCTACCTGTATATAAGAGGAGACCGCTCCTTCTTATTCCCCAGCCACACGTTGTGCCATCGTGTCGCCATGCCTGTTGCCACCTCTGACGATACCGCCCCCGAGGGTTACACAACCGTTCATGGATACTACAGGTTCACCGATATCTTCTACGAATGGTGCGCACCTTCCGAGGGCCTTTTGGTTCATGGCCTTTAGGACCAGCTGAAAACAAACTACGATTATTAGGAGTCGTGCTTTGACTGATTGCGATCTTCAAGAAGTTCGAAACGTGAAGGCGTTTATCGCGTACGATGCCATCGTAGATCCTGAGCATCCTCTCGCCGTTGAGGACGGCGGGTTCAAAATGTATCTTGGTGAGACTCTTCTCCCCTGTTTGTATCGCCCTCGCATGCGCTGGTTTCTGACACAATCGCGACCTTTTAGGTACCCTTCCCAACGGAGAGAAGAGGCTGATGTTCAGCTCAGCTCAGATCGAGTATATCCAGTACTGGTTGCACGCAATGAAACTCACGAGAGAGCCGATCGCGCTCCCTTCATCGGAATACCTCATCCAAGAGAAGGACCTCCAGCACGTCTCTTCGGTCGTCTACAAAAGCGGTCAAGAATTCAAGAAAGCGCAAAAGGTACGTTCCCCAAAAGCCACGCGCAAGGATAGGGAAGGCCGAGTTTGAGGGGGTTTTTTCTGCAGGTCCTCGAGAAGAACAACAAGAAACTCAAAGGGACTTCGACTCTCCTCGGCACACGTCGCTTGAACTTCGATCGAGCCAGGTCCTTCTGGCTGGACAAGCGTGGCGCGTGGCTTGCTATAGATTTCGAAGATTGGGACCGCGAACACACTGTCCTCCTCGAGTTTGGATACAGCTGGGTCCAATGGCGCGACGGTCAGAAGATCGAAGATAGGGGCCACTTGATCGTCAAAGAACACAAGAAATATTTCAATACCTACGTCCCGAACTACCGCGAGGTGGGTGTGACAAGTCAGAATTGCGAAACCTTCGCGCGTCTCACATGTAAGGGGGTCCTGTAGCATTACAACTTTGGGACGAGCGAGGAAGTCTCGAGAGCAGAGTTCAAACAGAAGATCAACGATCTCATAACCGACTTATCTCAAGACCAACCTTTGTTCCTCATTTTTCATGATTATCGCGGAGATATCGAGTACGTGCCATTCGAGCGCAACAGCAACTCGGATTTTTGACTTTTTTGACGGTTAGACACCTCCAATCGAAAGCCATCCAGGCACCGATAAGCGGATTCACCACCGTTATACCAGAGTTGGTCCCAAGCAGAGGCATCTTCGTGCTCGACACCAGGGAGCTCTTCAGCGCCCTCGAGGGAGAAAGCTTCGTGAACCACAGCAAGCTCGAGAGAGTGTGCAGACTCCTTGGCTTCAAACCCGAGTATCTGCACAATGCTGGCAACGACGCTCATGTGCGCCCATTCTTTCTTCATCTCGAATGCGTTTTTGACGTCGCATGTGGATTAGTACACTATGCTTGTGGCCGCAGAGATGATCTCCAACGAAGAAGTTGATACCCAGCGCGAAAGGAGATGGCCTGGAAGGACAAGCACCACAGGCGTAGGAGGAGGCCCCGGAGTCCGCGTCCAGTTCAACCAGTGGGAGGAAGAGAGCGATATCTCTGATACCGAAGGAATCCTGGGCGGTTGGGCACGAGCTGGCAACGTGCCAACTTAGGGGTTTTGTCAGAATCAATAGCACATCACATTAACATATGACACCATTACTGTAACCGTTCGGAACGAGTAACCCCAACATTTTAAATGACTCTCATACGTTCGCCCCGCCCAACCCATCATGCTGGGCGTTCTAGTTCTTCTTTGCACCCTCGTCGTCGTCCTCGTCGTCGGACCTATCGTCATCAGGGTTGCCCGTAAAGACCGCACTGCAGGCCAACGTCAGGTTAGTTCAAACGCAAACGTGGCCTCACGTACCGATAAGCGATCCTTAAGATCAAGAAATACCAAAAGATGTTGAGGCAGAGCAGGAGGAGCAGAGGGATGAAAATCTGGTATCTTATCCACCATGCGAGCCAGACTCCTTTTTCTGGTGCCCACTGCATGGTCTCGGCCCTAAGCGCAACGAAGTTAAGATGCATTCGTGGATAAAGTGATGAGGTGACGCACGGAATCATGTCAAACTCGAACCAAACAGACCACAGCATATTCGAGTTTAGGTAAATCCTGAAGTACGTCCAAACTACGATGAGACCGGCGAAAACGACAGTCTTGGCAACCTCGCGCTGCATATAATTGAGGAGCTTGGAGAACTTGGAAACGCGAGAGAACATCGGTTGCCATCCGCTGGGAGGTGACTCAGGCGAAGTACTCACGGCAAGAATCGTATCTGGAAAGTCCATGCTTAGGAAGACTGCGTTTCCCATCAAGGTCATGCTAACGAGGTAGCTCCACCTAGAAAACCAGGTGAGTGACCTCAGGAAAATGAGCCCGTCATTTCAAAAATTACCCGATGAGCCAGATAGTAACAAAGTGGTGGCACACGAGCTCGTAGTAGTCCTTCCGCGGTTTCTCGAGACCAAGAACAAGCACGAGGAGTTGTTGAGTCCAGAAGGATGCTTGCATAAGATAATACATCTTGAGCTGAGGCTTCATCTGCCAGTGAGGATAACCTAATGCATAAACCGGTGGTTAGAAAAGAACATTTCCACCAGTTTGCCCCGACCTATCCAGAATGGCTTGGTGTTGTACCAGTACGTCGGCAGTTGTTCCATGATGAGCTGCAATCGTTGAGATCTCGCGACAGGTTCACATGCGGAACAGACTCACGTATCCCCAGACAGACATCGCGCCCCAATAGACGATAGCATAACCCTGCTCGCCGAATCTATCGAGCTTTGATCTCTTGATTCCGTACCATCGCGCGAAGGGCCGGAAGACGTGTAGAATGAATATCTGGCGCAAGAACGAAAAGACGACGACGTATGAAGCGATGAATACGAGGTCTAGATAACTCTTGGCATATCGAGGGTCCTGAGTGGATGATGACTCGATGGGATGCGAAATGAAGATGAGGGGGGTGAAAGGGTTGGGCGATCCTGGCGCTACGTGAGGAGTAATGATCTCCCAGTTTATGTATAATGCAACGACGGCTGCGATTATCTTGAATGAGGAAGCTGTCCGAGACGTGAATATACGCGACGGGAGGATGGGTTAAAATCAAACGCACCTGGTCGAACAACCCAGCGAAGAGACTTGATGTCAGACCAGAATCCCTCCTCCTGTGGTTTGCGGATGGTCGGTGACCGGGGTGGGGAGCCAATGGGAGTACCGCCAAATGGTCTAACGACGAGTTGAGTAATCCAACCAATAGCGAGAACGAGGACAGCTCGTACGTCTGAGTCTGGAAGGGTCCAGTAAGGTGATGAGCTGGATCGGTCCTGTGACAAAGCGTAAGCACCTGAATGGGAACGTCAACAAAATAAAATTATAAACGCGGACTCGATTCTCTCTAGCTGGTCCTTTATGGATCCAGCTCTGGCCCTCTGTTTGTTTATCCGTTTGGTGGCCATGCGGGAGGGGGAGCGACGTGGGCGTGAGCGTGAGGTTCGGCTTGATCTCGCTAAGCGTCACTCTTGAGCGCCGCGGTGATTACATGACATCCTCCCCCTCTCCTCGCTCTGTACTCGAGACTGGGTTTCAGGCCAGCGATGATCCGCAACTATCCTAATCAACTCCTTTATCGTTGGACGATTTGGTCCCAATCGTTGACGGCCGCGATGTCGACGGGTCCCGGTCCCTCCAAAAGGGTAGGGATTCCAAACCTCCAGGGCCGCAGATGCACCCGACCGCTCTCGCACGATTCAGACGCTTCTGCCGAACCTCCGGCCTCGAACACTCCAATTCATGCGTCAAAACGCCGGTCCAAGGTGCAGAAGAAAAATCCAAAGCCCAAACCTACGCTTTCATCCTCTCTACGCATTCAGACGATTACTTCCGCTTCCAAAATACAAAACACAAGTGGGAGTGCCACCGTCGAACCCCCGAGAATCACACCAAAAGCCGTTTGTACCAAAGGCTCCAGTCAAATATACTATCGATCACGCAGAGCTCGGACACCCCAAAGGGCACGATCGTAGAGTAATTATGAGTATCCAAACACTCTATCCTGACCCTTGAAAATTAAGGGACCCAAAGAGAACACCCTAAGCTACCTATATTAAAATCTAGGGTACGGCTGGAGGAATGTGGATGGAGTTATTTACATCCAAAGTCAAAACGAGAGTTCGGACACTTGTGTGACAAATTCTGGCTGGAAGGTAACGAAAGGTCACACGGATCAGTTAATGCCGCGTTCAAACTCAGCAACGCCGAGAAACTGCCGGCCTAGGAAATAAACCAGGTTTTCGCGCAATGAACCTGAAACCGGACACCCTCGTTTGATTCCCATCAATTTCTGGATCGGATGTATTAACGCGTGCGGGTAGAGTACGAGCGTGCTATACATGGTATTAATCCGTAATTAGGGATGGGGGCATTAGAAATTATTATCCATAGGCTGCCTTGCGCTTTTCGTCAATTAAGCTGGGCCAGACGAGTCAAATGGGGATGGCTGAATCGGTGGGTGGACGTGCGGCAAATGAACGGGTGGTGGACTTTCCGATCAAATAAAAAAGCCAAACCCATGCTCGGGTTTGCCGGCGGAGTTCGAATAATCCTTCCCAAAGAGGGATGTCTGGACAGCCTGTTGTCACGCCCAAACCACCTTATCCTTTAACTCGTTCGTAGGCCCATTCCTTGCATATAACCCTCCGAAAATTTGTTTGACTGGGAGATCACATGCAATATTGATTGTTTCATAAGTGCCAAGTGTTCCGGATGGGTGTAGAATTAACCTGGACAGATTCTGTGCCAAAATCCACGAATTTTGAGACATATTGGCCCCGGGAGCCCCAAGCACATAGAATAAAATAAATCTAACTTGGTATATCTTTTACCGACGTACACTACTATACTGGTGAATATTTTTGGTGAGGCAGGATAAGTTTTGCGTGAGATACGACCGGGTGTCCGAACTCTCGACGCGTCCGGGCACTACGTGATCGATAGTACGCATCAACTCAGACATCTGTGAGCTCCATGCTCGTTGTTTTCCGCACGCAATTGGCCTTCGGTAACGTAAAATACGTTCCCACAGTCTGGTGTTCCGGTGCTCAAAATACCTCCGGCGCAATCCTTAGTCGATATTTCAGTCCGACAGGTATTTGATCATTTTGAAACCATTCATTCATTTCCTCTCACCGACAAGCCCAGGCGAGATTGAAATCACTCTACGATCAGTTCGTGATCTTGTATCACAATATACTACCGACGAACCCCATCATTGTGAGGGAACACTCTCTCAGACAAGAACAAGAAGTCTACGAAAGATCTAACAAGCTCACTTACAGTAATGTATTGCAAGTCTCCACGGAAATCCGAAGATATTTCGTTCAATGCACATTGTAGGCTGTAATGTGTGCCATTACATCTCTCAAGAGGCGGGGGAAACCTCAGTCCGCCGGAGATCCAACAGTCGGGACGGAGGGTGACCTCACAAACGTGCTACAATCGCTTCAGCTGACGGTTTCCCACCTCCTACCGTACCTCCTTTCAAAAGAGGAAATGGCCACTCGGGGATATGTGGTTGACATTCCTGAAGGACCAGGAGGAGACAAACCGAACGAGGAGGGTGGGGTGATCAAATGTCACCGATGCCAACTGCCGAGGAAAGTTCTGCATGTGGATGGTGCTGGGGTGTGTGTATACCACTGGGGTCGAATTCGCCCCACTAAGAAAGCCGGCGGTAGGGCACAGCAACGCGGAAATTTTCTGGTTGCACACCCACTGATGCTGCTTATCGCAGGCAAGAAAGTAGGACGGTACACATGCTGTTCGGCCCTGCCCATTCCAGGAAGAGGTTGTGTTCGCGGCCCACACGTCTTTCGCGAATCTAATCCTGCGGATTTGCACAAGAGACACGCCTTCACGTACACCCGTCCCCCAGACAGTTCACGACCGGTTAAAACGCTCGGTGTTGCGGCTCTGGATTGTGAGATGATTTACACGACGGGTGGCTTGAGTGTCGCGCGCGTGTCCGTAGTTGGCGTGGATGGAAGGGCGGTTTTTGATGAATACGTGAAGATGGATGAAGGCGTGCACGTCATGCAAGTCTCCCTCTTGCCTCCCATTTGCCCTTGTTCTGACGACGTCGCGGCCTTACAGAGATTTCAACACCCGGTTCTCGGGCATCACACCAGCGATTTATTCCAGATTTGCTCTGCGACCTCTTGTAGAGATCCGGAGATCATTGGACGAACTCATCAGCTCAGAAACGATCCTGGTAGGACACTCCCTTGAGCACGACCTCAAGTCACTGCGGATGATTCACCTCCGGAATGTCGACACCGCCGTTGTCTTCCGCCGCCCTACTGGGCCGCAGTACGGAACGGCTCTGCGAGATTTGTACGTTCCAATGACGCCATTTTTGCGGAATGCATCGTGTGCCTCAATGTTTTTGCAGGGTCACAGAATACCTCGGAAGGGCCATTCAGACCGGTAGCGCTAAAGTCGGTCACTCGTCCTTGGAAGACTCGGTTGCGACCTTCGATCTCTTGAAATGGCACATAATAAACCAACCGTCTCCGTCTCCCGCTGCTTTCATTGCCGCATCCGCTTCTGCATCCACATCTCAGTTTTAAGAGTAGTCCTCCTGGGAAAGCCGGGCCCACTCATCCCGGAATTTCCTCGTGCCAAATCTTGCTACGAAAGGCTTTAAATGTACTATAGGCGGTATGGTATGTTGTAGGATCTGGAAGTCTGTTTGACATCTGTACTATTATGTGTTTTCGTGTATCTCTGTGCACCTCCTCAAAAGCATTGAAATGTCAGGCTTTACGACCGCCTGTTCCACTGACGAGGCCTTAATTAACGTGACGGCGATCAAGCGAACTGTTATTTGGGAGCCGAGGCGCCTTCATCATCAGCATCTTCCACAGACCTCCACAGATTCGCCTGCCCCGACGCCCCCTCCCCCTCCGAATCCCCTTAACTTGATGCTGTATTCCGGCCCAGCATCGATCCGGAAGTATCCCAATTGATTTCTCCATCCCCTAGACCTGGCTCGATTGCTGACGGTTCCGAGACGCGTTCGAGGACTGGCCGCGATGTTCACGAGCCTCGGACTCTTCAAAAAGACAAGATGCCCCGACATTCAGAACTGCAAACGCACCACTTGCCTGTTCTCGCACAATACAGGTATTTCCGCTGAACCACCGGCTCTGAACATCCCAGTCCATGCCCCGAAACCGCAGCCTCAGGTGCAGAAGGAAAAGCCTACGCCCACCCCTTCATCTTCTTCACGAACCCAGACGATCCCCTCGAAACGATCCGCTTCCGAGCTACAGAACGCAAACGGGCTTTCTACCGTCGGACCCCCAAGGAAGACGTCGAAAGTCGGTTCCACCAAGAACTCTACGCCGATACCCACATCAACCCAGACATCTGTGAGTTCTACTCCCCCCCCCCCCATTTCTCCGCACCGCGATTAGCGTCCGGGAACGCTCAGTCCGTTCCCACAGTCTGGCGTGCCTGTGCTCAAAATACCTCCGGCTCAATCCTTAGTCGCAATTCCAGTCCGACAGGTATTTGACCATTTCCAACTCATCAATTCGTTTCCCTCCCGAGTGTATCCTCTCACTTACACAGTCCAGGCGATGTTGAAATCACTCTACGATCACTTCGCGGTGTTATATCGCAAGATACTACCGGCGAACCCCACCATCGCGAGCGAACACTCCCTCAGGCAAGAGCAAGAAGTCTACAACAAATCTAACAAGCTCACTTATCGTAATGTATTGCGCACGTTCTTGGAAACCCGGAGCTGTTTCGTTGATAGCAGATTACAGGCTGTAATTTCTAGCATCGCATCTCTAAAGAGGCGAGAGGTGCCTCAGTCTGTTGGAGACCCAACGGTGGGGACAGAGGGCGACCTTGCTGCGCGGATAGAAGCCAAGAAGGCAATACAATCGCTTCAGCTGGCGGTTTCCCACCTCCTACCGTACCTCCTTTCAAAAGAGGAAATGGTCACTTGGGGATATGTAGTTGACATTCCCGAAGGACCAGGAGGAAATAAACCGAGCGAAGAGGGCGGCGTAATGAAATGTGAACGATGCAAACATCCGAGGCAAGTTCGTCGTATGGAGGAGGCTGAGGAGTGCGTGTACCACTGGGGTCGACTCCTCTCCAAGAAAGTCGGCGGTAGGGCACAACAGCACGGTTTGATCGTACGCCCACTCACACTGCTTATCGTAGGCGAGAAAGTAAGGCAGTACACATGCTGCTCAGCCCTATCAACTACAGAAGATGGTTGCGTTCGTGGCCCGCACGTCTTCTACGAATCCGATCCCGTGGATCTGCACAAGAGACACGCCTTCACACACACCCGCCCCCCAGATCCTTCACAACCGGGCAAGACGCTCGGCGTTGCGGCTCTGGACTGTGAGATGATTTACACGACGGGTGGGATGCGCGTAGCGCGAGTGTCCATAGTCGACGGGGATGGAAAGGAGGTTTTTGATAAGCACGTGAAGATGGATGAAGGCGTACACGTCATGTAGGGCTCCTTCTTGCCTCTTTTCTTGTTCTGACAACGTTGCGGCCTTATAGAGATTTCAACACCCGGTTCTCGGGTGTCACACCAGAGATCTACTCCGCATCCGCTCTACAACCTCTTGCAGAAATCCGGAGATCATTAGACGAGCTCATCAGCTCAGAGACCATCCTGATAGGGCACGCTCTGGAGAACGACCTGAAGACGTTACGGATGATTCACTTCCGGAACGTCGATACTGCCGTTATATTCCGCCACCCTGCTGGTCCGCCGTACAGACGGGCACTGCGAGATTTGTATGTTACTTCTCCGATGACGACAGTGTGTATCATCTCACTCATTCTGTTTAGGGTGAAAGAATACCTTGGAAAGGCTATTCAGACGGGTGGCGCTAACGTCGGTCACTCGTCCTTGGAAGACTCGATCGCGACCCTCGATCTCGTGAAATGGCACGTAATAAACAAACCACCTCCACCTCCGATGCGAACCGCAAAACCCACACCAGCGGCCATTGCTTCCACTTCCGAGACACCGGCTCCGATTGTTGCATCCACCTCTACTTCCACGGACACATTTACGCCAACGGCAACACCGATGCCGTTCTGGAGTCAGGAGAGACAAAGAGCACCACCAACAGCGGACGATATTCCATTCTGACCCGCTCGGCGAGGGGGGAATCTACCAGGCTGTAAAGTAGACGTGGAGCCCGGGCGCTTGCGCACATTCTCTTGACCGGGCTATGTTTCTGGGTGAAGTAGCATCGCGCCTTTTGTATATCGCGATCTCGGTGGCAAGTAAAAAGCGACGAGTCTCGAGAACCTCAACCGCGAGATAAATGGAAGCTGTTTGGATTACAACAATGAGGACATTGATCGTAGAAATTGCCCGGTTCCAGTTTCCCCCCTCCTATGACCCACCGGACAGGAAGTTCGCTGAGGATTTTTGGAGGCAATTAGGAATCGAAGCTGAACGGGAGGTGAGGGACGTACCACTTCTTGAACCGAGTCGTGCGAGTGTATCTTCGCTGTTTTCTTGGTCTTCTATGCTATCCGATTGCGTGACCTGTATCGAGAACGGATGAAGGGCATGAGCGGGACCGAGGACGATTTGTGCACTCACCACGCGAAGGACGGACTTCTTTGATGATTCTTGGAGCTCGCCGGCGATGATCAACTCGTCCAAAACCGAGTACGCTTTCTGGAAGTTGAAGATCCTAGGGGTAGGTCAGGACGCGGGGGGTCGACGGACGGGCTGACTTGTTGTGCTCACAGGTCGAGTTCGCACACCTGCAAGAAAAAGAGATGGGTTTGGAGCGGGCGAGGGAGGGAGCGTTCGGGTACTCACGTTTCCGAAATACCGATCGAGGACTTCGACGTAGCGGTGGACGATCTCGAGCGTCGCCAGTTCGTTGTCTGTCGCTGAGATCCCACACACGAAGAAAAGGGAAGCGTATCGCCTGTAGACGACCTTGGTATCTTGGAAGGATACATCAGCACGATCTCAAAGTCGAGGTACCACGCAAAAGCTTGAGAGAGGGGGGGGGGGCAAACGGCACCTTTGTACTCCAAGAAGTTACACATCTTTGTTCGCCTCGCGAGCACGAGCTGGGTGACGTCCTTGACGATCTTGCCCTTGACCTTTAGGGACATGGTCGTGAACCATTTTTGTAGCCTGACTTTGCCTTTTTGGGGCGAGGAGGAGCGTTCAGTACGGTCTTTGGAGGATGAGAGAGTTTGGACTGTATCGGGCGGTACCTTGTCGAGATACGAGGAGGATGTAGTTGATCATTCGAAATCGTGTGTGCGCTCTGGGTTGAGAGCCTTGACGCCGCTTCCGGGCCTTCGATCTCGATCAGTGTTTCCGAATACTATCGGCGTCGTATCGGGGGACAGCGAATGGAGACGACACAGGTACGAGGACTGCTGCTAGCACAAGAAACGTGGGTATATCTAATACAAGCAAGAAGACTATTCTCAACGGTGGCTCGTACAGCCGGTGTCAGATCATAAGCTCCCCATCCCAGCACACGTTCGAGCGTGGACAAGACGTCGTGATGATTCCTCTCTCCCAATCTTCCCCACATCGGATGCCAGGCTTGCGAGAGAAAGAATCACCGACCAAACTTGAGGAGATAGAACGTACGGGCGCAAACGTCGGGGTGTCTCGAAGGTTCTAAGAGTTCCCCCGCGAGAACGAGTTCATCCGGGAAGACAAGGTTTGTTAGGTTCACGACCAAGATTTGTGATTGACACACAGCGTATGCAATCTTGAAATTGAAGATTCCAGCGACCACGGGTTTGAATGACCGGGATTTACGGGAGAACACGAATGGACGACCGGGCTTATATATCAAGCTCGGTGACCTGGAACACGATAATACAGCGCCAGAAAGGAGCGAAGAGCTCACGTTCCCAAAGTGCTCGCTGAGGCACTCCAGACCTCGAGCGTGTTCAACTCCGGCCGCGCGCCGGACACGAAATACAGAGAGGCGTAACGGCGATAGATCGCCCAGAATTTGAACGGATCAAGACGAGGGGAGTTGGATTGCTGAGTAACGTCTCGTGCGATTCTCCCCTACCCTTGATGGCATCGTAACGGACGATTCGGGCAGCCTGAGCTTCCCTACCTCGACTCAACGACTCGCCTCTTCTATCGCGCACCTTACTGGGTGAGACACGAGAAGGATCCAGCCCATCATCGAGGCTGTTGCCCAAAACGGAGACGGTGCCTAGACGGAGGTACCTTTATCTGAAAAAGGTGATGGAGATCCTTCATCTAGTCCCGCCCACAGTCCGGCGATTGCCTCAGCCACAACGGCGCTTCTCGCAGTCTTCGTGACTTCGTCTGATGCAATAAATCAGAAAGGCTTGAACGGGGAACACTTTGATACCGGCAAGTTTAACCGCCTTGTACTGAATTTTACTTTGGCATGGTGACAAGTCCATAAAAAATACTTCGAGGAGGGAGAATTCCCACTGGAATCAAAGTTCTGCATCCGTCTTCCTTCCCATGCTCGTGCCTTCGGTGCTTTTCCTTACTGCTGGGCCCGATTGGCGATCTGCGGTTAGAGAGGACGGGAACGGAGGCGCTGTTCTTTGGCGAATAGCCTCGGACCCGTGAGCCACAACAAACGCGTGTCTATTTTGGCTTCTCCCTGAAGTGGCAATGGCTTGCACAGGTTCCGGTGCTCCGCCGCATCCAGACTGCCAACGGGGATTTACCGTAACCTCAGAGACCGACGGCGACCACCCTCCATCGCTTCGTGGTGATTCTCTCTCTCTCTCCATATTCCTCCGCTCTGCCAAGGTATCCTAAAGAAGCTTAATAACACTGGAACTCCGGATCGGTCGAGCCTCCCTTCTCTATTAACGCAACATTGATATCCATCCCTCCCCCCACTGCATCCTTTAGGCGGTGAGCGGGTAAGTACGTCCAAATGTTCAGATTCCCATTCCATCAACTGACGTACACCCTCGAACCCCGGGACACTAGAACCGCGTACTTTATAAGAACAAACCCCACTCGCCTCCCAGATGTCGGTTTTCGCAAAGTCCAATTCCCCCAACTGGCTCTCCTCCTCCGAGGCGCATCTGCAATCCTCAGTCTATCAACCAGAATCCAACTACTACTATGCGGTCAGCCTCATCAGAGACCTCGAGCAGTAGCTCCTCCAGCTCTCCTCCTCCCGCTCGCCGCTCCCGCGCCAGTACGATGAGCTTATCCGTCTCTGCCGTCTCGACCACCCGCGGCACGATCTCTCGCATGTCCAGTTCCGAATCATCCGTCGGCTCAGAATCAACCCCGACCCCACGGCACCAGCGACAAAAAAAACGGGTGATCCAGCTCGTGTTCCCATACGCACCCGCCGTGGTCTCAGACGTGAGCATCCGTAACCCACAACCCCAACTCATCGGGGAAGCGCAACCGTTGATGACAGCTCACTTCTCCCCTGTCCATCTGACCAGCCATACAAAATCGCATCAGAAGCAGAACCTCTAAAATCAATGCCCCTTTGCCTCGTTCCAAACGACGCCACCCGTCAACTCCCCCCGATCCTCCACCTCGGCTGGCCGATCGACGAAGACAAACTGCTCGAGTGGTGCGCCATCGAAGGCTTCCAGCGCTCCACCACAGACATCAACGGTCACTGGGTCTTCGACTACACCGAGACCGTAACGGGCGCGTTGCTGTATTTCGCCCAACGGTCCGGCGCAAAAACCTTCAAGCCTTATATTCAGTTGACTTGCCATACCAGGGAACCGGTCATCATCGCCCTAACTTCGAATTATACCCTCGACCGCGAATTGGACGGCAGGAGGCCCGAGATCTTCGCTCTCGGCTCTTTGCTTCGCCGAGAGGGCTTTCTCACAAAGGACTCTCTTGTCGCCAAGTGGTATATCGACTTTAAAGAATGGCAATGGGTCGCTACCAGACCCAAATAGCCATACCCCACAAAATCTAATCTATCGCTATCTGTCTCATATACTCCGCATCACCATTTGTATGTTTCCCGACGCTTGTATTCTTCCTTCCCGCATCTCACCTCGCTTTCATACCCTTGTACGATACGCCTGCCTATACTACATGAGGACGAGTTTATTCTTGATACCTTACTACTTTTTAAAAACCTGTAAACGACAAAGTACCTTCGCAATCACCACGGACTATTGACGATATTTGAACGGCTCGGGGCCAGTTGGCCAGGTGCTAGCGATGCCCGCGTCGGCCGTTTCAATTGCTTCTTGTTTAACGCCAGAACGTTATTCTGTAAAGCCACGATCTGTCAAAAAATCGCAGCGTGTCAGCTCGTTCGCATCCCTTCCAAGCCGGCCGCCGAACTAGCACGTACGATCTCCTTGTCATCCCCAAACTTGAAGTTGTCTTGCACCACACGATCTTCGTACCTATAATAAACGTACGAAAGAACCCCCGGGAGATAAGCGGTCGTCGGCTCCAATCAGAGAAAACTCACTTCTTGATGTGATATTTATCCAGCTGCCCCTTCTTGACCTTATTAAAGTCCCACGCGACCACGTACTCCCCGGTAGAAGTTACGATCGCGTTCTCCTCCTGGTTCTCTCCCATATTGAATCTGAACGCGTCCTTCCGGTCAGCGCCAACTCTTGCAATAACACACACACCGACCTACCTCGCGGGGGTAAACGATATCGAGTCGTTCATGTACGCAACGTGCTCAGCTCTCAACTGCAACCTCCTCGGTATCGGTTTCGCATCGGCGGGGAACGCCCTGTCGAATCCCAGACTTCCCGCGTGCTTTCCGTCACCAATCATCGTGTCGATCAACAGCAGATACGTCTTGGTCGTAGCCACGATCCACCGTCCATCACCAGAGACGTCTATCCCAAGGATCGGATCACCCAACGCTGGCAGCGCCGTCTTCGCGTTCTTTCCGATCGTGTCGAACAGCCTGATATCCCCCTTGTCTCCGGCTACAGCCAGTTTCCCAGCACTGGTCGTGGTCACAGCCGAGAACTTCGTCTTTGTCGTGTACTGCTTCATCTCGTTTTGTACCATCTTGTTCCCGGACAGTCGGGGGTCGATCCTGTACAACGCGTTTCCAGAGATACCGACGACCGTCTGCTCTCCCGTCGTCTGCGCGTACTTTTCCTTCGGCGCGATGTGGTTGACGGGAACGTAATCGTCCACCTTCCACTCTTCTACAACCTTACCTCTCTCAATGTCCAAGGAGAACAGCGAATTCGGGGCGGCTTCGTCGAACAAGATCATCTTGTTGTCCGAGTCGTGTAGCATGACCTGTCGATGTACGTTCAGTAAGCAAAACGTGAGGTACCGCCGCTTGCCGCACCTTCTTTGGATTGAATTTCTTGCCCTTTGTGTTGGCGATATTCCCAATCGTCGCATAATACTCGACTTTGTCCTGGTCCCCCGCATGTCGGAACACCCCGAGGTTATTACCGCGTACGACGTATGACCGATCTCCTTTGAACCCAACAGCAAGCTGGGAGTTCTTGTCTCCCTTTGTGAGCTCTTCGGGCCATCCGTCTTCTTCCTCGTCTTGTTCCGCTTCCTCTTCCTCCGAGTCTTCGGCTGGAAAAACTGACGTTAGTCCTCGCGGTAAACCTGTCATCATTTCATGTTACCGTCGAGTTCGTCCATCACCGCTTCCTCCTCCCCCTCCTCATCCTCAAGGTCGTACATCTCGACATCTTCGTTCGATCGTAGCGCATATGCTTGTTCATCAGGCTTCCAACATGTCAATCGCAGCACCCTAATATACACAGATGACCCACCTTCGAGGTTGACCACGGTACTTGATGTAAGCTTTCCCACAGCGCTCTCGTAAACTGTTCTTGAAAGATCGCGTACGACTCCTGAGCGAGGAACCTGAAGCACCAGCTCGACTGGATCCCACTTTCGTTCATGTGATTCCACGTTAACGACCAAACCTTTGTTGACCACCTCTGGTTCATATCGGGATCGATTTTGTGCCACAAAACAACGCGACCGCCGTCGTCGCCTTTGGTCGACCGTGCAATGATCCAGTAGGAATAACCGTTGGTCTTGGAGTTGGTGGGTAGGCCAGCGATTGTGGCCCGGCCGTCGTGTTGTTTGATAAAGTACCCTTTCTCACGATCCCAGAGATGAAGCTCCGCTTCTTCGTCGACTAGGGTTGTATAAGAGTCAAAGGGTGAAGTAGTTTCGATGGAAGAAGAGGTGGTAGCGGAAGTTTGAGACGAGGAAGATTCAGATGAGACGGCAAGAGATTGCATCTTTGAAGTTATCGAGGCAGCGGCATCGGACTCGGACGGTTTCTTTCGCGAAGACGATTGTTTGGGTTTCTGCTTCTTCTCTGCGGGAGGTCTTGCCATATGAAATGAGTTTGTGCCCTGAGATTGAGTGGTGAGGGTACTCACCTGTAGATAAACTCCTGAAAGGCAGTGTCATTGAGGTGATCAGCCTCTTTCTTGTATTTTCTTTCATACATTGCTCTGTACATGCACGTCTCGAAGAGGGCCTGTGTCGGTTCATTCGTTCCGGTTGCCACGAATTCAAAGAACTCATCGACACCGCCTTCCAGATCTCGCCACACGAATGTGGGCTCCCCTTCTGTCTGACCGGTCCTGAACTCCAACTCCTCTCCGATAAGAAACACGCGCTCCTCGTCCGCTGGTCGGTGGGTCAGCGGGGTTAACGGAACGGTAGGAATCTTGGTGACGCACTTTCATCCTCGTCCTCTAACAGTTCCTCCTCCTCGTATACTCGCGTCACAACGAGTTGAAAGTTGTGCTCGACGGAAGGAACACGACGGATGGTGGCCATGGCGTCATTGTAGCTGCGGACAAATCAGCTGGCTCCATCCACAAAGTCATCAAGTTTGACGAACATGCATTCTCTGGAAGTTCTGATGTTCCCCGGGCGTACTAGATGTAGCTGGCCCGTGGATATCTTGACCAGTTCCGTTGCATTTGTATCATCTGTGGCCCAATGGGTCGTTAATTTCTTTGAGAAACAAGTACGGAACTAGAGAAAACTTACGCCACACCCTCCCCACGACTATTCCACGGGATCCTTATCAGTATTTGAGGGGAAATTAACTGCTTGATCACTTACGAGCTTTGAAGATGTTCATCGTTTGTGAGCGGAAGTGGGTTATCAGCGTTACTGTGACGCCTGAGGTCACTTCTTTACGGAAAGTGGGTCACACTGCCCCTGTCACGTACTACTATGATGTCGACTCCAGGTGAGTTTCAGGGCGAGGACAGGCGCAGTTGAGGCTTGAAAATCTTTCCCATTTTTGTTAGGAACGCCAGAGCAAAGTTTCAGAAGCAGGGTGGGGACATTCACTACTCCAGACAAGGTTTGAGCTCGTATGAAAGCCAGCTCCAAGCCATGCTCACTGCGTGTTCACAGACGAATACGGATGTTAATCCTGGATCCGCGACCTCGCCACGCATAATCCCGGGAGGGCTTTCATATGGCAGCATAACGAGTACATTGGACACACCTACAAGCGTCAAGAGGGTCACCTTGAGGGCCGACCCTGCGCTGTTGACGTGTTTCGACCCTGCAGACAGGGAACTATACGACCTTTGGGCACCTCAGCAGCGATGATCTTGACCGGTTTCTTGTATCCCACGGCAATCTACCCTCTTTGTGACTCTATTTTTGACAACGTGTCCGCATGGACCCAACGGCCTGGAGACTTCGTGCACAACACGAAGGGGTGAATGTTACGTGGGTGATAACAAATCTTATTTCATAGCGCTTGAAGAAACGAGGCTAGGGATGTGCCTGCAGAGTTCACTTGATCCTGTTTCCTTTTCCTCTCTAACAACTCTTGCAATCCGGATCTCGCCTTTCGGTTCTTCGATTTCTTCGTCCCATCTGATGCAGAAGTCGCAGGCTCTCGAACCTTTAACTGCGGTGGAGCAGGTGCAATTGGTGGCGTTTGAGTCCGCGTCGCTTTTCCCTCCATCTCCGATCTTGTTCCGGGGGGGTTACAGTTCGAACTCTGTTGGTTGCGCTTCCGATGGTTTTTGAGGGGGACCGCACCGCCTTTTACGAGAGGGGTTCGTCGGGTAAGGCCACAAGACCTGCAGGATTTCTGCAAGATAACGGATGTGGATCGGTGTTTATTGTCTCGAACGAGTCTAGTGTCGGCCGACCCATCGAGTTGAAACCTCCCGCATCCCGAGCAGTGGGTATTTTTGAGATCGTCGATGACCCGTTCTCTCTCCTTTTCCTCTTCTTCTCCTCCGGAGCGAAGGTGGAGCCCCATTCGGTTTACATGAAAGGCCGCGAGCGTAGGGGAAATAGATTGGAGGGTCAATGGGACAGCGAGGTGTTGCGAAGACATTTGTATGGTCACGTGGATTACAAAGGCGGCATTTGATCGAGAATGAAATAAGCGCTTGCACTCGGTCCTATTGTTCTTTCAGTTGGTCCACCCGTGCCAATCATTGTTTACGGAAAAATAAAATAAAAACAGGATATCTTTGCCCTCGGTCGCTTTCTTTCCCGCTCTTCTTATTCTCCTCCACGGTCTCCGCAATGCCTCACCATCACCCGTCGAGCTCAATATCTTACCCAACCCCCATCGACGTTCCGTCTCACAAGAGACAGGCTTCCGTCAAATCTCACAAGTCCAAACAGTCTTCGTTGTCTGGTACAATGTCCTGGCTGTCGGGAAATAAGTCCAACAAAGCTCCGTATACCGCTGCTTCTCCTCCCCTTCGGATATCCGAGCCCAAGCTCAACGACGTCTTCGGTCGCGTCGAACAAGCACCGACCGTGACCATCGTGCGAACACCTCAGGAAGCTCTCACCTTCATGCAGAAGGAAAAAGAAAGGTCGAGAGAAGGTAGCTCCGAGCACAGCGATTCGCGTCCAAAGCGTTCGACGGAAACGCAGCGGTCACAGACGGACGGCTACTTTTCACGGAATCCGTGTCCTTCACCTCCCACGAGTCCCCCATTGCCGCCTCTACCAGAACTGTCTCGGGCTCCGCCCAGGTCACCTACCAAGCCGGTAATGAAACCCCCACCCCAGATACCGCTTCCCCAGGTTCCCCGACCCGTACCTTCCCCGTCAAGGTCCAAAGCTTCATATCCTGCCTCATTAAACGAGGACTCTATGGTCCCCCCCGTGGAACCGGCACTTCCTGCACTCCCTCTTCCGCCCTTTGATCCGATTCTGCTATCTACCGTTCCGTCGCTTCCAATTGATCCAAAGAAGACTATCATTACTCTCGAGACGAGTACAGAGTCATTTAAGACGACCATGGCTACCCTCATCTCGTATGAACGTTGTCATTTCACCGGATACTTCTCAAAGATCTTGACGGAAGCGCGAAAGAAGCAACATTCAGAAGCAAGCTCTGTCTATTCACAATCGAGTGGGATCGAGGAAAATTTGGACTCGATCAATTCGATTTTCGTGAATCACATCTCGGCCTCCGGTTTGCTTTCCCCCACACCTGCCTCGCTCCATGTGTTTCTGGATCGTCCCAGTGCTCCGTAAGTTGCCACGTGTTCCCCTCTCCCGTTCAATATTCACCCACCGGACTCGGTTCTCGTTCTAGATACACACACATCCTGTCCTACCTCCGCACCCCCACCTCACCTGATCAATCAAGTGTTCTCCCACGAGCCGTTAGGATCTCATACAATTCACCTCCGGGAAGGGCCGAAACCCTTCTCGAGCTTCGAGACGAAGCCAACTTCCTCAACCTCGAGGAGTTGTCCAGGCTGTGCACAGAGGAACTCAGCAAATATACTCCCGTCACCTGTTCCTCCAAGTCCACAAACTCCGTCACCTCGGCTTCAGTGAGATCGTCCAAACGGCCCTCCATCTCACACGCTCAGAGCCACCATCAACTCGGGATGCGGCCGAAGGACTTATCGACGCACAGCGTCCATCAATTAACAGAAGATCCGAAGGAGATGGAGTACGACACATGCATACCCACGCCGAATTCAAGCGCCCCTTCCTCCAGAGAAGGTTCCAGGCACGAGTCGACCGCGACCCCCACACCTACCCCGTGCCTGACCCAGCTGCGCGGCCACGGAAAGTCGTACTCCAACGTTCATCCCTTGCCGTCCTCGAAATCTACCAGTGCGTTGCGGAATGATCCATCGATGACGATGAAAGCTCGCCCTAGCCCTGCCTGGCTATAGGCAGTTTTAGGTCATTTTTTGGTTTCTTGATCCTTTGTTTGCCTTTAATTTTCTTTCCTTGCATCTTGATGTTCCGTGCTGCCGTAACCCTCGTTTAGATCCTCAGTTTTTCATCCCGTTCGTTGTGATTGCTTTCATCGCTTTCCATCCTCACTCGTCCCTATAATGACCCACTTATGACTCCCCGACATCCCATTCCCTTTGTATTGTCCCGGGCACGACCAATCAAACGGCCTTTCATAGCAGTAGCTTATGTCATCGCGTCCTCGTTTTCTGCAGGTGTTGCTTCGTTAAATGGCAGTTTCTTACCATTGTGCACATGCAGATTGTTCGCGCATGCTTCACCCTGGCGACCACAAGACGTAAGAAATGAAATGGCATGAAGACGAAAGTTGTAAGATGCCCTCAATGAAACACTGGAAATGACAATTTGGGCATTGGTGGATTAGATTCACGGTACAACAGGCTGGGAGGGGGACGATTACGCGACGGAAAGGTGAAGTTGCAAAGCAAGCCTACAGCGTCGAGCGAACCGCAGGAAAGGAGATCCGAGTGAATTTGCAAGAGGGGAGAAAACGCATCCATGAGAGAAAGGGAACAGGAAATACGAAGCATACTGCTTCTTTATCGCTTACAAGAATCGGGGGGGCGTGAGGGAGCGACAGTTCGCGAATAACGTGACAGGGTGATAGTACAACTGGGAAGGAATAGGTGGAAAAGGAAAAAAAAAACGGGATAATGTGTGGAACGTTCAGTTATTCTTGCCGCTCGGTCGGGCGAAGGGGTTGACACTGTAGACCTTGATAACAGGTGGGCTCTTGGTAAGATCCGCTGTGACAATGACCTGATTGCCCTGTTATTAGAAAAAGGTCCTGTGAGGAGTGACGGAGTACACGTACGGGAACTGACATCAGCTCCTTGATCTCCTGTATTTTGTGCCCAGCTGCAAGGGTCCTCAATCCTTCAAAGTCAGGCTCCACCTTGGCCATGGACAGCATTCTTTGCTTCGAGATTTCAACGACCTCGTGGTCTTCCTTCGGGTTCGTCCTTCCCATAACAATCTCATCGTCTTCGTCATCCTCCTCAAACAAGGCGTGTTCATCGTTCACATTCCTGGAAGCAACCTCCATCTTAACCGCGGTGTGTTCGGCGGTGCGATAAACCTTCTTCAAATGTTCGTCGTCGCTGTTTTCGGCCAACCAACCAATGACGTCCCTGTCCGACCAGTAGATTTGCAAGGTCCTGGTATGCTCGTCGAAAACGTGGTTCTATTGCGCAGATCAGTAGAGCCTCGCGAGACTTTTCCAGTCAACTTACATCGATCGGCATCTGGTCCACGTGCACACGCTTTTCGATACCGAATTCGGGCACCAAGACATCGAAAGCAGCATCCAAGACGCCGACGACTCGAGCTTGCCTCACGACAGGGCCATACTTTTGAGTCAAGTCCGAAATGAGTACGCAGAGGTACAAATGGGCAGATTGCTCTTGTGCAAGTCGAGCACACTCCTTCTTGCTGTTTACGCGAAAGTTATCATCCCCTGTTCAAAATCTGGGTGAAAGTTTACCGTACATATTACACTGCTGAGCAACCTTGGCAACAGCGTCGCGGTCCAAGGCAAACTTGGGTTCTACGGTGGAAAATTAGCTGATCTGGAATGTATCTAATGAAGGTCCACTTACGCTCGCCACCAGCTTGGAGGATGGAATCAAGTTGACGATGTACCAATACATCCGCATACCGACGAATCGGAGACGTGAAATGGGTGTAGAGAGGGACTGAGAGAGTGTAGTGCTGGTATTTCGCGATGTCGAGCATGCCAGCGCAGAAGTACTTAGCCCTCGTCGTCGCCTTCCGGGACAACAACTCAAGCGTCTTCCTGACAGTGGGGTCTTGAACAGCTTCCAGGGATTTCATTATCGTACCCGAAGAGGTTATGTCGATCATATATCCGAGACCTTCAGCTCGCTCCTGGAATCCTTTCTGTACAGTGGATTAGTGTACTGTACGAAAAATGGGGAAGCAGTCACATACGAGTCGTCGCTCGAGGGGAAGATCGTTGCGACGCAGGAGCGCTTGTTCGGGGAAGTTGACAGCGACTTGTTCTGCGACTGCGACGTTGGTGAGAAGCATGAGCTAGGATAAACATGAGTCAACCTGGCCAACATGAAAAGTAGTCGGCACACTGTACCTCCTGAACCAGCGCATTGGACTCGGTGAAAGCGGACTGATCGCAGTCGATAGGTCTGCCGGACTCGTCCAGGACGAAGGTCAGTTTGGGTGTGTCAGCGCCAAGGGCGCCGTTCTTGTATCGACGTTCCCTAAGGACCCGCGCTATCTCATGCAGAATCTTGATGTCGTGCTCGATCGCCGAAGCGTCGTGTTCAGGGGCGACAGGAACTCCCCCAAGGAGTTTGCCATCGATCACGTCCTGAGCATTCGCATACGAAAGTTGGGCAGACGACCTGATCACAGTGCGGCCGAACCATTTCTTGGTGACCTTCGCTTCCTTCGTCATGGTGAAGATAACAGAGAAAGCAAGACGATCCTTTCCGAAGTTGAGACTGCAGAGTTCCTCGCTGAGAGTGGGTGGGAGCATAGGGGCGGCCCGTTGGACGAGGTAGACGCTAGTGGCCCTCTTCTTGGCATCGCGGTCAAGAGCGGTGTTAGGCTTCACAAAGTATGAAACATCAGCGACGTGAACACCGATGTCGTAGGTACCATCGTCGTTGGGTTTGACGGACAGTGCGTCGTCCAAGTCCTTAGCGGTAGCAGGATCGATGGTGAAGACGCGCTCTTGGCGCAGGTCTCTTCGAACCTCGAGTTCGCGGTCGGGGATGCTGAGAGAGGGGGGTAAAGGTCAGAAACAGGGACCACATGTCATAGACACAACTTACACCCATGGAGTGGGGGGGAGGCACTTGAGCACGTTCTCGTTGAACTCTTCTGATGGGAAGTTGCAGTCTTTGAGCAGTGCGCTAGTTTCGACTTCGATATCTCCAATTGGCCCAAGTTCTTCTACCAAGGTACCGAATGGATGAAGAGAGCTGATGGGCTACAAGGTCCGAGGGCATTTAGAAAAAAATCGGCGTCGGTGACCAAAGGAGGGAGGACTTACGTGACGCTTGATGCAAGCAACAAAAAGCTTGTTGGCGTAGGCCTCGGGATTTTGTACGAAGTCCGGAGGTGCTTGTTCTGTGGGGATGGCAATAAGAGGGACACGCTTATCGGTTGGCTTGAACCAGACAATCTTAGGGCGCTCGATTGCTCGCCGTGGTTCATCACCACGGTCTCCTTCGCGTTCGCGACGTTCGGCCTCCTGCTTCTCCTTGGTGGCGGCAGAGGAGGGTCGAAGCAGGCCGAGAGTGCCAGAGAACAACTGTCCAGGCATGCGCTCAACAACCGCCACGACGTGGCCAGCGAACTGTGGCTTGACTTCATCGGTAACCTCCTCGTCTTCGAACAACATCAAACCCTGGCCTTCGACCTCGACATCGTCCTTCTTCTTGTCATTCTTGCGACCGACAGCACTCTTGGACTCGTAAGCGGAGTTCTCCTCCTTTTTCCTCTTTTTCTCTTCCTTCTCCTTCTTCGTCGCCCAAACCTCGTCAACGTCGAGTAATTCAACAGCAACGATGTCGCCCTCGAGAGCACGATTACGGTCCTTAGAACCACAGATATAGATGTCGGCGTCCAAGACCTCCGTGGAGACATATGCATCGGAACGGTTACGCTTGTTGACGCGAAGGATACCAACGACAAGCTTCCCGGCGGCCAGGAGCGGAGGAAGAGAAGCCTGGGGGAGGTAGGGAGCAAACAAAGATTTGCGCTGCGGCTGGCTGGACTGTTGCTGTAATTGCGATTGGAACTGTTGAGTCTGTTGCTGCAAGAAGTTAACCCCACTTCCGAGGCCCATCATGTTGGCAGCCATCATATTCGGAAGCATGTTGGGGAAGCTGAAGGAAGGCATCTTGTGGTGATGACCGCCAGACGCAGCACGGAATTGCTGCAGACTGGTGAGCTGAGCCTGGGCTTGAGCGAGTTCTTGGGCGAAGTTGCTGGATTGTGTGATGGAGGTGGCTGGACCTGGCCAAGATGAGTTACCATTGCAATCGCAGAAGAAAAATTTGCAACTACGCACCACGCTGTTGCTGACCAGGTTGGCTGAATCCATCATCGAATGGCTCGAACCCCCCGTCCTCTAAAGATCCCATGTGTTGACCAGAGGCCTTGTTCAGAACGTTTACGCTGTGTCTGCGGCCGTGTCCACGGGGGATTCCAGCACTCTGACCGTCAAGACCGACGTTGAGCGAAGCAAGGTTGCCGAATTGGCCCATTGGGTTCTGTAAAGCGCCAAAGCCACCTGTGATGCCGAGGGGAACGGTGCTCTGAACACGTCTATGAGCGGACGGACGGCCCGGAGCGAGGCCCGGAGTTTGCAGGGAGAGAATTTGATTGGAAGCAAGTTGCTGCTGATAAAGTGCCTGCTGTTGGTGTTGCAACGCTTCGATCTGCTTCTGAATAGCGATCTACCGAGGAATTCAGTTTCTGATAAGAGACAACACCAGTGCATCGATTTACCTGTTCGGCCATGATGCCCGTGACTCCAGCTCCAGAATCGTCGTGGCGGGTAAGGCCCTGACCATCGAGGGGGCGGGTTTGTTGCTGAGGGAACTGGAAACCAATGTCCTCCTCATTGATTGGTGGACCCGCCGGACCGTTCGAGCTTCCTCGTCGTCGAGCTCCAAACATGAAACCGGGAGCCAGCTGGGGGCGGCCCGTAGGTCCCAAAACTTCGCCATGATCCTGCTGAGCGAGAGCAGCAAATCGTGGGGCGGTGAAGCTTTGAGAAAGGGAGCGACGGTTGTGGTTCTGTTGCTGCTGGCGGAAGCCGCCATCACCCTGTATCTCGCCGTCCTCGTAAGGACCGGGATCTTCGGCGTCTTCCATCATGACACCCAAGTTGGGAGCGAAGTTTCCGAGAGAATTGTTGCTATAAGAGGTACCGAGTGAGGCAGCCTTGCGATGCCTGGCCTGGTCGTTGGATTGAGCGGGGCCAGGCCAAGCTTGCATGCCTGGTTGGAAGACTGGTGCGTTGACTGGGAGAGACGAAACGACCTCAGTTGGCGGCATGGGGGTAGGTTGAACTGCAGGAGAGGCGGTCCTGAGGTCAGCGATAACACGTTGGAGAGAAGACAAGGCATCACTCGTCTCGGCGCCAATGGCAGGAGCGGGAGTGCTGGAGTTTGACTTGCTGGCCTGCCTGTTTCCAGATTGGCCATTGTTAGAGATACTGGGACGACCTTGAGATGGGAGGCGGTTCTTCTGGCCTCCACCTCGACCGCCTTGCGACTTTCCACGACTTTCAGAGGTCCTCCTATTGTTGTTGTCGTTACCTTTACGTCCGCCGCCGGTTTCCGATCCTGATTCGCCAGCGGCAGATGATGGTTTTCTTCGTCCCTGGCCGGGGTTATTCAACTTGTTTGGGTTCTTCTTTTGACCCCCTTTGGGGTTCTGGTTGGAGGCATTCGATGTAGTAGGTTTCTTTTCCTCCTTCTGCTGCGAAGGAGGCTGCACCGGGACCTGGTCTGTCATTTCGTTCGTGATGTGTTACTCGTTTTCAGTGATTTTTCGTGTAATAAGATGATTTCCTGAGTGTTTTTGGGGTTTGACCTTTTCGATCCGTCAGAGTACAATGAACTAGAGCACAGGATTAAGGCCTCTGCATCAGCACACGTAGACCAGATATTCAAAGAGGGTGTATACTGACGAGATGGGAGAGTTGCGTAGAAGAGCGTTGGCTTGCCCTGCAGGGCGCGTGAGGGATAATGGAAGTGGTGCCTTGTGAGGCGAGGGGGTTAGGTTATCGTCAATGGAAGATGTGAGTAGGAGGTGAGCGTATATTTGGTTACTTGACCGAATAACTGGGCGGTGCTGTGACACGTGCATCATTTTCTCACGCCAGGTTGACGGTATCCATGTCTAAGGTTGGTCTATAACTTGAGCAGCCGGGCTAATACAAACCAGTCGGCGACTGTATAAATAAAGTATACAATGCAAGCTCTCAGAAATCTTAGCCGGTCAACTTGGCAATGATAGCCTGGGTATACTCCTTAGTCGACGCCTTTCCACCAAGGTCACCTGTGACATGCTTGCCCTCGGCGATAGTCTACAAGATATGGCATCAGAAAAAAAACATTACGCTCATAACAGGAAAAGCGTACGCCAAGGGCGGCCTTCTCGATTTTATCAGCGAACCCGTTTAGGTTCATATGTCTTGGCAAAGTCAATGTGGCGGACGCTACAACCATACTGGAAATCGCATACCTGAGCATCATCATGGAAGAGAGAAGCAGGGCGGTGGGGTTAGCCAAACCCTTCCCAGCAATGTCAGGTGCCGAGCCGTGGACGGCTTCGAAGATTGAAGCGTCCTGGAAGTGAGGTAAGTTGTAACCGAAGGAACAGGCGAAATGGGCGCTCACCCTTCCGATGTTTCCGGATGGAGTCAGGCCCAGGCCGCCGATGAGACCAGCACACATGTCAGACAAGATGTCGCCATACAAGTTCGGCATCACCATGACCCGGTCCGAGTAAGGAGCGGGATTTTGGGTGATCTACGATTTCGAAGAACAATTGAATTCGATCGTTCTGCAAAATAATACAGACACTGACCCGAAGGCAGGCGCGATCAAGCAAGTCTTCATCATAGGTGATCTGTGGGAACTCCTTTGCAACTTGACGGCAGGCGGACAGGAACATGCCATCGGACATTTTCCTACAGAGCACAGTTAGAAAGGTTACCTGCCAACTGAACCGAACACCTGCATAATATTCGCCTTGTGCACGGCAGTGACGCGCTTCCTGCCATGAGCCTGGGCATAGTTGAAGGCATAGCGAGCTACTCGCTCCGAAGCATCCCAGGTAATCAACTTGATGGATTGGACAACACCATCAACAACCTAGATCGATAGTCAGAGATGCTTTGCACATCAAAACGTCTCAGACTACCTCGTGCTCGATGCCAGAGTATTCTCCCTCCGTGTTCTCGCGGATAAGAACGGTATTGACATCATCGTACGGTGTCTTATATCCAGGGATTGAAACACATGGCCGAACATTGGCGAAAAGGTTGAAAGTCCTTCGGAGAGTCAAGTTGAGAGAAACGTGACCCTTTCCGACTGCGCGTAGTGATCAGCACGTAAACATGTGCAGCCACGCACACGACTCACTCGGTGTAGCCAACGGTCCTTTGAGTTCAACTTCAGAAGCGGATGCAACAGGGTTCACGGCAAACACACACCTTTGAGGGCCACAGTATTTTTCTTGATGGAGTTGACAGCGGCATCGGGTATGACCGTCTTGCCTCCCTTCAGGACGGGTGTAACGTCAACCTCCTCCCATTGGATCGGAACCTGACAAATTGTTGTCAGACAAACGAAAATGCGCATATGGTAGCGCATACTTTGGCGGCAGTGTAGATATTCTTGATGGATTCGCTAATTTCTGGTCCAATTCCTGCGAGCATGTGACCTCAGCACATTGCGACGCGTAGGGGGAGAGATAAGTAGTCTACCATCTCCGGGAATAAGCGTAACAGTGTATTTTCCCTAAAAACTTGTCAGCACTTAATTTCGGCGCGAGCTCGGAGGTTGCATACATTGCTCCCCTTCTGCCCAGCGAAGGCGGCAGTTGGGCTGGCAGTAGCGTAGCTTCTGAGTGCCTAGACTGGTGTTCAGTGTGCGCACGAGCATACTCACCCCGAGTGCATACCTGAGAGCGTCTCAGAGTGTTTTGGGCAGCGCCGGAGAGATACTTAGAACTTAACATGGTTTGGTGGAGAGTAAAGATTTGAAAACTCGGCGATGAGCGGAAGAGCAATTTCAAGCACGTGACGGCTTCTGTCCATCATCATTGATCGTCCTGGGCTCTGAAAGGCGTCCCTGTGGCGAGCAGGCGGAAGAATACGGGCCCAGGGGGCGAGAATACACAGAATTACGTGGTAAATTATACAAAAATCTAAGGACGTTAAATCATGAGCTGAGAATGCCCTTCAGCTGCTGACGGTACTGTTCCATCGCGCGCTCTGTCTCCTCGTCTTCCAGCTGCCCGGACTATACAGGTGGACATTAGCGGAGACGAACAGTGAAGAGAGCTTACATACCGGTAACTCGGTCCCGACAGTACCAGCCTGCCCCAATTTACCATTGGTAAGGTCAAATAAGATCTTGTCGACCTCCGCGTCAGCCTCTTGCTCGATGTCTTCGTCTTCCTGGGCGTCGAGCATGTCTTCCATCATGTCATCAATTATACCAGCCTGATAATAAAGGTTGAGTGGCGAACAGTTTGCAGGCTACGTCGTCTACTTACCTTTTGCATCTCCATGCTGACATTCCGCATGACTTCGCTGATTTGCGGGAGCCTGATGAGCGAGTTCGAAAGCTTCATGATCTCAGTCGACTTTTGCAGAGTTCCTGTAACCTTAACCATCGCTGTTCATCGCTTATGAGCATCCTGGACATGATTTGTGCCCAAATCACCGCACCAAGTTGTTGCTTCAACTGCTGGCTAATTGACCCCAGCCTCGCCTTGCTGACAGACAGGCGATCCTTCTGCTTATGACTTCGTACGACCTCGCGCGCAAGGATCCGTGCATTCTTCGCATCCCCTTTGTTAGCCAGCTGCTTCACTTGTTGCTGAGCTTTCTTCGTGGCGATATCCAGCTGCGGACCTCAGTCAATCACACATACATGCAATTGACGGCCAAACATCCAACCTGCCTCATCTCACGATCCAAAACTCTAGACTCTTGTCGCAGCTTAGATTGCCATTCCTGTACGCGTTGTTCCGGAGTAGGACCGTAGAGGAATCGATTGATGGATTCCATGGCCATTGGGGCTGGGAGTGGAGGGGGAGGTGTGTGACGTGACTACCTGTGACCTCTGGAAATCTCAACCCTTAACGCGCAATCCATCGGGCACTCTTGAACCGGGCTACCTTACCTCCAAGCTCGGCATGCTTGACAGTTCTAGAGCATCGGCCCTCGATGAGACGCTCGTATTCTACTCTGTCTTCTCTGCAGATCCCGAAACCATTATGATAAGGCTTGGGCGATATTCGATTTTTTTTCCGCTACCACACCACGTCCGAAGTCACAAGGCTGTTCGCTGTTGCAATGCTCACATGACCCTAGAGCGACTGCTCTGTTCTGCAGGTACCTCCCTGAAGGTACTGCACCGGAAGAGTAGACTCATGGGAAGACTATCACTCGATCGGATGGAATTACCGCCCCGTCCTCAATGCGGATTCCACCGGGCCACGAAACCCAACTATCCCATCGTGTCTCCTTTGCATCAACTTTATACAAAGGGGCCGTCGCTGCGACCCCACATGGGAACGATTGCCGGATGCACAGGAATCGACTCTCGAGCTTGGGATCAACCTCGCCCTCGGCAAAAATTTGAATATCTTGGAACAGCGTTCACATGCACTTGAGACTATGAGGGTGCTTGTGGAAGGAGACTTGTCGGGTGGTTGCTTAGACCGCCGGGGGGTGTAGGATGATCCGGATCGCACAAGAAGGGGACTAGGTTGCTTCGTCGTAAGGGAATAAGATTTGTTCGGAATTTGGTTGTTCAGTACCTCAAAGGATCAAAGGCAGACTGGGGAACTTGGTGGGTCGGACTTGATGTGGCCGACCGGCGTGGGTGGTGTAACCAATCAACCGTACGACATGTATTAGGTTACGATGTCAACCCGAACATCAAAGACCGCAACACTCTACTGAGGGGGAAAAGCGTGAGATGATAAGGACCTAGTGGTGAAGGCCGCCCACGCTCGCGGTTTCTAATGGAGTCCATAACATCCGCGATGCGTCTTCCCACAGATACCGTCGTACGAATCCCAACTGTTCCCCTGGGAGATTGCCAAGATTCAGGGAGACGACCATCCACGAGCCAGACACACAGAACACTCTTGTCGACTTCCAACCTCTCGCCTCCGAAGACTTGCAATATAAGCGCGGATTCTGCCCTACCAACTTCCGCACGAAGAGGATTAAGTGGCCCACCAAGAGCCTCCGATTCTCTGATAACCCGAGTAACAGCAAGATCGCTCAATACCAAGAAGTCATTCTGGGAAACACGCATGAGCTTGGAAACAAGGATAGGATCCGCGCAGATAGGAGCGTAGACGTTGGGCGGCTGGGTGTCCTGACGGGATAACGACGCGTCGTGCTCTATGACGTTATGTTTGGCAAGACGATGAAGGTCGACGGTTCGCCCATCCCCACAGAGCAAGACTCCGGCAAGAGCCAAGAGATAAGCCAACGGTTTCGTTAGACTGTACACCTCGTGCATTGCCTCCACGAGAGCGTGAACTGTGATGTTTCTACCGTCACGATTACTGATATCCGTTAGTCCGCTTCAAACCAATGAATCATGACGGCTGTTGCATACATGTAGCCATGATTTGCAAGTGCGTTCAAAGCAGGGCAAGGAGAACGCAGGTCGGAAGGATTGGGAACAATAAACGGATGGGAGGTAGAGGTGGAGGTGGAATTAGAAGACATGTTGTAACTGCGGCTTCAGAAGCAATCGAATCCTTAAGTAAGGCCTGAGAAAATCAACGCGGGAGCGGCCAAGCATTGGGAACAACCTACCTTAACGATGATCGATCGATCTCATCCCCAAGGCCATTTCGGTTTCGATCAACGCTCGGTTTTCGGTTTGTGGTTCACTGATCTATGGCTATGGCATATAGAGAGCCATCTACGAGGGGCCTCTTACACAGGAACCTCTGCGGTTGTCGTGATTGTTTTGCACACCTGTCATGACAAGCACATGCTCACGTTCTCTGCGCTGATTGGCACAATCATAGCGGATGGATCAATCTCAGACACAAGATTGCTTCATTTCGGATTTGGACCACGTTTGGTACATGGTCGCTGGCGGATATATAGGATGTTGCTCGCGATGATCCACTTGTGGAATTTTCCGCGTTTAGTCAATCTGGAGCAGGGACTGGAAGACTGCATACTCCCCCCACAGGAAGCGTGTATGGCCTGTATGCCCTACGGTCCTCGATTTCGCAAAAAAGTCCGCGGATCCAGAGGGAGGGGGTGGCAACCGACACATTTCACGAGTATCGACTTTTCTCTCGGTCATTGACCTGAAGCACAAGGTTCAGCCACTCGCGAGAGCATTGAGATGGGTGTTGTCGATGCTTCGTATAGCCTGGTACCAACGTACCGTTCACAGCAGTCGATAGGGGAGACTGAATCAATGTGTTTATAAGGGAATTGACGGTCGACCGGCGTTGGATGACTAGGAGCACCCGGTACGGATACTGATTCGTCTGGTGCCCCGAGTTTATGTCTTGCCGGGAGCGATATTGCCCCACACTTTCGGGCTCCCCTTTGCGAATATTTGAATATTCAAATACAAGACTTGTGCCATCCGCGTTTCTTGTGAACCAATTAGAAGGAGATGATGAGGCAGAGTAACAGGGAAACTACTTGGTTGAGCCGAAACTCAGCTCGAGAACTTCGCTGCCGCTCAAGCGCTCAAGTACGAAGCCAAATCAGAATGCGCTCGTCTCGGGGCTTTCCGAACATTGTCTGATCGACCACCACCCACAATGGCTACACCCCTCCCTGGTCAGGTTCCGGTGGGGCCTCCACCGCTGCCCCTAGGATGGACAGAACACGTCGGTAAGTCGCATTTCGTGCCCATTGTTCATCTACAAACATCTTGCGTCACAGGACCAGGTGGTCAGCCATACTACTTCAACATCCACACGAGCGAATCTACATATGTCAGGCCTCTACCTACGTTTCCAATGATGAACCCCGCTGTTGCTGCTTTTGATCCTGTCGTCAAACCTGTCAAAGACAAGCCATTGGTCAAAACACCCATCCCCGGAACTGACTGGATCCGCGTGAAGACTACACAAGGTAATACATTCTATTCGCACAAGGTCGAGAAGCGAAGCATGTGGGTTATCCCAGAAGATATCAGAGAAGCGGTCGAAGCTTTGGAGAAGGATGAACAGGATGCGGCCGAGACGTTGATCAGGGAACAAGAGGAAGAGGCTGCAAGGGTAGAAACCGAACGAGTCAAAGCTCAGATCGCGAAGGAGACTGCAAAACGAAAGGCCCAGGATCCTGTCCCAGTCGACGAAGTTGTCATTTCCAAAAAAGCTCGCGTCGACAACCAACCGGAGGACGAGGAGATGGACGAGGAGGATGAAGATAGTGACGATGACGAAGATGAGGAGGAGGAGTGGCAGAAAGAGGCCGCTGCTCAGCTCGCTGCCGAGGCGGAGGAGCACGAGAGGCAGAAGAAGGAAGAGGAGGAGGCTGAGCAGAAACGGATAAAGGATGAGGAAACGCTGAAGGAGGAGTACAAAACCAATCAGCTGAATATGCCTGCCAAGGTAGACTTAGCACCAGAGGAAGCAAAGGCACTTTTCAAGGCGCGTCACCTGTGCTCTTATTCGTTTTCCCCCGGCTCACATGTTTCCAGACGCTATTGAGGGAGAAGGATGTCAATCCGCTTCATCCTTGGGATAAATCCCTTCCTTTGTTTATCTCAGACCCCCGTTATGTGCTCCTTTCCTCTGTCTCCGCAAGGCGGGAAGTGTTCGACGAGTATTGTCGCGAACGATCTCGTGAACTACGACAATCCAAGGTTGCGAAGGAAAAGGAAAATCCCAAAGAGGAATTCGAGAAACTGTTAAACCAGGAAGTAAAGAGTACTCGTACGAGTTGGACCGAGTTCCGCAGACAGTGGAAGAAAGACCGGCGTTTCTATGGTTGGGGTAGGGATGAAAGGGAGAGAGAGAAACGCTTCAGAGAGTTCTTGAAGGAGTTGGGCGAAAGTTTGTCTGCTGTATTCTATGACTTTCGCCGTCACTAAACGTCTCTCATGTTTTCAGAAAAGCGAGCTGCTGCTCAGAAAGCAGAGATGGACTTCTTCGCGCTTTTGCGCGAGAACAACGTTGACGAGAAGTCACGTTGGAAAGACTTCAAACGGAAGATCTCTTCGGACTCTCGCTACGAAGCCGTTGGTTCCTCCTCGCTTCGTGAGGAACTCTTCAACACTTTTCTCAAAGCCAATGCTGGTGGCCCCGCGACCTCGTATCCCGCCGTGTCGAGTTCTCAATCCCTCGAGAAGCAGGCCGAGGAAGAGCCAGGAGATGGGGAAAGAACCAAAGAAGAAAAGAGGGAGCGTGCTTTGAGAGAGAGAGCGCAAAAGGTTAGGGCCGACCAGCTAAAAGTCGAAGCGCAAATCGGACGCTCGAGGGCGGGATTGAACAAAGAGGAGGATGAACGGGATTTCCGGTGCGCCCAGTTAACCTTGCCTTGGGGATGCATGTCTATTGGCGCTAAACACTGCTCCCTTTGACTCTCTCTAGGTCTCTGCTTACAGACGCTGTTCGCGACCCACAAGTAAGTTAAGCGCCTCAGTGGGACCGTGTGCTCAACCCTTGTGCTTCTCAGGTTACATGGGACTCTATCCTCCCACAGCTCGAAACAGATCCAAGGTTCACAAGGTCTACATTACCTCTGAACCACAAACTTCACATCTTCCACGACCACGTTGGGAAGCTCCGCCACAAGCACATCCAAAGCCTCCACGCTTTATTTGGGTCCCACACCCCAAATCTCGCTACAACTTTCTCAGCGCTCCCTGTGGACACATTGCTTTCCTCATTACCTGCGACTAAGCTGGGCTTCAGAAAACGCGACCTCGAACACGAGTTCGAGAGGTGGCAGCGGGAGCGGAACACGGAAGCCCGGATGGCGTTCGACGAAATGATGGGAGAGAACTCGTTCATTGAGTTTTGGGGACGGCTTGGTAAGATCGGCGGAGCAGGGGTGGACAGCTCGATTCAAAATGATGATATTGGCGAAGAGGAGGGTGAGGGCGAGGAGAGGGTGGACATGAAGAAGTTGGCGAAGGGGGTCGATGTCAAGGAGATCCTGAAGGTTCTCAAGGTATTGTGCACTTACTTAAGGACTTTGTTTAGCAGTGGCTCACCGTGTCCTAGAACGACAAACGCTATATCTCTTTCGATCACGTCCCAGAACAAAGGGAGAGATGGATCAGGGTAAGTTGGAAGATTCGAGCAAGCCTTTCTGACCATCTAAGTACTGATTCCCTTGCTTGCGAAGGACTATGTTGGAAACATGAAGGCGCCGCAACTCTCGGTTCATGTCCCCGAAAAATCATAACCCGTATTCATTCGATTACTGCCCCCTCGCCTTAATGATTTTTCATGGTTTTGATCCTTGGGTGCGTCAAGCGCTGAAATTAATCAACTTCGGATTACCTCCGGACCTTTCGAATGTAAAACAGAATCCGTGAACCTTCACCCGCCTCCTCCCGTCGGAAGATTGAGGGGCAACAATTGTGGACTTGGATAACTTGGATTGTGGGGCATGCGTGTACTCTAATCCAACGGATATCTTTTCGGCCCCGGTATACATATATTGCCGAAATTTCAAGCATTCCTCTTGTCACCGCTTACAGGGGAAACTGTGCCGATCATCCTGAAAGCGTCACCTCGGAGACAAGCCACGAACAATCCACTAAAATAGAAGAACGGAGTTCTGGCCGGTCAAAACTCATAGTGCTCTTTTCTGTCCGTGATCTTGTTGCATTCTGGCCGTAAGCTGCAGCAAGATACCGATCATATTGTCATCACATAATTACCGACTCGAACTCGTGGGTAACCTGGGCGGCCGTGCACTGAGTTCCATCTCGATTTCCTGCAATTAGAATAAAGTTATACAGCCCCGTAACTTGGCCAAGAATCAAGTAATCATGTTCTGACCTCTTGCTGTGATTGCAAATAACGACCATCGCTGTATCTATTCGAAGCACGAAATCAGACGACCTCCCGTGTAATTCCCAGAGAAGGTAGCAGCATGAAACGAACCTCCGTGGTGCAAAGGACATTGACGAAGATACATTTGACAGTGTCTGAACGCGCGTGGTTACTCGAACGTCGTCGTCGAACATTGAGCAGAAATGATCCTCGTACAGCATATTCTCTTGGTTCCCGAAGGTTGAGCATTAACCGTGAGACCAACACACTTGCCAGCCTGGCAATCACATCAGCATCCCTTTTGTATTCCATGATCTTGGTGACACTCTTACGCGTTCGTCATCGTGGTTGTAGCCCCACGCGTCAATTCCTTGATGAGATGAGAATCCAACCCATGATTGTTGGGGTGGTGACTCACAGATCCGTACTTCGTGAGAATAAGTAGCTCGTTCCCGCAAACAGGTAAGGAGTACTTACCAAGAATGATAGGACGTTAGACAACGTCGCAAGGCTAATGACCCTATGTGCCATTCTTCAGCGTCCTGAGTAACTTCGGCAGAGGAAACGGGGCGTACCCGAAGTACATGATACCTGGATGACGGGCTTAGCACTCTTCAGAACAGCTTCACGGGATGTTCCTACCGTCTCGCATCAAGATGTAGATGATCGTGTGTCTCCCCCCACCCCTTCGGTTAAGTCGTATTGTCTTCACGAGTGTCATCGCCACCACGATAAAATCTAAGGTCATGACGCTGCCCCAGGCAACGGCCAAACCTAATGCGGAACCATAAGTATCAGAACGAATAGCTAATGGGATGACAACACCGACGCCATGACCTAGCGATTTTGGTTGAGGGACGTTGGTTGATTGAAAAATTTGAACCTGCTCACTGAGACCAAGAGAGACCCGACGAACAACCAATGGACCCCTCGGGAAGTACCGGATTCGCAGGAAGCTTTTTTCCCATATAAATCATGAGCTAGATCAGTTACTTTGCATTAGCGATGGGCGCATTCCCGATGACCAGGACTCACGCCGCCAACCACGAGGCCAACGAGAGCGAAAGACGTCAGTCCAACAAGCACCACGCGACTCCTCTCATATAAGGCGTAAGTCCTCGTGATGAAGGTCGCTATTTTACAATGGATTAGGCCCCTGCGATCGCACTCGGGAGAACAGAGTCGCGCACCGGCAATGATAGTTTGTGTTATGACTGCCAGTATTTGGTGATAGGAATATACTGGGTCGCAGAGGTGATATAAAGCAGACCCAGGTTGGGCGAACAACTGGATGAATACCGAGGCATTGCCGATAACCCCACAGTATCGGTTGAGAAAGAACAGGATCGAGCCCCACTGCTTAAGTTTAGGTTGTGACCAAAACAGGCGGCGCTCGCAGTCGAAGGTCAATAAATAGTCGTAATAGAGCAACGCTGGATCGAATGCCGACGTCAGGACAAAGGGCAGTTCCACGTGTAGAATTCGACCCTCACTGAGCGCGACCAAATCAGTATACTGGCAAGCGAGCCTAGCAGATTATAAAACAGAAGTCAGGATGCTGGACTGCTGCCCGGCACAGGGAGGGAAAACAAAAATAACACAACTGGTCCCAACCATTCTGAACGATGGAGCTCATCCTTTCCTTGACCAGCGAGGGGGGGAGAATAAGACCAGTTCCCACTTCTCGTCAGCTTATCAATCCTCTGTCGCTTTCTCCAGGGAGAATGCCATGATCGTCAGAAGAAGTGAATGCCGCCACGCCACAAGGGGGGTAGGCTATTGCTAAACTGTTCATCCCTCCTGCAGAAGCTTTTTTCCAACCCTTTACATCTGACACCTGACCCTGGTGGCTGTTGCACATGTAAGCGCATGATGGAAACTCTAGTGAATGATGAGCTGTGACCGCAAAACGGACATTCTTTCCTTCTTCATTACAAGTCCCGCAGTGCATCACAAATCGCGAATGTATAGCGATGCAACGCCATCTTTCTGTTTCAGCTCGGATTTTTTTTCCAACTCAAAGTCTTAAGTCAATGGTGCGTCGAATACCATCTCCCTAAATATCACAAATTGAGTGATAACAGGCAGCAATGCGATAGTTGGCGACGCTCACATGTACATCAGCAAGGGCATCGCCCGCTGCTGAAAGGGTGCGATTTTTTATAATGTATTCGTCCACTTTTGATACCCGGGGGCAACGGCGTACACAAGGGTTCAAACGTTAAAGGAAAGACACCGAAGCGTTCGAATCGGCCTCCAACGACACCCAGGATCTCGGTTCGTCCTTTGACGCCACAGAGGACGGTTGCTTGCCACGCCTATTGACCAGTCGGAATTCGCTCAAAGGGACCGCGTCAGCTGTTGGAAGCTTGGCGTTGACGGAAGGTGTAGCTCACCCAGCGGAAGTGCTAAGGGTAGTGGGATTTTCTCAAGATTTCTCCGTCCCTGGTGAAGGAACTTGAGGGTGGCATGCATAACGTCAGTCGATGGGCAACAAAAATGGACGCAGGTCGAACCTGTCCAGCGTGTTGAAAGGAAATTTCAACCCCATATCAGTGATCTCAAGGTGAGCCTGGATGATGCTTCTAACCTCAGGAGTTTAGTAAGGAGGTTCGTTGCACCGATGCTCCTAGCCCAGCCTTCCCGGTGGTGTCAATTCGATGACGATGAGAGGTGGGCAAAGAACTCGGAGGTGATGTAAACGATGTCGCCTAACTACACTCAGCGAAAGCGTCACGGTTGAATTCGGCAAGGGTCAGGTTTTGTGGTCGCCCGAGTCGTGCCTGACTCGTAATGATAGTGGCATCGGAGTTGAGAACTATCGCAAGTGTGAACAAACCTAGCTCACCGCATACAACAGTTGCAGAGAGTTACCAGGTACCATTTAGTGCGTTCCAAAGGGCTTTTCACGTAGGCCTCCGCCTTTTTGAGGATAAACTGGGACCACGGCGCGCGGTGTTGAAGGGAAGGTCCTAGTAACTCTCTGCCAATGGCGGCACACAGAAGCGGGTGAATGTTCTGGAGGGAGAAGAAGGAAGGGGCTTCCGACGGGACGGAGTTGGTGGCAACGAAAGCGTCCAACACTCTCGAATGTTCCCCAGCGTCGGAGAGGTATCCCGGTAAAGTTGAGAAACATCATCCAACGTTAAGCTCTGCAGGAAATCAGGAGAGTGGTGACCTCGGGAACGTGGAGTCCAGGACGATTGTTCGTTGCGTTTAGTGAAGAATTTAAGCAGACCATGTATACCACGGACGATCACCGGTAAGGGAATAGTGAAGAACACGCTGTGCGCTTCAGCTCCTCGATCAGAGCAAAGGCAAGCCGCGAAAGTGACAGACCTTCTCCGAGGTAACCCTGTTAGCCATGAAGCGAGTTTGGTTGGCTACCTCGCTTGGGAAAAATTTCCCCAGCCGTCCCTCGATCTATCGTACAGCATGCCTACTACCACCAATATCAATACTCTGGTGTTGCCTCGACCACAACTTTCAGCGTCCACCCTGGTAAATCGTCATCTGGCTCGTCCAATGCCCATGCAGTATCCTCGTCCACTTCTCCATTGATACCCGGAGTACCTGCCACACCCGTACCTCCCAGAGCCTGCCCGATTGGCGTCCCAGGTGCTGGAGCGGGGGTTCCCAGCCTAGAGTTTGGCCGCGAGTTCGACAGCGCTTGCAACCGGGCGTGAAGTTGATGAGGTGGGGCCGGCGCAGCGCCGCCAGTTGATACCGGATTGGGTGAGTCGTCCAGGGTGTCGATGTCAACCAATTGTTCTTCCTCTATCTTCTTCCTCTGCTCCAGCTCGCTTTCATCTTCCTACGGCGAGCCGTCAGCCCTGACTGAGCGAAGATCTTCAAGACGACTCACGATATCAAATTCGTCTTCGCGTTCTTCATAGACAGCGTTTTCGTCGACCTCTTCGAACCCACCCGCAAACGCGCCCCATCGTTCGGGGTTAGGGTGATGCCACACCAGTACAGTTCCTTGGCTTGTCGTGGATGCGATCATCGGTTTGCTTGGATGCCACTATCGAGTCTGAGCGTCAATAAAGCCAACAAGGCCAGCAGGATGGGACGTACGTCCACATGCACCAGGGGTTCGCGACCCCCATCTAGTGTGGTCACAAATTGACCGTTATGCTGGATATCCCACATATATATTTTATGGTTTGCTGGGTCGGCGGCGCCTCCAGCTAACCAATCTCCATCAGGACTATACGACATAGTATGCCATGCGGTCTTTGTAATTGGGTCATTGAACCTGTGAACTGGCTCAAGTTCTTGCTCGAGCACGGGTGGTTCTAGTTGCACCTGATTCACGGCCTGAGGGTTGGGTGTTGAAGGTCGTGTTGGAAGAGGGGTGCTCGAAGGTCCTGGGGGCGGTGGGTAAGTAGGCAGATAGAAAAGCCTAAGAACACGGTCCGAAGAATTTGTCGTCAAACGGCGCCCTCCTTTTGTAAATGCGAAGCCCCGCATAATGCCGGCGCCAGCGACCCTGTGTCGCGCAAGAAGCTGAACGACAATCAGCAGGTGAAGAATTCAAGAACAATGACCACAAACAGTCTTTGCCCTGCTGTGGAAGACCAGGATAGAGCCATTCGATGTGCCAACGAAGACGTATTTGCCTGTGGGATCAAAACGGGCCACCGTGAACGCTGCAGGACTACCATTGCCCAGCATGTCAGTGAGACATCTTTATACGAGAATAAGCACGCACCGGTGGTCATCACCCTCATGCTGATCGTATAATTCAAACCTCCCCGCGTGGCTCTTCCGTAGGTCAACTATGAAAGCTTCCCCAGTGCTCAACAATATCAAAATAATCTTGCTAATAATGAGTGAGTACAAGAAACAAACGTAAGGCAATAATCGACCGACCAGTTCTTTGGATGAAATGACCCAGAGACTATGGGTGCGTCGAATCTAATCGTTCGCTTCCGTTGGCATGGGTCGACCTCCGCGGCATTCTCGATATCCCAAATGATAGCGTTCCAATCCTTTGACGTCGTTAAGAGGTACTTGGAGTTCCGGGACCAGCTTCGAGGCGCATTTCATACTTTAGTAACGTCGAGAAAACCTCAAGACCGGCACTTACTCCATGCTAGTGAGAGGCTTTACGTGCCCTTCCAGCCACCTGATCGCATTTTTGGTATCCATGTCCCAAACCAACGCAGACCCTTGGTGTTGTGCGGTAGCGATAAACCTTCCTGAGGGGTCAAAACAAGCGAATATCGCGTTCGCGGAGAGGGACGTCTGGACAGCGGTTGGGTATTGCATCGTGAGGGGGTCTACGTGTAACGCTTGGATCGGATGTTTGTACAGTCATTGCAGAAGACGCACTGAATGTCGTCGCGGTGGCCATTTTGTGTAGCCCGTTATGAGAAGGCGGAGATGTGTGGTCGTCGTCTGCGTTCGGCGCCAAAGAACGACATCACGGCGGCTACGATCCCGAGGCCCCGATCAACGGATCAGTGCCTCATTCTGAGTTTACTTTCGACTCTGTCAACGACTCAGTGAGTACTGTACTTAAGTTTGCAAGCTCCGCCTCCGCCACCTCCATAAGGTGACCACCCTCTGCACATGACGCTCATTACGGCCTTAACATTCTTCATACCGACTCTCACGCCATTTTCAATCCAATGTTCCCGGACCTTGGTTTTCGCTGTCAACGCTGATAACAACACATAGTCTCCAAGAAATCTCCGCCATCCGTTGGTCTGTGACTCGCATCACAGTGAGGGTAATTAATGTACATGGGGATCAACGTCTTCCTATTCTAGTTATCAACGGCAGGAGGGTCCTCTGTGATGCTGCTGGTAAGACCGAGCCACGTTCCTGCGGCAGCTGTTCCAACGCCCGCAAACGTGGAAATGAGCGAAGGAGCCACCATCGTTGCACCGAGAGACTGGAAGACAGAAAATGCGCCTCCAGTTGCGCCTCCGCATATCGCGGATTGCAGAAACGCTGCGAAACTTCCTACAAGAGATAATTTTAGCGCACAACGAGGGGAATTCCAAGTAGGGAGGGGGATGCTGACCACCTGCCACTCCGGCTGGACCAAACCCAATTACTCCTAATATACCGATCGTCATAGCGGGTATAACAACTGCTGTCCCTACTCCAATCAAAGTAACAGCCAGGGCCGCTGTGGCGTAAGGATGCTTGGAACGGAAGTCACCATCGGTGACGTCCCGCGGGGCATCTAGGGGTGTTATACTTAGATAAATCACTCGAAATCGTCGAATAGGAGGAGCTGACCCCTCATGTTCCGCCTATAGTTGTCTGCCACACTTTGTCAGCAAGCGAAGAATGTTCGTGAAACAATCGGCTGCACTTGCACTCACCTTCGATTTGAATCACGCATTGCTTGAAATCTACCCACAGCCAACCTCCCGCCTCAGCAACCCGGGCATCAAACATTGCGGTCAAGACAGGGCTTGCTTGCCCTGCTGTGCACTTGATAGCCATCTCCGTCATCTGGACGAGTGGAATGCCATAGATCCGGCAGATTTCCTCCATTGCCCTCAGCCACGGACGCACGTCTTGCGACCCGTCGTATTTCGGAGCATCCCAGTTGTTGATTATGGCCGTAATGGTATCCGGGTGGAGGACCATTGTGGAGGAGGTGAGCGGGGGTTTCGAAGATGCTTGTTTACGTCACAGTGCCACACAAGTGCCACAGTGTGGTTTAAGTACATATACTGTCACCGGTCCGGCTCCCTTCCGAATTCACCGTACGAGAAAGTCCCTTCACGAACAGTTGCCTGTGACACGGGGGCATGAAATAGCCACAACTCGTGCCGCCTAGTCTCACGTATCTGGTCGGACAATCCCTCGTAAAATCTCAGGATTCGTTATTTCGAATCCGCAGGACACTGCCTTGTGACTGTGTGGGGTTCTCAACGTCGCGTTGAGCACACTCCGCGAGATTTTCGGAAGGCAGCACTAGACTTTGTCGTGGTGTCTCTGACTGGTGGCCTGGGAAATCGCGCAAAGAATGTCTAGGCCCCAGATACGCGCAAGGAGCACCCGGGTTGACTCATGTAATTGCCGTCGGGATTTGTGATAATCACCAATGGGACCCGACACCATTGAGGAATCACTCTGCAGATTCTCGTCCCCATAAGTGATATACATCACTCAGCAACTCCTTGCGCGAGAACCAGAGTTGACGTTGCGTGGGGTGATTACTGAGGAACAAACGACTGCAGAGAATATGAGTGCTGTGAACCTGTGGAGGCCACATATTTTTGAATCGAACCACGTCATCTCGTAGAAGAACTCGCAGGGGATTTCTCTCAGCCATCTGAGGTGGTTAAACACGGACAGCGAAGGAGGGTGAGGACTTGAAGATGCCGGAAGGTTTCTCAAAGTCAATGAGCCCGAAGCCGACGGAGGCATTTTGTTCGCTCGAAGCATGGTACACGGTATGGTCTGATCCTGAGCTGTGAGGATTTAGAGGCACCACCATCGTGGAGGGGGATCGCGTAGGAGCTACGAATTTACAATGCTACGGGAAGCCAGCGCGCATGAGAGCACATGCCAGATCAAGATTTGGGTCTTGTAGGCAGTGGGAGAAGGGAACAGACCAATTACAGGCTGTACGGTGACTGCAGAAGTCCGATCGTAGGACCCGCGGGGCAACACCGCCGCTTTTTCCGTTTCATCGTACGGAGCATACTCGAATCTTTTGGTTCCCTCGGTCGGAGGTGGGACGTGGTCCTGTAAGGCGTGCTGAAAGACGTGGGTGAGGAAGCGCAACGTCCATAAAGGGGTTTCCACCTCTCTCGACCAGCTCCCCGGAAGGGCTCCGGTTTTTCCACCCGACAGCGATGTCCGAGTTCGTTCCAGAGGAGTACAGTGCTGATGCTGAGGTAAATTCGGAAAAAAAAACTCGTTAATCGCAACCGTCTGTTCATAGGCGAAGACATGGCGTCCACTGAGGGGATAGATGAGGTTGATAAACGGATGTGCACAGGGTACCCCGTGGTGCCAAGACGACGTGTCACATGGAAACGGACATCCCACACAATTTGTGACAAGCGTGCGGATTGGAAGGGACACCGCGAGAGAAGAAATGCCGATTGGTGTATTCTCTAGGAACGTATGTATCTTCCGTTGCGCCGTCGGGTATATGGCGTGAAGGCGGGGCTTGGGGTCATGGGGCGTCACCTTTTGCCATCTCGGGCATGTTCAGGCCAACTCTCCTGGCGGTAGCCTCTATCCTTTCCTCCCCTGTAAGATCTATCAGAGGGTTGTAGCGTTCCAGCAAGGTCTGTATTGTCCCCATGGTCCCTTTCAGCACAGCCAACCCGGTAACGGGGGACCACACACCTTGTACTCCCGTTGGTGTCTCAGGAATTTCACAGCGTTCTCGAACTCGCAACTCAGTGCGACAGCGTTGGGACCATCACGAGGTTGTTCAAACAAAGCCCTGTAGTGGCGAGCGAGCGCTTTATTTCTTTGCGGGCGAGGCACAAGCGACTGAGGACCGTGTGTTAGCAAATCCACCGGATGGAACTCGGAAGGGTTTGGTGCTCACGGACTTGCCAACCTCACGGAGAAAATGTCTGTAGAGCCTGACAACCTCAGCCATGGTTCGCGTCAATCCGTCACCCGAGCGCTTCTCTACGCGCGGCGATTGTAAGCGCCCGTCTCGCTTCTCTCATTCATTCCGATCGCTCAATCGTGCATGGTGGTAACAACGATCAAATCACTTGAAGCGAGACCACCATGGGTGCCCTTGGACAGCCTTGGACTCTCTCGTGCAATGAGTGGCTCAGCGCCATTCGCTACCAAGTCCATTCTGCCGTGGAGATCCATCCATTGACGGTAGTGGGCCGTGCCTCCTAATCAAACCCCCCGACCCACGAATAAAAGCCAGAGGTTGGACCTTTTCCTCCCGCACTCCATTGTTATTCACTTCTCTCGTTCTTCTAGACCTCAAGACAAAACTTCACAATTTTCCCAAATCCTCAGAATGCGTATTCGTGCTCCTTCCGTTACCCCTAGCGTCGGCTCGGATGCTCCCATTGCAGAGACTCTGGAAGATGATCCTCTCGAGCCACAGGTATTGAAGACCTCTCTCATCCGGTTCTTCACGACACTCATAGTTCTCAATAGATTCCCCGGGGTTCCGAGGACGAGAGGCATTCTGAAGCCCCCCCTAGGGCAGAACAACCAGAGGCGCAGGCGACGTGGGTGCTCTATGTCGGTAATGTGAGTGTTTGTGCCTTCTATCCACAGGGGACGAACACTCATTCGCGATGAAAGCTTCATCCTCGCGTTCAGAAGAAGGAGTTGTTCAAACTATTCAAACCCTTTTTGAAAAACGAAGATGAGGGGATCAGGGACATTATCCTCCGTACCAGCCGCGGTTGTGGTGTGACTCCCATTCGCAATGCGACACGAAGTGACCGCTGCTATGCCACGGTTCAATTCGCAGAATACGAAGCAGCTAACGAGGCTTTGGCATTCTATCAAGAACGCCGTCCCTCACTTCGCGGACTCAAGGTCGTCGTTGCGAGCAATCCTTCGGATTTACCTGAGAAAAGAGCGATAGCGGAGAGGACTTTTGGACCCCGGCGAAAGACTAGGATCGGGTATGTCAACCTTGCTTACCTCTTTGCTCGACTTTTCTCTGACGATAGACTCAGTCGTGCTATAAGGCGACTTGCTGTACAGAAAACGGAGCTGCCAGTTGAGGATGAGGACGAACCGAGTCTGCTGGCCGGACCATCCAGGAAAAGCGCTCAGACGAAGGCGAGATACAATCCGCTGAAGCGAGCTTAACTTTATCCACTTGCTGTTGTGAACTTCCACTCTTTTGTGATTTCCTCCTCTCTCTCACTTTCTCACTGTATCATGTCGATGTCTGTCGGCATTCGCTGCCGGCCCTACGCTCTTTTCGTTATATATCATCTGGTCTCCTATGCTGTACCGTGATCGTGAATGGTTTTTGTTTTTCAACGGCGCCGATGGTCTCGGTTGATGGTTTGACGGCGCTTAACTGCCCTTGGTTGGTTCTTCGCTCTCTTCCTCTCTTCGACGCCACCGCCCCCGAACAGCAGGGCTCGTCTATAACAGATCCCTACAGTTTTTCTGTATGGGAGGAGAGAGGTGATACACTGGGCTCGCGGCTTCCATCGGTAAGGATGACACAAGGAGTCGTCACCCACCGTTGTAAGTCAATGAGGCTGATGCCGCTCTTTTTAGTCTCCTTATTTTCACCCTCTTGTTCTTGAACTATGATGAGAAGCCCTGGTTTGAATCCCTCCTCGACTCCTTTCTTCCCCGGCGGGGCAGCAACTGGGAAGGACGAAGGAGGATTAGGCTTCCCCAAACAAGCTGCTAATCGCGTGGATACAGATCGCGCCTCTACAGCATCATCGTCGCTGTCCATCTCTCCTTCCGACTTCCGTTCTGTTCGTTCTTCCCCCAGCCCACCTCAAGAGGACATGAACGGCGGCGACAAGGATTCGCCAACCATGTTTCGGCGCTCCCCCGCACTATCAACAGAAGACTCTCGTGGATCCCCATCCATTCGAGCTTTCGACGCCGGAAGAAACTACCCGAACGTCGAGATGAGGAGCGGCCGGGAGCAAAGCCTTGCGGCTAATTTGGAATTTGAAGGCTATCTGGAAGCTGAAGCCCCAGGTGTGACTATCGATATTAGTACCACGTCAGGTGGTGCACGTCAGGCTCGCGAGTCGTTCTTCCCCGCCGGCGTTCTCGCGTCCGCTCGTGAGAGACTGGCCACCCCGCCCGTGTCAAGTGACCCGGAAACTTTTAGATCAACCCTCGTCACCAACACCATTTACACGCCCAGGGCATCTTCCTCTCCTTCATCCCTAGATTCGGCCGGATTCTCAAGCGCAGTCATGGACCAACTCAGCTTCGACGCTCAGCTCAAGACATCCCCCTTGATCAACGACCTTGTCAAGAGATTGATCCGGTACGAGAACAACCTTGCAGAAATCAAACGTAACCTAGATGAGGTAAATCGCAAGGTTGACTCTCTCCTGGATCAGTCCCCTGCAAGCCATGCTCCGGAATTTAATGACCCTTTCGCCCCCGGAAATATTGCAACTTTGAACGGATCAAGGCCTTCCCTCGCTCTTCCCCCCCATCAAGTACCGTTGAACCCCGTCGCTCCTAATCAGATCCTGACACAGAATGGTTCTGCACCTGACGAAGTTGGACAAATTTCCCAGCGTCTGAACGTGCTCACGTCATCGGTCGGTCAACTCCTCGCTTTGCAGACCCAACAGATCCAAGCTACGAACGCAAGCTTGCCAAGCGCGTCAAGTTTATCCGCCATATCCCCTGATGTTATCACCACTCAGCCAATTGGCCCCTCCCTGAGTCAACACATGCTCGGGAATGGTTTGCCGTCCAACCGTTCGCCTCGTCATCCCCCCCAGCCAATGAGAACATGGTCCGCTGGAAGTCTCGACCTCCCTCCCAGAAGCAGCATAGATCCTTCCGTCGCCGCAGCCACCACAAGGCAGGAAAACCTACTTCGTGACAAGCGCCGTTCTACAGTTGCTTTGCTTCGTCGAGATTCAGCTGGGGTATGTATTCATCTTTCTCTCCCCAGCCCGACCTGACCATCGACAGGCTGAAGGCTTGGCCGGAGCAAACGGTCGTGACAACGGGCCTGCAGTGACCAAGTGGGATCAGTTGGCGGTTCACCCGGAGCTCCTGCGGTCCCTGGTTAGATTTGGGTACGTGGATTGTGTGGTCAGCCCAATATACAGTCTCTGACTACCCCAATCTACCAGTGTCGGACCTCCGAACAAAATACAACAGCGGGCTCTTCCATTCTTGTTGCGTGGCGCGGATATCATCGCTCAGGCACCACCCACCCAGGAGCGAATTGCCGCATACGTAATCCCTGCTATCCACATCTCTTTGACGGTTCCCATGAACCGCATCCCACGAGGCCCCTTGGTTATCATCATTTCAACGACTGTCGATCAAGCCACTCAAGCGCAACGCATGATCCGTGACTTGGGTGGACCAATCGGAGTGAGGTCCGCTCTGGGCGTCGGTTCTGCATCCAACACCAGTGACATCACTCAGGAGCTTGCCAATCTCCGCCAGAATATGCCACATATCATCTGTGGTACTCCTCAGAAACTGCACGCGTTATTTACATCAAGCGGCGGCATATCTGGCTCTGAGGTCCGATTTTTGGTGTTGGACGAGGTCGATCAGTTGATCGCGCGCAATCTTCACGAATTCGTGTTCAATATCGTTAAACTTCTCCCCCAACCTCGGTCTCGACCCCTTGGCAACGGGCCTTCGGATGGCAGCACCTCCTCCTTGATACAGTCGTTCGACTCCAGTGGCTCACTCCCTCGCAGATTCTCGAGTATAGGCGAATCCTCAGACCCCAGCACATCGGCTTCCAACGTACCTGAGAGACAGAGCGCGTTGTTTTCTAACACCGTTCCACAGGATGTGTTGAACCTTGCGACCGCAATCCAGTTGAGGGAACCTGTCCGTGTCCTTGTTAGACGAGACGGGAACGTCCAGCCCGATTCCGGGCAAAGCGCCAGAGGGTTACGCCAGTATTATTTGTATCTTGCATTCACTTCCGGCGGAAGGTCTGATGCTCCTTCACCCACGTCTGGATTGGGGATCATCGGTTCTGGTCGCGGTGCCTCTAGTGCTGAGACTGCCCAGGCTCGGGAGTGGAAGCTTGATGCACTGGCTGATGTGTTTAGTGACATCGAAGTCCCTCAGGCTATTGTTCATGTTGGTGGGATGACTGCGCTGGATTCCGTTGCGTACAAGCTTGCCAGCAGAGGAATAGAGGCTATCCCTTTGGTAGGTTTCTTGGATTCAGTCAGACTGCACCGATAGGCTGACTCCTTGATCTAGCACAACGACATGAGTTCGAACAACAAACTCACCGCCTTGAACAAGTTCAGAAGCGTGAACGCGAACGCTTTGAGGCCCGCGTCAATCAAAGTCCTCGTAGTATACGATGTACAAGTCAAGACTCCAGAGGTATCCCAGGTACCATTGGTGGTGAACTACGGTGAGATCCATTCCTTTGGATTCGGTGCGTATTTAGCTCACCGATCTCATATCTCAGATCTTCCAAAAGCCGTCGAGGAATACGCTCATCGGTCGGTTCTTCTGTATTCATTTGTGATTGATCGGGGCTGATCTTCCTTTAGAGTTGCCCCAGCGATTGCCTCCAGCTACACTCGTGCGGGCGTCGTCATCAATTTCGTTACCGCGACTGGTGGTGATGTAGAGATGTTGCGATCCATAGAATGCTTCTATAAGTGAGTCTCCGCCGTTTCGTTCCCCTAAACGATTGACGACTAATGTCTTCTCTTCAGAATAAAATGCGTACGTTGATTCGTATACGCCTTACTTTTACCTCATTCACCCACTGACGTTTTTTTACGCACGCAGCCTGAAGTCCCCATGAGCCTCCGTGACATCATCTAATTCCGCAGTCAAAAACCACCCTCTGTATCCCTACATGCACATCTACCCCGGCCTCTCGGCACCCCTTGTCTACTTGTTTTCTGAAGTTCCTGCCTCCTTTTTTCGGTTTACCGGGGCCCCCATCCTGTGTCATATCTTCATCGGTCCTCTCTCCATTCGCAAGTTTACTGTTTCGATACCCTCCCCTCCACGACTGATCATTTCGCGCACACCTAAGTATCACAGATTGTCTCCGTATAGTTTGGCAGCCCTCCCTCCTCTCCTCACTGTATAGTACCCGAACCTCTTCGCCTTGTGTTGTTTTTGTCCCCCATTACACAATTTTCCTTCATCCTGCACCCACGCATTTTGTTCTCCCTGAAGTCTTTTTGATTCCAGCCATCACACTTTTAGTAGGACATTTAGTATCCTCAATGTATGATCTTCACTACAACTTGCGAGCTGTTTCTTGATTACGCCTTCACCTCCTTCCTCCGTCGTGGTGAGCGGCCGCCAGGCCAAGCGGTGGATCTGATCAACGTGGGCCCTCCTAGAACCCTTGTCAGTAAGGCGCAATGATCTCACAAGACTTGGTATATACGTTGAGTCGACGGTCAGCTCTAGTTCCCAATTTGAAGGACTTGTAACCGAAGAGGAGTAGATGGAGATGTGTCCGTTTTCTAGCCCGATGGCAACCCTTCGTCTGTTCATACTCAAGATTAGTACACTGTCCTCGGCGTGGTTCGGGTCGTACTGGCAAGCGCGTACCTCTGATCGTAATCTGTGGGGGAAAAGGAAACAGCTGTGGCGGCCTCCGCTGTCTTGATGACCTCCACAGAAGACCATTTTCCCTCCCGATTCTTCCAGATCTTAACCTACTCATTTATCAGACTCGGCCATTCGATCCGTGTCAGCGATAACGCGTACCGTCTTATCGCGCGAAGCTGTGGCAAAAATATCGCCTTCAGCAGACCAGGCACAGTCCCAGATAATCCTCGTGTGGGACTTGTCCAATGCGACGAATGTGTATTTGAGATCTAGGGAATGAAAGGGAGATCATGAGTTTGCTACCTCCGACGCGATAAAAGTCATATTAAATTACCTGTTGCATCATCCCTCTGCCTCTCGTACAGCCTCCACGACCGGTCCCGCGAAACGCTCAAGATGTACTTATCATCCGGTGGGCTGAAAGCAACCCTAGTTACCGTCAACGAGTGCCCGTCCAACGGAGTTCCCACAGATCGGTAATTGTCCTCTACTGAGTTGATACGCACGACGGCGTGCGCCGGAGAGGTCGATTTACAAGTAGAGGCGAACATGGTCTTCGACGTCGAAGCCGCAATGGATATGGACTGGAACCAAGATGAGAAAACAGTGGGTGAAATCGGCGATGTCTTGTAAAAGGAGCTTGTACCTCGTAGCCGTGACCGAAAACCTTCTCCACCTCCGGCCAGAGGGTCATGGAAGCCAACTCTCCCTCGAAAGGTGGACGGGTGGTAATCGCTGAGTGCGGCCCCGCGGTTTGTGCGACGACATCGCTGACGGCTTTGTTGGATAAGCCTAAAGGCGGAACGGTGGCTCCAATCGGTCTCGTACCCTGAACAACTCGGTAAGTGGCAGATCACCTTACAAGAAAAGGGATTGACCTCGTCGACGTCGATTTTCATCACTTGGAGGCTCTTAGCAAGCTCAACAAACGCCTTGGGAGCCTCGAAAACCCGAGCAACCTTCTCATCCGCTATGCTAACGAATTTCAAGGCGTCCAGAAATTGTACCCCCACGAGGTCGTAGCCATGAACCTGGGGGCGTGCAATCTCGCGCCATGCGTTTGTAGGGAGACGCCCGTGAATCCTCGTCGTTTGGTCTAAGCTGTGGAAAGTATGAGGTTCCTTGTCCCCGGTCTATGGGAATCAGATGGGACAAACCTCGTTGACGCCAATAGTTCGCCCTGCGGACTCCAACAGATATCCTTCACGACGTTGCTATGTCCGGTGACCGCATCTGCCTCTGTCCAGGCTTGAACTGTGTCTCCCTGGACGTTCGGGTCGTGCCTCCACCGTCGCCAACCACCGTTCCATCCCCAGGCAAGGATCTCCTCCCGGTCGGTGTTCCATAAACCACCGACGAACCCTCCAAGCCTTTGCCCGCCTATGTCGCCAAAACGGTTCCGGTTCACCCAGAGAGAATCAAACTGAGACCACAGGATTAGAGAGGAATCTGTAGACGTAGACAAGAGCACGGGCAAGGCAGAGGCAGAATCATTCGGCTTCCAAGACAGAGAGGTCACTCCGGATTCGTGACCGACAAGGAGAGCGTCGAACGTGATCGAATACTTTTGGATGGTGTCGTCCGAGGAAGCTGAATCCTTTACAGAAACGATGTGGCGCTTTAATGAAATCTGTCTCCCCCCTTCTTCTCCTTCGCCCATGTCTCCCAGTGACGCTTCGAAGGCATCGAGAAGTTCGTCGCCTCCCGTTGCCGAGTCGAACTTGAGAGGCTCGATGTTCCATAACCGGATTGTAGCGTCTTGAGAACCAGACGCCAGTACGAGGGGGTCGCCCTCCGCGCGTGGTGGGCAGAACGCGAGGCACTTGACCCAATCTTCGTGGCCAGGCAAAGACGCCGCGGGCAGGAACTGAGCTCGATGCGCCATTTCAGCCTTACTCCCCGTTTACGAGATAGAATAACCCTACCGATTCTTCGGAGCAGGTGTAGATTTTGACTTCCGTAAATGTCCCACTCACAGCGAGCACGAGAACTAGGTGAGAGACGGGAGTTGATAGGTGTGGGGTGTATTGAATTCGGAAACGAACCGTTAGATCCTGGAAGACGCGCTATCTGCACAGCAAGCGGGTACCTCGCGCCGAGCCCTATCATCTGCTTTTCGCGTATCCTATCTTGTAATCTGTTCAGCAAACGGGGGTCGCGATAAAAATACGATTAGCATGCCTGCACCATCGTTGGGATCCACAGTCCAGACCTTTACAGTGGAATCCGACGAGCCGGTAATGAGGTAGCCATTATGGTAGGTCATGCAAGATACCGGCTTCGAATGCGCTTGTGTTATTAGTTTTGTAGACCACTAGGCAGATCGGTTACTGTCAGAAGGTCTACGTGAGATTGGCCGGTGTTACCTGGGTTCCAGACTTCTCCCAGCAGCGGAGAACGCCTTTATCATCCCCCGAGACGAAGCAATCTTCACCAACGAAACGAAGACAAGTGACGACACCCTCGTGTCCGGGAAGCGTTTCGTGAATGTTTTCATCGTAAAGGCACCATAGCGACACGAATTTATGGGATCCAAAGGCGACAAGGGACTCGGAAGAGATGTCTGCTGCGTACGGGAACCTGTTTGCGGCGGCGGCGATGTATGCAGTGGACGCGTAAGCCTGGACCATCCTGGCCCGGGATTTTCTAGAGGGCGGGCGGAAAAGGGATCGAGATGTGGAAGACGATCGTCCCGATTCGCAAAAGTCTTCATCCCCATCTCCTTTGCTCAAACTCCATCGTCCCTCCAGAATTTCATCGCTCGACATCGGGCCAAAGACACCAACTCAAAGGCCGGCTGTTTATTCGAAAATCGGTGTACATTTATATCGATTCGCGTTACAAAAAAGTTGTGATACATCAAGGAATTGATGATCATATGGCTACGTTATCGTAGCAGGTTAAACGTTGGTGGGTGAGACTCTCGTCTTCATATTCTTCGTGTGTTGGACTGCGAGATAAGATGATTAGCCTCCTAAGATCCAGACGTCCGGGCCGGATAGAATTAACGCCCACCTTCGACCACAAGGGTCTCGAGGATTTCATACCCCGGCGCCTTTTTCGACATCCTCAAAGACTTCGAAATTGCGCTCAGCGCATTTCTCCTCCATTTTGTATCCTCCTTTCCACTCTCATTCTTCATCATCTTTCTTATCTCTTCCTTGGTTCGCGCATTGTTACCGGCCAATGCGCGTTTAGAGGTAGTCCGTTCTTTCGGGGGGAGTTTGACGCTGAGAATATCTCCAGCTAATGAAACCGCCAATCAGAACGTTACGCTATTGACGGCGGGGATGACTTACCGGTGCGTAATAAATCATCTTTTGACAGTTCTTCTCCGAGGGTCTTCTTCAACTCCTTCCAGTGTTTCCCCTCTTTATCCCTTCGTTTCCTTTGCCGGATCCTGTCCCGCTGGAGAAATGTTAGCAGTGATTTGAGGCGAGGAAATCGTGCCGGCCTGCTATACCTTTAATTTTGCTTCTGTATCTTGTGTGGGTGTCAAGTCATTTTGATCATGAGGTGAGATTTTGTTCTTACCATCTCTCGGGGTTTTCGCCGTGGTAGTATAACCAACGCTAAGTATTTCTTCAGCAGTTCCGGGGTCCCTGTGATATAGGGGTGTTAAAAAGGCAGTCAAGGGGGCGGTCGGGAGGGCGGTGGGGGGGTCGGGAGGGATGTCGGTTGACATGTTCGTCGCCGACATTTCGGTCGGCTATAGTGGTTGATTGAAATTAATTAATTCGATTGACGGTGGGTATTGACTTGGAAGTTGGTTCTGAGACTCATCATGTCAATCCCAAGGTGCCTTGCGGACTGAACGACGACGAACCTCAACGGAGAGGTGCGGTAACTCACTTCTGGTGATCCCGGGCTGATATTCATCGTTAGATGGGAAGGGCTTGCATGACTGAAAATGACGTCCCCGCACTGGCGTGACGCTCCCCCGAAGTCTGAGACCTCGTAACCACCCGCGGGGGCCAGGGTGAAACCATTAGGCTGATAAAAGGCTGGTTCGAAATGGCCTTGGGACGCAGCTACAAGATGGTTTCCGTGGAATCCAAGGTATGCCGACGGGTCCTGCGACGGCACCAACACAATACCGCTCTGCGGATACAGGTTGTACAGCATCGGCATTGAGGTACCCATCCCCACAGACTCGTGGTCCTCATATTGGGGCCGGTTGTCCGGTTGGCTAAACGAGTAGGGGTAGAAGGTATCCCCTACACACATTATCAGTCGAGTGTCCCTTGCAAGGACGGCAAACATGACACATACATCGCTGGGACCCGGCAGCATTGCCCTCCATATTTGTGGTGAGATTTCGATTCTGGGCCAGAGAGGGCTGACCTTATCTTCGCTCCGCAGAGGTCGTCTTTTATAGATTTTTGGATTGAGGCTGGTTCTTTGACTCTTACATGAATTGAAACCTTCTATACGAGGTATCGCTCACACGCTTTCCTCGGTTCCTGTGGCACCTTCTAATAGGGCGTGTCCCCGTTCGAATATAGCCATGTCCACGCGTCGAATACGGCACAGGAGAGGTGCTAGTCTTCTTACCCATCTCCGATGCAAGCTGTTTCAATTGATTCCACGATGACGACACGGAATCAGCGACTGCGGGGATGCCACCGCCTCAGTGTTGCGGGGTGTTCCAGATCATCGACAAATCGACCCTAATTGACTCGTTCCGCGTCCGCTCAGTCTACGTGCACCTACCCCGAGCGCTTTATTCAAAAACTTCTGAGCAAGGCGCTGTGACCTCTGGTAGGCTCCGAAGCATAACCTATGGTCGGTATCTCTTGGAGGTATACCAGGTCGCAACTTGGGTTCGAGGGGAGACTGTCGTACTGATTGTGCTGGGAACCCTACAGAATCACACTGTTATCTCCGCCGAGATTGAGTTCAGACCCGCCTCAACGTGATAATGTTTTCACACAGATGAGTTATCACCTGAGTTCTCGACGAATCCTAGTCAGGTTCGAAGGTGAACTAGGTCACGAAGCGCCCGGCAAATTCCCGGTGGACATGCTCATCGGTTACTATCGGTCGGTTCTTGCTTGACTGATTTGGGATTCAAAGCGTCTCCCCCGTGTTTCGACATGAGGGCTGCCATTTTACCGTACTGGTCAGTTTACTACGCATAATCGGGATCGTGCTGTGTTTACAATGTCATTTACGAAGTCATCGGAAGCGAAAATCACAGATTATTGGTCGTAACCACGACTTGGACATCGGTATACGCTAAATGATCAATATCAAATGCGCAGCGAGGCTTCGATTTTGAGGCGGTACGGATCACTGTCGCGAGCTCCGCGAACTGGTCGGGCCGCTAACCTCAAGGTCGAAGCTGAACGGCCCTGGGGTTGAATTCGAGAACCAAGCTCAAGCTTTGATGGTGTCAACCTGGGCTAAAATTTCAGGCCACTCGCCTATTCGCCCAACGTGTAGTCAGACTTGTCACTGCACGAAGGGGATGGGGATATCGCCTACGTCCCTGGGATCGCAGTAGTCAATCCCCGCGAAACCTTGCAGCTCAGTCCGAGCGAGTTCAGCGAGCGAGGATCCTTATCTCATCCGACCACGTCCACCGGGATTACACCAGAATCACCAGGGACTCCAGCGTGATAGTGGAGATGCCTCTGAGTCGAAGCGAATCAGTTGTTTCGTAGTTTGGTGGACAATCAAGGGGGCCGCATGCGAAGCGCTCTGTCCGAGCCGTAAGCCCAACTGAAAAGGGAAAGAACTCGCCGCTTCCAAGGGACTGGGCAGTGAGGGTGGGAAATTGAGGGAGAGGGTTGGGTTTGAAGATTCGAGAATGTACGGTTGGATATCTCGTTCAGTCACGATGATGTATTGGCTGGGGTCCGTGTACGTGAGCAATACGTGTTTCCTGATTCGTCGTGGCTGTGCGTTGGGGACTAGCGCACAGGTGTAGGGTAATAGGTGGATGAACTAGATGGATACGCATATATGTTCATCATCGCGTGTTTGATCTGTGCCATGTCCAGCGCTACCCAGATCTGGAGGGACATGGACGGTCATATCCTACCAGAGGTGACGATAGCGAGAGAGGACTTACTTGAATAGCGTGGGGCGTGGAGTCTAGAGTGCAGCAGAATTTGGGGGTGCGATAACAAGCTACTGTGCCTGTTCTTCGGCCTTGCGTGGCCACCAATCTGGGTACCAATAACTTACGCGTCTTTGCTCTGGCCCTTCCCCAATCACAAGGCCAACCCCGCCTTTATCCACAGCCTCTAGATGGTCTGTTCTCAGGAGGGCAAGTCCGATCCCATTTACACTGTTCAACAGTTTCCCCGTTCCTCGGGGCTTCCGAATATCTCCTCCGGCGTCGAGGACGAGGGGCTTGATAGTTTTATCCGTAGGGGTTTTGGGAATCAGATCTCCAGCTTCCTCAAGAAGTTTGTTGGGTTCGTGTAACGCGACTGGGAAGATGCGTTTTCTGATCACGCCGGTGTGATAAGTCCGAACCGTAAGCTCTTGGCCAATGTAGCAGCCTTTCCTGAAGTCGACTGGAACCCGCGCGTAAGTATCTCGTTATCGGGCCAGTCGTGGAAACCAAGGTGGAGAACGTACCTCCACCCATGACGTCGAGGTTGGCCTCCATAGGGAAGGATGCACCCGGGATAATTTCACGTGAACCTTCGGGCACACCACGAACGATCCTGTGAATCGTGTAATCCTCCTCCGTAACCGTATTGTGGGTGCCGATTTCTGGTGGTTTGACACCCTTGTTGATTAGCCTCCTTTGGCCCATGCCCACTCCCCTCCGATCCCTCAAGACAAGAGGTTCGTTCCCCCACGGGGTATCGCCTTTCTCCCAGAGCTGCTCAGGAATATTGCTCTTCTCCGCCCAACGCCACTTCCGTGGAGTCTCCCAAGATTCTTCGCGTTCGGAGCCCCAGGAGGCCCAAACATCGTACTCGTCAGATACGTCTCTAACCTTGACTTTCGTCCGGAGTACGAATTGTTTGAGATATTTAATCAACGGGGGTACGGGTATAGAATGTCCTTCGGCCTCGGGGTCTACGTCCGTGATGGGAGGGCGGGAGTCGTATTCGAGGATGTATCCGTTTGATGTCGGGTGGCTGTAGACGAACGCGTCATGGAGGATTCTACCCTTAATGAATATGACCGAAATTAGTATATTTTAACGATGAGGAGTAGGACGGGATTGTACTTGCATGTGCCTGGAGTATGGCCGTAAAGAAATGTCCGGTGGGAGGGTTCGGGACAGTCGATGCCAAGATTCCGTTGAGCCAGTCTGTAGCTTGAAGTCCAACGACGGAAACGAGACCTCTGTTGGTAAGTCGAGCTGTGGATGGTCCTGCTCTCACGAGAGAGGAGACAGCCGGAGGTAATTTAGGCATGGAGGATGAGAGAATCCAGAGAGAATCCCAACTCCGTCTTACAAAGGTCACGGTACGGAACGGAGGCTGGATTAGCGATCAGAGTCAGGATCATCAGATCGTTGAACTCGACTCCGAACATCCGCGACCTCTTCGGCCCACTAAAGGGAACGTGTTGCACCCCCTCCCACGTTGAACATTGGGTTGTGAGATGTCTGCTAGTTGCGAACCTCTGTTGGAGGCTCTGAAGGACTGTCTCATGCGATCCGACTGTGTGTTGAAGCAAGGGAGGCTCCCGTCTGAATGCCTCAAACAACACACGGACGAGTTACCAGACAGCTGCAAGGCGTTACGGCATGCGGTTTTCGAATGCAAACGGGGCCTGGTGAGCGCACTTGAATCCTCATCGTATGCGCAACAGTTTCATTGATCAGATGAGAGCACAGGTTGACATGAGGAAACGATTTAGGGGGAACCAAGCGGCCATCATGGTGAGTGATGCGCATGAAATTCCGCCGTGCGGTGCTTACTCTACACTGCTTACAGGGAAAAGAGCTGCAAGAGAAAAGAAAGGGCGGGGATGACGGGGGGCTGACCGGGTGACCCACTTAAGCCCCGTGGCGATGCCGGTCGAACACGCGTAAACTAGATCATTTATAAACACTCCCTGCTGTGCTTTGTTGTTCGTAATCCCACAATCGTACTCTCTCTTCCGCTCTGCACCTCCCTATTCCACAATAATTCGCCCTACGAAGATCCCGAGAACCGTCGCCATGTCTGCTACAGCGACAGCAACGGCGAATAATACTGCTGTCCCATCCCTAACAGCTCCACTGAAGGCTTTGCCCCCAGCCAGGGAGATCCCCTTAACATTCACAGCTGGTATCAAGAGCTGGTGGGAGGCGGGCACGAGCGCAAGTGCACATGCTGAAGAGCGACTCCTGCGGTACGTTTCTGCAACGACCTATCCCGCTGGACAGCCACTGGAGCCAGTGTTCCTCATGCACCTTATCTAGGAAACTCGCATATTACCGCTCCCCACCTCCAGACTCCCTCTCCGAAGTGTCAGACGAGCCCGTGGTAGCATACAGTACCAAAGTTGTTCTCGACGACCAGAAGCGGTACATCAACACCTTATCAATAACCTCCCCTTCTCCATGCAACTCTTCCCCAGCTCCCGCCGTCCTCTTACACGGTTACGGCGCCGGACTGGGGTTCTTTTTCAAGAACTTCGCCACCCTCGGCGAATGGGCCGCCTCTCGTCGTTCGTCAGTGTACGCCCTCGACTGGTTGGGAATGGGCAGGTCGGCCCGCGTCCCGTTTGTTGTGAACGCCAAACGGGATGATATACCTGGTAGGGTTTCCGAAGCTGAGGCGTTCTTCGTGGATTCTCTAGAGGAGTGGAGGGAAAAGATGAAGTTGGAAAAGATGACCCTCGTGGGTCATTCCCTTGGAGCGTACATGAGCGTGGCCTATGCGCTCAAGTACCCGGCGAGGGTCTCAAGTCTCGTGTTATTGTCGCCTGCTGGCGTTCCGGGAGATCCAAATACGACCGTGCCATCAAGAGAAATCACGGACGACCAGACGAGCGACGGTTACGTCTCAGTTGACGACGCTCAGCTGGCCACGAAAGCCAAGGTCGAAGAGATCAAGTCGGAACAGAGGAACCAAGGGCGAAGACAGGGGAGATTCTGGAAGCTCTTCACGTATCTGTGGGAAGAAGGGTGGTCACCGTTCCAAGTGGTCCGTTCGGCGATGTGGTACGGTCCCATTTTGGTGGGAAAGTATTCTGCGAGGAGGTTCCCCGGGTTCACTGAGGAAGAGACGAGGGAGATGCACGATTATATCCTTAATATCACCCTCGCGAAGGGTTCTGGAGAGTATTGTATTTGTTCGTTGCTTCTCCCCTTTCTCAAGTAGTTCGTTTGACTGACGAAATCTTCTTTAGCACATGTATTGGCACCGGGAGCCCACGCAAGGATGCCCCTCGTAGATCGAATGGCCCCGCTCAAGATACCCGTAACGTTTGTTTGTAAGTCCTTTCAGACATTCACTGGCTATTGCCTTTCAATAACCCCTTACCTGGATAGATGGAGATTCCGACTGGATGGATCCAGAAGGTGGCGCTAAAGCCATCGAGAACCTCGCAGCTGCGGGAAATACCCAATCCAAATTGTACTCGGTAAAGAATGCCGGCCACCATCGTAAGTGAACAGTGCCCTACTTAATACATGGTTCACCCGGCCTAACATCCGCGCAAAACAGTGTATTTGGATAATCCTACAGCTGTGAACAGGCTGTTGGTTAATGAATTAGACAGGGCACAGAGGTGACATCATCCTCACACCGCTTGCTCGAGTTCGCTCTCCCCCCACCCCGCTCCACGCTCGTCGTGGACAGGCTGACTATATTAATTTGGCACCATAGCTTGCATACATAGAACCCCGTTGTTTATGCAACGTGAATAATAGCTGTACTTTTATTTTCCGGGGCGTCTCAACTTTAGCTTCCCAAAATGGCACTTCAGAGTCCAACTTGCCAAGTCAATCTCCCGGGACATTAGCAAGTAGTTGGCATTGTATTGCGTACGCTCTCCTGCCGAGACTCGACCTGTGGACCTCTTACCCTACAAAAAAAAGGACTACATGGAAGATGGTGGCAAAAGAGATAGCTGGAGCCGCATGCACGCGGCAAGTAGTACTATTCATGATCAATCCCGTAGTACAAAACGGTACCATTGAAAAAAGCAGTTTACTCATGCGATTTAGGCAAGGCAATTAAAGCACCATTGGTGCACTGGACCATTCTCTGCTCAACAGGTGTTTCAGAACGTCGTTCATCATGGCAGCCGTTGACGGGAGCAATGATTATCATCTAACGGATGAAAACAAAACGCTTCATTCAATCTGCACCCCGCCGCGCCCCCACATCAGAATCCTCAAGTTCACGGGGTAGGTCGGTCGGTGGTAGATGGCCATGATTATGCAAAACGAGTGCGGAGCAGAGGATTAATCTGCAGCGGCTTATCAATGCTGAGGAGGTGGCAGGCTGTCCAATTGATGTGAGATATGCTGTTGCAAAGAAGAATGGTCCACCGAAGGGATTGATTTGGCAGTGGCAAGTTACCACCCAATCGCCTCAAAGGACCGTACTAGCAGTCACGACATGACCGACCACAAAACTTGATCGAGAACGATAAAACCCGCGGACAGTGGGACCTCAAGCGTCGCGGAGCAACGTTATGGCTAGATCCAGTGAGCATACAGGATGGATTGAGCGTGTGCGCGGGGATAAGGATATCGATGACACGGGGGTAAATATCAATGGTCACCCGTACATGCTTGAGGGGGTTTGGAGTTTCAGTGGCTGGAGTGTTCACCCCGGTGATGTGACAGATGGCTGGGGAAGAAGCCAGGGTCGGTGCGGGACAAAGCAGAGAACAGAGCTTGAAGCACCGTAACCAGATATAGCTCGTGATGATTTAATGTGAAATCAGGTAGAATCAGGATCACGGTCCAGCACGAAAGGGTGAGCGTTGGGGAGTGGGATCGGGTAGAGGCCTGGGCTTACATGCCGGACTCAGAGGCACTGAACAGCAGCTCCTCAAGGCGCTCGTGGTCAATTTTCTTTGGCGATAAGCCGGTTATCGTCAGAAGCGAACGGGCGGTGGGAGGTCGCTCTCTTACCGTCCGTCCTGAGTATATCGGATAAACTCCTGTAGTGAACATTCCCGGGGACCCAAGTCTTTCGCTGTCCCAACAGGGGGGTAATCAAGCGATCTCACGAGGTTCCACCAGAGAAGGATATCTAGCTCGGACAGGCAATTGTATCATATGGTGTCGCTGTTAACAGTCGCGAGGCCCCAGTCGATAACAAGGGGGCATTGGATTCCATTGTCGGGGGTGTAAACAACGTTTCGTGGCTTGACGTGGCAGTGAATGGCTAGTCGATCCGTGAGCGTGAAAAGTAGCAACGAAAGTGCAAGAGCGTCGGCATGAGCGGCGGGAGGGACCCCATGCATGACACGCACAATTTCGATCCCCCATGAACGTGTCCAGGTATAAATGAAATCTCAGAATAACGTTATTAAGGCGCTGCTAGAACATGAAGGTGCCGGCGGGGCCAGAGTGACGAGATGCAGGACACCGCGAAGGCCAGAAGGTTGGGGACGGAAGGACTCAGCTGGGCGCCTGTATGCTGCAGGGCAATCTAGAGCAATCGGCGGCAATTTCCGGGATTGAACAGGACTTCACTTACCTACTTATAAGCCACTGTCAAAACCTTGATTCCACGGCATCGCTCTTGCATTGCCCTGTACCGTTTCCCTCACCTCATCGACGGAGAATTCGGCACCATTCGATCCTTCCTTCTTTTCTTTCCTATTGTGCATATTACCGAGATGTCTGTCAGCGCTTGACCTTTTACAGCTTTCCTCGATGGAGCACGCGCGGTGGTTGGTCTCGACCGCTCATAACAGTACCGCTCCCTCTCCCTTGCACGCACGCCAAACTTGCTGTGCATCTTCACGGAATCTGGTCATCAAACCCCTTCTGCGACCCCTATTGTCATCATAACCAACAGGCTTTACCATCCTTTATTGGATCTCGTGACCGCCTATGCCTTGCCCACCGATGAGGGTCGTGTTTTTGACCGATCCCGCTTCATGGCACCAAGGACATTACATGTGTGCGATCCGCTTATTCGCCACCTCGTAACTGGCGCTTGAGATGATACAGGCGGTGAACTCTCCTTGCCTTCAGGGTTTCCGGTTCGGATCGGTCTGAACTCGACCGCTCGCAATCCTATATTCTATATGGCGTGTTGAAACTGGCAACACCTTCACGTTTCCTACGTGCGCTCGATACTCCTCTCCCGCAAGGTTCTCCGATCGTGGCAACGAGAACATATATACGACAGGAAAAGAACTACCTGTGACCCACGATGAGTTCCTTTGGAAATTAAACTTACGGAGGCGGGTCCGGACTGTTTGCGTACCAGTGCAGATAACTATATCCTGTGAGTCCTACAAAAGTTCTATCTAAGCATGTGCCCTGAGGCGCTGAGGACCACCATGAACAAAAGTGTCGGACCTTCACGAAGCGTTCCAGGCCCTGCCGTTTGTCGGCCCTGCGCCTTATGAATAAATGCCTTAGAGTTTTTTGGATGTATGTATCTTATTTCCTGTATATACACTTCGCCGTCTGGATTATATATACAACATTGGCAGAAGAGGGTAAATCTTGGAGGAAAGGAAACAGGTAGAAAAATGTACGATACAAAAAATCAGCGAAGAAATCGACGAAAAAGAAAGACACGGAAAGGCCGGCTGAGCTACTGTGGAAGGGGCACAAGACGAGGAAGAATAGGAAGGACCCCTAGAAACTGCAGCGGAAAGGCTAGAACAGAGAAGTGGATAAATATCAATCGATACAGGAAAAAAAAGAAAACTGGGACCATGGTGAACGTAGTATCGTCGCAATCGTTATCGCATCGTCAAGTCCGAGAAGCGAGGTCGGAGGAAGGATGTCGAGAATACATAGAGTAGCTCAAGCCAGTGAAGCCATTGGCGGTGAGCCTTGCCTAGGTACGACCGTTGCAGACGAGGCGGACGAGTCCGACGCCGCTCCTGCCTCCACACCGTCGTCCACCCTCCTCCGCTTGCTTGCCCTCTGATTGTCATCCGTATCCCCTTCAATGTCCACTACGGCGTCCTCATCATCTCCAACCAGTGGTGGCTTCATAGATTGAAGAGTCGCTGTCGACTGCGAAGGCGTAACAGGTTGCTTCGTGCCATCCTCAACCTCGACCTTAATCTGCGGTCTTCCAGCGCCAGGCCCGCCCCTTCCTCGTCCCCGCCCTACTCCGCCTCTCCCACGCGCCTTTCCGCTCTCCGTCTTAATCCTTTCCTTCAAAAATCTCACAATGTACCCCTGCAAGATCTCGAGCGCCTTCTGAGCGCCCAGTGTCTCCAGGCCCCTCAACTGCTCGCTCGTCAAATGTCCAAAGATCATCGGGTTCAAGATCAGCGTATTCTCGTGCAAAACAATCGGCAGCGTGGGGAGGTGTGGGGATGATGATGTGGCAAGTTCATTGGTCGGAGAAGGCACGTACGAATCAGGGACTGGCCCAACAATTATGGGAATGCGGACCGTGACCGAAGCGCCTGGCGCCTTCCCACCAGTGGCTGGATGCGTTAGTGTTGGAGGTACTGGGGTGGATTGCTGGAGTGTCCGCGGAGGTTGAGTGGAAGTGACGGTATTAGCTAAGACCGGCGGATAGGGAACACCGGGGCCCATTGGTCGTGAGGTATGATTAGTAAACGGTTGGTTTGATTGTTCAACTTTGACGACTGTCGCGGTCGCAGTTGAGACAGGCAGCGCGCGGAAGGTGGAAGTCAGGGAACCGTTGGGGTTCGGAACGGTTTTGGAAGCTAGTGGTTGGGAGGTCAAAGGTGGTGGTAGTGGGCCCTTGTTCTTCTTCGCCTTTTCCCTGTTAGCGGCAGATAAGGTTTGCTCCAGCTTGGCGTCTTGCTCCAGTACGATATGCTCAAAGTTCTCGTCGATGGACCAGTAGTAACCCTTGCCGCGCTCTCCTTGCGATCGCTCCATCTTCTTGAAAGTCTTGCCGGAGGACAAGTTATGTCGGACAGAATTCTGTGGCCCAAGTTTAGAATCGTCGTGGACATGATGATGGACCTCGGAACTTACTTCCCAGCCAGACCCGATATTGTACTTGTACCATTCAAATGAATCTATCATCCACCCAATAATGTCTTGTAAAGTCGCCTTTCCGCCGCGGGACTTGATAGCCCGATAACACAGCTGAGCATATGTGTACGGCGGCTTAGGTGGCATGACTTCAGGTTTGACTATCGGAACTTCTATGTCCGACTTCTTTCTCTTCTTCGGATTCGGCTGAGGTTTGACGTTCTTTCCAGCGCCTCCGGACTTTCCAGACGCCGGTCGGGGCTTCTCGTCCGGTACCGGTGGAGGGGGTGGAGGCGGGGGGGAGCACGAGGGTATGGATGAGTCTGGCGAGATTGAGGTCACATCTACGGAAGGGGAGCGTTCTCTCGGCAGAGAGACATGGGAAGTGGCTGGGGAGGGCATTTCTTCTACGGGAGGGGTATCTGGTGGAGGGGGCAGCTCAAAGTGAAAGGTCCTCGAAGCAATCTGGATCTGTGACCTGTCGGTAAAACATCCTCATGAGCAAAAAGCGGGTCACGCAACAGTAAGAAAACGCGCCTTTCGTTAAGGGGTGCTCTCTTCCCTGGTTGGATCCATACACCATCTACCCAAGCACCGTTCCTGCCGTGCACAGCAAGAACCCACCGCTCCTCAGCTTCATCATACTCGATATTGGCATGCAATCTTGAAACGCTCTTGAGTGAACCGAGGTCAATGTCAATTTGAGGGGCGGGCGTCGAGGATGAAGGGGAATTGGGAGGGATACACCTTCGACCGATAGTGACATTCGGTGTCTGGAGGTAATAGGTAATATTCGGAAAGACGAGAGAGTAATATGCACTGATCTTGTCAGTGGCAATGGTGTTCTGGTTAAGCTGTACATCCATCGTCGGTGTCGTCGTCGTCGTTGTCGTCGACGGTCTCCGGGTGTTCAAGCTGTCGGTGCGTCGGAAGTGACTGGGAGTGGGAGTTTGACTGAAAACGGAAAGGAACGAACAGGCGTGACTTTGTGTCACGGTCACACCGGTTCCAATGACCTCCACCAATGCAAACGACGAAAGCATAACTCAACAAGTCAAGGAAGAGATTGACGCGTTGGTGAAGAAAGACGTCGACTCCGTAGAATCCGATATACGATATGCGGCCTACGGTGCCCGTCTGCGGACAGCACTGAGAGCCAGCTCACGTTACATCGCCTACGTGAGTGGTCCTCGTCGTCTGCATTTTTCGCACGTTCGCAAAGTAGAGTTCACACGTTAGACCAGTGACGTTGGGGAAGCATTTCGTCCAATCGTGTCCCCTAGGATCGTCACCGCCGCATACGGCCTTTCCTGGTTCTATCTGGCCGGGTAAGCATCACCACATAGGTCCCGTTGCCTCTGAACCTTATTTATATCGCTCTGCTTTCTTCTCTCCACGCAGTGATATAGGCTACGAAGGCTACAAGGCGCACAAAAGGGGACCGTCCCCGATAGAAGCCGCCAACTTTTCCGAGCCCACGCGTGTCGGAATGCTGGTGGTCAAACGGGCCGTGTTCCAATCAATAGCATCAATGTGCGTATACGCGTCTCCGGATATCCTGTGCCGAGATAAGAACGTGGCTCTGATACCTATCCCCATTTGTTTCCAATCAGGGCTCTTCCCGCCTTCACGATTCACACAGCTGTCAAATACTCCAAGCCGCTGTTCACCAACGTGCGGAACCCCAGACTCAAGTTGTGGGGTCCAACTATCACCGGCCTCTCGCTCGTCCCCGGATTACCCTTCGTGTTCGATCATCCCGTTGAACGTGCTACGGATATCGTTTTTGAATGGGTGGAGAAACAGCTGATCAGACGGAAAACCGCGGAAAAGACCTCCCGTGATGAGCCGTCGGGGCCAGCGTGATTGCGTACCATCTGTAAAGCGTGCGCATAATTGACCTTGTTAGTTATCGACTCCACTGAACGACTCACCTGTTACGTCATCTACGTAGTTAGACAGTAGAATCGCGACAAGGGGTACACGCAATGTTCGTGCTTAAGTGAGTATTCGAACATCTACCATGCGTGCGAGACGATTTGTACAAACTGCACACGCCAGAGAATTGTCACGACAAAGCGTCCCAAGACGGTCCAGTACATATCCGTTGAGTTTCTTCATACATCTCCCAATGCAATCTCCCCCATTGGACCTCGTGTCTTGCGAGTTTGCATTTCGCCGTATGAAGGATCGAAAGGTTCCATTTCGAAGCTCTCTAGAGCGACCGAACCATGCGAATCAGCTGGGTGACTGCTAGCGAATTTCATGGAGCTGAAATGTTCCAATTTCCACTTTTGCCCTCCCTCTGGATCCGCTGACTTTCGCAGTGAAATTACGAACCGCAGTGTCAGGACGGGGAGGACGCTGGTAAGCGAGCATGGAGATCAGTTGCATTCGTAATAACGTGTAGGTGTCTGATACAACGCACAGGCCATATACACTTCACCCAAGGGGAATGTGTCAGCGATCCAACCCCTACTATCAATAACTGTGCACTCACGAAAACAAAGTTGGCTCCCTAGAATAAAGCTGTGGTAACCAAGCTTAGCGGATCACGACGTTTTGCGGGAAACGAGCGAATGACCATACAAAAAATCTAGAGTAAGTGGAGCGGAGGGAAGCTTGGACATATATCTGCGTGACGACAATGGCGATGAACCATACGCCGGCCTGCATCACGATCGTGCGAACAAGCGGCAGAAACTTGAGCATGCCCCTGTTACGGTAGGTGTACCAAACGATGATTGCGAACGCAGAAATCTCTACGTGTGCATTCTTTGTGAGCAGCATTGAGCCGTATCCTTCTGCAATTGCGTACCGAGTGCAGTACCAACCGAAACCGTGGCGATCTTGTACCACGGACTGTCCTTAGAAAAGCACAACTTGAGAAGCGTTGATCGGCGCGAGGGGGAGCACATTACCAATATGCTATCGACCAACTCATCGCTAAAGCCAACCAAAGTGAGAGATGTGCTCAATCTCGCTATTGCCAGGGCCGCGATGTAGGTCGTGAATATCTTGTTTCTGCAAGATATTGCATATATCCTGGGGCGAAATTACAGTAGGCGGTCGGTGATTTGGAGAAATGCGGCGTACCTCAGCGTGACAAAGATATCTGAAAAGAACAAGAAAGCTGCGAATAGGATCGGTTGGATGAAATGAGTATCGACATAATGTCTTGAGGATATGGGCATCAGTCTCTTGACCTCAGCAGACGTCAGCCCAAACGCTTACCGATTCTGTAAACGGTGTCAGTGTGCTTGGATGGCATTTCTCGTTCGACTAACGTTATAATAATCGGAATCCCACGGAGGCAGAGTGTTTATGATAACAAACACACGCCAAGAGTGATACCCGATAAGAAGGGCGCGGTACTGTCAAGCGCGGTGTTGAGGACCCTCGAAAGGAGCATTGATCCGGAGGACGCACCAATATGTATATGCAAAATACTGTCCATGCACTCGTTTGTCAGCCACCTGTGGATGTTGCATGAACGACAGGACGAACACCAGGACTTGCGACCTTTCCAAACGTATCGAATCTTTCAAGGGAAAACGCCAAAGGTCAGAAAGTGGTGGAAGGTTAGGTTCTGTTCCGTACCTCGTCATTAAACATGAGGAAGTAATCGTAGAGTGCTAAAGCGGCTCCACTGATCTGGACGCACTGGGATTTGGCTCAGTTTTTTGGCCGAGTTCCATGCCGGTGACAGGACGAACATTCTGCACCATGGGATTAACGAAAATGAGCAGTTCACCCGGGTTCTCTGGCACCGGGCACACAAAAACATCTGTGTCGACAATGGTACACATCCTGGATTCTTTTCGCTAGGCCAGGCGAGGCCTCCGCAAGAGAGCTGCAGGGTTGAGGAGGGAGAAAGGAAGAGAGAGTGCCCACCACAATCCAACGTTCAAGCTCAAGTATTTATAGTACCCAATTTATATCGGCAACATTGAGGTGATTGCACCTCGATTTGAATGGACCCCGTCATCGTGACTGATGACAGGAGGGAGGATAAATTCAAGGATGCGCCTCCTTGGGAAAGCTGTTGGCCTGAAGCATCGATCAAGTCGATCAAGTTGGGCTGCATTTCGATCTAGATCTCTCGTATACGCGCCCGGAACACGCAGAGGCTGTGAGGTAGGTTAAAATGCAATCACATCGAGGACAACAATTGGTCACCGGCACCTGCCTTGACGCATCGTGTCAGGTCCCTCCACAACGGGGCCACGAGCCTGGTCATGGTATCCCGCTCACCTTGCCTTGAACCTGGATTGCCAGGAATGTTCCGGGGAGGGTAGGCCAGCTCGTCACACGTCACACCTCAGCTCCAGACTGAACACGAGAAGAGTAGTCGCATATCCATACATCATCGAATTCGGAGGTGGCCACATCGGGGAATACCGGTGCAACCGGGCAACTTTACTCAACTTCAGTCCAGTTCTCCCGCGGAATATATCAACTGGGAGATCTGTTGTCTTGTTTCGAACGTCACCCATCGACACTGTTATGCATACTCCTACTCCTGGCCTTGATCAATATATAGGCATGGTGAGCATACCTCATGTTTATCCCGTCAGGGATGCGATCGCGCATCCCCCATCGTTTACCATGTACCGCCCGACCGACAATTAGACTATTGGCCGTCAAAGATGTGGGTACGTACACAGGCGGTGGATGTGGACAAGTTGCACCGACGTACGTGCAACATTCTCCACATGAGCACACGTTCAAAACAACTACTTCACGCCACCCAGCATACGTCTTCTTCAACGGCCCCGTGGTGCCATTCCTGCCCGCGCTCCACGGTCGATGTAATGGCCGCCGGACTGAACCAAACCCTAGATCATCCTTCCGAGGGCCATATGAATCGTGCCTATCGAAGTCGGCGGGATCACTCCCACTTCGGTCACCACCGCGGTGATATTCCTCGGTGGGGTCAGATCGTATAACGGGTTCAGGATCTCCAAGTTGGCCGTATTCTCCGTGGCTAGCGACTCGCGCGGTATCGAAATCGGGAATATGGAAAAGGCACCGTTCATCGGACCTGCGGTGATGATCAGGACTCCGTCGAATGCGTGCAAAATCTGCATACCCAGCTCGTTTTTCGTGAAACTGTCCAACTGCACCGTTTCCGAGATTTTGTACGTTTCGCAGCAAACGACGACCGGTATTGAATGTTGTTTGGCCATCATCGAAACGAGGGCGGTCCCTGCTCGTGAGTGCACGGCCCCGTTTGAATGGAGGGAGTGAGCACCGATGAAGACCGTCGAAACCTCAGCAATAACGGAACCAATCGCAGAAAGGAGGAGATATGTACAGGGAATCCCAGCTGACGTGAGAGCGGCAAGAAGTTTCTTCCCTGCAAAGGGGTTCAGCCCCACAAGCTCTGCAGGAGATAGCAAAGCGTACCTTCTAGCATTGGCCTTGAGTCGACGACGTAGACAGAGAAACTCTTGCCCTCTTTGTGGGCCTGTAAAAGTACTTGCTCGACTACGGATGACCTGGTTTTCGAAATGAGCGGATTCCGACGACGGTTGTTACATCCGCACACACCGAGCGTATGTCAGAAGTACGTCCCCGTTTTTTATCTTGAATCCCGCCGACTGGGCAATGACCTGGCCCGCGACAGTGATTCTTTCCTGTATATAGTTGTCTATTTTTTCACACAGCGACTCTTTAGCCTACAGCCATTCCATCAGTGGACAATACACCTTCGTGAAAATGGCTTACATCTTGTTCCGGTAGGTCGATGTCTACACCACTAATTTCTACCTTGAGCTGCCGAATGGCATTGCCCATGGTCACGGACATGGGCCTCGCAGCAACAAGATGGCTGATCTGAGCCGATAGATGGTTCATCAGATGCCGGGTCAGAGTGTTGTTCCGGGGAGTAGTGTAGTCTTGAATTACCTGGACCGCGATCAGCGTCAGCGCGAAAGCGAAATCACAGCGAATTGTAAAATCCGCACATGTTTGAACGTTATAAGTGTCGCGAGACAACGCGCGTTTGCGCCGGTGATCTGAAAGTTGGAGAAAAGGAGACCAAGTCGCACAACTGCAGGGTGGATCAAGCCCTTGCCAGCCCCGGACTTTTGCTGCAAACCGAAATGCGAGAAGATCCTGACACCGCGAGGGTTGATGCTCCTTGAAGAAAGATCAGAGACGATGTTTCCACCAGGTCCCCCACCAAGTCGAGGGATATCTCCGCCAACCCTCGAACCTCTCCGTTGATGGAGAGTCTGGGCTTGCGTGCTCGGACCACCGCCAGAGCCCTGCTTCCCACTCGGCTTCCCAGACGACTTCTCTCCGCCACCCTCAGGCTGTTTTGTCGCAGGTTTGTTTGCCTGTCCCGAAGCTTTCGCAGAGGCCTTGGCGGCCCGTTGTTTCTCCTGCAACTCTCGTCTTTCGGCTTTCGTCATGGTTTTTGGAGATCGGAGGGGTTGAGAAGACTCGCGACCCTGTTGGGGTGTCTGGTGTGGTTGTTCCGAACTCATCGCGGGCACAGTGAAGCTCAGAGTCGACGGGGAGGGCAGGATATTATGAGATTCGTGACTCGGGCGTGGGGCCAACTCCGTATTCCGGCGGATCAATGAGTAGTTCCCACCAGACTCCAGGGTAGTGAGCGTTGTTCATAATTCAACCATCAGCGGCCATCATTTCCGGAACGGAGGACGTTTCGCTCTCCGCCGCGGACCCTCACGAACGATCGGCTCGCGCAGGCGATTCGCCGATTCGTCCCTGATGACGCTGGCCTGAAATCGCTTGTGCTGTATATTCCCCGGACCTACGTCACTCCAGCATCACCCTAACCGGTCTCCGATGGACGACGAAGGCTCTGAGTTTGCCAAGGATGGAGTGCGTACATCCATACTCTATCCCGAGGCCCCGCCTTTATACTCCCTGTGCTCATGCACATGGCCCCTTGTTTGGAAACCTGACAGGACGGCACTAATATATGATGACATCTTATCTGGTTCTCAGCGACGCGAAAGTTTCTCCCCGGGAACCGTGGAGCTGTTTATTTCGGGCGAGCCCCAGCTCCTCGGCGTCGCTCGGGTCGAGTGGTATAAAACCTCGACGTTTTCCGGGCGAAGGAAATTACTTTCTCCACGAACTCATCATGCACGCATTGTACAGGATCTTTGCCGTACTCGCCCTCATTGTGGCGTGTGTCACCGCCGAAACCATCCTCACCGCAGAGAAGCACGTGGTCTCATTTAACAACAAGTTAGTCACAGCGCCGCAACCCTTGAGAAGATTCCCAACTCATAGGGCTATCCCCAAAGGTGTAAGCATGGTATTCCTACCTTGATCTCTCAGAAGGGGCAGGTCCTCTCCACTGGCGGGTCCTATACTTCGAACGGTCCCCTCATCGGAGCCATCGCGTGAGTCAATATACGTTGGGGAGGTTCTTTTGCTGACCGTCGTACGTTGTACACAGTTACCTCCAGACCGGTAAGATATCATACCACCTCCGGTTCAAATAATGAGTGATTCTTGACATCTCCGGCGCAGGGAGTTGCGGTTTAAACGGCGATCATTGCACTACCGTCGAAACGACCTTGAAGAACCCGACGTGCCCCGGCTGTGGTTCTAGCACTGACCTCACCCTCATCCCACCGTGAGCTTTCCGGACAACCTCTCTTGGCATGGAAATTGAAGGAGCTTCCTCTATAGCCACACTTTCTCCACCTCCACCGGTTTCAGTTACAAGAACGGTTGCGACGGCCAAGGTCACACCTGTGAGCGAATTCTGGATCGTATCGAATCGTGTTCGGACGACTAACGTTTTTTATGCCGAAGGCAATAATCAAAATTGCCCGTATGCATTCCGTCACCCGATGGACACTTGGGTTCAAGTCGCCTGTAAGGAAAAATTTGCGTCAATCAGTTCCTCGATTGACTTGTAAAATTCTCCGCAGGTCAGGTGGACAATGTCAACCTCGTCATCACCTTCTGTTAAAGGATATGGGGCGCCTTAATACGAATACATCAATGGACTTTTTCTTGTGCACTTCGGAACTTCAAATAAACGATGCTTTGTCACTTGTCGTGCGCTCGGCTCTTTGATGCTGGGCGATGCAACGAGTACTGTTCGTCAAGGATTATCCATTCGTCGCGAATCGCTGTGGTGCAGCGCCAGGCACATGTAAAAGACGAGTCCATCCGGTTGATCGAAGATTGGGTGGTTTGGACCTCTTCGATCCCGCAGACCAGGATCTTGGTTGCCCATTGTATCGCCTTATCCTCACTAACGCTCGTAGGGGGTGATGAGGACCGCCACCGTGAACCAAAAGGAACTCGGGCGGCTGGAGCGCTGTACGGAGACCAACAGGCTACCCGAGGAGGCTCGTAGCAGTGGTGGGTGGTCAGAGCGCGGTTAAACCACAATTGGCGAGGATGAATGGTCTGAGGCGCTGAACGAAGTCCATCAACATGGGCTTCGTCTGGGCTACCAATCCCATTCACACAACGCTCAAGTAGATGATCGCGAACCTCTCTCTATATTAGGACGCGGGCCTGCTATTATCCTCTGGAGTTTACCCATACGTGTGATTTAGAATACATTGCAACCACTCCACCCGCACTAATTCCTACATTCATAGGTCTCGGCCATCGCGTACTTAATTCCTCAATTGAGCTCATCCAGTGACCTCAGACAGAAAAGAGGAATGACCCCCAAACCATCCAATCAACTGTGCTTCACTGCTCTTTGAAATGTTGAGAACGGTCGACGTCTGACGGGTATCGGCTCGGAGAAACTGCAACGTGATCGAAAGGGGGTGGACCCACTCCTCGATCCCCGTCCTCCGGTCCCCAATTGGTGCCTTCCGAACCTCAGGAAGAGGTTGTGTATTCGCAATCAGAAAATCTGATCACGCCGTATCAGACGATACCTGACCGTCGATACCGATTCAAAAGCAATACGTCCGTCGATGTTGACCACGTTGTTCCCAAACTTCCTCCGACTGAGTACTGAACAGCCAAGGGACTTCCCCAAACGGCACCATTCGCATTTCGCCCGAGTTACCAGAAATAACGTCAACAGATAGCAGTCTTCGGTCGGGCAAGGTGGCTAGGGCAATGAAGCAGTCAAGCTTTCGGTTGCCGCTTTCTTGAGGGTTTGACATTTGACATTTGCATGTAAGACGCTTCTGCTTCCGTGCTCTCTACCCTCCGTGGCTGACTTATCGGGGGTGGCGGTGGACGACCTAGTGGCGAATTGATCGGGTCAGGACCAACAGCATGATTCTTTCGCATCTCTATCGCGTGAACCATTCGTCAACGATTCCGGGGAATGGAGCGGCCTTTATTCATGTCGCCAGCCGAACCACCAACTGAGCGCCTTAGCCATCAGCCACTCTCCGCCCGGTCAACTCGTCGCCTTGTTGCACCGGTCATTACATACGGCTCTGCGCTGCACATGCCCGGGTTCCAGCTACACAATACAACTCTTGCGCGGGGGCGCCGTGGTTACAAATAGAGGCTGTGGACTATCTTCACCCTCTCATTCACCCCCTTTTCTCAGGTGTCCCCCCGCTCGTTTATTTCGCCTAGCCCTTGAGATCGGAGTTGAGGTTACATCCAATGTCGGTCACCATCGTTGACAGGATTAACGCCGCTGTTGCGTTGTCTCCTGTGGGTACCTGGTTCCGCCTCGAGGGATGCGGACATCCCAAAGAGAGAGTTGGCTCCCGCTTCACAGTGAGTCACGACGAAATGTTCGCTGCTGTAGGGACTATTCTGAATCCCCACAGACCGAAATTCGCGCGGGGCTTACGACTTGGGTAAGTCTCTGGAGTGATTCATGTGATGAATCTCTTGAACTGAACCGCGTCAATGTAGGCTGCTATGGCATACATTGTCGGTCATCAACCACAGCAGACTTGCGATGTCACTGATCGCCTGCATAGGTATCTGTGAATGCGTCCATCCTCTCTGACAGTGGAGGTACATGCGTTTGTTCAACAAACGACCTCTGTACTGGGGATACTGTCTATCTTGCCTGTGTCGAAGAACTGCGCCGCGAATTAATCACAACCACCGCCGCCATATCTGCCCTAGCGTCTGCCGCTATGGGTATTGTCGCGAACCTACCCGTAGGCTTAGCCCCAGGGCTTGGTCTGAATGCATACGTAAGTACTTAACGTACACCCCTAATCGACTCCGCTACGCTCTTCTCACGGATGTCGTTTGGGAACAGTTGGCTTACTCGATTGTCGGATATCACGGATCTGGCCCGATGACTTATCAAGAGGCGATGGGTGCGGTGTTCATGGAAGGGTGAGTTGTCCTAGTTTTGATCTATGATCGTTGGTTTTTACGTTGTGGGTTAACACAGGATTCTCTTCTTCGTTTTGTCCTTACTGGGAGTAAGGCAATGGTTGGCGCGGCTTATGCCTCAGTCGCTCGTCATGGCCGTGGGGGCCGGAATTGGATTGCTCATCGCGTTTATTGGCCTTTGTGAGCGGCACATTTCCCATGCAATCTAACGCGTTTACCGACGCAGAGCCCAAGCACCGACCGGACTGGGGGTCATCGGGGGAGACACCGCGAATTTCGTGGGATTGGGTGGTTGCACCGCGGAATGTATGTCATCCAAGCCTCTCATTCCACGCGCTACTGATGTCGTCGTCAAGATTTCGTCGACGGTTTACCCGGATACTGTGCCAGCCACGTTATGCAAAACCCTACCATGTGGCTTGGAATTTTCGCCGGAGGGTAAGTCCCAAACCATGCCGCCTCGAGGCTCGGTTGTTGATGGGTATTTTAAGCATCTTGACCGTCCATTTGATGATGTATCGCATCCGAGGGGCGATCCTGATTGGAATTTTCCTCGTTTCCATCATCAGTTGGCCTAGGTCAACTCCGGTCACGTTATTTCCTCACACCGAAGCAGGAGATTCCGCGTTTAATTTCTTCAAGGAGGTCGTAGCGTTCAAGCCTCTGAAGAAGGTCGCCAACGTGATCAACGTGAGTGGATATCCCACGCCTGAGGACCATTATCTGACCGTTTTTGTAGTTTGGTGCTTATGGAAACCACAGGGTATGGTATGCTCTGATCACCATGCTCTATGTCGATATTCTTGGTGAGTGTGCAACAAATATACACAGAAGCGAGCGTTGACGTCCGGTTATTTTAGACACGACTGGGTATACTTTCTCCTCTCAAGTGCATTTAGGACACACGTCTGACGGTTCCGAACAGTACCCTGTACTCTATGGCAAAGTTTGCGGGCCTTAGGGATCCTGTCACTCTGGATTTCGAGGGATCGACGTCGGCATATTGCGTCGATGCGATCACGATCACCATTGGGTCCCTTCTCGGCACTTCGCCGGTGACTGCGTTCATCGAATCGGCCACTGGTATTGCAGGTGTGTATCGCTAAATATCGCACTTCTACGTGAGGCTGATAAGGTCGCCTCAGAGGGCGGAAAAACGGGGATAACGGCCGTCGTGACCGGCCTGATGTTCCTTGTCTCTCTCTTCTTTGCCCCAATCTTTGCCTCCATCCCGTCATGGGCTACCGGAGGAGCCCTCGTCATTGTAGGATCCCTAATGATAAGAAAGTGTGTGGTCCCATGGCTTCCCGCAGATAACGCGAGCACAGGATACTCATTATCTCGTTTTTGACGTCGCTAGCGTCCGCGAGATCAATTGGGACTACATTGGGGACTCTGTTCCTGCGTTTTTGACCATCATCATAACACCATTGTCATTCAAGTTGAGCTCGCATCCTTTCTGTTGTTTGATTCGTGTCGGCTGATGGGAATCATCATCTTACCAACATCACCGGTCTACCCGGCCAACTCAGCATCGCCTATGGGGTCATCGCCGGTGTTGGTTCCTACATCGTGATAAACTCTCTCCCTTGGGCTCTCCGCAGGATTTCCAACGGGAGGATCTCTCCGGCCACATACGGTTCGGCGGAACCGTGGGTCGTGCCTCCGGGCGGGATCGTCCCCCCCTGGATGTAAGTTGCGGATTCAGTGTGCTCGAGATTTGGAGCGCTTCTCTGATCACCGCCTACGGGGTGCCGTGTTGATGCAGCAAAAAACTCACGGGCCACGGAAAGAAAACTGTGCCCGTGTTCGACGAAATGCAGATGGGCCCAACTCCCAATGCCTCTTATGTCGACCTTCAGGGTTCCACCTCGGAGGCGGGCCACGAGCGATTCAATGAGCAGAAGACCGGAAGTCCGGTTGAGAAGAGTCCCCCGATCTTTTCCGTTATTTAGTTGGTCTTGGTTGTATTTTGGTTGTAGATTAGGGGGTGCGCGTATCTTCAGGTGTTGTAGAGGGTTTCTTAGGGTGGCTATCCGTAGGGTTATTAAGATGTGCAATTGAGTATATAGGGAATATTAAGGAAGAATGAGGGACCCCGGCCGCTCTGTTGAGTAAGGAACACCGCGAACTACGGCTACTGTCACCCTTCTACGACGAGTATGATAATACCTAGCAGGAACACGGATAGTCGCCCGTTGGACAACGATCGACCCGAACTCATGAATAACCTGGTCGGTTGCATGTGCGGAGTTCAGCCCCGCTTCCACCCCGGCCCAGGACTCATTTGAAAGGTAGTCATGTCACGACCTCTTGCCGTGGTCACCAATCAGGATCATCGCTGTAGCCGTTCGAAGAACGGAATCAGACCGCCTCCCCTCGTCATACCTAGAGATAAAACGGACCTCGGTGGTTCGGAGGATAACCTCGTCGACATACTCAGCGTATGTTGGCTTACGGGGTCAAACGACCCCTCGCTAGGATGGACTCTTGGCTCGCGAAGGTTGAACATTAACCGAGAGACCAACACGCTTGCTAGGCTGGTAACAATATAAGGGCCCATTTCAGTGTTCATGATTTCGACGATGCCCTTACGCGTTCGTTATCGTGGTTGAAACGCCGCGCGTCAGTTCCTTGATGATATGAGAACGTAGAGCATGATCATTGAGGTGTTGACTCACGGTTCCGTGCTTCGTGAGAGTCAGCGAATCGCACGTTCCACAGACGGTTAAGGAGCACATACCAAGAACGAGAGAACGTTGGACAACGTCGCAAGACTAATGATTCTGTGTCATCTTTTAGCGCCCTTCATCACCGGGCCGGCATCGGGGATGAGGCGTACCCGAAGTACATGATACCTGAATGACGGGCTTAGCACTTTTAAAAAAAAGCTTCACTAAATGTTCCTACCGTCTCGCATCAGGACTTGGATGATAGCATGCCCTCTCCCACACCTTCTGTTGATTTGTATCGTCTTCACAAGTGTCATGATTACCGTGATGAAATCGAAGACCATGAGTCCGCCCCAGGCCACAGCCAAGCCTTGATGAAGAACCATAGTTATCAGAACGAACGGCAGGTGACACTGTAACACTGACGCCATGACCTAGCGACTTCAAATGAGGGATGACTTTTAATCGGAAAACATGCATCTACTTACTGAGACCATGAGAGACCCGCAGGACAACCGATTGATCCCTCGGGAAGTGCTGGGTCTGCAGGAAGTTTTTTGCCCTGGAAAATCATCACCTAGACCAGTAACTTCATTTCAGCGATGGTCGATTTCCCAGTGACCAGTACTGACGCCGCCAAGCATAATACCACCGAGAGCCAGAGATACTAATCCGGCGAGCACCGCACGGCTCCTATCATATAAGGCATAGGTTCTCGTGACAAAGGTCACTATTTAGAGATCAGTTAGGTGACTAGAATGTTGGGAGAACAGAGCTGCCTACACACGACGATCGCTTGCGTTATGACCGCCAGGATTTGGTGGTATGAATACACGGGCTTGCAGAGGTACAAAGCCGGCCCAGGTTGCACGAATAACTGGATGAATACTGGGGCGTTGCCAATGACCCCACAGTACCGATTGAGAAAGAACAGAATTGAGCCCCACTGCTTGAAGCTATGCGGTGACCAAAAAAGGCGGCGCTCGCAGTCAAAGGTCAATGTGTAGTCGTAGTAAAGAAACGCTAGATCAAATGCTGAGGTCAGGACAAAGGGCAAGTTGAACGTGCATAATGTGGCCCTTACTGAGCGCGGCCAAATCAGTGTACTGGACAGCGAGCCTGGTCGGATTCAAATATCCAGAGTCAGGATCATAAGCGGCAGAGGAAGAGCAAAACGACGCAACTGGTTCCAACCATTCTGAATGACAGAGTCCATTGGCGTCTGAACGGCAAAGAGGAGAATATTGGCAGTTCTCATTTCTTCCCGTTGCCTTAATAACCTGCAGGATAACCGCCATGACCGTCAGAAAGAGCGATGTTGTCTGTTTGATCTCCTCCCAAGAGAATGGGATCAATTTCCACAGTGCCATGCGCTAACTGTGACTGGCGACCAGGGCTAAAATGCACGCTTGTCACTGGGGTTCTGACAGCCGGGCCGCCCACCATGCATCTGCATCAGCACTGACCTTCTTCAGAAGTTTTTGCAACCCTGGACGCCTGGTATCTTAGGGCCTCTGACCCTGGCGACAGTTACGCGCGTAAGCACATGATGGGAGGTCCTAGTGCATGATGCATGATGAGCTATGTTTGTGAAACCAACCCATCCGCCCCTTCATCAAGGGTCTCACGGTATGTGTCGCCGTGCAAATGGATAGCGACACAGCATCGTTGTTCGGCGCTCGGCCCGCTTATTCTCAAAGCTCAAAATCTCATATCAACAACACTGCGAAGGCGCTGTTTCCCTGGGCGTCATTGGCAATTGATTGATAGCTGATTGAACAAACAGCGATACTATGGTTGTCGGTGCTCACATGCACACCGCGAATGCCGTTGCCGACTTCTCAAGGTAGGGAGCGCGGTGGAGTATCCATAGACCAAGGAATCTGATAGGGCGACAGCGTATACGAGGGTCAAGGGAGGATGCCTTCGACGAGATCCAGGATCTTGGTTCGTCAAGGGTATGGGGGAAAACCAACGTTGTTATAGTCGAGTAGAATCGGAAAGACCCTGGAACCTGCGGAATACTGCCAGCGTTTTTCTTGAAACCAATGATGGCAGCAAAGGGCTTACAACGTATGGTCAGACGCGGGCGCTTGTCACCGCTTTCGGCAATCGCCGTTGACACTTCAGCCACGCGAACACCGCTAGCGTTCGTCTCGATCTTGACCATGGCGTTCGCTTCGAAAAAGGATGACGAGGGTCTCAGCGCGTACTACAACAACAAGACGACAGTGATCCAGGAAGCTCGCGTCTTCAACGATTCTCCAATAAGTCCACGAAAATGCAGGGCACTACTCACGAGGATCGTCCACCTTCTCTACGTTGGAGAAAGCTTCAGTGCCCAGGAGGCTACTACCCTGTTTTTTGGCACTACGAAATTGTTTCAGCACAAAGACGTTAGTTTTCTTGCTTTCTTACCGGATATCACATTGACAGCTACGAATGCAGAGCGCGCTGCGGCAGATGGTCTACTTGACGATCAAGGAGCTCGCGGGCACAGCAGAGGATGTAATCATGGTCACCAGTAGTATCATGAAAGATATGCAACCAAACTCTGAAGTCATCTACCGGCCAAATTCAATCCGCGCTCTGTGTCGCATTATCGACGTGTGTTTCCTGTTGTCTGGATTTGAGACTCCAGCTTACTCTCCGGGTGTATTAGCCGTCGATGGCTCAAGGTTTTGAGAGGTTCTTCAAAGCTGCGATCGTTGATAAGACTCCTTCGATTTCCTCAGCCGCGCTGGTTTCATCCTACCACCTCTTCCCCAACGCAAAAGACGTCGTGAAGCGATGGGCCAACGAAGCCCAGGAAGCCGTCAATTCCAAGTCTTCAACATCGCTATTCGGTAGCTCAGCTAGTGGTGGATACCTTACTGCGTGGGGAGGAAGCGCCGGTCAGCAAACTTCAGGTTATCAGGCGGTCCCTTCCACCAGCTATATCACCCAATACCATGCCCTCGGGTTGCTCTACCTGATCAGGCAACAGGACAGAATGGCCATAACCAAAATGATCCAGCAGTTGGGTGGAGGAAAGACTGGCGCAGGCACCACGTTGAAGAACCCGATGGCTTTGTGTATGCTGATCAGATACGCCGCCAAAGTTCTGGAGGAGGACCCAAAGTTGATCTTTCCGCCCCGTTTCAGTTGACCGAGACTAACGTGGAGTTGCCAGTGTTCAAAAGCAGATGCTCGACCTTCTCGACGGCTGGTTAAAACACAAGAGCGATATGGTCAATCTCGAAGCCGCTCGGGTAATCTGCGAAATAAAAAATGTCCCCACTTTCCAGTTGATGAGGGCAATTGGAGGCAAGTCATCCCCCACTTGTTTGATGGATCGCGAGTCTGATCTTGCACCCAGTCCTTCAACTTTTTTTGTCATCGCCAAAGGCAACCCTGCGTTTTGCGGCTACCCGAATTTTGGCCGCGTTGGCCGTCACCCATCCCTCAAATGTTGCCTCTGTGAACGTTGACCTCGAGAACCTCATCGGTGACGCTAACCGCAGCGTTGCTACTTATGCCATCACCACGTTACTCAAGGTGCGCCCTCTTAACCTCGAAGAGCATCGATGGCTTACGTGCGCGTGCAGACCGGCAACGAGGCTTCCGTCGACAGGCTCATGAAACAGATCAGCGGATTCATGAGTGACATCAGTGATGAGTTCAAGGTCATTGTTGTAGATGCAATCCGGTCACTCTGCCTCAAATTCCCAGACAAGCATGCTGCAATGCTTTCTTTCCTCTCCGGAGTGCTCCGTGACGAAGGAGGGTACGACTTTAAGCGTGCAGTTGTGGAGGCCATCTTCGAGATGGTCAAGTTCATCTCCGCTTGCAAAGAACAGGCGCTCTCGCATCTTTGCGAGTTCATCGAGGACTGCGAATTTACGAAGCTGTCCGTCAGGATCCTGCACCTGTTGGGTATCGAGGGCCCCAAGGCTCCACAGCCTACTAAGTATATCAGATTCATCTATAATCGAGTCGTGTTGGAGAACGCGACCGTTCGGGCTGCAGCTGTTGGCAGCCTGGCTAAATTTGGTCTGAATTCGAACGATTCCGGGTTGAAGAAGAGTATCAATACCCTGCTGAATAGGTAAGTAGACCCCATGCACTGTTTTCTCTCGTGCCTGATGAACCCTCCAAGGTGTTTGGATGACGTTGACGATGAGGTCCGAGATCGGGCGGCAATGTACCTGAGAATGTTCAAGGAATGTTTACTGGCTGATGCCTACGTGAAAGAAGGTAGATCACCGGATAAGTTCAGTACCTGTAACCTGGCTTACCGGTTTTCAGAATCTGTTTTCTCGCTCGACGTTCTTGAATCGAAACTTGTTTCATACGTCAATGACCCATCAGCTTCTGCCACCCCGTTCGACGCTTCTTCGATCCCCAAAATCAGCAGGGCTCAAGCCGCTGCCGACTCTGCCCGTAAGCTTCTCTTGGTATCATCACCGCTTTTCCGAAATCTCACCCCAACACAGGGCCAAGCTCACTCGAAACTGTTGGTTTCCCAAGCAAGAAGGAGGTCACACCCACGCCACAGCTATCTGCGGTGGAGACACAGTCGGCATTCATCCAACAACTCAAGGAGGTCCCCGAGTTGGCGACGTATGGTGAAGTCCTGGGAAGTTCGAAGCCGGCCCAGCTGACGGAGAGCGAGACGGAGTATCAAGTGACCTGTGTCAAGCATATTTTCGCCGAACATGTTGTATTCCAGGTCCGCAGTTTTCCTCTCGTTATTGGGTAACTCTAACGGCGGCCCAGTTCAATGTCTCGAACACAATACCAGACACGGTCTTGGAACAGGTCGCTGTTGTCATGCAACTATCTGCTGAGACCAGCCTTACGGAGGATTTCATTATCCCGCTCCCGTCTCTCTCAGCAGCGACATCCCCCGGAATCGTCTACGTTTCTTTCACCCGGGATTCTCCAGAGGAGTACGCTTCTGGGTCGTTCCAATGTGTGCTGAAGTTCGTTAGCAAGGAGGTCGATCCATCAACTGGCGAGCCCGAAGAGGATGGCTACGAGGACGAGTACCAGTTGGAGGAGGTTGAATTGGGTGCTGGAGATTACATCATTCCAACCTATGTCACGTTCTCGTCAGAGTGGGACAGGTTGAGGGGAGGTGCAAGTGCAACCGAGACATTCTCGCTCTCTGCCATGGAGAGCCTCAAAGGTAGGTCCTTTTCTCTCGCGTTTTGATTCTTGTCACCGACCACCGAAATCCTCAGCTGCCTGCGATTCCATCATCGAGATTCTCAACATGCAAGCGCTCGGAGGCACAGAAGATCCCGCTTCTACTACCGTCCACACACTGCAACTGGCGGGGATGGTTGTTGGTGCCGGAGGCTCTGGAAAGGCGTTGGTGAGGTGTCGGATGACGCACTCGAAGACTCAGGGCGTGACGCTTGAACTGAGTGTGCGGGCGGAGAAGGAGGGGGCGTGTGGTCTGATTGTTTCTGCCATTGGAGGTTGAGTTTAATTTGGATTCGCTTTTCTCGTAGACTTGGTGGTAGATACGTCTCTTAGCCTGTCCATTAATCCCGGATTGTCCATCGTTACCTCCACTGAGTACTCCCCTTCATCGCCACGTATTTCCACGCCACGATCGGCTTGACTCGGTAAGATCCGAGGCAGTCTCACTTCGTCACCCACACTTTTCCCGCTAACGACCTGCCATGGTGAGCTTACCGCTGCTCAGTGTCGCGTTTCTTCCACTGGCTCATTCCCAAATGCTTACAGGGTGTTCCCGCTCTCTTCCGCTGGTTGAGCAAAAAGTATCCGAAAATTGGTAAGCGCTCACTTCATTTGAAGTCGCATTTTAGAGTATAACGTTCCCGTCAGTCATGCCTGTCGCGGAAGAAGAAGAGACCACTCTTCCTGGGGAAGATGGCCAAGACGTTCCGATTCCTGTTAACATCTCCGGCCCCAACCCCAACGGCATGGAATTCGACAACCTCTACCTGGACATGAACGGTATTGTACGTTTCCGGCGTGAATTTGACTCTGAAAGTGTGGCTGACTCCTTCATCTGTGCGTAGGTTCACCCCTGTACGCATCCCGAAGGGAAACCTGCACCAGAGACCGAGGAGGAGATGATGGTGGAAGTTTTCAAGTACACAGAACGGGTTGTGAACATGGTTCGACCGCGGAAGTTGCTCTTCATGGCCATTGGTGAGTCGCCTACGTGGTTCAAGTTCTATTGGATAGTAATGCTTTTTGGTAGACGGAGTTGCCCCAAGAGCCAAGATGAATCAACAAAGGTCCCGACGATTCCGCTCTGCCCAGGAAGCACGTGAAAAGTACGACGCACGCCTAGAGGCTGAGGCAGAATGGAGGGGTATGTCGCCTCTCAACTCAAAAAATGAGAAAGTGCTCACTTTTTGCTACAGCAATGGGCAAGGAGATTACCTCTGAAACCAAGGAGGCATGGGACTCAAATGCTATCACGCCTGGCACGCCCTTCATGGACCTTCTTGCCAACTCGCTGCGATACTGGGTAGTCCAGAAGCTCAATACGGACCCTGGCTGGAAGAACGTATGTCACGGAGCTTGATGCTCTGCACCGAACTGACTCTCGATAGATGCAAGTTTACATTTCCGATGCTAGCGTGCCGGGCGAGGGAGAGCATAAGATCATGGACTTTATACGCCGTCAGCGTGTAAACCGCGGTCATGACCCCAACACCAAACACGTTATTTACGGCTTGGTATGTCTCTCTCTGTTCTGCAGGTTTCGCGACGACTCACCTCGTCTAAAGGATGCTGACCTCATCATGCTTGCGCTCGCTACTCATGAACCCCACTTCAGGGTTCTTCGTGAGGATGTCTTTTTCCAGGATACCTCGCCCAGTGCGTGTCGCATCTGTGGTCAGGAGGGACACTACGCAGCACAATGTACTGGAACCAAAGCTGAAGTAAAGAAGGAGCCACCCAAGGAAAAACCCTTCATATTTCTCGATGTCTCCATCTTGCGAGAGTATCTCGAAGTCGAACTCAGCGTTCCGCAAATCCCTTTCCCTTTCAGTCTCGAACAAGCAATTGATGACTGGGTGCTCCTCATCTTTTTTGTCGGCAATGATTTCCTACCCCATCTACCATCACTTGAGATTCGAGAAGGCGCGATTGATACTCTGTTGAAGATCTGGAAAGATGAGCTGCCTAGAATGGGTGGCTATCTCACAAACCACGGCCACCTTGAGCTCTCAAGAGCTGAGATAATTCTCTCGGGACTTGCTAGACGAGAAGACGATATTTTCAAGCGCAGACGTGAAGGTGCATTATCCCCCCCACCCCCTGAGTGTGTTGACCAAAACTCTAAATTATCAAATCCGGCATTGTTCGTTCAATCGCCGTTTTTCTTCCTTTATTAGCTGAGGAACGACAGGATCAGAACGCAAAACGACGGAAATTAGACATGGCAGGAAAGAGTGACCAGACTCAGACTCAGACTGACGGCCCTTCACCGTCGTTAAACTTAACGGCCGATCCTACACCTCCCCCCTCATTCCCACCTTTGCATGCTTCCCTACCCCCGCGACCTGACTTTACTGCTCGAGCAGACTCGATGGGCTTGGGAGGTCCGAAGACCGTTGATGCCGCTCAAAATGCAACTGCAGCCACACTAGCTTTCGCAGGTTCCAACCGCGATATCGTTGCTAATCGAAGGGCTATTCGCATGGCCAACATGAGTGCGGCGGAAGTTCTCAAGGCGGAGCTGGGAGGCTTGCCATCACCGACACCCTCGTCGAATGCGGCAGATCCCATGGCCAAGGATCCGATGCTATCTGTCACTTCAGAGGTTGTGGAAGAGGATGAAATTCCGGGACTTGGTGGAGACTCCTTCATGGATGTTTCAATGGAGGCGGAGACCCTCGTGGGGACCGCGGAGATCGAAATCAGTGCTGCCGCGGAGAGTTTCCTCTCTGGGGTCAAACGTAAGTTGGAGGAGGCTGAAGACTCGGACAGCACACCCCTCATCCCGGATGAGGACGAAGAAGCTGGGAAGGGACCATTGGCGCTCAAAGTGAACCCCGATGGGACCGTGGAACAGGAGGATACCGTCAAGTCAGCTCCCATTTTTCTCGTCCCTTTTATTAACCCTGACATCTTGGGTATAGACTCTGGGAGCCTGGTTACCGCGAACGATATTACGAGCAAAAGTTCGGTGTCCCATACACCGACTCGGAGTTCAGGAAAAGGTACGTGTGCATAATCTGAGGTCCATGAGCAGTGGTTTTAACCCCCCCTCCCCCCCCCCAGTTTAACAACATATTATATCGAAGGCCTCGCATGGGTTCTACATTACTACTACCAAGGAGTGAGTCGTGTCCGGACAATTTCCTCTCCTGTGAGGTGTTCTTACGAAATAGCAGACACCTTCGTGGCAATGGTACTACCCTTACCATTTCGCCCCCTTTGCTGCAGATTTCATCGACGTCGAGCAAATGGATATCAAGTTTAATCCCGGTCAACCATTCAAGCCATTCGAGCAGCTTATGAGCGTGTTCCCCGCTGCCAGGTTTGCTACCCTCAAAACTGTTCCTTCGTATCTTTGTCCTGACACCTTTTTGATAGTCGAAAGCACATCCCTACTGTGTTCCATGAACTCATGACCAACCCTGAATCCCCTATTATTGATTTCTACCCAACTTCGTTTGAGATCGACATGAACGGAAAGAGGATGTCGTGGCAGGGTGTTGCCCTTCTTCCGTTCATCGACGAACGCCGACTCTTGGAGGCGATGCAACTACGCTATCCGGAACTGACGGAAGTCGAGGTGGAAAGGAATAAGTGGGGAAACAATCTGCTGTTCGTATCCGACGATAACACCCTGTATCCTGTGTTGGAAGCCCTTTACGGCAAGAAGAAGAGCCAACAGGTATGTACCCTACCCCTCTCCCATGTTTTGTTTGCTTGGCGGTTACTGATGACGCCTCAGCCTGTGCCGATAGACCACCATACAAGCAAGGGCATCAACGGGTCACTCCTACCTAATCCGGATTGCATACCTGGCTCGACGTTCTACTCTCCCTTGGCATCGCAAGGACTCTCCGATATCACGGACGACCGTAGCCTCTCTGCGTTCTACTTTTTCCCCAAGCAACTGACTCCCCACCGGTCAATTCTTCTACCCGGCGTGGCCAAGTCCCCCAGGGTTCTCACCCCAGAGGATTTAGAGGTGACCAGACGCGGCGGGCGTGGTCGTGGGGGTGGAGACCGCGGACGGGGTGGTGGTAGGGGTCAACGCAATATGTATATGTACGAGGGGGCTGCTCGGGAGATGCGATATGGTCAAGACTCACGGAATGGTTCTTATGGCGGAGGTCGGGATCATGGAGGATATAACCAGTCTTCGAACCACTACCCCTCGACTCAAACCAACAGCAGCTCGTACGGAAGGCACACGCCGCAAAACTCATATCACCAACAGGGTGGATACAGAGGTTCACATCAAACGCCGTATGATTCACGGCCTCCGTATCAACCGTCATCCGAGGGGGGTGGTCGAGGTGGACATAATCCTTATCACGACAGCTCGCGCGGAGGGTCGAATGGGTATACTGGAAGGGGAGGAAGTCCGCCTTCCCATAGAGGAGGAGGTCCTTCGTATGGTGGTGGAGGGTATGGAAACCAAGGAGGTCAAGGAGGGTATAGATATGGCGGCGGCCAGGGTGGTGGATACAATCAACCCCCGCAAAACAGTGCTCACGGGCGGGGCGGTTATGGTGGGGGTGGTGGTCATAACTCTGGAGGCTATCAATCTGGTAGAGGCAATCACGCTGGTGGTTATCAGCCCGGTGGAGGTTACCAGTCCGGGGGAGGCTATCAGTCGGGTGGGGGTTACCAATCCGGCGGACAGTACAACACTGGTTTCGAGTCTTACGGGAACAGAGGTGGATACAACCAGAGAGGTAGAGGTCGTGGGAGGGGATACTGATTACACAGGGGCGTGAACAGCGCTTTTCAGGTTTGCTTCGTTCGTGTTTTCCTTCTGCTTTGAGCATGAGCTACTCGTGATCTTGAGCATATATATTACGTTTCAGAATACATCTGTAATTACGCTGGCCCGCTCCCAGTGGGGTTGTCGAAGGTTGTCGATCGCCAAAAATCCGAAAGGCGACTGCCGAGTGGGTCCGATGCCAAACATACCAAAACACAAGTGGGACTTGGTCTGTGCGCATGGACCGAAAGGATAAATTCCGCGCCTCGATCGAACCTGGGATTTTCTTTATCTCTTGTGCTCGGGCATGTACTGTCGCCTGTGAGGTTTCTACCGAGGCACAGTTTTTTGCTGATTGCAAATTACACATCCTGACACGTCTGACGCGCTTCGGCCGTCGGCAATTTTTGGAAAAAATTTCACCTTTGTGGCTTTCTTGAATTCTCCTGGTGATGACCCTTACTGAACGGGTTTGAAGGAATTCCAAGATTAAAGGTACCTAGCTTCTTTACGGTCTGCGAAATATATTTTTGTTTCTATTCCATGAAGAGTGGTCAAATCGCGACTTATCCATCCTCGTGTCCATTCCTCGACGACGCACATCCTGAAGCTCTTTTGCATCTCAGATGTCGAACGTCGACCGAGCCTTCTTGACCTTGGGTGAGGAATTGTTTCCAGCTCGTGTCGTATTCATCGAGATGTACCCGGGTTACAGCTGCTACTCTTTGAGATGCTGATGCAATCGACGAACAACACCTAGAGGTCTAGTTACATGCCATTGCATGTTGCAAATTATATTCCTCTTCATCGCGTGGCCGTCTGTCCCTACGATTGTCTAATGTCTGTTCCGCTCCCGAGCGAAACAAACAAAATCGAGCTCGCCAGGGAGGTGATCCAGGAGAGAATGGCATCTGGCACAACCGGATCCCCATTCCGTTTTACGGCGGGAATCTCATACAGCTCATCCACTTCGTCCAATCAACTTGTGATATTGGCGTTAGGGGGGTCGTACTTTCCGAGATTGCAGCGGTCGCCGATGGCTCCAATAGAAAAAGGTTTTGTACGAGAACAGTCGTGTGATCTGGTGGAGGGTTCTTCTTGTATTTTAGTATGCTTCTTCCAAAGTGGAAGTTTTGTTGAGGGGAGAATTTGAGCGAAAATAAATCGAGGCGCAGCAGGGGAGGAGGTGTTACGCCGCCCCCGTTCCTCCCATTCTCCTAGCAGGGTGGTGATCAGGACCTCACCTTTTCTTATACGAATCGTGCGGTGGAAATCAAAACGCTTCCCGAGGTCTACCCCGTCCCTGTTTTCCTCTCGCCTTGAGTGAAGTCTAACCCCATCACCGAACGTGGCCTTGCAACCTCAAGCATCGGTATGTACCGGAATCCACCTGCAATTATGCGGATCCTTCTAAAGAGTCTAACTAAAGAATCCCTTTATGGCTTCGTTATGGAATGCCAGGAAGCTCGAAAAATACTCTGATGGCACGTATGAGCTACTGTAGGCCGTTAAATCCGCGACCGAACGGGCTCGGGGGGCGAACAATCCCTCGAATATCGTTCTCCCTTGAAGATCCCCTCTTTGATAGCCTTGATCTCTGAAGAAGGGATCAGCCCACTTACAAGCCGGAGAGTTCTCAGGGACTCACGAAGTGCAAGGGGGATCGATTGCGATCTAGCGACAGAGATATTCCCTGGCAGGAGATCCGTCAGCATCAATTTCTCACCTTGAACGGAACGATTTAGAAAAGTACCAAGCGTAATCCACAAGTTCTCGACGCCACAGTCCCTCCAGACCGAATTCATCTCACACTCGTCATCCAATCCCCACACCGGTTTTATCTTTGCCGCTATCTCAGGTTCAAACAAGTCACAGACTTTTTCACGGACGTCGCCATAGCTAGAGCACGACGTTAATTGGAACCGCCTGTAGACGGAGTAAACGGATGCTCACCCCGTAGCGAGAACGATCACGTCGGCCTCCAGATGCGACCCGTCTTTGAACAGGAGGCCGCTCTCCGTGAATCTGTCCAATTCAGAATCACTCTTCATTTTGATCTTTCCGTCGACGATCATCTGGCTCGCACCGACGTCTAATAGGAATAAAATCAGCAGGTTGTGGGTGTCCATGGGTATTTAGTGTCATACCGATGTAGTATCCTCCACCCCTGACAAGACTCATCCAGTAAAAGCCGGCATCATTATCTCCACGGCCGTACCTAAAACCTTTAGCAGCGAGCCCGTCGAGCAGCCCCCTGAGAAATGGCTGAGCACACCGCACTCGGAAGCAATGCGGAACCTACGAACTTGTCCAAATTCTCAGCGTAACGGGTGAGGCCCTGGAGTAGGGTTCTGATGACGAGGCGGGGGAGAGAGTTGCCTGCGAGGTCAGGGATGGCTGCGGGAGGTCCGCCCTCATGGTAGGCTATCGAAAGGGTGAGTGCTCCCTAGAATCACGGGGAGACGAGTACGTACGGCCAGTGAAAAGCGGCGTAGAAACCTTCTGGGTTATGACATACGTGGGCCGGCGCTGGTACATCGTCTTCAAAGCGTGTTAGTAAAGGCGAACAACTCCGGCTCGGCCAAGGAGGAAGGTAACTTACGACCTCGCCCACTCCGTTTTCGACGTGGTCCGCAGCCACGTCGTGGGCAGAAACTCCGCAGCCGATGATAACCACTTTCTTCCCTACATTTTTCTTCGCGCTGATAAACTCAGCTGTGTGAAAAACTTCCCCCTTGAAGTTTTCCTGGGCCCACGGGGAGGATGTTAATGATATAGGCCCTTAGCCCAAAACGTATCGATAAACGCACCTTTCCTTCAAAGTGGGGGACGTGAGGTTTTCCAAAATATCCTGCCGCAACGATAACGTGGGTAGGGTGGAGAATTCTCACAGTTCCGTTCGGTCCACCACGACGAACGGTCACGATCCACCGCCCTCTCTCATCCTTCCCTACCTTTTCCACGAGAGCCGAGGTCCAAACGTTCAGCTCCAGCGCTTGCGCGTAGAATTCCAGCCAATCGGCGAACTGAGCGACGGGCGTTGGTCAAACTTCCACGTATCCAGCGATGAGAAAACTCACCTTGGGAGCTGGCGTATAAACCGGCCAGGATGGAGGGTATGGGATATATGGAAACTCGTTGTGCCCTGCGCAGTTGATTCAGCGGCGATTTAGGGCTCAATGTACTCAAAAGTTCGCTCACAGACGGTATCATGCAAACAAAGGGCGTCGTATCGCTCGCGCCAGCCATCGCCGATTCGATCGTGTCGTTCCAGGACCAACGTAGGGACGTCAAGGTGCTTCAGCCGAGCAGCGGTCATCAAACCCGAGTGCCCACCGCCCACGACGACGACGTAAGGTTCTGCGTCAACAAACTCCACCTCACGCTGTCGTTGTTCCAACCATTTCCCGTGGTTCGGGAGCTGGTTTCTGAGTTTTCCGGCCTTTTCAGGGTAGTGTTTCAGGCCGGTCAAGCTCGTGTAAACCGTGTAGGCTTTCCATCGCCCGTCGGGGGTGAGGATCAGGCGAAAAACGCCAGACCCGAGCCCGTAATCGCCCACTTCGAAGGTAAAGATTCCTTGGATCCAGCCGATCGCCGGTGGGAACTGTACCAGGGAGGACTTTTCGAGCTTCAGGTTCGACAACTTCGCGACATCGAGTCTGTGATCCAAAAACGTTTTGATACTCGTAGGGCCGCGGAAGGTGCGGAAGTCCCAGGACATCGCGAGGACATCGCGCCAGAACGAATCGTCCACGAGAAGGTCTACGATCTGCGGCGCTGCGTCTCCGGATTGGACGAGGGGTGCGAACCGTGAGAACCATTCGCGGGCGATCCCGGTCACGTCGAGATCTGCTGGCAAGGGCTTGTCGAGCAGGGGGACTAGATGGGTGTCGTTTGGGGTCGTCATGGTCGTTGACGATGTGTTTATTGTCTTCAATTAGATTAATTGCGCCCTACCGCGAGCTTGACGGCGTTTCGCTCATGGCCGAAGTCACAGGAAGTGATCTGTTTGATCATCATTTTCGCACGATACGATATAACTCAGCGCCGAACTTGAAGCCCTTTCGCATGGGCGCGAAGTGGCGGAATGCCGAAGTTCTCTGCTCGCGTTCAGGCAAACAGATGATGGCAAGGGGGGTCCCCGTACACGATCCTGAAAAGGACTAGCCAACGGCGAGCTCATGAAATCGCAGTTCCGCACTGATTGAGCGGCTATGGAGATAAGATGTCTACCGCAGCCAAATCCTGGAACTTGACCATTGAACAACAAGATCTCCTCATCAAATCCTTTGTCGAAGAAAATCATTATGAGTATCCGCGTCACGTTCGTTGATAGTAGATACATTGCGAAATCGAAACATCTACTGACCCAACCCTACAATGCTACCGTCGACGATGAAGGAGAGCGCCAGCCGGTGCCCTCTAGGCTCTCGTGTGTATGATACAGGTGGTTGAAATTTATCCTACTAGCAAAAGTCCCCTATTTTCCCAACGCTTCCGTGAGACACCGCCAAGTTTTTGCATATTTCCTGGAGATCGCCTTAAGCTGAGGGAACACGTTCAGGAATCCTCTCTTCACCACCTCCAACTCGTCTGTGCCCGCCAAGGGGAGAGGGGTTTGTGAAACGGACAAGGTCGTGACCAGACATCTCGCTGAACTCTCCCGCAAATTCCTCACGCTCGAGTCCCACGTTTCAAATAAGGATTGAATATCCTGCGCGATTTGAGCCGTATTGAAATGGATCGAGAGGAATACCAGGCCGGGACAGCGGGCGGACAAGAACAGCAGGCTCCTAACGGTGGTCCTGCATGTGTTCCTGTCGCACTGATGACCCAGCATCAGTGATTCCAGCCGCGGCAGTGCCCATGAGAGGTCTGACACGTCGTCATCTGTCAAGGAAAAGGCACACCGATCGTCGGGACAGGAAGCCCCCACATGCAGATGTGTCAAGTTTTGGAAGACGCAGAGCTGGGAAATAAGGGTCGGGTCGACGTCCTGATGGTCACTGAGGTTTAGCTCTGTGAGGGTTGAGCGAATGGCGGTCAACTTTGGATGGGGAATGGATAGAAAGGTGACCCAATCGCGTGCGTTTGTGGCGGCCAATGTGAGAGAGGAGAGAGCTGGCAGGTATGATGCCACCTCGGAGGATGGTGTGAGGGTGGCAGGGGGCAGATTTCCATGGACCTTCCAGGTACGAAGCTTCGGAAGCTCCATGACGTGCTGGATCATAACTGCGGGCAGCTCCACGTCGATCTCCAGGTGGGTCAATATGGGGCCACATCGATGAACGGCGCGCAGGACCTCCTCCTTCAGTTCGTCATTTCCGAGGCCAGCGGGGTTTATGCGCAAGGTAAATTCCCGAAGGGAGGTGGGTAGGGCTGCGATCGCCGCGGAAAGGTAGTCCCGTTCCATGGTTTTGGGGTCAAAGGTCTTATCCTTATGGACGGTCACGGAGAAGGTGGTAATCAGAGGAGAAACGAAGAGGGGGAGGAATCGCAGGAAGGAGGGGTAGATGCACCAACTTAGTGTGCGTAGGTTTGGGAATGGGGTTTCGGTGGGAGAACTGGAATGGAGGATGTCGAAAAAGGCCTCGAAGCGGCGGGTGAAAAGCCCTTCGATCCGCTTGATCCAGGATGCATACCGCAGCAATCTGTGCCGCTCCTGCTGGGTGGGAGAGCGGATGGTAGTCTACAGCACGCGGTAATTTAGCGATGAGCTCGTCAGGGGTTTAGGGTGTTGCTGGGCCACGCACGTAATATGGTAACGTACTGTGTCCTGAGCGTGCTAATACACCTGCTGGGAGAACAGCGGCGAGGTTGTCGAGGGATTTGCCCTCCCAACACAAGCGGAGAACGGGATCTTGAAGTGCCTTGCAACAGCATGCTAGTGCAATTGCGCTTGATCCGTCGAAATCAACGACGCGTGAAGCGATGAGTCTGAAGATTTCGTCAATCTCAAAGACTCTGGGCAGCATTTTTGGAGGTAGAGTGCGGGTGGATTGGAGGAGGGATGGCCAGCAGCTCTACCCCCTTTATGTAAGTGACACATTGCAAACACGATATTTTGACGTATAGGACTCAATGCATCGGCCAATGAGGACCCTTTGTTACCCGGCCATCCAAATATACACCGTGCCACTTCAGGTGACCAGGTTTTGAGTGCTTGGACCGGTACCTTTTCCCCGCAATCTCGAGTTGCTGATCCACGCCTACACTGGGGTAGAGTCTGGTAGAGTGCAAGGAGGTGTCGCTCTTCGTAGTCGGTGGTGCGGAGCGTATCCTGGGATGCTCGAAGTGGGCGATTGGACGAAAAGCGGGGGAGTAGAGGCCGCATGGCAAGAGTCGTGACGGTCTAAGGAAGGAACATTGAACGGCAAAACCCATACTGCCTCCGGAATGGCGCCCCGCTTTGCTGACCTCCTCCATGACACTTCTCTCTTTGGTCATGCACTCCTGACCTGAGCTGAGGCTAGCTGAGGTCGCCGGGCTGCATCCTCGGCTCCGGAGTCCGCGGGGAAGGAAGAGGGATCCGATCATCGATCAGATTGGCCACTGGCGGAGGCTGTCGGATGCTATACGCCACCATGGCACCAGCTCAGGAGTCCCGCCAGCCTCAATCTCCGCCTCACCCCCACCGTTTTCAAAACATTCAATATATAGTGGCCGGAATGGGCGGTATCTTCCGCTTATAGTCTCTTCACCACCGCGATATCACCGTATTCAACGGGGCGTTCTCAAATTAAAAATCCCACAGCCTGCTCTCTAACTCACCTGTTGCCATAAGCGTTCCGCTCGCATGGGTCGCCCGCAACCATGCCGACCGTGAAGCGCACTACCTGGCCTCGCTTCTGGCTGCGCAACGAGACACTTGGCGTAATTTCACCTCGCATCTCGTGGCCGACACTCGTGCGAACTGAAACATTGAAATTTACCAGGTCTATTCTGGTCAGTCTCAACAACAAAACGGCGGCGGTGATGCATGAAGGGGGAAATATCCAATTCCATTCCATCTCATGGTCTGGACGCCACCTCCTACTGTCGCACGCGGAACAGAACTTGGTCAGTCTGAGTGTAAAATTTGCGGCCATACATTCTCGATCAAACATCTTGTGCCCCTCTCAGTCAGTCAGCACCATCTTGGGAAACTCGCCAACTCTGCGGGACTGCGGCTTTCTCTGAAGCTCCCTTTTGTCCTTCTGACTGGATACCTCGGACCGAAAGCGGTATACGATGCTTCAGAGAACAACACGGGACCCGCCCAAGCCGAAACTTCATCTGAGCACATCAATCCCAGTTGCTGCGTGGAATCTGCAGCGATGTGGCTTATTGTACGGCGCTGAATCACTATCGTGAGGAGTTTCCCAGACAATATCGTCACACTTCCAATCCTGTTTCCGCGACGTCGACCAAGTTTAACCCCTTCACCATTTATTTCAGACTCCGCGTTGTCAGCCTCGTCTTTTCTGCCATCGCGCAGAAGTTCTTTCCTGGGAATACTTCCGGCTGCGGAAAAACCATCCCGATGGTGCTTGATTGGTTCTTGATCCGCCATTATCCCTAGTCCTAGAAGCCTGGAACCATCTGTGAGCAGGGAAATCGCTGCCAGAATCCTGAAGACTACGAAGTTGTTCAGGGTCTAATAACGTTGAGCTGATGGCTCGCATCTTCATCTCTATAGTTGCCGGATCTTTCCTCGTCTCTCACTTCGTTAGCCTTCGTATTCAGATCATCAAGCACATACCATACGCAGTCTTCTATACTGGCTCTTCGTATGGTTCGACAATGGCACTCTTACCAATCATCGTGCAAATTAAATGGTTCGGAATGGGTCCGTACAGTTGTTTGCTTCTACCAGAACTGCACGGACTAACCTTCCTTCTGATCCGTTTCCTTCTTCGCCTTTGGACCGTTGACCAGCAGAGACCCTCTTGAGTGGAAGGGATATTCGCGGGGTTCCGTCGGTTTTTCCCATTGTACGGCACTGAGATGAACCGCGGCCCAAACCGGTGATTTCTATGAAGAGCTCGCCACTTCTCCCAGCTCCAGCTTCTCATGGGAGCGATAGCGCGACCTCGATCTTGCCACAGAAGTAACGTTAACATTTCGTTCCCGTTGACAACATCTCACAGGGCAGCAAACCGATTCGAGGAATGGCCGACAACTTAGAGTCGTCGTTGAGTTCGGTTCCCTGTTTTCAATGACCACGCCCTTCCCCGGAATGCGCGTTGAACATAGCTCGGTCGCCCCACAGTCAGGTCCGGGATTTACTCCCAAACTCGTTTACCAACTCGGCAATTCGTACCTTTTCACCCCCACGGAACAAGGGCCGGATGAGGAGTTGGGAATTATGCAAATTCAATCCGCCGGCGGGCGCCTCCCAGTCGTACATCCGGTATCTAACACAGCCAACGATTTTGAAAGTCCAAGGATCTACATTCAATCTCGAACGAAAATCAGCCCCCCCGATCTGCCCCGTAGATTATGCAAAAGCTCGGTTGAAACACTACTGAAACCGATCTGAAGAGTTTTGCCTGGGAAGTCGATGGGCATGGGGGGAGACTCCGCCTGACGGCGACCATATATCGACCTCGGTTTGATTTGGGTGGCCGAGTTCCGGTCCGTATTTTCCTGTGAACTGCAGTCGCAGATTTTTAGATTACCCAGTGACCTTGACCCTATCCGATGGCACATCCAGGGGTACACCAGCACAAACTCTCGGATCCGGGGCGAGTTCTCCCAGCCGTTGGTTAGGTCCATAAAACCGTTGGCGGAGTAACGGCCCGAGGACTCCTTTTTTGTTGCTAATTTGACCAGATTCCAACGGAGACTCAACCAGAGATCGCGCTGTGCAGGTGAACACTTGTTGCCGCAATTGGAATGCGGACAGCTTGTGGCGTGTCAACGCCGTTCAAAACATTGATTACAAAATCCCAGGATACCTCCCCTTTAAATGGGGTACCTCGATAAGCTTCCATAACGAGGCTGTACTTCATGCTAGCGATGGAGTCCATGAATTATGTATTTTTGTCGCGGAGGGCCGCCTTCCGCTAACCTCGGGCTGGTCTGCTCACTCATTCAACTTGGATCGATCACCCACGAGGGCTACTAGAGGAATGCACGCGTGAGACTGGTTCCGCGGCTTCCAGGGACACCCCGGGTCCCGGGACGACGCGCGTCGGACCGTCGCATCCACGGAACAAAGCGTTCGTCCCAGGATGTCCAACACTGGTTCGTCCCCCGCGACAACATCACCTCAGGTCGACTGCAGGAGTGCTCGACAGCGTCTTCGGAAGCATGTGCGCCCCGTTGTTAGTTATGTCGCCCCTTCCCCATTGGAAAATGCGGGTCGACCATGGTTTGGGTCGCCGACTCGTCTTACGGTTAGGACCGGCGTCTATCATCAGTGCCACCAGACCCCATCCCCGGTCCGGTCGATTCGTACCTTTTCATGCGTCGCGGAACGAGGACCGTAGATGCGGGGGTGGGGATTTTTGCAAATTCAATCCACCGGTGAACCTCTCCCGGTGGTATACGTTTGATCCACCACCTCACAGCCAAATATTTCGAAGGTCCGGGAATCGATCTCAAGGTGTACGTACCTTAAATTCAGTTAATCTGGTCTTAGATTATGCGAACTCGGTCAGAAAGCTACCAAACGAAAAGAAGAAGCTGGTGCTCCCCGTCCTGTGAATCGCGGTAAAACTTTGGGATTACCCATGGATCTTGGGAAGCTTACGTATTCACGGGGTACATCGTGAGTTTTTCCACTGCCGGGCAAGCTCTCAACAACGATGGGAAACAAAGTTTCTCAACAACTCTCGATTTTTTTACACCAATTGTACCTGCGCAGCGCAGTGTCTGGCTTGGCAGTTTGATTTCGCATCCTCGAGTGGATCACTGTGGGTCATCTTTGAGACCTCTGGCCATGTACCATGAAAATAATGTCCACGCACGTGGGCAGCGATTTGGGATCAGGATTTGATCAAAATTTATTTTCGCCACTAGAATGTAGCGAGCGTATGGTTATGTAAAAGCTGGCATTCAGAAGAATGAATCCAGGGATACCTCTCCTGACCGTTCGCCTTTTCGCAATAACCTGGTACCGGTCGCAACAATGTCCTGGGCGGTATTGTCGATACATGGCAAAGAAAGTTAGAACCTCTCAACCAAGCCTCATTCAAAGATGCGAAGTCCGACCACGTGAAGATCGCGCGAGGTCTATTTACGAATCTACTAAACGGATTTTACAATTGGGAATGGGGGTTGTCTCGAGGCGGTTTTAACCGAGTGCCCTGACTGTAAGAAGAGGTGTTTTGAATGGCTCGTCTCAATAGGCGTCCATATCGAGGCTATCCTTCCCTCCAACTTAGGAGTTGGATTGTGTGTTTTGTCGCAAGGTTGCGGAAGGCGGCCTTCCGCTGACCTCGGTCTCGGTCGCCATAGATTTTACAGTGAGAACTATCGGAGGGATATCTACGCGCGGGGCAGAGCGAGCTCCACGGCTTCCAGGTACACTCACACACATCGGTCCGTCGCATGTATTCCTCAGTAGGAATCGTTTATGCATTAGTGGCTACATATGGAAAGAAACTCTCGGGAAGACATTTGTGAAAAAAGGTTTAGGCGGTGATCTTCTCACTTGAGCCATATGGTTCTGGGATGTGGGTCACGGCGGGGCGGTTCCCGGTGCGGTATTCCTGTTCAGCCGCCTGAGCGTGGAGGTGGTGGTGGCGATCTGGAGAAACGACTGTGGAAGGTAAAAGCCTGTGATTAGAGATTTCGAGCAGGAGACGGGTTTCTTGCTTTCGTACCTCGACTAGAGTCAGCGAAGATAGTTTCGTAAACGACCAAGGAGAGACAGGCCGTGAGGATGTTCGTGAGCGCAGCGATTGCTGCGTAGGCCCCACCGTTTGCCTTGGTTCCCCAGATGGCAACAGCCATCAAACGACCTCCGACATCACGGGCCGTGTTGGCGGCAAGACCAACGGGGGAGAAACCCCATATGATCGTGGCGTAGCCAAGCCCGATAACCACAGAGATAAAAGAGGTGGGGACGTAAAAATTGGTGTGGTCAACGCAAGCCCAGATGACTATGCCAAGGATGAAGGTCTGACTCGAAAGTCAACAACGGCTCAGAGAAAATGAGTGAGCAAGGTGACTTACGCAGATGAACTCGTTGAAGAACACGTATCGAAGCGATGAACCGACCGGAGCATACAACGCAAAACATCCAGCGATGCCCTGAGGCGTGAAGTTAACTACGTCGAGTACACCTTCAGCCTCCAAGGCTTTGGAGAGGACCTTGATCTGCTCGTAGTACTGGGCGTAGACGACAAGGCACGCGACGAAGGCCCCCAAGATTTGAGCAATGACGTATCTGAGCGCCTTCAATGGAGGGAAGCCCTTGAAGATGGTAGCTGCAATGGTGATACCCGGACTGAGATGGGCCCCCGAGACGGGGGCACAGATGGAAATGGCGAGGACGAGACCTATGGCATAAGAAAGACCAATCCCAAACAGGGCTGTATCCAGAGGATGTCAGAAACGAGTCTGATGGGGCAGATAGATGTGACCGACATCCGATGTTGTTAACCTTGGTGAAGTTGCTCAAGTTAAAAACAAATGTGGGACCGGTTCCTGCGAATGTGTAGATAAACACCCCCAACTGAGGGCACGATTATGAGGCTACGGTCGACCCGAAATAGAGGTGAAATCATACGAATTCAGCGCAGCACTCGGCAAACCACCACCCATGCGGGTGCTTGACTCTCTCCCACGCTTTCAAAACACCGGGGCGGGGGCCAAGATCCCCCAAGTGAACGAACTGATTGGACATGGTGAGTGGAGGTCAGAGCGAGTGGAGCGGAGAAGCGAAATCGCGACGCAGGTTAAGTAGTGAGCATCGCTGGCTTTATGGGGAAACGAATCACCCATGGCCAAGAACTACTCGTTTGAGCGAGCAGTGTGGGGTAGTCACAGACGAACCCTCGGTCCATCGATCACGCCGATGATTTCATCGCGCGAGCGCCGAACATTCGTCTCGTGGACCAAAGGGTGAACCTGGTGACCAGGTTCCCTCTTGGGCCCTGGGGATACTCTCACTGTTTGGCAGATCATCGACGTCGGTCTCATAGCTATGGGGTGTTTCGGGGTATTGTTCAGTTCTCGCGACTTCGCTCCATCCCGTAGCGCTTATTTGACCCCTTCAAGAGCGATTCGCAAATGTGCTATGATACAAAGCAATGAGGACGGTGAGCCCACATCTTTGCTTAGGTGTAAACGAAGAAAACCTATACTTTTCCATTCGAAACGCAGTCTATCGATTTGCAGCGCGTTGTTACGCATGCCACAGTAAATTGAACCGTTATGGCTCTCGGAACGTACGAAAAGGATTCACTCGCTAGGGCAAACGCAGTGGACTCGGCGCGGAGTTGACAGCAGGAAAGAAGCGGAAGCCATGATCCCAAGGGGCACGAGACGTAAGTATTCAGGTTGGCCATTGAGCCATAATCATTGACAAGGAAGGATACATCGGAAGGTCTCTCTAAGATTCCTCGATGTACTTGTGTCGAATATCCTTCCATTGTTTCTAAGAGACGAGCGTCAGAGAAGGGTGCGCGCGAGTAGCGGGACCGAAAGTCACATACACCCTTATTCCAGTTATCCCAGAATTTGTCGAGTCCCTGGTCGAAGGAAACAGTGAAAGCGAAGGTGCCAGCGAAGATGCTAGCAACGAAGACGCCTGTCAACGAGAACGTGAATTTTCCTGGATGCGTGGAAAGTTGCTGGCAGTGACATACTGTTCCGTCGGGCAAAGGTGTTGTAAAAAGTATTGGCGAACTAGAAGTAAAATTAATCGCCACGCAAACACTGGATAACGGTGAACTCACGGCCATGGTCGTGGATGAAGAGTGTCGGATGTTGCCGGGAGTCGTGTCTCACAACTTGGACCGCGATGATGAACTCTACGCGTCTCCTCCGCTCCTCGATTTCCTCAGTACGGACTTTGCCTCCTCGCGGACCTCGTCTTGTCGCCACGCTCACCACTGCCGCACCCTATGACGGTCCGCCATTGCCCCCTATCAAGTCGCCTTCCTCCCCGCAGCAGCTGGTGAACCCATACTTGGGAGGCCTGCAAAAGGGGCCGGCAGAAGCCAGCACGTTTCAACTCCACGTTTACTCTTCAAGAAACAATACCATCGCGACGTTTACAAACCAGAAAGGAAACCCAATCGCCTGGTGGACCGGAGGCTCCTGCGGTTTTAAGAAGAGTAATCGTTCCAGCTACGAAGCTGGTTACCAATGCACTGTCAGGGCATTTGAGAAAATTCTCAACCACAGAAACGAGGTGGGACCATTCTCTTTGGAAGTCGTTTTCAAAGGGTTTGGTCAAGGGAGAGAAGCCATGCAGAAGGCGTTGCTTGCCTCAGAGGGGGAGAAAATTCGCCCGTTTGTTGCTAGGCTCACGGACAAGACCCCTGTGAAGATTGGTGGTACGAGGGCTAAAAAAGCACGTAGACTTTGAGGTTGGCCGTTGGTTTCTCCTTCCCGGTCTGGGCAACGAGCTGACTTTTCGTGGCGACGCATATTCCGCCCAGCTTTCTACGGCATTCATCTAGTATTCACAATCGTCGTTCAAGCGATTCCACTTCACCTGTCGCCGTTATCACTCCTTGCAGAATTTGATCTCACCATATCCTATACCAACATTATTGAGGAAGCTACCTCCATGCTTTTCTAGCTGCTTTGCCTGGCCAGTAGATTTCGACTGACCTCTTTACTCGTGCAGACACCTACTGTGTTACGAAGCTATGCCCTGAAGTACATCCTGTAGAAATTATCTCTCGTTAACCAGAAGTGCTTCAGCCCCTGATCGTGTCGGTAAAAAAAGTCGGGGTTATGATTATCATAATAAACGCCTGACTCGATCAGCCGATCGAAGATCAGCCGCCCTCCCCCACACCAACCATGTCAACCTCCCCCTATAGAAGACTACTGGCGGAGATCGTCCCAGCAGTACCCGAGAACGCAGTCGGAAGGACGAAGTCAACCTCAGACATCCCCATAGCCTGGAAGCTCGACTTATGTCCAAAGAGAGAGGTCAGGCGGCTTGGTTACGACGTCGACCTGATGCCGGAGCTTGCAGACGGTTTCCGACAGTTCGTGGGTGAGGTCGACAAGGAGGTGGGGGGAAGGTGGGCGCCACGGTTTCCAGGTTCACCTGGACCCCCAGCTGGTCGTCGCTCGGACTCGGTCGAAAACGGAAGCGCGATGTACTCGGTTCAAGATGCGTTTAGGGGTTTCCAACTACTCTTCCTCGCCATCTTCGACGACCTCAAAAATCGACACCCTGCTTGTAGTACCTTACGGGCTCGCTCATATTATCTATCCCATCGGTCTCATGGATTAGATGATGTCCAACTACACCTATGGTCGCCCTCCTTCCCGAAGGCAGAGATCCCAGTGTTACAGTGGAGTTACGAGGACTCAGAAGTGCTGGACGAAGGCGCTCCGCTGGTAGAGGAATTGAGTCGCTCGTGGACTCCCGTCTCAATTTCTCGGGGACTCCCTTCTCCCTATCGACCAATTTCCAAGGTCTGTCATACGGCGCTCGTAATACCGTAAAACCCCTCAAACCTTACAGGCAATGTATTGGACATCGCACAAGGACGGTGTTCCAGCTTATTTTGTGACAAGCTACAAGCAGACAATGCTATTTCGTCGTCGCGGTTCTACTCTTTATGCCACACCGGTCATCAGCGCGGGTTGTAGCACATCCTCTGGCTTGGTTCCTTGTATCATGGGTCTCATCTTTTCTCGCTGTGCCGAGGTCGGCCTTTTGGATTACTACCCCACTCCTTCCTCCATCCCCATCCATCAATATCACTCAACTGTTCCAAAAGCGGCGGCTACCGGATTAATCCCATTCTCCACGTGCTCGGCTGCCTCGCAACTCCCATGCGGAACCACGCACTCTCTATCTCTGGGGTTCGGAGACGAAGATCCCCATTCGCTCAAAAACGCCTATGACCTTAATTGGCTCACTTCGCCAAACCGCAACTTCTGTGCGGGAAATGCTCGGTCCATCGCATGCTCGAGTCGACTAGGATTTGGACACATGGGTAATGTCTACCGAGGAGTCACCGACACGGGGCTAGAAGTGGCGGTGAAGATTGTTTCGGGGAAGGAGAACCGTGCCGCATTACGTCACGAATGGGAGATCTATGCGACGCTGATGGGATTTGGAGCCACTGGAGAGACTATCCCGTTTTGTCACGGATTTGCAGAGTCCGGTGGTCCAGAGGATGGGTCTGGCTTCAGTGTGCTGGTGTTGGAATGCATAGGCGACGGCAAACCCGCGGTGGACGATTTTTGCCAACTGCCACCGAAGGAAAGGTATGTCGTAACTCACGTTGTGGGAACTTTGACCTATGGTATCTCGCAGGGAATACCTTTTCCACGCCATGCGTGACCTACATAATTTGGGATTCATCAACCGTGACCTGACAAGTCGGAACGTTGTCCGCGACAAGCGCGGTCGCCTGAGGATCATTGACCTCGAGCACGTCAGGCATCATAAATGCCATCTGGACGGCCCCGGATTTGGACAACGCCGTGAGTCCGTTTTGAACTGTGAAGATTTCAGCTGCACAGTCGTTCGGCTCGGCGTGGACGATTTGTAGACGTGTATTTTTCGAACATTCAGACGCCCATCCTTCCATCCCAGTGTATCTTCCTTTCTTCGCAGCTGTTGTACTCTGGAGTTCTTTCTCCTTCCCTCGCTATTTATCTGTAGAGCCTCGTGTTTTTTTGGTCATTTGTATTGGTTTAGACTGTGGAATTCCTCCCTACCATTATTACTTTCGCCCGGTGTCCCACGTGGACAGGCACACTTCGAATGTAACCCCATAGATTTGTACTTCGAGCTGGTGTATATCACACAGCATCTCTCCTGTAGACACTATATAGAAGCTTCGCCATCTGTAGAAATGCCCCTGGGTGTGATAGATAGGTTCGATTGAGCCGATGGGCGGGAACGGTCAGGGTTCTGTGAATCCATACTATCAGGTGGAGTACTGGGTTTCAAATAATGGAAGCTCCAACATTCACCCACCTGACGACCTTGTGCCTCCGTGGATCACACATATCACTGAGCGATGTGGCTTAAGACATGTGACTACAACTACGGTCTGGCGGACAGCGATATATCGCGCCTCCCTTTGTCGGGTGACCTTAAGAAACCACTGTACTCGCTCTCTGTGCTGGATACCCGGTGCGAAACCTTGCGAACCCCCCCCCCCCCCTAATGCCCCGCCTCTACCGGGCAGCAGGATCTTCGTCAAGCGGCTGCGTTGTTGCTCGAGTTCACCGCATGTAGCCATCACGTTCTGTGAGTTCAGCCCTACCTCGGTGACATTCATCCACTTTCTTACCACCACCTGCCAAGGCTCAACGGTGCCCGCTCCGCAAACTTGCGTTATGTTTTTATTGTCCAAGTCAACCTTTTACTGGCGTTCATTCTCGTTTCGCCGTTGTGCCGTTCGTCATGTTCTCACCTGCTCGGAGGCTCGTGCGCCTCGTTCTTGTTCGATACAACGTGGCACTGTATCTCCCGGCGTGCTTCTATTTTACCTTTTGCTTCCAGTGCATGGGGGTTGGTATATCTTTTGCCCCGTCCAAGATGTGGATCAGCTCTTGGATTGTTTGACTTACTCGCTGTTCTAGCAGTGTCCACCTTTCCTTCTCGTACGCCTCATTGCCTTTGGTCAACCAAGTCACTGGGGATCTGTACAACAGTACAAACAGGCTGGTAGGCTGGGCGCTGGGTCAATTTTACGCTCCCCGCACTCTGGACATGGAAAAGGCAACATCCATGTACACTAACCCGCCACCACCCAGAAACCCAACGACATTCAAAAGCTGAGAATTGTCCATGTATACTCATCCCCAGCTTCATTGTCCTACGATTCCACCGAGATTAGCTTCCGACGATAGAGAGGCACAGAGCAAGCACAACATACAAACATAAAAACGATCGTATCCTGACCCATCATCACGTCAATGCAAAAATCCATATTCAGATCCATCGGGATCGGAATCTCGTAAGAAGTGTAAGGGAGGTGGCACCTCTGCGCGGCCTCCGTTGGGATCCAAATAGGCACCTGTAGTGGCTCACGAGCTACAATCAGACTTCGGCTCTCTCGTTCGTTGTGTTTCGGATCCGATGTAGCGTCTGGTTTATTGCCAAGGAGCATCCCATCACCGAGACTTTCTCTCGATGGAAGGGCCATTGCATAGTACCAAGGAGCAAGCATATCGATGCCAGGAGCTGGTGAGGATCCGACCTCAGTGCCCCGGTCAGCCTCAGCCTCAGCCTGGGTGGAGAGGCGACGTCGGATGATGTGAGGATTGAAATCAATGATCTCCATCGTCCTAGACCGCTCCAAAGGAATGGAGATGAACCTGGTCCCGTACACCGATAACAGGTCCGAACAGCCATGGGCAGAAGTCGGGTAAAACAGTCTCGTTTTGCCACCCCACTTTGGCCAAGGCGTATGATTCTTTAAAGGACATAACCACTCTGGAGAGTTGCGTGGTTTTACGTGAGACATGAGGTCGTGGAAGAGGACAACAATCGTGTACGAGTCCGAGTTAAATATGTTGTCTTGAGTGGCCCGGAGTGTTATTACAACTATGCGATGCTCAGGAGCAACGGAAAACAGGGTTTCCTCGTCTTCGCCAGGGCACCAGGTCGGAGTGGGCTCGCAGTGGATGTTTACGTCCGCAGCGAGCACGGGTATGAGTATAGGCGGGAAGTGGAAAGTGTGATCCGCATCTTGAAGAGAGACTTCGACGTCCCCGTCTTTAACTTTGATCACCCGCAGGAGGGGTTCTCGGGAGGGAGCAGGGGTTATATGGCCAACCAATATCCTGCCAAAGTCGAGAAATATGAACGAACGAATGCAGCAGCATTTGATCGTCTGAAAGACCGGGGTCGTCGTGTCAGCGATGGAGATGGAAGGGTCAACCGCCGCAGTGTAACGGGACTTGCCATCATTCGTTCACCAGTGTGCCAATTCCAAACAACAAGGGTGTCCTCTTGTTCGTTCCAATCGGTCCTCGTGCTCCAATCCTCGGCGTCGTAATCGGCAGTGAAGTTCTGGAACAAGACGGCTAAGTACGGTCCGGTAACCGACATCGCAAACGACCAGCCCTCTGTTCGCTTCGACGTAAGGCTTTGTACCAATGTAGGAATAGCTGCCGCCGGGTGCGCTTTCCCCGTGTCCAAGTGTAACAGGGCCGCAGAGAACGCAGGTTCGCTAAATAAAACAACAGACGAGTCAAACAAACGCTCTGGAGGCGGTATTTTCAGTTAGTGAACTTACTCAGTCGGATCGCGCTTTATGGAAACCAACAACCTCAACGCCTTATCGATGTAGAGATCGTCTAGGGCCAATTCGTGCAGCACTTTCTCGTCTTCCTCAAGGTTCCTGAACTTTGACGGCATACGGAGAAGCTTCAGATCCTCCCCTTCGAGCATGGCCAACAAATCTCCGTCCAGCAATGAAATCGGCCACGACGGAAAGGTCAGAGTTCTTTGAGAAGTCCACTGAAATCGGTTCCAAGATTCCTGGCAAGCCTGGAGCTGTTTCATCCGATACACAGTAGAAGTTCGAGCTCGCATTTCTGGAGTGCCGTCCACCATCCCATATGCGCCAAGTTCTACTTTATACCGCAGCGGTAGAGAACGACTGATCACATCCTGGAGACGGCGGTTGACCTGTTGACAAGGGGAATAGGTCGTCAGCACTCGTCATCGCGTCTAACGGTGGCCGCAGGAAGGCAGACGGAGGTGGACTTGGACACAAACCAGTTTGCACCGTAACACGTCACGGAAGGTCAGCTCTGACTGATCTAGAATGTGCTCGAGTAGCTCCACGGGGAGGTTCGTAGCGGCGCGTCGTTGACCCATGAAAGGAGTCGGATGGGCGAGACCAGAAGACATGACTATGTAGTTCTGATGTAGTTTGCGTCAAAGGCGTGACCGCCCGTTACTTTGAGTCAATCGGTCCGAGCATTCGCCGCTATACTTTGATGGTGACCACTCAGGACGTTGACGCTCAATGCGCGGTATCCGGAAACCGCACAAGGCTAACACATATTTGGTTGCGAACACATGGGGTTGTGTCTAGTGGTATACGCGGTTCGGAGGTGGGCTAGCCGTGTACTAAAACGACAAAGAGAGAAGACCAAAGCGAGGAGGAGTAAGAGATCTCAATGAATTACCATCACCGCTGTTGGTGCTGGGCCGTCCCCTATTCTCACCACTGAAGACACTAGGGGTATAGTTGCGAGGGGTATTGGGCGAAATCACCGACAACGACAGGGGTTGTTGATTCTCCCATCGATATTTGAAACCTGCCGCACTATGAAAGGACCAATCTTCAGCGTCCGACTACCATTCTATGTTTGACCTCAACCGCTCACCTCGTTAACGCCTTGTATGCCTTTGACCGCGCCAAACCAGGCACATTGTTTGACCCCTTGCGCTTCGCCCATAAATGACTGGGTGGTATGCTAAATATGCATGGAGTTTATCCCACCCTGGTGCAAGCGTTGGTCGGATGCACTGACTTGATTATGCGGTCTATCCGTTTAGTCATCACCTGAGTAAGGGGCGCAAGTAAGTCCGACCCGAGATGCCCATTCAGTGGCCCAGATGGGGCGTCGGAAGGTATTGTGAAAGCCATGGAGTTGTTTGGGTAACTGCGTCGAATTGAACCCATACCAATGCACCACAAAAGTCGACGGCGCAATACAGACCAAGAAAATGCTGCACGCTAGAGCTTCATGCCTTGCTGTACAGCAGAATTCGACTTGCAATTCCGTTTAGTTCTGCTTAATCGATAGTAACGAAGAAAGCCATAGTAGAGCCTAGAGGCTATGATTGATTAACGCACACAATGAAGACAAGTGAATCATCGGCCCTTTTGGTAGTGACTGTTTTCTTGATGTTGTCAGCCCACTGTTTCGTCTGGCGTTCGAATTTGGGCCGCAGGTGAAAGTTCTCAACCTGGCGCCAGTCTGGCAGAAGGCAGATACACCGCCGCACTCTTGTATCTTTCCGGTTGTTGTATACTGCTGTAAGTATAGTGGCCCAGCGTCCGTTCGGTCGGCCTGGCTCGCCTTAGAATCCGGCCCTCTGAGGTTGAAAGCGCCAGATTGAGCGATAAAAACAAGGCCAAGAAAGCATCGATAACAACACGAAAGACATGGATTCGCGAGGGGATCCTTGTTGTTTTATTGAGATTTTTTGGTTTCCCAAACGAGGGAGAGACTCCGTTGAAATTCATGAACCCAGCGGAGGTCGTACACTGGAAAGATTAGTACCGATGAACAGTATAGAATTTCAGTCGCTTTTGGGTTGCTCTCAGCACCTTCAGCAGCATTGGTGCAGTTTAGCGCCTAAATTCTCTTCGCCGTCAGCACCGCTGAGCTTTGCGTACTGACGATGTTGGTGAGTACTGACCTTTCCCGCAGTGATGGCCACCTACAGACCATCATCCGGTCATTCGCAGGATCGGGAAGATTAAATACCAAGAGGGGCACCAAGGCCATAGCGCAGAAAGCGTGGAATTAGCGGGATACAACATAGACAGAAACAAAGTCAGGGGGAATGATAACACAGACTTAGTGGAGTGGGGAGAGAAAAGCGGATATGTATGTACCTAGTCAAATGGAGAGATGAAGGATACAAGAGAGCGGGATAAGATAGGCCGAACAAACAGAGAATTAGGAACATGAGGATAACGGGACCCAAAGATAAGACTGGAGGGAAAACGGAGAGTCAGGGAGATGCAAGCCAAACAGATAAGGCATAGGAATGAAGGAAACAAAGACAACCAATAAGCAAGAAGCTCTTCTTGAGCCCATCCCCCAATCAACTGACACAACCGATGCTTCAGTCCGCGTACAGGACGTGCCTCTCCGTCGTCTCTAGCCACGACCTCAACGAATTATCGTCTAATAGTTCCACAAAGTCACCTCCCGCGCTCCTCCGATACCTCAGGTTCTTGACGTTCCCACCAAGCCTAGAGAGTACTTTCTCCATCAACTGAGCGTGCGTAACGCGTGGGTGGACACGAATAGCGATCAAGTCATCCGTAACGCTATCGAAGATCTTGATCTTAACGAAAGCCGTTTGCGGGTTGTTTGCCGAAATAGGCGGAGAGTTAAGCTTAGCAGCGCCTGATTGGGATAGGGATCGAGACACTACAGCAAGCTTTAATGGTTGTGAAGTCGCGGAAGTAACAGAAGGTGTTCGACCGTGCTCATGGCCAAAGTGATCCTCGTAGTCAGGGGTGTTTGATTGGTCCCACCCTCTACCAGAATAAGGATGGTTCTGTGCCCACTGAGGTTTTGTCGGCGCAGGTTGCGGAGAGTTACCAGGGGATGAACTGTATCCTGAAACGGCGGAACCCGTCCTCTGGTGGTTCTTGGAAGCAAGGTAGTGACCAGGTTGTTTACCATTCACGTCCCCGTTGTGGAATGGATCATGTGCGCGAGAGTTCGAGCGAGAGCGAGAACTTCTATCCTCGTACCCGTTGTCGTATCCACCGTTCAGGTTCATGCGGTCCATCTGATCATGTAAACCATTGGTGTCATCGTGAGGCGGCTCTTGCGAGTATCCGTCTGGTAGGTCTTCAGCGCCAAATATGGTCTGAATTTCCTCTATGCATGGTTCAAGTTCCATCTCCGCGTCTCCTGGTTTGATTGCTAAAAAATTCCTGACGACAACAGATTCCAGGATGTACCTCGCGGACGTCTCCTTTAACTTGCACAACGCTCGGAGGTACTTGTCCAGTTCGTCTTTCCTCGTCAGAGTGATCTCATCGTCAACGTGTTCCACGGGGCCAGGCATATACGGAATCAAACGGGGAGAGGGTTTCTGGTTTGCCACCTCTCGTCCGGCTTCTCTGGGAAACTTCTCGAGCAGCTCGATCTGGAAGTCGTAAAAATCGTTGTAGCACCGGTAGAGGACGTGTTGTCTGGCAGAAGGAAGGTCGAAGGTACCGTCTGGGTCGTACGGTTGGAAAACGGTGTGAACGCGAAACCAATACTCTTCCATCTCCGAGTGGAACGAAACGACTTCTGCGGAGAGAAGAATCCCTTCTGGGAGGCTTTGGGTCTCGTCAGTGGGTTGAGGTTGTGGTTGTGGCGTATATGCGGGTTGGGGTGGGGAGGATGTTGGCGGCAATAACGGCGGAACTGAGGTGGTCCTGGGCATGAAAGGGCTATTCGAAACTCCGGACTTGATAGTCGATTCGTCCAAAACACCTAACGATATACTTGTGGCCTTGTAGTTGAGTAGTTGACGTTTCCATTCCTCAACTCTAGGCAGGGCGCCCTGCTCGAGTAGCGCGTTTACGTCACGAATAGGCTGGTTGGTTTTCGGGTCGCGGACCTCGACGAAGGATATGGGAATGAGACCTGGTCGACCTAGTCTTCCGATCGGCTTCGCGACAAACCACTCTCGATTAGATTGGGCAACGACCGAGATGGGGTCTCCAGCCCTTGCCTCGAGTTCGTCCGGCCTTTCCGCTATAAAATCGTGTTGAACAACCGCGTAGAAGACCGGGGTCTTGAGGGTTGGGGAGGTTGGGCTGGATCCGCCCTTGGACGAACCAAATGTGGATGCACGGGAACTACGTAAAAGTGCAAGATTAAGATCAATGTCGAATGAATACCAGGGCGTTAATGAACCGTGGAGAGGTACATACGTGGGGTTTCCCTTGGAGAATTCTTCGAACATCGACCTCGGTACAAGGCCACGAGCTCCGTTCGTGGGGTTGTGGGCTTCGTACCAGAGACCCTGGTTATCGATGTCTCTAATGACATGGAAAAAGTCGCCCTTCTCGAAAGAGAGCTGTTGGGGGGCCTGAGAACGATATCCCGAAGTAGCACGGATGACGCGGGTCGGAGGAGGTAAGTTAATGGCGACTTTGGAAAGCGTTGGGCTGGTAATGGGGGTTGAAATATGGTGGGAAGAATGGTGGTCCTTGGTGCTGCCGAGCGATTTTCTAAGGGCCTTCATCGTCTGGTTGGTAGGAGTACAAAGCCGGAAGAAAAGATAAAAGTACACGAAAAAAGTCGAGAAGAGCCCTGGCTCTGTTTCACTGAATGTGTAGGCAAGACAGATACCATAATGCACGTGACTTAGATCACGGATTCTATTGTTCCAATCTCAGACGCAATCATCCTCTCAGTTGACCATTATGCTGCCCCATAACTTACAACAGGACAATACACACTCCCGCTACACCAGTGACGCGCTGGTGGACGTCGAGGCCACCGTCCCTCCCGGCTTTAGCCCAGTCCAGGTGGCAACCGGACTCGGTTCTTCCGCCTCCAACGTCTAGGGTTGATCAACACTTGATCCGGAGACGGGAGAACGATGACACATACCTCAACCAAGATACCCAATACGCCATCAACTTCGGACGGCGGCAGGCCGCATCCCGCTCCAATCAATCGCCGATATTCTGACATCCGGCCACCCGTCCCGGCTTCCGCTTGGAACTTTACCAGATCTTCAAACGCCACCTTCCGACGCTTCCGATGCTGGACCATCTCCTCCCTCAGCACCTCGCATTCCTCCTTCAGCACTTCAGGATCAGTCGGGATGTTGGCATAAAGCTCAGCGAGATCTGAGTTGTCCATCATCCGACGCTTGAGTCCAGGAACTGATTCTTCCACTTCGTCCACGAGTGAAGCGCTCGACGGAATGGAGGGAATTTCACCGCCGTTGGTATCCCTGACCTGCTTTTCGCGTTCCTCCTCGTCTTTCACCCACTTCTCCCATCCAAGTCGATATCGTTTTCCCATCTTCGTCATAACCTCTTCTTCTAGCCCCTTGAGTCTGGCCTCGACTTGAGGGAGACCCTGAGCTTGATTTTGGAGATGCGTAACCGCGCGCTGACTCTCAAGAATCTCTCCTTGGATATTAGCGAGCAAGGCATTGGCCTGATTCATGCTCCGCTCCTTTTCCCGAAGTTCGTTATCGAACGAAGCCGCCAGGCTGTCCAACATGTCCGCCATCTCATTGACACATTTCGTGCTCGCCCTTTGCGCGGTACTCGAGTGATGTAGTGGGGCTCGATCGCCATTGGCAGGGGCGAAGGCGTAGTTGCTAGGCGCCCCGTTGGGTGGATACGCCGCCTGAGCGTTTCGGAAGGACATTGAACTGGCACGGGAAGGAAGAATAGGGGAGGACCGGAACCGTTCATCCTCCAGAATGTAGTCCTCCGCCGTTTTTCCGTCCCGGTTGAGAATTTTCGGATCGGCTCCATGATCGAGGAGGAGCTTGACGAGCCGTTTGCTCCGGCACCTCGCGGCAAGGGTTAACGCGGTTTCACCATCCTCGTCCTGGAAGTTGACAATGTCCATCAACTCCTTAGGATACTCGGACAATCGATTGAGGACCGTCTCCATGTAGTAGCGAGCGGCGTGCGTCTTGCCCTTTGTCATTGCGATATCAACAATGTGGTGGAAAACTGTCCGATTAGAATGGTCAATATTGAGGGTTGACCGGTGCAATAACTCGTAGAGTTCAGGAAACTTGCGGACGTCATAGTTGTTTGCAAACATGACACTGCGCATGAGGGGAGTCTGGCCGGTGCTGTTGACCTTGTAGATGTCCGCCCCGGCAGAAAGCACGAGTTTGACTATCCTGATCCGTCCCATAGCCGCAGCCCAATGTAAGGGAGTATGGCCGTCATCATCGATAGCCATGTTCGGGTCGAAATCTTGTGGAGGTGTGATAAGTACAGGGGGGATCTGGTTGGTGTCCGAGATAAAGTATTCCAAAATCTGGTCAGCGTATTCCGCTGGACCACCTATATTGGAGGGCGGAGTGTCACCATGATGCTGGCGTCTAGATTTTCGCCTCCGAGACCGTGGAGAGTCTGGCATATCCCCGGAATCATAGCCTGCATTGCTACCAATTGGGGAAGGAGTTCGGGAGCTGGAGGAGGCGACGTCCGATGGGGTGGGGGGTAATGACCCATCCACAGAGCCTCGGTCTGAGAGTGTCTCGATGTCGGATTCTTCGTTCTGTTGTTTACGAGACGAACGAGTGGCGCGTGCTGTTACGGGAGGTTCTGGTTGCGGCTGTTGCTGTCCGCGGCGGGGTTGCTTCGTAGTTGGGGCGGCGACATGCTTGGGGGCGGGTGGGGGGCTTTTAGAATCGGGGCTAAATTCGAGGATCGGGCGAAGTAGGTTGTCGCAGTGGTATTGTTTACAGAGGGAGACACCGCGCTCCAAAGGTATCCAAGTACCTGAGATCCAAGATGCCGAGTCAGTCCAACATTTTCCGAAGACCGGTCACGGTTGATAGCACCTTGATACTTCCCGTACCCTCCCTGGACCTTCTCGTGCTCTCCTTTCTGAATCTCCCGCTCCAGAATCCTGGTTCGTTGAGGTTTGTCGAAATTTGCTACCTTGAGTATTTGGGTCGCGTTAAGCCACGAATCCGAGCGACGGCGCATGACTGCTACACCGTTGCACATCCTGAGCCACGCGAGAGCAAAGTCAACAACCACGACCGTGCTCCCTCGAAAGGACAAAAGAAAGAGACCGTGCGTACATCTCATATACAGGGATGCCACTGTATGTGGCCTAGGGAGTTCAGAATTAGTCTGGTTTGAGCTTGAGAGCACCCGACGGTTCGCACCTTGAATATCTGGTTGTCTGGCATCTTGCCTCGCCGGTTCTGAGTTAAAAAATATGATGGAACGCGTGCGGCGCGAGAAATAACGCAGCGCTGGTTCTGCGGCGGGTCGTGTTGTGTTTGAGTCCTAGGACATGGGAGTCGGGGAGAGACGATCACCTTCACGCTCAACACGGCTCGCTCGGCTGTGGTCCCGATAGGGGGTAACACCCAGTTGCCACTTTCTCAACTACGTAACGGATGGCAGACCCTCTGCTACCAGAAATATCTTCTGCCATTCGTTCTCTATTCTCTTCTAGAGCCGCGACGACACCGATATCCTCTCTCAATCTCCTCGGCCGTCTAATCGCTTCCTCTCGCAAGGCTCCGCTCCTTCGGCTTCACGAGTTACACCGATTCGAGGCGATACTAGAGTCTCTCTCACAACCGCAAGGCTGGGAACATGGGGGCATTACATTGCTCAAAAATGCCTCTGGCGTCGTGGTCATGAACGTTGTCCTGGTTAAGAAACTAATTCAGGTTCCGTATGATGGCAGCAACAGCTTGGCTAACCCAAAGAAGCGGAAACGACCAGTGGACGAAGAAGCGGAATCTCAAGAAGGCTCGGAGCATGGTCAGTCCTCGTTGGAGGAAGAAGAAATACGTCCCCCGAAGCCCACTGCTTCCTCCCTCAGTAATCTGAGCGAAGAGATGAAAGAAATCTACGAAATCCTCCAGAAACCGACTGCCAAGGGCAGGCTTTTGGCTGAACAGGTAATACCTCTATCGAAGCACATCCTCCGTATAGGTTCCTCACGTACTTTCAGCGTCGTTCCCTCAACGGGAGTTTTGAGCCCATCTGCGCTCATGTGACCAAGGCGGACTGCATACAGGCGCAACGTTCCACCCTGCCGCACGAAAGTCCTAGCCTGACATTAACCCCCTGCGAAAGAGTCCACTTCCGTCCTCTCATCCGCCCCCACACAGACATATCCCTCGGTCATTGCTCATACCTCAATACATGCTATTCCGAACCGACATACGCTCAGTCGCCCTCGATCCCTCCTTTACCCTCTGCGCAACTTCCGCGTCCTGTCGGAGCCGTTTCTCTACCTTCTGGTCTGGGGGCAGGTGGAAGAGGGAAAGAGAAGGCGCCCTGTCGGTACCTTCATTACGAGGTGGACTATGATGAATGCGACGGTGGTTCTCAGGAAGCCCAGGCATGGAGGAACAGCACACGAGGAAGGAGGAAGCCATATAGGTTGGAGATTGGAACGGGTCCACTAGGGAAAGAGAACCCACCGGTGGGGAACTTCTCTCCCCGAAAAGCCCATACTGATGACCTCTACTCGCAGCTTCCCCCACAATGGCTGAATTGTGATTTGAGGCGATTTGATTACTCTGTTCTTGGGAAGTTTCATGTTATTCTCGCAGACCCTCCTTGGGATATTCACATGAGTGTACGTGCAATATCCTTCGTTCCTGACGGTGGGCGACCTGACCGACAGGATGTCAGTTACCCTACGGTACGATGACTGACGATGAAATGCGAGGGATGCCGATTCCCTCGCTCCAAGACGAAGGTCTGCTCTTCCTCTGGGTCACCGGTCGAGCCATGGAGGTCGGGCGAGAGTGTATGCGGGTGTGGGGGTACACCCGGGTGGACGAGTTGATTTGGGTGAAGATTAACCAGGTAGAGCCCGTCACAATCTAGATCGATATTTGCTCCGATTAACCATATTTATCACAGCTCCAGCGACTGATACGTACTGGGCGGACGGGGCACTGGCTCAATCACACCAAAGAACATATGCTCGTCGGAGTCAAGACGGTTCACGATGAGGAGGGCAACCTGAAGTTCCCTTCTTGGGTAAACAGGGGCATTGATACCGACGTCGTGGTTTCGGAAGTTCGAGAGACTAGCCGAAAGCCGGATGAGGTGTACGAGCTCATCGAGAGGATGTGTCCTGGAGGTAGGAAAGTTGAGATTTTTGGGAGGAAACACAACACACGTCCAGGGTATGCAATGACTCCCACCTACGCATTTTTCGCAAACCTAATCGTCGTCCTAGGTGGCTCACATTGGGCAACCAGTTAGGCACGGATCAGATTTGCGAGCCAGACCTCTTGGCGAGGATTAGGGGAAGGTAGCTGCTGTCTTTGACAACACCTGGCCATTCAAGCTAACAACCATCAGGTATCCAGACCGTGTTATCCGCACGCCCGAGTCGGCTCAAACCGCGATACTCAACCATCAAGGTGGCAAGCCCATAACCAGTACTTTTTGAGTCCACAAAGTACATCCATAATTATCTGCTGGAATGGTGATTACGTGTATTTACAATACGGGTATGCGGTATGGAGTGTACAAATCTAACGCTCTTGACTATAACTTGAGCTCCCAACTGACACCACACCCGCATCCAGAGCCCTTGGATTGAGGATTCTCCACGACTCGAAAGCTGCTCCCGATCATCTCAGTGACAAAGTCAATTGTAGAACCTTTGAGCAGCGACATCGAAACTGCGTCCACGACGATATTGGAGGGCTTGATGGTGGAGTGCGAGAATACACTGCGCGGGATATGTTTCAGATTTGGATGCTTGTAATCAGAGGTCGAGGACCTTACTAATCATCCGGGAGAGGACATTTCGAGAGTTCCATTTTGTATTGGTACCCGTGGCATCCTCCAGACTCTATGGTTACTCTCAGGGCCGCCTCGGGGTTCTTCTCTCGCTGCGATATCGCTTGCAGTTGCTAAGTAAAGGAACAAGAATGTAGGTGGACTATCAGCGCAGGCGTTCAGGAGCGGAACGGAAGCAAATTCGGAAGGGGCGAATCGGACCGGGGATTGAAGATGGGAGACGTACCTCAGCAGCTCTCTGGGAAATTCCCAGCTTGGCCTCTTCTGGAGGTATCAAATCCGCATCGTAATCCGAGTCTTCGATGTCCTTCAGGACGGGAGCATGGATCAGGATAGAGTGCTGGGGTCCGGCGGTTTCGGTTACGGCTGTGGCTACCGACCGTCGTGTTCGATGTGGTGTTGGTGGTGTGCGTCGTACGAGTGGCGAAAGGACATTGAAATTCCGGAGAGCCAAAGGTTTTGGGATAGCATGCAGAGTTAGTATGCGTGTAGCTAATGACGGACGTAACATCAGTCCAGATGAGACGAGGAAAGAGGAGCGTGACATGTGCTGTCACAGTGATATCCTGTGATATCCCGATCAGGATGACCGCATTTCGGATTTCTGTCGTGTAAATCTCGGTGCCGAGCCACCATCTTCGCTATGGCTGAAGCTGACACTGTCGGAAAAATCATCACCTGCAAGGCTGCCGTCTGCTGGGGAGCAGGCGAACCCCTGAAGGTCGAGGTCGTCGAGGTCGACCCACCAAAGGCTCATGAAGTACGGATCAAGATCCTGTATACCGGTCAGTTATCGCCCAATCCCAAAAGGGTTCGTGTGTTTATCGATGCGGTAGGTATCTGCCACACCGACGAGTACACCCGTAGTGGAAAAGACGCCGAGGTGAGATTTGGCAAGTTCCCGTGTTGCTAAAGCATCGTTATCGATCTGGGATGGGCTCAAACAGGGTGCATTTCCTGTGATCTTGGGTCATGAAGGTGGTGGAATCGTGAGTGCGCCGCCTTACCAATCCAAATTTTCACTGACGCACTTTTATTAAGGTTGAGTCTATTGGGGAGGGTGTCACGAATGTGAAGCCCGTGCGCATAATTTATCTCCATCTCAGGCGTTCATTCTGGTTCTTAGAAATGTATTGGTTTCAGGGTGATCACGTTATCCCTCTCTACACCGCTGAGTGTCGAGAGTGTAAGTTTTGCAAGAGTGGCAAGACTAATCTCTGTGGATCGGGTATGCAACACGCTTTCCACACAAGTGCTTTTTACTTACTGACGTGGTCCCAAGTCCGTGCTACTCAGGGACAAGGGCTGATGCCCGATAAAACCTCTCGGTTCACTGTCAATGGTCAACGTGTCTTTCACTTTGTATGGTCTTATTCCTACCCGAGCAACTTGCCAGTGTCTTTGACCATCGTATCTGTAGATGGGAACGTCGACTTTCTCTCAGTACACCGTCGTTGCCGATGTCTCTGTCGTCGCTGTTAACCCTTCTGCCGCTTTGGAAAAGGTTTGCCTGCTTGGATGCGGCATTACCACCGCATGGGGCTCCGTTGTTAAACAGCAAGGAGTCAAGGGCTCTACTGTCGCTGTGTTCGGGTGTGGCTGCATTGGCCTTGGGGTTATCAATGCTTCTGTCCTCGTTGGAGCCTCTCGGATTATAGCCGTCGATGTAAACCCCGGGAAGGAGACTTGGGCAAGGGAGTTCGGTGCGACGGACTTTGTGAATCCCACCAAGCTTCCGGAGGGCCAACGCATCCAGGACTACCTCGTTGAGATCACCGATGGAGGATTGGACTTCACATTCGACGCCACCGGAAATGTTGGGCCTATGTCTATTTCTGTTGTCGACTAAACGCTAATTCTGGACGGGACAGGTTGACGTTATGCGCGCTGCTCTCGAGGCTTGCCACAAAGGCTGGGGTGTCTCGACAATTATTGGCGTCGCCGCCGCAGGGAAGGAGATTTCCACTCGTCCGTGAGTTACACCTTTTGCCGGCCTTGTCTTCTATTGTTGATCCTGACCCGTTCGCGTAGGTTCCAATTGGTCACTGGAAGGACTTGGCGAGGAAGCGCCTTCGGCGGCGTCAAAGGACGAACCGAGATCCCAGGACTCGTTGAAGGTCAGTACACATACTCTGGGGTTCTCTCATGGTGCCTCATATACTGTTGTCTCAGATTACTTGAACGGCAAGATCAAAGTCGATGAGTACGTTACCCACAAACGTACCCTTTCGACAATCAACGATGGCTTCCACGATATGCACGTGAGTGTCGACGCTTATCACATCAAAGCTTGTTCTCAATCAACTGGTCATATCTAGGATGGTGATTGCATTCGCTGTGTCGTTGATATGAATCTTTGAGACAGAAGAGAAGACGGGCCGAGAACAAGTGGATGTTGTACCGTATCAACACCTGTACAGTATCCAACGTTGCGAGACTTTGACGAAGAAATGAATCAAGTCGAATTCACGAACGCAACTCGGGCCCGAAGTCCCGTCATTTCCTTTTCTGCGGAAGAAGAGTATACTTACACTTCATGCGCTTGATGACTCCTAGGAACTTGAACGTCCGATCGTTGAACGTTAAAGCTGACGACCAGCACTAGCCAGGACTTTTCCGACGGCATGACGCCCTATGTCAGCCTATGTCCTGGACCTCCGATAGCTCATTCCGATATGGAGCCGAATAGGCTGAACAAAAAGGGCTACCTAGGATCGGCAACCCGCCTCGGAGGTCCATCGGATCACATAGACGAGAAAACGCACGGCGTGTCATACTTACACGGTACACCTATCGGGGCGGTGTTTTTAAAAATAAAGTAAGTGTTCAGCGTGGTGTCTTTATCGCGGTGGCTGGGAAAGGAATGCCTTTGCTCAGCGGCTGGGTTATCACAGGCGCAGCATTCCAGTTGTCGAACGTTACACTTGACACGGCGCTCGGCAACGTTGCTGCGTCTCATGTCAGGGCCCTCTATCCCCATAATCTTTTCTCCGGGGTACGGCCGCTGCGTTCAAGTCAGAACTGTGGCGTAAACCCCTGTCCGATGCAATTACCCTTCAACCGCTGGCCCAGGCCCTAGCAGGGAAAAACCTCGGTGTGTATGTATCCCACACAAAATACCGTCACCAAGTCGAGTTTACGTTGCTCCTCACGCTACGATCTATCAAACGATTGTGGTGTACGACAGTCCAATCCAAACCCATTTCGAAGCTGAAAGTGAACGGAACTGAATGTGTGGGAAATTCGCGGGCGGAATTGTGAGACGGTGCTCGATGATCCGGATTACAGTGGGTCGCCTCCTGCGGGGTTCAGTGCAGAAGTTTTTCTTCACCGCTGGGCTGATGACTGCCTGAGTGTTCATTCCATCAATCAGGCAAGCTACGGCACCAGTACACGCTACTTTGAGCACTTGAATCCTCTGAATTCTGCCCATGTACCGTTTTGTCCCATTTATGTACGTGCATCAGCAAAACCGATCGCGCGCTGTCACGGCTGTGGCGCTGCGCGTGATTTCCAGCATCTGGCCACGGTCCCCGAAACTGCTGAGGGGCTGTGATACTGGGGTCATATTCTGAGGTGCTGGAGCGCTGGGTTGCTGGATGGAAATTTTATATTTACTGTGGTTCTGTAGAGTCTTTGAAAAATTAAAGTTAAATGCGGCAAGAGTGACACGAAAACAGATTTATTGTGGGATTTCAAGCAGTTACAGGCTAAATGATGATTGGCGACTACGGACGAGAGCTTCGTAAATACTGAAATATGTCTTTATCGAAATACGCGTTTAGAAAGAACTCCTTACTCCACTCCATGCTGTTGCTACTGGTAAGTCGGGCATCCGCCTCTGTGCCGAACCGGGGAACGAGCTGGATGGGCATGCGGCAATGAGTGAGGGGAAGGATGTCACCGATGCGTGACCTGTCCGCGCGAAGCGCTCGTTTGACGATGTAGAGGCCGGTGATGGGATCAGGGATTGCGGAACGAGTAGGAGGGGCGGCGGTGGGTTGAGGGATGATATCAAACCTTTGAGCGTACACCAAGTATGACGGCGCGTTGGAAATCTCCCGGTTCCAGATCGGGTGGAGGATGAGTCGGATCTGGGCAATGTCATATCCTGGACAGGAAATCAACGGTTGCGGTGGGTAGGTAATACATATGAGCTTACCAGCAAACCCGACGTCCGGCGAAAGTGCAGGACTTGCTTCGTCGTGAACAAATAGCGCGGTGTCATATCGTCCAAGGGCCCACGAGTCACAGGGAGGTATCGCATTGAGGCGTCGAGGAAGCGTGACCGAGTCGTCGTCCACCGAAAATGTCTGCATGCGAAGTGAGTACCACACCATTACGTCGGTGAAAGGAAGCTGTGTATCGGTGTGAGTCCCTCGTCGTCCACCGATGTGATGAGATGAGGGATTGCCGAGACGCTGGGAGAAGTCGAGGAGGGCTGGGCGAAGATCCGGCAGTCTGTAGATTTCGGCGAGAGCGTTGATAGAGATCCGGGGGATGTCCGGCTTTCGGTTGACGTTGAACGCGGCCCAGGGAGTCGAGAAGGTGCGCAGTGGTCGTGGGATGCTTGTGAATCCTTCCAACATAACGCGCGTGACCAAGGCGTCAGCGATTGCGAACAGGTTAACTTGCTTGCGAGATGGGCCACAGGCAGTGGCAACGGTTTCGAGCTCCTCGATCCAACCCACATTTAACTCGTCATCCAATTCCACATTTCCATCATCGGCTTGGTTGCCAGCTGAGCCATATAGAATGGATTCCAAATCACCTCCAGCGTCGCAGATGGCCGTCGCGAGGTCGAAGAGGCGTCCCTTCTCTTCGCGATCAAGGTATTGACAGATTTGAGGGCCATACTGGCCGTTATTGGTATTCTCGGAGGGGATCTTGATGACATCGATATGGGCGCGCTCTGTTGGGTCAGCAGACCACTGGATGGGGGCTCCGGACCACTTGATGCTCATGACAACACTGTGGAAGAATTCAAGCTTGGGAATGAAGAAGTTCTCGATCGGTTTGTTTCCCTTTCCAACCCTTGCTCCGGCGTCGAGAATGGATTGTTTTTTTTGATGGAAGATGTGGAGTGCGTCGGATATTTCTGCAATGGTGCGACTGTCGATCGATCGTGACTGAGCGAGGTAGCGAAAATCAGCGAGCGCTCTGATGCAGCGAACAAAATCCTTTGGGGCGGCGTCGGCAATAATCGGAATGAGGTAACGTTGGACGTTGCGGTGGTCGCGGCCAGTGACCTGTTTGAGTGAGGAGATGCCGACTTTGAAGTGTCGAAAGCCGACACAAGGTTGCAACAGAGAGAAACGGAAGTCGATTTCTTCGCTTCCAACAGCACGGATGGACCACTTGGCGTCATGATCCCAAAACTGCTTGTGCCAATGGTGGAGAGGTTCGGGAGTCAGGAACTGACTCGGTTCGGCGATCGTACCGTCGGGCAGGGACCAATTTCGCCAGAAGGGAAGATGGACGCCGTTGAGCCTGAAACGTTGCTGGGCCTCCTTGGCATACAACTCGAGGTCCCAGGGATCAACGTCGTTTGAGATGGAACCGATTTGGGAAAGGGTGACAGATCCTAAGCGAGTCGGGTGACGGAAATGATCCCCAAACGTTTTGTATGATGCGAGGGTTAGGTGAGAAGTTTTCCCCCCGACGCCAGCAATGACCGCTGCTTCGGGCGTGTCAACGATGTACGCGATGATTGGGGTGAAACAGCAACGAATGCGGCCGAGCGAATCAGACATGAGAGCACCGTTCGCGGATGCCTGCTTCAATGGTTCGGAGACGAGATCAAGGCAGTGATGAACAAGTCGATTTTCCATAACGCCGTGGAGTGACTTTTTGAGACCGATGAATCTGGGACAGGGGAGTAGAGCGATCAGGGGGAGGGCGTGATGTGTCGACTTCATTCGAACGCCCATAGAGAGGTTCGCAAGCGTGAGGAGGAGGGGGTGCGCGACCCGGTCGCCAGTTGCAATCGAAATGTTGGTTTTGTCAGAAGAGAGGGTTATGCCGAGGAGGGTTCCACCTTCTGGGAGAGCGGACTAGCGAGTATGGTTAGCTCGTTTTCATGAGAAGAGGGACAAAGAGATTACTTACTTGTGCCGACCACGCCCCATCGCTTGTCATCCAATCGCCGTAGAGGCGGTTCTGTCGGTCGGAATCCTGATAGACTCGTCGAGAGGTAAATGCCCACTTCCCTTCGAAAATCGGGTTCCGAAGGAGGGTTTGAATGATCTCGAGCGGATCACGATAGAAGAGAACAACCGGTTTTGCCGTTTTATATCCGTTCAGAGAGACCGGCTGCATCTTCCAGGTGGGCGCCTTCGGGAGGTCTTCCATGCGGCTGCGGAGCGTTTTCGCAGCTGTGAAGGAAAGCGAAAGTTGCTGGATCTTGACGTTTCATCAGTAAGGGGCCAGCTGCACTATTCGTAGTACGTACAATTGGTAATGCTAAAAAGTCATCAATGGCTCTCATCGAGAGGCCAGAGCGTGACAACCATGAGGCAAGGCCCCATTCCATCTTGGAGGAGAACGGGTGGTATAGATTTTGCTTCCTCTTCTCTGCGTGGCGGTCGGAGTTGAAGATGTCGATGAACCCTGCACCGGTCCCGAGAACTTGAGGGATGTTAGGATGGACGTCTTCGTAACGCGCGACGGTTGGATTGCTGATGGCCTCATCGTCATCCATGAGCTCGTCAGAACCAGAAGAATTGTCGTTGCGTGAGGTGTGATTGGGTCCAGTGTCAGAAGAGACACGCTGAATGGGGGGGGGGATGGATTCCATGAAGTCAAACCACGACATACACGAAGTCCTCTGGCTATTCATGTGGCGCAGGACGGAATTGTCGTTTTCGAACCGCTTGAGGCACGAAGGGCATTGGCCATCGAGGGTGAAAGATGTGCTGGCTGTTGAGCCAGCCATTGAGGTAAGTTGAGCGATGAGCGTTGAGACCTTGAGGCTGGGGACTGATGGAGACGTGGAGGGGATGTGGAAGATCACGATCATGAAATGTCTGGTCCCAGCGTGGGACCGATGCAAGACCACAACTCAACTTCCGCCCCAATGTCACACCCAACATCACTCACCCTATCTCACATTATTGAGCAACTGCGTCTCCTTGATGCTCAAATTCCGGTATGGCTATTTTTTTAGCGTTCAGACTTTTGCTAACTCGGACTCGGCAGCCTTCAGGAAATTTGATTTTGTCACCCACCTCAACCGAGCAAGTCGCAGCTGCAAAACAGATTCTCACCAACGCAAGGCGCCTTCGCGAAAAAGTAGCTCTCGAGTCTACCGAGGCCAGCCAACTACTTTCCCAGGCGCTATTAGATATTGTAGTATATTCAGAGCGGGTAGAGAATGCGGGCCGCCTGCTCTCGTTGGCGGACTCCTGCATTGGCCAAATCAGGTCCCGGATGCGCGCGCACGGTATTCCCATCCACGCCCTTTCCACGCCTTCCGACACGCCTTCCAACACGTCTTCCAACATGCCTTCCAACACGTCTTCCAACACCATTGTCCCTTCGAACACTATCACAGCACCCGATACCGGAGCTGCCAGTGACGGTGCGTGTTTGGTTTGCCGTACGAATGACCAAATTTTTACCAGATCATCAGATGGGCCCGCCGAATCAGTGTGAAGTATTACATTACAATATGTAACCGGCCGAATCATGTCTACCTCATGTTCGTTGCACCAATCCGTATATAAGCTTGATTCCCCTCCTTTCAAACCCTAGGTCTCTCCCACCAGGGTACTCGTTCATTATGGCTCAACCAGACGCCCCTGGCGGCCCCATGCCTCCCCCACCAGCTGGGTTCCTGGAGTACCTCGCACTCTTTTCTTCTCAGAATGGCTCTCTCCCTCCCCCACCTGTACCCCAGCCCGTATCTCAGCGTGCTAACGTCGTTCCTGCCTTGCCAGAAACACCTACGCCGGCGCCAACCGCAGGTCGTGAATTCAACCGGCCTGGCCGTGGGACAGGGGGCGCACTCACACAGAAGGTGAAGGTCTCAAAGCAAATCACGGCGTCTGCTACGAAGCGGAAGTCGTTTCTCGACGCCGATGTCGTCGGCCAACTCCCAGCAAGTCCTGAGATCGTCGAGGCCCCCAACCCGAAGAAAGTGAAACGGCCCAAGACGGCGGCAGCAAAGGTCAGTGTTATCTCGATTTGCTTAGATTGCCGCTGACAACGCATCGGCCCAGGCGCAAGCTAAGCGCAACAAGGCGCAGGCCTCCAAGAAATCGGCCAAGTCAGCAACAACCCCTGTTCCTGCCGGACCGATCCCAAGCCCGGTACGACCCTTCCTTCCCTTCTTCAACCCTGCTAACGCCCTTTCTCAATAGATCTCGACCCCTGCTCCCCCAACGCCTATACGCCCCACACCGCGCTTAACCAAACCGACTGTCAAGGTCCCAAAACCGGAACCGGTAGTCGATTCACTGATGGATGACGTCTTCACCTCAGGGCTCCAGGATATCGAAAGCAATCAAAGCAGCGAAAGCGACGATGAGACCGAGGTTCCTGCCCCAACGAACAGCAGCCATCCATCGACGTCCATTCAGAACCAAAGTACCACGGTTCGTGCATTGTGCTTTATGGCACATCAAAATTTATTGATTCATTTCTAGCTCCCGGTGATCGACCTCATTCACGCGGCTCTCGCTCAGTACAGAGGAGTCTCTCTTCCACTGCGTCCGGTCAAGCCCACTCCTGTTCCGCCGTCTCAGGACGACAATGCGAAGCAATCGAAGGGCATGGGATGTTACCCAAGCGGATGGCGGAAAGTCCTGATCAAATCCAAGGACCTCTGCCGCTCTTCAATCTTACTCTACAACCCCTTCCCTGGTCCCAATGACGTCCGCGTCATGGCCACTGAGAGTTTCCATGAAATATACACAACCCTATGCAGTGAGGGCCTCGTTCTTGAGCCCGGTACGTCCACTTAGCAGAGAGACATTTTTAATTGCTCACGTGTGCTACCGAACAGAATTCTCGTGGAACAACCATATGCTGTTAATCGTGAGTGACCTTGATCATCAAGGTGTCAAGTCGGCTAACGTGTTGAATGGAACTGCCACAGTTACTGAACGAGATCTCAACCTGCCGAAGTGAATTGAAGAAGCTCGCGAAGATTCTTGTAGGGGTGGATACTGAGCTCTTCCCGTTGACTTCAGATAAAGACAAGGCTATGCTCCACCTGCCCGTATCGGACATCCGTTCAATGGCCTCGAGAACAGAAAAGAAGAACGCCAAGGCTCCACCACAACCTACCCATGATCCCAGGCACGTTCGCGCCATTGTCGCCAATCGCCTTTTCCGCTTTGCATACCTCAACAATCCTCCGACACTAGAGGTAGGCGTCTTCTCCCTTTCATCATCAGTTGACTGAAGGATTTACAGGGCAGCCGCCTTGCTCACCCAATCCTTGAGAAGCTCTGTAAGAGCTTCTATGAGGAAGACAAATGGCAACGCGCCCTCAAGTGCCAGGCATTTGGGGACAAGGAATGGAAATCTTCGGTCACTCCCAGTATGGTTTCGTTGGCCGCAACTGCAGTAAGTGGCATCATTTGATAAGAAGGGGAGCAGATTCTAACTCTCGCCCACAGTATCTCTGTGCCCTCGAAGAATGGCAAACTGGCCACTTTGTCCAGAAGGCATTTGAATGCGCCAAGTACATTGATGGCTATGGCAACACTCGAGGATGGATCGACCGCTGCATTGAAGATGAAGATGACGACCTCGTGGTCGATCGCCTCAGTTCCTGGGCAACTGACAGGTATTTCCGGCTCCCCTTCTTCCGAGCTGAAGAACATTGGCTGATTGCATTCACCAGCTCGTTTGTTCAAAGTCTCCCAGAGTCCGAGGACGACGAGGAGGACGAGGAGGACGAGGATGATGAGGACGATCCCGCGGACCAGTGAAGATGACACCCGCCAATTTGCCGATAACGACTCTTGCCTTTTCGCCTCTCGTTTTGCTCCATTCCGCATTTGATTTTAATGACATTACTGAAACATAGCACACTCGTTTATGGTACTCTATATACACCTCTGAATACAGATAATGTTTTTTCATTAATGTGCGAGCCTGATATGTTCCGCCTCATCCCACCCCCCCTGGAAAAAGCACCTGACACCCGACACAGCACCTGACACCCGACACGTCACCCAGAGTCACAGACGTCACATTGGCCCAGAATCCCAGCGCGGACCTATCTAGCCGAGTCGTTGTGGTGCTGTGACCTTCCTGTGGAAGCGGGGGGTAAGTCTGTGACGATCGGTCGTCACAGAATCCACAGAGCCTCACAGCGACCGATCGGTTTTGCTGATGCTCTAGTTCCTGATCACTGAGGGTGGACATAATCCTGTGATTCCATCACTTCCCGAGGAGTCTACTGGCTGTCCGAGAGGCCTATCACAATCCCAGTGAGTGGAAACGAACATTTCTGGTAACCACCGGTCCTCACCCACAACCCCTAGGGCTTGGTGTGAGTATCGTTGCAGATCAGCAATTAGATCTCATGCTCATGGGTTTACCTAAGATCTGGCCGCGATCTGGTGTTTTGTCATGGTTTTTGATATCATTGTGGTCTCGTTAACGCTCGCGAGGGTGGTACAAATCAACAGGATGAGCGGGGGAAGACACACACTTACCCATTTACTCGTCCGCGACGGTAAGAGCATACCGTGATAAACACTCTGAGATGATACTGAGTCCATCATTCAGGTGTCCTGTATTTCGGGTACATCTTGTTTCCCGTGTCGGAGTGATTTGCGGCGCTGAAGATTGTTATCGGCCTTACGTCGATGGCCAATATCACCACATTCTTGGTATGTCCCCCCTGCCCATTCGCAGGAACGTGAGGCTGATGCTTGTGAAGCGGGGATCCGTGAGTCATCACCTCAGGGATTCATCAATTATACTTGGATCCTCATGTCGCCCAGGAAATCACGCGCGGCGCTGGGACCACGGTGGTGAACGCGTAAGTGCATCATTGCAGTTGAGGGCGTGGAAAGGACGCTGATATACTGGCCAGCCTGTCTTGCGCGTTGGTCTCTCGGTTAATGATCAATCTTCGAGAGCCAAGGGAATATAGCGTGCAACTTGATCCGCAGCCGCCAATTAGACTTCGGATCCGGCGATATTTCGCTTTAGGTTCTGATCAAGCGTGTTAGTGAGGCTGCAATGTGCGAGCACCTGAGCCACAAGAATGGTTTGGTTTAAGCCACCTTTTCTCTCTGCGCCTGATCTCCGGCATATTCACGATATAGGATCACGACCCCCCTGTAGTTATTTCTTCTCCCACTCGCCCTTCCTTGGCGTTCAGATCTTAACTCGTGCACTGGGGCTTGCCTCTTCGTCACATTTGTGTCCCCATCGCACCTTACCACCGGACTTGGACTATCTAGGTTAGATGATGTATATAACGCTGGGAGTTATTCGCTCATTAATTCAGGCGACATGAGTGGGTTCGCTGAGTATCCGATACAGAGATTAGAGGAGTTGTTCTGGTTCACGCTCCCAGTGAGCGGCACAGAGTCGCCGGCTGGAACAAAGACAATCGCGTGCTGTGATGATGTTCCCTCTTGCGCTAGGAGATAAATGCTCCCATGTATACACTTCGCATATCTTGCCCACACTGACGGCCAGCACATCATTCTGAGAAAGTGATCCGCACGAGCCAGCGATACGAAGGCGAACACAGAATCGCCAGGACCGGAAGATACTATATACGTTGAAACGCGGTAGGCCCGTGTGCTTGTTACGGAGTTAGCGATGGAGTAAACCTTTCTGTGTAACAACTACTTACGCACGCAGATCCTCAAGAAGGCTTCCGAGGCTTCTCCAGATCACCAGGACCGAAGCTGAATGGCAAGAGTTCTCCCAAGTTCGTCAACTTGACTGGAGCCTTCTTTGAAGCCTCCTTCTCTTTATCAAAATAGTCACCCGGTACGAGAAAAATCGGCATCTCGTTCGAACAGAACTCTCTGATGAACTGTCGACACATTCCACAAGGCGAGATTGGTTCCGCCACGTCCCTGTAAAACACGCGATCAGAAACTCCGACCGATGCTAAGAGGTGAATTTTGGGCTTACGATGTGACTGCGAGGCCGATGAACGAGCAGACTCCGTCGCTCTGTGGATGTGAAAGGCAGCTTAAGTGCACGCAGAAAGTACCAGAGGCTCGCCTACCACCGCTTTCACGAGCGCTGTCCGTTCTGCACAGATAGTTCCACCTTGAGAAGTTCACGCAATCGGGGTCTTGGTCAGAGCGTTTGAAAGGGAAACAAGTTGTGTGCCTACCATAGGAGGCGTTTTCGATGTTTGTGCCCTTGACTATCTTGCCATCAGTAGTGAGCAGTGCGGCACCGACTCGGAATTTTGAGTATGGGGAATACGAATGTTCTTTGGCTGGGTTAAAGTTGAAGTTCAGACGGAACGTGAGGTGCTAGCCAGTGGACGCTCATGAACCTTCAAAACAAGATTTGATGAGCAGCTCTTGTTGTTCGCCGGATAACGTCCAGGACTTGGCAGCAGCAGCCATCTTATCTTTAGCGCTCGATCGGCGATGAGGCTGACTGCCGCGGGTACTGAGCTGTACCATATTGAGCCTCACGCACATGCATAGATCTAGCGCTTGCTACGGATCGTCTGGTTTCAGTGCAAACTTAGAGTTTCCTTCGTGGACAGCTTGGCGAAAGGAGTCGGAGGACACTGGTATTGTCCCTCACCTCGCGGAATAGCGTCGATGTGACGGACAAGTGGCTCGATAATGTACCCTGGGCGATGTGACTGGTAGGGTCATCTCAAGTGCTAAGAGGGACTCGGCGGGGTAGGTGGGAGTGCAGGGTGATTTGTCGATTGTACCCGGTCGTGGCAAAGCGTCAAATCTGGTATTCTCCATCAGCGCATCGCACCACGCTCTCTGCAATGCCTTGATGACCGAAAGAGCGCGATGGCGGTTTCTCAGCGTTGGATGAGGCCGTCGAAGTTCTGAGTCTCGCGAGGGAGGCTTCGAGCATCACACCAGCCTGTTAAAGAGGCTTTTGGCTCTGTCAGTGCCCGCTTGGCAATGATCAGAGTGCGGCTTCTCCAGGTCCCCGATGAAGAACGAACTGGGCTACGTCGTTGCGCTGATGCTCCCAAAGCCATCTGCCGAGGGCTGAATGGGAGGAGATTAGACAAAGCGGGACTTTTTTGATCGAAGTGATTTAACAGTCGACCAGTGCGTGAGGTGAAACGGCAACGTATACACCACTGAGCGATTGGACTGTCGAATTTCAGGATGAGTGCAGGCACAGCGATGCCCTCGTGCACCCTCTCGAGTAGCGAGATACGAAGGTTAACCGATCGACAGATCTTTCGGTTCCCTTTCGTTACGCTAGAGGGTAAGAGGTGCGCCCAAAGAGGAAGAAGCTTGCAGTTCCTCTGCACCAGCCTAGAAGGGTGCTGCAAACATATAGACCATAAACGAACGCCCCCCTCCCTTCCCCCGGTCGGGAGATACCAGGCAAAGGCGCGATACATGCAGAAGGTTGAGAGCCAGGCCCCAGTTTCGTGATATTCGAAGCATGAAGATCGAGCTAAGGGTCACCCGGGGCATATCGTTGCGCTTCTACAAGGGTATCGGTATCCACAACGAGCAAAAGTAAAATAAACCCTCGACGTCGACAACAGAAGACGATGAATGCAAAAACCGCAATGCAAGAGAAGTAGTTGTGTGTGTCTTGCAATTGTCCTGTGATCTAATTAAATAATGAAAGGGTTGCCAAGTAGCACCCTTAAGAATCCGAAGCTTAGTAGACAAGAGTAAGTCAGATGTATGCGGTGAAGCCGAGGGTTTGTCGACCGCCACTGAGGGCCGCTCCGCTCAGGGAAGTGTGAGGTGACCACGATGATCATGATGATCGTCACCAAGAACACACGTGACGGGAGTCGCGTGACCTCTGTTGTGACACCCACCTCCTTGCCCAACTCTCATCTGAGGCCAAAATGTATAACGGGATCGGTCTCACAACTCCCCGCGGCAGGTCAGTATCGTATTTCCTCCGCTTTTCTTTGCAGATTTTTTACGCGCTGTACAGTGGTACCAATGGCTACGTGGTTCGGAATATGTCTGCCCTCCGTTCGCAGCATAGTGCGCAAGACAGAGCGAGCGCTTGGGATGTCGCTCCCCCAAAACACCGTGAACCGGATGCTGAAATTCTGGAGCACGACAGAAAGCGGAAAGTAGAAGTGCAATGCTTTGAGCTGCAATTAAAACTGGAGGATGAAGGGTGAGCAACAACCAGTAGTTTCATCGGATTATGTTTCTGATTCGTCACCTCTGCTTTTAGGGTTGACGAAGACGAGATTGAGAAGCAGGTTGACGTTCTTCGACAAAAACTTCTCGCGGACCTCAAGTCGTTCTCTACGAATGCGAAATCACTCAAAGCTCATGACACCCACGGTCTGGCTGCTGCAAAGCAGGTTGAATTGGACCGCATGGCTGCTGCTCTCGGAACTCGACGCGCGGGTTACGTTGAGGGCGAGGCTTTTGATCGCGAAAAGCAGGAAGAAAACAAACGGAAGCGGATCGTTGAGAGGGCTGAACGAGAGAGGAAGTGGGAAGAGGAGCGGGAGGAGAAGCAGGAGAAGTGGCGAGCTCAAAAAGAGAAATGGGAAGCCGAGAAGAGGGAAAGGGACAGGTTAAGGCGTCGTGAGGAGGACAGGATGAGGAAGGAGCGAGAGGGTCGGGGAGGGGGTATGCCACCACCTCCTCCACCCACAAGGCACAGGGACGATGATCGTACGAGAGGTTACGATCGCGACCGCGACTACTATCGAAGACGAAGTGCGAGTCCTCCGCCGAGGCACCGACCACGTAGTCGAAGTAGGAGCCCGGATAGGAACAGGAGTAGGAGTCGCAGTCCCAGGCGTGAGGATCGGGACCAAGGACGATCGCCCTCGAGAAGCCCATCTCCGCCTCCCAGGCACCGTCGTCGGTATGATTCACGTTCGCCGCCCCCTCGTGGTCCCAGGAGATCGAGGACGCACTCGCCCCCCTCTCGGGGGAATACTAGAAGCAACGGGTCCTTGTCGCCGCCTCGTAGGCGTCGTTCACCCTCTCCTGTCCGTCGCTACAGCCGTAGCCCCGCTCGTAGCGTCAACAAGTCGCATCCACCATCAAGGTCGCCTTCAAGGTCGCGTTCTCCCCCCAGAAAACGTGACCGTTCCACTTCCACCGGCTCTTCGATGTCGGTGAGCTCTGGAGGCGGGGATTAAAAACAGGGGTTCTATAGGTTTTATCTACGTTCAGTGTCACTTTCTAACTACGAGCACTTTACTGTCCTGTCTGATTTCCATGTACATTTCCTACCTCATCTTGCAACATTGCCTCTCCGACGCCAGCCCGGTTATATTCAATTACGTGGAGATATAGTGCTGCCGAGCGTTGAGTCAGATTTTCATCCCATCTCCTTCCTTGAACCAGGAATCATCGTGGTCCTCAACGATGTTAGCCAGTTCCCGTCCGATTGTGAGATACTCTTCGAGGCCGTCTATCCGTTGCTTGTCGTCGCAGGCTTCTGTGCGTGTCGCGTCTTCCACAAATTGACAACCAGCTCAGCCCTAACGCTGCTGTAGGGGCCATGCACGAAATACCTGAAGCCCGTGTACTCCAACATCACACATTCCCAAGAAGACCGGGATGTGATTGACAGGGGAAGCAAATATCTCCTCCCAGTTTATGCACGGGCACCTTTCGTCCTGTCCCACGGGAAAGGATCGTGGGTTTGGGATACGGCGGGGCGGAAGTACTTGGACTTCAGCGCCGGAATCGCAGTCAATGCGCTGGGCCACGCTGATGACGGTGTACTAAAAGTACGTATATACCTACGGAACTCTGTAATGCTGGGCTTACGACCGCGCAGGTGCTGCAAGGCCAGGCTGGAAAATTGCTTCACACAAGTAACCTCTACCACAATGAGTCTGCAGGAAATCTTGCAGAACTCCTGGTAGAGCTCACGAAAAGACACGGTTCGCCTTCTTTCGACGGAGGCAAGGTTTTCTTCGCAAACTCGGGTACGGAGGCGAACGAAGGCGCGCTCAAGATCGCTCGCAAAGTCGGAAAGGAGCGTTGGGCCAAGGCGACGGGCAAACCCAGCGACGACCCTTCTTGCGACAAGTACGAGATTGTTTGTTTCGAAAATGCCTTCCACGGAAGGAGCATGGGTGCCTTGAGTGTGACGAGCAGTCCGAAGTACCAAAACCCTTTCAAGCCCCTGATACCCGGCGTAAGGGTGGGGAAGCTCAATACTCAAGAAAGCATCGACGAGTTGGTCTCGAAAAAAACCTGCGCGGTCATCGTTGAGCCCATCCAGGGTGAAGGTGGTATCCATTCCGCCAGCGTTGATTGGCTCAGGGCGTTGCGGAAGAAGTGTGACGAAGTTGGGGCAGTTTTGATTTTCGATGAGATCCAGGTGCGATGATTTCCACGCCGTCAATCAAGCTTCAAGGATTGACCGGTGTTTCCGCACTTTTGTTGAACAGTGCGGACTTTACAGAACTGGGGGGCTATGGGCACACTCCGCGTTCGGCCAAGACTGTAACCCGGACATAATCACGATGGCCAAACCGCTGGCCAATGGTTACCCAATTGGTGCTGTGATGATGCGCGAAGAAATTGCTCAAGTGATGTCTGTTGGTAAGCCTGGAAACAATTGAAAACACTCTATTCTGACGCTCGTAATTCTGTTGTTCAGGGACACATGGGACAACATTCGGTGGTTCCCCACTAGCGTGTACAATTGGGCATCATGTCTTACAACGGCTTTCTGACGAGACGTTCGTCGGATCCGTGAAGGAGAACAGTAGCTATCTGAAGGAACGCTTGGTACAGATGACCAAGTGGTTCCCGAAAACAATTGAGTCGGAGATCAGAGGCCGAGGTTTCTTGCTGGGAATTAGGTTCTATGACGAGAGCATTCCCAGCCAAATGGTGGCTCTAGCACGCGAACGGGGGGTTCTGATCTTGACCGCAGGGAAAGATGTCGTACGGCTTGTCCCGAGCCTGAACGTGGGGAAAGAAGAGGTCGACTTTGCAGTGGATGTGCTGGAGAGTTGCCTCGGTACATTACAAAACTCGAAGTAGGATTGTCTCGGCGTAGATCTAGAGAGCCTATGTATGTCTAATGTTTCGTCAAACATGATGGTACGAAGAACAAGGATCATACCCGTGTTTTTCATAGCCCCGGTCGTTGATCGCGAGCGTAAGCGACGGACCAATCATAAACCCGGAATATCCTCACCCGATAAATACTCACGCTCTTGTTTTTCCCGTTGCCAGCATCTCTTTTCCCCCATGGACAAACTCTCCAACATTCTCAAGTTCAGGGCCCAATGCCCCTTCCTGGGTGGTACTAAAACCTCTACTATCCGCTCTCTATACACTCGTGCCTCTCCCCAGTACCCGACCCTCAACCACTTAACCGAGAAGGCTACCGGATGTCCCGTCATGGGCCCAGTCCTTACTACCAGGTCTCGTCAGATCGCTGCCAATTATGCTAGCGTGGCTGGTAATGTCGACGTCAAGAAGATTCACGAGGAAAATGGCGTTGACCTGCAGGACGCTTCTACTGCCGACATTCAGAGGTGCCCTCACGCATCCGCTGCGCTGACAGCCGCCCGTATGGCTCAGGAACTTGCATCCGCTCAGACACAAAGGTCCAAAGTTACCAAGCCTACAAATCCTCTCGCCACCTCGACTAAGCCAGCGGGATGCCCATTCCACCAAGCTAAGACCGAGGCCAAACCTACCCAGCCGAAGGAGGAGGGTTTCGACTACGAAAAGTTCTACGGCGAGGAGCTCGACAAGAAACGGGCGGATAACTCTTACCGCTACTTCAATAACATCAACCGGATGGCTCAAAAGTTCCCCCTTGCTCATACCGGGAAGGTCACCGACCAGGTCGAGGTCTGGTGCGCGAATGATTACCTGGGCATGGGAAATAACCCTGTCGTACTTGAAACCATGCAGTGAGTGACGGTTCACCATATCTGAGCCCCTAGACTGATCCCTGATTGTAGTCGAACTTTGGACATATACGGTCATGGTGCAGGGGGCACGCGAAACATCGCAGGGAATACGGCCATGCACCTTGCCCTGGAGGATGAGCTTGCTGCTCTTCATCGCAAGGATGGCGCTTTGGTATTCTCTTCCTGCTACGTTGCCAATGATGCAACGCTCGCCACCCTTGGCACCAAGTTCCCGGGCTGCATTATCTTCTCCGACAAGATGAACCACGCTTCTATGATTCAAGGCATGCGTCATTCTACCGCGAAACGCGTTATTTTCGAGCACAACAACCTGGAAGATCTCGAGCAGAAACTGGCCCAGTATCCCAAATCCACCCCGAAGATTATCGCCTTTGAGAGTGTCTATTCCATGTGCGGCAGCATAGGACCCATCAAGGATATTTGTGATCTTGCGGAACGTTACGGAGCATTGACTTTCTTGGATGAGGTCAGTGCTTACCCTGCCTATTACACAACGCGACAAGGAGCTTAATTCCTACTTTCCAGGTTCACGCTGTCGGAATGTATGGTCCCACTGGCGCTGGCGTCGCAGAACACCTCGATTTTGATGCATATATGCTGGCTGGCAAGACTCGAGAGAGAATCCCCCGCAGTGTCATGGATCGCGTAGACATCATTACTGGTGAGTCCGATCAAACGTCATTGAATGCATTGAATGCATAACCTGATGCTGTCCCACAGGTACTCTCGGCAAGGCATACGGCGCCATTGGTGGATATATTGCGGGCTCCTCAGACTTCGTTGATGTCATCCGTTCTTACGCTCCCGGCTTTATCTTCACCACTTCTTTGCCTCCGAGCAACGTCGCTGGCGCCCGCGCTAGTATCTCCTATCAGAAGGAATACATCGGCGACCGTCAACTCAAGCAGATCAATGTGAGGAATGTCAAGTCCAAGTTCCTGGCGAAGGATATCCCTGTCGTGTAAGTTCTAATTTTTACACCCAAGGATTAGATTCTCATTCGCACAATTCAGTCCCGGCCCTTCCCACATCGTCCCTGTTTTGGTTGGAGACCCCATGTTGGCCAAGACCGCTTCGGACACTCTGCTCACCAACCATGGCATCTACGTCCAGGCTATCAACTACCCCACCGTCGCTCGTGGGGAGGAGAGGCTGAGATTCACGGTCACCCCCAGACACACCCTCGAACAGATGGAACACCTCGTCTCCGCGGTCGACCAGGTCTTTACCCAGCTTAAAATCAAACGTGTTCAGGATTGGAAGGCTGAGGGTGGTCGCGCTGGCGTAGGAATGATTGATCCCGAGACCGTCACCCCTATCTGGACTGACAAGCAGTTGGGCCTTTTGGACGGAACTGCTCCCAAGATGCTCAGGAACAGCGAGAAGGGTATCGTCGATGCCAGAGCCGTGGGCTTGACCAGGGAGAAATTCAATAACCTTTTGGGGCCGCTCATGACCGCGGGTATGAAGACTGGCGGTGTCTTCAACGGCCATGTGGGTTTAGGTCATCCTTCCACCAACACTTTGGACCAGATCCCCATTGCTGTCGCTGCCGCCGCTTAAAACCCAAAACCCGGTCACTCCTTCACTTCCCGCTCGTTGTGGAAACGCATGGATAATTGACCCGCTGTTTTACTAATTTTGTTACTTCGATACTCCCGTCCCCGTCTTCTGTGATTACTGGGACCCTTATTAACTTCCTGTCAAATGAAAACCGTGTTAGTTGACTATACTTATGGGGGTGAAAGCCCAAGTGGTTTGATGCTCGAAGAAACATAAGGTGTCGGCTACCCTGATGAGACTTGCGACTGCTTTGCGAGTGCATGGAGAAGTGCCTCGGCACGCTTCCCCTTCTCAACTACGACGGTCGTCGGAGTGGACGGGTTTGTGTTGCCGGGAGGGCTTTTCTCATGGGTACCCTCCTGCGAGGCTGGAGGCTCTGGATTGGAGCCAGAAACAACTATTTTGCAAGATTCAACGAGGGTCTGATAAATACAACACCATCAGTAGAGAATTCCTTTGAGGTGGCCGGTCTCCTACCTCTCTCACTCGCCCCTGAACCCTGGACAAGTATTCAACGACCATCGGGACATACTTATCTGGGACCTTGGATGTCCAGACGTTGCGGATTATCCAGTTTTGACGGGCTTTGTTGAATTTCCAGGTTTCTGGCGAGCTGAATTGGGAATAGATGTAGGATAGAGCTGGAAATAGAAGTCAACAGAGATTAGGACGGAGGTAGGGGGACAAACCTTTTTGCGATTGCTCTGTGAGTTCGGGATCGTCAGAGGGGTCCGGATGGATGGACTGCTTGGATTTCTTTCGTTTCCGAGAGGAACGATCGTCTGCTGGGTTTGCAGTGGCCCGGTCTTCCCGAGCTGCTTCCTTCTTCCGTTTCTTGGGCTTCGGCGTTGACGAGGCTTCTGCGTCGTGAGTACCATATGCTGCATCGCCATCGGCGTTTTTGCGTTTTCGTGGCTTTTCCGGTTCATCAGCAGAACCAGTGGTGGATGTGGGCCCAATGGCAGAGGTAGAAAGGTCACAAGTCTCTGTGGTCGGTCCGCTTTTCCTTCGCTTCTTCTTCTTCTCTCTCGCCTCAGAGGGAGCTGCAGGCGTCCCCATAACTTCGGAGTTATCAACAACATCGGGGGATGGAACGGCGGCATGGACAACGAAGGTGGGATCAGAGGCAGGCTCGGAGGTTACTTCCTTCCTTCGTTTGTTCTTCTTTTTGCGGTCAGATGCAGGTTGTTCATCCTCTCGTCTCCGTTTCTTCTTCTCCCCCTCCGTGCCCGGTTCGATGTGAACAATTTTGGATTCCGCTGAGGTATCTGAGTCATTGGACTTTTTCTTCTTTTTGATGATTTCCGACTGTATTCCTGAGTGATCTGGAATGCCCGCGATTTTTTCTTCTTTCTGCTTTTCCTTGCGTGCTGACAGATGAGTTGTCCTGCGGTGGTCGCATTCTGATTAAAAAACGCACCCATCGCTTTCTTTTCCAAATTGCAGCTATTTCCAGATCCCAAGTACTGGTTTGCCACGGCGGGCGGTGAACGAGAGGGACTTCCGCGAAGACGAAGCAACCGTGTGAACTTCCCCAGCGGCTGCTTAGCATGCACGTCTGACGGCGCGGCTCGCGTTACACACATCCTCTCCCACTTGACACTGTCTAGTAATCGATATGGGTCTTACCGTCTCATCGATTTGGAACTCCGTGGCCAGCCTGGCTCGGTGGACGAAAGAGAAGGATGTTCGTATCCTAATGCTCGGGTTGGATTCTGCTGGAAAGGTCCGTGTTGTTGACAGGTTATTGGCCGAGCTCGAGAACATTGACTGACGCGCTGGTGTAGACGACAATATTATACAGGTTACAGGTACTTTGCTCTTCCTCCTTATCAACGGATAAAAACACCCCATTGAAGTGTGCAACTACTAGATTGGAGAAGTCGTTTCGACTATACCCAGTTAGTCTGGCGACCACACGTTAGTCACGAATCACATAGACACTAACTGCAATCATCTAGCAATCGGTTTCAATGTAGAAACGGTTCAGGTGCTTCAAAGTGCTTTCCACAACTCACATGCCGGATAGTGACCTCTTGAATAGTACAAGAATATCAAATTCCAAGTGTGGGATCTCGGAGGACAGTCGAGCATCCGGTGCGTGTTTTATCCCTTTGCTGGCGCTGCTATATCGAAACTCATCGTACGTCTCTGGATCAGACCGTACTGGAGGTGCTATTTCCCAAACACATCGGCCATTATCTACGTCATCGACTCGTCGGACACTTCGCGTCTTCAAACATCACGTTCGGAGCTTCTCACGATGCTCTCGGAAGACGAGCTGAACGGGGTTCCGCTGCTGGTATTTTGTAACAAGCAAGATGTAGAGGGTGCTTTAAAGCCGGAGAAGATCAGCGAAGAGTTGGGTTTGGCCGGCGGCGAGAAAGGCCGGGAATGGAGTGTCCGAGGTAGCTGCGCACTCAAGGGTGAGGGCTTGGAGGAAGGCTTAGACTGGTGAGCTCTGTTTCCCCCTTTTCAGTCTTCGCTGAAATGACCTCGTCTTAGGCTAGTAAATGCAATCCAGAAGAAATAGGTCCTCTCGTTTCTGCACATCTCATTCCCATTTCTCGCATCGTCCAAGTTCACGTACATCATTTTTGCACTCTGACAGCCACACTTCCCAGTAATATATCCTATGATAATGCAGTCGTCGCCTTGCTTTCAGTCAGGATTTTAGAATTAAAGACGATTGTTGTACGGGAAATCTTCGGATAATTGCTCTTGCGGGAGGTCTGCCACGTCCGACACGTCATTTGACCGAAAGCTACCTCCAGGCTCTCTAGACACGCCTTTCCCTTGACGCTGACCACCGGACTACAGCGCACATAATGGTTCGCTCTACAATAATTGTTCGAGCTTTAGATGCTCTTCCTTTGGCCGCGAGCGTCGACGACGAACAGGTACTTCCAATGTGCCCGAAGCTGTTCGTTCACCAACTCACGTTTGGACAGATCGAGTCTGCACTCCAGGAGCAGAAGCAACAAGCGAAGCTCATCTTCCGACGTATCACCCCAAACGCTGAGCCAAGGTGCTCAATAGAATCTGGCCCGTATACCCTCCAGTGGGTTCGACTCCGCCTCTCCTCGGGGATGGGAGTAAACTGAACCATTCATAGCTACCTGATTTCCGACAACATCGTGTACCTCGTCATCACGGACAAATCGTACCCTCGGAAACTCGCATTCTCATATCTCGACGAGTTGTCGAAGGAGTTTTGGACGAGCTATGGGCCCAAAGTGGAAGGCATAAGGAAACCTTATGCTTTTGTTGGTTTCGGTACGCCCATTGTTCTACCCCTCCTGGGTGCCGTGCTCACCCCCGGATCACATCCCAGATACGTTCATGTCAAAAACGGCTAGATTGTACCAAGACACCCGCAATGTAGCCGGCGGATCTAACATCGACAGACTGAATGATGAACTACAAGACGTTACGAGAATCATGACCAAGAACATGGAGGAGTTGTTATGGAGAGGAGACTCCCTTGACCGCAAGTTTGCCGCATCCACTCGTGTTTCTTCTCCTCTGATCTTGCGGTTGTAGGGATGTCGCACCTGTCAACATCACTACGGTCCGAGTCTGAAAAATATCGTAAAGCTGCGCGTAATATCAACGTACAGGCGATGATTCGACAATATGCCCCAGTTGCTGCCATCGTATTCATCCTGCTCATCATCATATTTTGGAGGCTATCGGGATGAGATTTTTTGGTGAAGATTCGCCCTTGATCGTTATCTGCTCTGCAATTGCCTGTACAATACGCTAGTATCTTTTTTTCTTTTCCTTAATCGCATCCCTCTTATTATTTTCGGTATCTTGCGCGTCCCTACGTCACGCGCCTCAAGGACCACATAAAACGGCCGAGCTGAGCTAAAATCCCAGCTCGATAGCGATCTCTCCTTCCACCACTACCACCATCTGAGATGTCGCATGATCCTTACCACCGTGCCCCGTCTCCCTACCATCGTGCTCCATCGCCTTACAGGGCTCCCTCGCCTTACCGCCAACCAGCGTCCTACAATCAGCAACCATCCTATGGCCAGCCATCGCCCAATACGCTTGCTCAGCGCTTGCCGCCCACGAGTGACGGTCAGATCGCTCCAGGCCAGATCACCTATACAACCACCATCGGACCAGATGGAAAGACCGTCTACCATCCATTCAAGTGCGTCTTTCATTTTAATCTACCTCCAAGGCCTTAGATCTCATCTCCGCCCATAGAGCTGTCCCTGCAAGGTAACGTTATCTGCGCGATCAAGATCTCGCGATTTTTGCTCACCAATTTACCTTTTATACAGTTATCAGACTCCAAATGGCGTCGTGAGCGGAATCCAGTGGGTTCCAGCTGAAGCTACACAGATCCTACCGACCAATGCGATCCCAGCCAATCAAGTCAGTGTAGCCTCTAACGATCGATTTGCTACATTTGAGTCATCCGCTGATCGATGTTCGATAACATTCTGTGTTTAGGATTTCCAACAATCCTGGCAACGCGGCGGATCAGAGCGTGATCGTGAACGCGAACGTGAGCGAGAATGGTAAATCGACACGCTGTATTCACCTGTCGCGATGTTTAAACGATGTGTCCCGATAGGCAACGCGAGGACGACAAGCATCGCAAACGTGAAGAAAAGGAGGCAGCCCGCCGCGAAAAGGACCGGCGCAAACGCGAGCGGGCTGAGGAGCGGGAATTGCTCGAAGCACGTGAGCGTGATAAGCAAGCCCAATACCAGCAACCTCAGTACCGAAGTGGAGCCGGGGCCGGAAGGGTGTCACCATATTCTGCCCCCGGTAACCTACCGAGGCCGGTCTCGCCGTACCATGGACCGGGACAGCTTCCAGGACAAAGGCCCGTTTCCCCTTACCAGGGCCCTGGAACTCTCCCGAGTCAGCGACCAGTTTCTCCTTACCATGGAGGTGGCCAGCTCCCAGGCCAGCACACTGTATCCCCATACCATGGAGGGGGACAGCTTCCAGGACAAAGAGCTGTTTCCCCTTACCAGGTTCCAGGTGGTCTCCCGAGTCATCGACCGGTTTCTCCTTACCATGGAGGCGGCCAGCTCCCAAATCAGCGTCCTGTGTCCCCTTACCACGGAGGAGGACAGTTGCCTGGTCAGAGGCCCGTTTCCCCATACCATTCCGGTGGAGCACTTCCTGGTCAGCGTTCTGTTTCGCCTTACCACGGCGGTGGAGCCCTGCCAAGCACGAAACCTCCCATTTCCCCTTACCGCTCTGGGGGTGCCTTGCCAAACACCAAACCTGTCTCCCCTTATATGGGTGGTGGGGGCCTCCCAGGAACCACATCTTCCACGTATTACTCCAACCCCAACTACGGGTCTGCCTATAATGAAGCCGAGAAGCGAATGGGTGAGCTAGGAATCGGTAGCAAGGCTTCTGAATACCACTCTCGCAAGAAGAGCGCCGGATACCAGCCTGCGGCTGGCGGTGATTACCCCCCTGCTGCTACTGGTGGCCACTACGGCGTCGCGACCACCGTCCAAGGTCAAAGCCCTTATCATCCGACCACTCAAATACAGCCCGGCTCAAGAGATCCGTACAATCGCGGACCGTCGCCCTCACCATATAGCCACCCGTCTCCCTACCTACCTCCCACTCAAGACGAGGTTATGCTCCCGCCTCCTGAAGGGTTCAGCAGGCCTCCCAGCGCTGCACAATCCTACACCTCCTTCGAGAACCTCAAGATTCAAGACTTGGATGAGTTGGAGAAGAGTATGCCAAAAATGCCAGCGGTTCTCACCACCCACGACGTCTATCACGAGGATTGGATTCGGTTCATGCAGGACCTTACCAATGCCTGGATCGGTCGACTTCCCATCCCTGAATCCGCCAAGCAGGATGGACGCCCACCAAAGCGTACGGTCGTGGCTACTGACCTCGTTGAACTTTGGAACGCCTCGTTCTTCATTCCCCGCGGTGTCGAGCTCATCGTTTACAAGGGTCGTGAGCGGAGAAGCGGCAAACATGCTGGAGAGTACGATACGATCCTCCCAGGTTTCAATCTTACGGTCGACGATATCACCGATTCTTCGCCCGAGGTGAGCGATGATTCCGATGACGCTTATAGGCCCCCAGGTGGGGCGAGGTACGGCAGCCACGGAGGAGTATACGGAAGGCAGGACCCTACGGCAATTGAGGGGCGTGAAGCTAGACTGAGGAGAAAGGAGATCGAGGAGGAAGAGAGGAGGAAGAGAAAGGAGAAGAAGCTCAAGAGGAGGCTGAGGGAGCTGGAAAGGACGTATGCCGTTTACCTCACCTGTCTACCTGCTCCAGGGTACGCTTAAGCACCGAAGGCTGAGCGGGGGTGACCCAGGAAGTTTGGAACAGTGCACACACTCTCGCGGAGAACCTATATGATCAACACACATGTCTACATACTATCTTTGAACCTATGCATATGCCTCCCATGCTGTATCGTTACCCCTTGTACTTTTTAACATGCACCTGCCTATTTTTGTCTTGTCATTTTAGAAATTGAACTCGAGGCTCGAGCGGAGACGGAACGGAGTTCTCATCGCACGTGCATCCTTGATCCGATCTCGATCACCCTCTTGGGACGACAGCTGCTCACAAAAATTGCGCCACTATTCTCTGCGTACCACCAATATCGGGATTGAGATGCTCATTCACAACGGATTGAGGGCGAGTCTGCGACGTACCGCGATGCGCGGTCTGGCAACCCAAGCACGTTCGACACTCAAAGTCGCCTTGTTGCCAGCTGATGGTATCGGGAGGGAAGTTATTCCGGTACGCATGCTCCGTTCGTTAGAGCTCGCCTACTATCCTCGCTGTGTTTTAATGTAGCACTGATATCCACCCATTGTCCGGCTATCTTCTAGGCTGCAAGGGCTGCACTGGAAGCTCTGGGCTCGGATTTACCCAAGCTAGAATTCGTGGATCTGCTTGCTGGCTTCGAGCTATTCACAAGGACTGGCACAGCCCTACCTGAGGAAACGATTAAGTGCGTTGCATCCGAGCTTATCCGTAAATGTGCAGATCTGGACATGATTGTTAATCGGATTCACTACAGTGCCCTGCGGGAACAGGATTGCGCTCTGTTCGGCGCCGTCAGGTTGGTCTCGTACCCTCAGATACTGCTCCGAACGTTTGAGCATTTGCTGACGATGTTGCGAAACTCTAATTTCAGTTCACCTTCGAAAAGGGTAGCCGGATATTCATCGCCAATCGTCGCTCTCCGTAAAGAGCTCGACCTCTATGCCAATATACGGCCCGTTTTATCCGTGCGTCTTCTTCGGGCCGAGATCTCTGCTAACGTCGTTGATGCGAGCACCTACTGAGTAGGTCTCGAAAGACCCAACCCAAAAGCCCTACGTAGATCTTGTCGTTGTCAGAGAGAACACTGAATGCCTGGTATGTCCTTTGCGTTTCTGTACCCTCTGCTCCGTGGCACGCTGGTCAGTGTTAGACTTTGTGTCTCTGACAGTCCAGAATAGTACGTCAAGCAAGAAGTCTCTGAGATGGGAGAACACGGGCGCGTGGCCAAAGCTACAAGGCTCATCACCGAACGTGCTTCCACAAGGATTGGAAAGATGGCTTGCGAGATTGCCTTGCAACGGCCGAGAAAGGTTCGTACACTCTTTCAACGTTCATCGATTCGACGCGCAAGTACCACCACATTTTCGGGCACCACACCTCTCACCCCCTTCTTCCTATTCGCGGCACCATCTTCACGTGGAGTTTTACTTTTGTTTCGGCTCTGACCATGAGAGAAAACTGGTTTTTTGACTCTTGCTTCTTGGTGTTAACCGATTTACTCAGCACGTCACGATCATCCACAAGTCAAACGTTTTGTCTGTGACCGATGGTCTCTTCCGGGAGACGGTGCGGCGCGTTCCATCGTTGCCTGAAGTCAATGGCAAATACGACTCTATCCAAATAGGAGAACAGATCGTAGATAGCGCCGTGTACAGGTATGTACCCCTTGGACATCATTACGTCTCCCGCCTCCCAGTTCCACCGACCTTGCGGCTCACCTGCTTCTCCTTTGCGTCATCATTTTACTTGTCGGCGCCCTTCCCTCACCTCCGCGTCTGCTGACCATGATCCTCGACTGATGATCACGCGTCCACGGCCTCGAATAATCCATCGGTTTTACCCCACAAAGGCTCTTCCGAGAACCCCAGTAAGCAGTCACTAAAGAGTTGTCTAAATGACTTTCCCGCTGATTTATCTCGATCACGCTCAGGATCTTCGACGTCATGGTAGCACCAAACCTCTACGGTGACATCTTGTCGTACGTGTCATATGCTCCCCGTCTTGTGTGTAGAAACTTCACCCCTGAGCTCCGCGCGTCCAATTAGGGATGCGGCAGCCGCCTTGGTGGGATCACTCGGCCTCGTTCCCTCAGTGAATGCAGGAGACACGTTCGTAATGGGTGAACCGTACGTTTCTAACTTTGTACTTCGCAATATAATTGACCCCTCACACGTTCGTTCTCTCATTCGCTGCCTGCTCCTATTGCCCATCTTGCCCATCATGATTCGGGTCATCCCCTTGCCCTTTTTTTACTGGTCTGGTCCTTGCTGGTTATGATACCATCGAAACATCCAACCTGACCAATTGCACCACGATGCGCTGCTCTATCGACACTTCTCATTGATCCCTTGGTGTTTAATCACCTGCACCTGTCCGCTACGGTCACGGGAATCTGCTGGTCTCAAAACGAAATGAAAACCCAATACTGTTGAACCCGCATGGATGCCTCTTCCCATTCCATTACTCCATTCTAACACGTTCGCAACTCCGCATACGATGCCAATGCAAACCATCACCCCACCTGAATCCTCTATGTGGGTCTCCCGGACACCGGACCCGCAATCGTGCCTTACTTCGAAAATGGCGTCCCATTTGACGTGGCGTGCTGTACATTCTTCAACACGATCAGCGTCCACGGGAGCGCTCCAGACATCGCAGGGAAATCGATCGCAAACCCACTGGCGTCGATCCGCTCGGCAGCCTTGATGCTCCGGCACCTTGGATATGGTAAACAAGCGGGACGGATCGAAAGCGCGGTGGACGAGGTCATCAGAGATGGAACCGTCCTCACCCCTGACCTTGGTGGGAACAGTAAGACTGAGGAAGTCACAGCCGAAGTATTGAAACGGATCTAAGGTGTGTTCCTCTCTTCCCTCCCCCCCTCGTTATCTTTTCTTAGATATCATAACTCAAGCGTTACGGCATCCTCAATATTGGAGTTTGGCAGGCTTGAGTTTTTTCACCGAACAATGTGACTCGAATTGGGTCGTATAGGATTTTTTTGTATTAAATCCGACTATGCCGGTGCACGACGTCGACCCGATCACCACCTGTTTTGATGAAGTGTGGTACATGTACAGTTTTAGTGCGGTCGTCTTTCTGTGGGACCTCGCCTTCACCGGAGGGCGAGAGTAGCCGTAAGAGTGTCAGAGGCTGTTCGATAGGTCATGCAAGACCAGACCCGCACTGGTCGGGTTTGGCATTCGCGTATTTGGGGTCGCGGAGGGGCCGTGGTCCCCAGATATGTCGTGGAGGGAAGCCCCGAATCCCCGTGATTCACGGAGCTTAATCGCTGTCAACTGGTCCACCTGAGCGCCAACAGGCGCCAACACAGACGCACGCTCTCTCAATTGAATACGTGAGAGAATGGGATAGCGTCCTTATCGCAACCGACTCTACAGCCTCTACTCGTTCTCGGCTAGAGCGAGAAGTTACACCCTGGGGCCTTGTCATTTGACCAGCTCTCTCCTCAGTTGGGTATAGAGTTTGATACGCTTTTGTGCATAGAGCCGCTGCTAAGATGTAATATACGTGTACATGGTTGATTCCGGAAAACAAAAACCGAACAAGGGCCAAGATTCGAGTCGGATCTGGGGCATAGGGTGTGGGTACGCTGTACATGTGGTTGCGGGCACAGGTCGTCGGATCATCTGATTCATCGATAGTTCGTCTTTGGGCGTTTGTCTGTGTCTGGATGGGTTTAGAAAACCAGATCGCGTAAGTGACGTGAGTGGGTTAGCGCTATTCATCTCTTTGGGGTTTCATAGGAAGAAAAAAGATCGAAAGGATGGGTGTGTGGCGGACGGTTAAGGGGAGGGGTTTTTTTGTACCAGAAGGGCACCGAATGGGGATATGGGAAGTAGAACAGTCTCGGAGCCGCCTCCTGGGAGTAACAAAGTCAAAAAGAAAAAGGTTGGTAGATCAGTGGAAGGAATGAAGGAACGAGGAGGAGGTCGTGGCCAAAGAAAGAATTGAGAAACGAGAGAGGGAACCTGAAGATGCTCACATTCTCTGCGGTCGCCAAAACCACGATCGTCGCCGCCATCGGGATGCGCGAGAGACCGCTTCCGGACGCTACCACCTCCATCGGCAGGCTCCCAACCCCGCTCTCCATCTCTTCTCCCTGCACGGTTATCACGTTCGCGACCACCACGTTCGTTCCAGTCGGAACCTGGGGACAAAGTCGTGCTGAAACCGTTTCCAGATCCAGCGCTGCGAGAATGGCCGCGTTCTCTGCGCTCCACGTCTCGCGTTTCTGGATCTCGTTTGATCGTACCGCCGCTGGGCCTATCTCCATGCGTACCTAGGTACGGGGAGTGAACGTGAGAAAACGTGAAAGGAGCTGCGGAAATGAGACGGCGAGTGATTACCGACCTTGTCCCCTGTTTACCGCATCGAGAACCTTGAACATCCTCTGGGCGTTGACGCCATCCTGATTCTCGAGTTCCCGTTTGACTGAGAGACGGTCATCCTCCGAAGGACCTGGCTCCAGACGATCGTTTAGGAAACTCCGAACATATATCGAAAAACAGAATTGAGAAGGAGGAAAAAGAGACTCACTCTGGCTCCTATTCACCGCTTGTAACAGCTCGTGTATCCTTCGCGACTCGGCGTCATCTTGATTGGCGAATTCTCGTTTGACCGATAGAGGGTTATTGCCGACTGTTTAGTGCGTTTCGTTAATGCCCATCCCCGACCGCAATCATACCATCAACCGCGGTTCCAGGCCATCCGGATGTCGATTTGGGTTAGTGCCGAAAGAGCCCACGAACGCCGAGACCGGGTCGTTGAGGACAGGGACGAACGTGGGATGCCGTAAACGGTTTCAAGAATGGCATGGGTTGTGTATGCGCGCGCATAACAAGCACCCAAACCACCAAGCGAAAGGCGAAATGAAAGCAAGATATGAAAAATCAGAAAAAAAAATCAGCTTCTAATCCGCGCAAGACGCCCAACGTTCCCCTGCCAATTCACACACAGATCCCACTCCACACAACGCAGGTTCGTTCACGCACGCGCGCACGCATGGCATACGCGCGGGGAGAGCGCAAACTGATCACGGAGATATCAAGCCTCGGTTTGTGTTGATATCACGTGTCCTGCTGCGTGGTCGGGGGGATGTATTTCTTCTTGTGCGGAAGTGCAGGGAGAGTGAATAGAGAAGGATTGATGTGAAATTTCACGCACGTTCATCGCTGTCTGCAGTTAACCGGGAATCTCCTGTTAATGTAGTCCGGGGAAATGAAAAGCAACGTCAGTTATGTCATAGAGCGTTTCGTCATCGGGATATGAACGCAAGAAGAGGATGTGAGTCCCGGTGGGTTGTCTCCATCGCGGTCTGCCGGGCGAGGGCAAACAAACCGAGAAGCCGACAAACCGAAAAAGAAGAAGGATGATGATTGGCTGAGAATTCAAGTGCCGCGTGGGGAAGAGAGATCAAGGGTTTTTGTGGTAGACTGCTCAGGACGCGAGTCGTTCCTGGGCCAGCCAATCATCGAACGGTCGGGCGGACCCTCGAACGGGGATACGTTGTCCCAGAAACATGCCAATGAATACTTTGCAAGGAACGTGGGGAGATGGCAAAGTTTTAGCAGGGTGCGATTGAATGTCAAGCGTACCTCGGGACGAAGATGCACCGGATTCTCTATGGTTTTCGTTGGCATTGGAAGGTATGGACCGTCCAGCAACCGAAATCAGCCGGGGTTCTGGCTTGACATCCGATCCAGCGGTATCGATGGTAGAGGAAGTGCCTTGGAGAAAGGAGGAAATGGATTCCTCTAGGAGAACGTGTTGATTAGGGGTGGATGTGAGGATAACAAGAAAAAGTAGGGTTCTAGTGTCAGCAACTATGAATGTATGCATGGGAGGAACGTGGAGAGACCTTCTTGGTATGGATCTAAGTTCTTGATCTTGGGCTTAACTGCTTGGAGTGAAGAGCGATGGATATCGGTGTGAAGTGGACCCAGGAATCATAGCAGGGAAACATACAATTGTCTTCCGGAATGAAAAGGGGCTCTTCGTTCGTAGAATGCGAAGTTTGGTGAAAATTTTGGGCACGCTGCGGTTCTCGAGTCGGCGGTGTCGGATACCGGTCAATTTCCATTGTTTCGACAGGTGGGGGCGCCATGGGAGGGCGACGGCAAAACATTCTTACCCCCTGGGGTACGCGGCCAAAATCAAATGGTAGCGGGGGTGGGTATGGAATGGTCAGATCGAACTTTGACCATTCATCCTCGCAGTCACCGGATATCATCGGGTGCAACTCTGTAATATCTGGTATCAACCCAAGGGAAGCGAAAGGTTCTGATGCTGCTGCACATACTTCTTGTTTCCTCGGGATGGCCGACATGTTCAAAGTTGTAAGGCAAGATTTCGGTTTCGCCAGTATGATGAGTGAACCAAGGTCGCCTTTTGAGTCCCTGGCGCAGTTCATGTGTTCCGTAGGCTTCGTTTGGGATGGGCAGCTCGTCAGGAGAAGGGAGCTCAACGATGACGGCTAAATCTGGTGACTTTGGGATTTCATAGATGAATTTCGCGACACGTTGATCACCGAAGATGGCACGGAGCCAGTACTCGAGGGGTGAGTAATCGATCTGGCCGTTCTTCTGGAGTAAGTGAGGCGGTTTCAGGACTACTATCCATTGAGCGTCGTCGGGGGGCTTGTAGGGGGGACCTTTCTTTCCCATGGCGTTTAGAGCTCAGATCGGAGGAAGATGTGATTCGATCGGGAGAAAGGTTGGCGGTGCGGAGGCAGTAAGAGGAACGTGGAGACAGAAGGGATGCTTATAGGCGATAAGCAATCGTAAACATTTGCAATGGTAGAAAGAAAAGACGGCAGGGTATGTCCAGGGTCAGAATCACCGCCTAGCTTTCGACAAAACCCGCCCGCAACAGATGGGAAGAAAGGGGGGATGAATTCCTGGCGAGGATTGACGAAAAAGGAAGTAGGTCGATAAGGACCGAGCGGGCAAAAATCCCATTGGAACGAGATAACGTGGCGGAGTGGACATCAGTGGGCAAGCGTACAGGGAACGGGATGCGTTTTGATTTACGTGTGAATACGTACCAATCAAACGTTCGTCATGGGTTTTATAAAACCAGTACCTCGGAAGCTGTTTTCGCCTCCTCGTCGGCCCTCGTTCTCCTCCTCCCTCTACAGATTCTAGGTCAGCGAACCTTTCATTCCGGGGTACCTAAGTAACACTCACAGCGATTGTTTGATTAGTCAGCGGTCAACAACACGTGAACGCACCGCCGCTTAATCGACTTGCACCTATTTCATTGTCCCGACCCTCATCGGAACCCACCAGACTCTCGCGGATCATTCACCTCCCTCTCTCTTATATCCTCATCCTTTCTTCCGACCTTTTCTTCCTTCCTTCCTCTTTCCGACCTTCCCCATGGACTCGCCTCGTCCAAACCCCCCCTCACATTTCCTCCCATTCACTGCCTCTTCGCTCCCTTCAGGTCGGGTCCCAAGTCCAACGAGTCAGACTAGCGAAAGAGTTGGAGACGATGGCCAGTACTTCTCTACTACTCCGACCATGCACCGCAAAACACCTTGCAAATCTCCACCTATTCCCCGAGCGCCAACAGTAATCGTCAAGTCTTCCTCCTCCCCTATCTCCACAAGTGTCCGAACTCCAAGGAACTCTTTGTCGCAAAGGATTCCTGCTCTCCCTTCTTACCGCTCGACCTCCCCCATCCCCCTTCCGAGATCGCGTTCGCGTTCATCTACCGACTCATCATCATCTTCATCGGGTTCTGTACCCCAGTCATCACAACAACATGGCATGGGCCGTAAGGTCGCTGCCTCGCTTGATATCTTTCGGGAGACCACCTCCTCTGCCGACGAGCTCGATGACGCTGGCAAGGCTTCAATCCCTCGAGTCACCAGGAGGCGAGTACCCACCAAACGCCACCCCCAGTCGACCGAGCCAGAATTTTCCTTTTTCAAGCGATCGGAGTGGCCAGATCGGGGGTCCGCTGCCACACGGCGAGAACAATCTGGTGGTACGAGAGGCCGTGCCCGTACTCGTGGCGGCAGTTACTCAACCTCCGGCACTCGGAGTACTACAGATGACCAAAGACGTAAAGACCGTCACCATTCCGTGCGTGAAAACGTCATCGGTGATCTCCTCAACTGGCGGGCAGATGTTCTCAGTGATCCATATCAGGACCGTGGTCGCCCTCGCAAACGTTCCTTAGATTCAAAACAACCTATAGACCCTGTCGATCACCACCCATTGCACCGAAATGAATCTCCCTCATTCAGGCATCCCCGCGATTTTCAATACTCTTCCCCCTCATCATCCCCCGTCTCTTCCACAGATATCGCTTTGACGTCACCGATCGTCCCATCAGCAATAATCCCAGACCCCCCTGTACCGCACCAGGACGCCCTCCGCTCAGCAATCGTCCAAAACTCTCCCTACGCCACGGAAGATGAGGGCGACGAATCCTCAAACTGGGACGACGAGACTGTTTCTGATTCGGGAACTACTGTTTCCACCAATTCTCCATGGCCCCGCTCTCCATCTCAGGGCAATGCCTCTTTATCCCCAGTGGTCAAGCCTTCTGTACATTCCGATGACGAAGATGGTGACGACGAAGACGCTGGCCTGGTAATACCCTCACGTGTTCGCCGGCCGGCCGCCCCCCCAGTACTCTCAAGCCTTCCCTCCTACCTCTCTAGTTTCCAGGAAGACGATGTGCAAGCCGAAGAGGTTTTGCCTCACCACGAATCCCTATCGAGAACTCTCTCCAATTTGTCTCAGGAAAGCTTGCCGCACATACCACTCCGTCCGTTTCGCAATCAGGTTGGTGGCCACAGCGCCATTTACAAGTTTACCAAGCGTGCAGTGTGCAAGGTACGGTGGATGTCGATCTTCCTCGTTACTACAAAGTTTCTGATTGGTCCATGTTCGCGTACACAGCCTTTGGTCTCTCGGGAAAACCTATTTTACGAGGCCGTAGAGCACGAAGCCCCTCCACTTCTCGGCTTCATTCCGCGATACCTCGGTGTTATGCTTGTCACATACCGTCGCGTCAAGTCGAGCGAGCACTCTCCGACATCTTCGGATGACCGGAAGGTTCGACCGCCATTACACAAGTCAAATACTGTCACCTCCCTCGAGCCGATATCAACCGACAATCGCCTGACGCCTGAGGTTCCAAGTATGGCTCCCCGTGCTATCACCGGGCCGGAGCCCTCGTTCATAGAAGATGACGGCGGAGATACTGAAACGGAGTTCCCTGAAGTTGCCCTGGACCGCAATACACACATAATCCCCCATTGGTTACTCATGCAGAATCACGCTGACAGGAAGAGGCTTCGAGCCGCGTCCATGTCGCATTCCCATTTGCCTTCAGATCAGAGGCCCTATCTCTCCTCAGCCGTCGGGCTTGGGGCGATCTCCAGGCGGAAATTCGGCGATGCGACCCTTTCTACCCCCGACCTCGGAGTTGAGACCGGTTTCTGCCCACAACCGAGCCCGTTATCGAAGCACGCTACCTTGCTGAGCGCCGCTCCTACGCCCGGCAACTCGCCAAAAATGTCTGGCCGGTTTCTGAACACGACTGGGGAATACGTTTACCGGACCGCGTCCGCCCCTCCGATGACTCTAGATCGCGTCAACTCCATTAGTCCGAAACCTGTTTGCGGGTTTGGGGGTACGGGATCAACGATGGTTAACACCAAGCTTAAGGACCACATCTTCAGTACGATCTTAAAGAAGATGACGAGGCAACATCGGTCTCCCACCGGATCTTTCAGGAAGGTATCTCGGGTACCCGGGCCGGCTGTAATGTCCGACTCTGCCTTGGCAGACAATCCCTCGCCTGTGTTGAAAGGAAGGAGATGGAGGATGGAGAAGCAGGGCGACGCTGCAGAGACCGAAGGGGAAAGTAGTAGGCGTTCAACGATCACCGCTGACGACCTTCTGATCACACGCTCTCGCGGCCACTCCCCCGAAGGGTGTGGGATGACCAGAAGGGCTCACCGCAAGAATTCCAAAGTCCGTACGAAGATCGAGGCGGTGGCTGAATCTAGGCAGAGTGACGAACTTTCCTTCCCTGAGCACGGTGACGTCTTCCATATGGAGCTCGACAGCGCGGAAGAGGACGTTCATTTGAAGCAAACCCTCGGTGGTTCGTTCCTCCCTTTGGCTAGGAAGACTAGATCTCTCGGACCTGGTCCTCACGTGTCGGTCCCCCCTTCTCGTCCCTCCCTCGCAATTCCTCGTGGGCGCTGTGGCTCGAAGACACCGGTACCTCTCTCGCGTGAACTTTCCACTCACTCAGCGTCCGCATGCGCCAACGTTTCGCCGTCCCCAATTAGCACCACCTCTTCTTCACCACGGCAGAACCACTTCATTTTGATGGAAGACCTTACTGGGAGGCTCAAAAAACCTTGCGTGTTGGACCTGAAGATGGGGACGAGGCAGTATGGGATGGACGCGACCCCTGCAAAGAAGAGGAGTCAGAGAAAGAAGTGCGACAGGACGACTAGCAGGTCGCTGGGAGTCAGGGTTTGTGGCATGCAGGTGAGTTGAGCTCGACCTTTTAAGTATACCCAAAACCTTGGCGGTGTTTGTGTTGGCCGAACTGCCCCATCTTTATTGGTTTCCCCATTCTTCCCTTCTCAGCCTTTGCCCCCCTGTTCTGTCTACCCGCTAAACTCTCGGTTGCTAACGTCGAACGCTGCGCATTCGCGGCGTTGTTCTTACCAGGTGTGGAACAACGCGACCCAGTCGTATGTTACCCAAAACAAGTACAGCGGACGGGAGATCAAGAAGGACGATTTCGCTTCCGTTTTAGCCTCTTTTCTGCACGACGGAGAGCGTCTTCTCGTCCACCAGATTCCTATCCTGCTCTCCAAGGTCTACGCGTTGGCCAAGATCATCAACCGGCTCAAGGGTTATCGCTTCTATGGCTGCTCTGTACTGCTGATCTACGACGGGGACCGTGAGGTCCAGGATGTGCTTATCTCTCAGACCTGCGAGCAGCCGTGTTCCAGGAAGCGTCGGGGAGAGTCATTGGAGAGGAGGAAACACCATCAGAAGCATCCCTCTGGTTCCTCCGGTTCCTCCACCTCAACCCTAAAGACCCAACAAGCCTTCAGCGCCGACGGCGAGAAAGCAGATCAGGACCCTCACTCGGCTTCGCAATTGCCCACACCTCTTCGTCGGTCCCACAGTGAGGACCTCATGCTTGGATCTGCTGGCGGGCGCTGCCACAATTCCCGACCCCGAAAGCGCGGTGAGGTGAACCTCCGAATTGTCGATTTCGCCCACACAACTACCGGACAAGACTGGCTCCCCTACCCTAATCCGTCGATGGACAAGTACTCTCCCGAGCACTACAACGCTCAGTTCCCAAGGGTCGAAGAGGTTTCCAGCGGAAATGGTTATGTCGCCGATATCGATCCAGTGACAGGACGCATATACGCAAGGTTCCCGCCCCATTATCCGGATCAACCCGACCGGGGGTTCTTATGGGGGTTAAAGAACGTGGCCGAGACGTTGGAAAGCCTCTGGAATCAGGAGAGGTTGAGGCGGATGAAGGGATCAGGAACGAATTCGGGGTCCACGACATCCCCCGGGTCCGTTCACTCCTCGTCTTCATCAGCCTGGGACGCAGAGCCATTGCCCCCGCTTTCCACCTACGGCAAAGAGATCTTCGCGGAAATTTTCGGAGAACGCGATGAGGACCTTGGGTATATCTCGAGCTGAACTCGGGTCGTTTTCGTGGGTCTTCTCGCACTCTTTGCAGATTCCTCCTTGCCTCGCCAAAGTGTCTGGTCATGCACAAAAATCCAAAAAATACTCCATTTTCTGTCTGCTGCCGTCGCGCTTTCGTCTATGTAAACCCGTCAACCGTTCTTCCCGCTTTGTACATGCTATGTCATCGTTTTCTCCGTTTTTTTCCCTCCGAGATCTGTCGTCCGCGAGCTCTTGCCGCGCATACTAAGGACGTCTTGCATTCTTCCCCTCCATTTCCCCCACGCCGATGTCTGTTGTGCTTCTGCCTTGTTGTTGCCAGCGAGCTCACGCATTCCTCCTCTTCATGTTGTGCCCATCCTCATTTCTAGGTCTCCTACTCATGCATACTGATCCGCGTACGCATCGTCCATAGAACTAGCTTCGTGTTCACATGTGTAACATCCTCCCCATCCCGCTACCAGCATATCCACCCACACCCATCCACTACCTCTCTCACCGTTCACCCTCCTCGATTCGCTTGCATCAGCTGAAAATAGTAGGTTTCGTAATCCTTTCCCCCCCTTTTTATTTCTATTTTTTTCCAGTCACTCTCCGCAATCATGTAGCATAATACCACGAAGGCGCACATCCTTTCTTCTTTACCGCAGACGTTACAAGTACGATAATCAACCGCTCCTCGATTGACTTTTTGTTCGAGTAATTATCCGAGCGTTCGAATGACAATGAGCTTTTTGTTTGTATTTGTTCAAGTGATGCGGTTCGCATGAAATGATGGAACACCGCTGACCGAAACAATTATCGATGGTCTACAAAAGTCCGGCGAGGTCTCGGGAGTTGCGTGGCGCCAATCCCGACGCTTCTTGATGTTCTTCACGGATGGTTCCCAGCAATTCCCTCGCTTGGGCCTTCTCTCTGCTTTCTAGGGGGGGCTGAGGCTCTAAAATCGAAACCAGAGCTGACATTTCACCCTAAAGATGAGCCTGGCGAGCTGGCACATCCACCCACATACGGGAACTACAGGCAAAATGGATGGTGTCCCATTCCGACCAACCTGGTGGCGTCGTCGGGAGAAGTTGATGTGGATGGTTTGAACTCTGTGTACAGATCTGGTATCAAGGCGTCGAAGCGCCTTTTTAATACCTGACCTCGCCGAATCCGTATCGCAGGATGACGCAGGCTGTTCGTTGTGGCGGTGATATTTGGAGAAGATGAATGTTCGGCCAGCGGCTCCCGATTTACTTATAGCCCAGCGTTCTCGTCTTCCCCGACAGAACCCTCCTGCTCTCTCTCTCTCTCCTGGGAAGGCAGCGTCGGGCGTCGAACGAGCTATGGTTCTCCTCCTCCCCCACGTCCTCTCCGCACTCGCTTTCACCGCGCTCTCTCCTCTGCTCGAGGAGGTCTCTGCAAAACATCTTGACAGAAATCACATTCAGTCTCTTCGAAACAAAGCCGCGGAAAAGTTAAGCAAAAACAGGCTTGCGGTAGTGCCCGGCGGGGATGTCATCGACGTTAAGGTGAACGCGGGTGTGAAGAATATCACTTTCTCGAACCCTGCCGCGTCTGGTGAGTCTCTCTCTCTCTCTCTGTCGTGCGCTCCGAGGTCGGTGGCTGTGCTGATTCACGCCTAGCGTTTTATGTCGATGGGGCTACGATTCCGGACGTTGATTGGGATATTGGGCCTAGTTGGGCGGGGCTGTTGCCTATTAGCGGGAATGCGAACGAGACCCGAGAAGTAAGTCATTCTGTTTGACTGGGTGGTGTTATCCGCGTGGGCGCTGAGGGTTATTTCCTAGTTGTTCTTTTGGTTCTTCCCGCCTGGGCCTACGGGAGCAAACGATTCGTTGATACTCTGGACAAACGGAGGTCCCGGATGCTCGTCATTGGAGGGAATGCTTCAGGAACATGGGGTACGAGATTTCCCAGCTCGAGATGAGGTATTGAGTTGAAAATCCGCATTTATATGATAGCCTTTCTCGTGGGGCTGGGGTCAATACAAGCCTACTGTGAACGAGCACAGTTGGACCAACCTTTCCAGCATCTTGTATATCGAGCATCCTGTCGGGACCGGTTATAGTCAAGGAATACCCAATGTCCAGGACGAAGAGGATGTGGCCACCCAGTTTGTTGGGTTCTTGCAGCAGTTCTTGGAGGTTTTCGCTGAATTGAAGGGTAAGAAGACATATCTCACTGGAGAGAGCGTACGTTCCAAATCATCTCTTTTCTGGGTTTTGAGTACTGAATATCCTTGGCGTTGTGTAGTATGCTGGGATGTATGTTCCCTGTGAGTCGGAAACTTGTTTGTGTTCGGAATTGTGCGTTGAACTTTCCTAGACATCGCCGATTATATCTACAAGAAGAAGGTACCGCTTGACCTATCGTTGCAAGGAATTTGGATCGGTGACCGTGGGTGATGTCCACCGAACCGTCCCGCAGTACATCTAACCCTTGTTTCCTCCAGCTATACTTGGGTGGGATGTCGTCCAGGAGGAGATTCCTGTCGTCGACTTTGTCCACAAATACGAACATGTCTTTGCTTTCAAGTGAGTTTTTGGTGTTCACTTTCGAGGGGGAACATTTGATTTAAAGTCATTTCCCGATAGCCAAACATTCATGAAATATCTCGACGAACAAAACAAGAAATGCAATTACGCCGGCTATCTCGATAAACATCTCAAATACCCCCCCAAAGGACCGCTCCCTTTGCCTGGACAGAGCGTCGAGGCTGATCCTGACTGTGATCTCTGGACTGAAGTCTACGAGGCCGCACTCATCCTCAACCCCGCGTTCAACGTTTACAGAATTTTTGACCAGGTTAGCATTTTATCCTTCCTGGCAGTTTCATGCTGACCCTTGCTGATTCACCGTAGTATCCTCTTGTGTGGGATGTCCTGGGCTTCCCGTAAGCTGCTGCGATTCTCCTCAAGTGCATTGGCTGATGGGCACACCCTTGTAGTGAGGCCACGGAGTCCCCGATATATTTCGACCGTCAGGACGTCAAGAAGGCCATCCACGCTCCCCTCAACCAGACCTGGGTCGAGTGCGCGAACATTGACGTCTTCCCAAATGGAGATGCTAGCTTGCCACCTGCGTTTACCGTGCTTCCAGGTGTCATCGAGCAGAGTGTTCGAAGTGTTATCATGCATGGTTTGGGCGATTATGTTCTCATTGCTGAGGGTGCAAGGCTCGTATTACAAAAGTAAGTGTAATTGTGATAATATGTGCGGGCCCTTCACGTTGACCCTTCCCCTCCCCCATCGCAGCATGACTTGTAAGTTCCTGCGTTTGCTCCTTCAAGTTGGGGCTTTTCCTGAGCTCGTGATCTTGTAGGGGGCGGCAAGCAAGGGTTTCAAAAGGCACCAGCACCGGATAGCTTCATTGTTGAGGACATGGGTGCCATGGGGACCGTACAGATTGAGCGAAAGCTTGGGTATTTTGAGGTCGTGTTGAGTGGCCACATGCTTCCGCAATTTGTCCCAAAGGTGAGATCTTCTGGGTGCCGTTCGTCGTTGCAGTCGGGATAGACTGACCATATTTGTTCTGCTAGGCTGCGTTCCAGAGCATGCAGTGGCTCTTCGGAATCAGGCAGAACCCTTAAGTTTTGCTCAGACGGGTTTTTTTGTTCATTCGCGTATGGGCTTATCAGAGAGTTTGTTGCTCGCTAATATATACTTGGCGGTACGTGGACATCGAACAGGTCAACAATGCACGTTGAAAGGGCGGCTGTCCGTCGCCGCGCGCACGCGCTAATAAACTGATATATATATTGGACTTTCAAGGGGCCGATGCAGAGTCCCCATTGTAAAACTCGGCTCGCGGGACCCTTCTGCGACAGATATATATCCTCTTTTCTATCTTAGGGACAACCACCTAATGCCATAGATAGAGGCACGGCGTTGTACGATGTGCGGTGGAATGTTGCTGAGAAAAGTACACGAAGATGAGCGTGTACGAAGGGTGTTATCTATGGGTATCCGGGAATGCAGGAAGTGTTGAATGCGCAAGAAGAGGGTGTGGCGAATAGGGCGGTGGTGAATGAAATTATTGCAGTTGAATGACTCGTTGATCGTGTTGTGTTGAACAGTTTGCGAGGTGATTTCGCTTGAAGAGAGCATTGAGATAGAGAAATGACAGTCCGAAGAAAGTGAATGCGACTGCGGTGATTTAGGGGATGCATGCGTGGAGATCTTTGAGGGACCTGCAATGTCGGGAGCGACTCAATGTGAGTAATCATACCTAATGGGGTTCAGTCATCTTCTGCCAAATATGTAAGGTACAGCGCACGCACTTTTTGTAGAAGGTCTCTGAGTCGCTCGGCACACCAGTCTGTGTGAAAGATGCGATGAGTGAGCCGGCAACCGAGTAACATGACACCAAGGTGAAATTACGGACAGTGTCTCGTCTGGCGCCCCGTGTCTTCCGACCGTCAAGTTCGAGTTGACGACGGTGGGCGCGGTCTTCGGTTAACCATCGTAGGGCGGTATCGTAAAGGCGGCCTTGAGCTTCCTCCCCCGCGTTCCAAGGTGTCGGAGGTTGGATAAATGCGCCAAGGCGGAGGTGGGCGATGTGAGTCGGGAAATCATTTAAGCCATCAAATATGTGCGTGGCATCTGGGGGAATTTAGCGGTGAATGGAAGTGGGTGAGGGAGTGCGCTGACAGATAATCGTAGCACCCCTTGCTTCGCTGTCCCGCTTGAGGAACTCGAGAAGCTCATGGCGGACCAGAACATCAAGATCGACGGTGACTTCGTCAAGAAGGAGGACGTCCCAAGGCGCCATAAGACCCATGCAGAGCTGAACTCGGCGTCTTTCGCCATCAGAAATGTTGTGCATATGCCAGTCGAGATCGATATCTAACAAATCAAGGAGAAGGTCCCGTCGTTCTTTGCATCGGTAGCCACCGACAGAGTCCAAGAAGTGAGAGACGACTATGTCACTCCTGACGACGGGATTCATAGCCCTAGAAACGTGAGAGACAATGAGCCGGGATTGCATCTGATGGCCTTGCGCGAATACCATTCTGTGCCCAGGAAAGTCACGCCTTCTGGGAATTGGTAAAACACGTCTAGACCCTTGATTGTTACGTCCGCGCCCTTGATGAGCTTCTTCCCTGCGAGGATCTGCAGGAGTGTGGATTTGCCAGCTATGTTTGTAACCGGCGATGAGATTTCTGACCGAGAGAGAGAGAGAGAGAAAGGCTGACCTCCGTTTGCACCGATGAGCAAAGTCCTTGAACCCTTTGGAAGAGAAAGCGAGACATCATCTAGAGCGGGTTCGAGGGCACCCTGGGGAGAAAATGTGAGATTATTTACGGAAACGAGACTGGACATGGCTCGTAAATAGCAACGGTGTCACGGGGTTGTCACAGTTGAGGCGTGACAAGTTCTTGCCTTCGTTTTTGTCCCGTTGGTTGGCTGCGTCTTCCACCGTTGACAGTGGCTCCACCAAAGCTCCACCCACTTCTTGAAACCCTCACGCTCATTCGCTTTTATCTCTTTCTCGTATGAAGTTGGACAATATTCTGTGGGCCAGGGATTGTCCTGCACCACAAATCGTTTGTCAGGCCCCTCCGCCCTGCAGTTGCGCTACGAACGAGACTTGTGTTCAAACCCTCAGGTCCGTTTCCGACTTCTCTCACCGCTCAACCCGATTTCTTACACCGGAATAGAACCTGCACACAATGCGCGTCTTTCCAATGTATACCTAACCCCCCATCATCCAGTTCCTCGAGCGGTGTGAGCAAGGCGACTCTCGCGGGTGTTGTCGTCGGAGTCCTCATCTTCGTGGTCGCCCTCATTATCCTCATATGGTGGTACTATCGTCGCCTTCAGGCAAAGGCAAGGCGGGAAGCTACACCTCCCGCTCTCCCAAGCAAAGATGTGCCCGCCCGTGCCGAAGATGTTCTCAACCGCCCAGATCCAAACGAGAAGCCCACCCCGCTCGTCGTCGCCTCAAATACAAACAACAACACCGCTCGGTCCACTCTCACTTATGGTTCTCATGATACCAACGTCGTTATGGGTCAGGCAATCGGTTCTCCTGCTCCATCGCAGGCCGCATCAGTCCACGATCCTTTCGATGATACACAGTCAATTCAAACGACGCGCACCCACGGGTCAAACGTTATCCAGATCGCCTTGGTACCTCCACTTAATCAAACCTCTACCATCGCAAATCCTCCACTGTCGCCGAGCCGCCCTGAGCGTAGCCCCGACCTCAATCTCGAGCACCTCAACGTCTCCCGGTCCACCTCGCGTTCCGACACTCCGACTAGTAACTTGACCGAACCCAATCCGAGGTACTCGTACTTGACTAGCGCGAGTACTGGAAGTGACTTCCTCAATGAGGTGCCCATGATAGTCACCCCAGTTCGTGGTCAAGTCAGGCAGGTTTTGGGTGTGGTCAAGGCAGAGGTCATCCAAGCACCATCTTCTCCCGGTCAATCTTCTCTCCGTCCCAGCACCAATTCGCGTCCTCCTGTTCGCTCTCCTCTCGCCAATACCTCCTTTGGCCCCGCGGATATCGTCAGGGAGGATCAGGAAGTGTCTGTCCACGGTGATCCCTTCGCTGATGAGCATACCCCCCGCCTATCTCCCGGTGTCTCTTCGACCTTCGGTGTCCACGGTTCGAACGCTTCCACCGTTTCTGATTGGACCCCCTCCCCTCCTTCCCAACCGTGGGATGATCGCCCAACAAGCGTTGGTACCCAAGCAGATTCGATCATCGCGGATATTGGAAGTGCTACCAGGGTTAACGTTGGTTTGATGACACCCATGACTACACCAATGACCGTCGATACCCCTAGGAGTCTCAACCGAATGACCAGTGCACGTCTCGTGTCCCCACCTGGCAACGACGACAAATCTACGGGGACACTCGAACAACAGCAGCAACGTGCCTTCACCCGATTCCAGGGGAATTACAGAGATTCTAGCGGGTCTGCCCTCTCGGCCGCCTCCGCCGGAGAAGATTCTATTCTAGAGTCCTTCCCTTTCGTCCCTCCGTCCCCCATTTCGGGCATTCCAACCAGGAGTCCCCGATCACCAGCTGACGTCTCTCGGTCGCCCTCAAGATCAGAGGGACAGGAGAGCACCGACGAAGGCGAACTACCTCCACCGCCCGACAGGAAAACGTTAGGGATGTCCACAGGATCTCAGATATCCACGTTATCGGCTGGCCTGGGATCGTTCCCATTCCAGATCGACTCTGCTGGTTCAAGGGACAGTACTTTATCCAATCTCACTCAGAACCCACCTGGCAGGCAGCGAGCGAGCTTGGATACCCTTGCGTTAACGGCAGACCTTTCCTCATATCCTCTTGGCTTTGACAAAGAGTTGCAGGATAACTACCCGCTGCGCAAGATGTAAGGCTGGGCAAAGAGATAGCGTCTCCCTCACCCTTGTGCGCCCTTAGTGGGTCAGATTTCCCCTCGCCGGGACCACCGCTCGGCGGTTGTTGACTCCCCAAATGTACTGTTTACTCAGTTTGTCCGCTGTATTGGAAGATACGTGTGCCCTTCGCTCGTCGGTTTCGCTTTCCAGGTTCCGTCCGTGAGGCTCTTTTGCTTGCTTACTATCCCTCACTAGCGCTCGCTGACATTTTCCCTCTCCCCCCTCCTTACTCACCGATTGTTGATTCCCCTCCTTTTTCATCCGTTCTCTTCTAGGCTTGTTTTTTATGTTCTAAACTATACTGTCACTAGTTCACTTGTCTCTCTCACGTCAGTTTAGATACTATTCTACCTCTATCCCCATTTTCCGCTTATTTCCAAAGTCATTTACTTGTGGACCTGCAATCTGCAGTAAATCTCTCCTTCCAATTGTGCAATTAGGTTGATCCTGTTTTATACCTCCCATCCCCATCCACTGTCGCTATATCCTCACATTTCCTGAATCTTTGTTTCCCTCTTGCTTGACGTACTGGGCGCTACGTATCCTTGGTGTAGTTAGAGCGACGATGCGGACTTGAGCATAGGACTTTCCAAAATATCAGAGTCGAGTTGGGCCACGTTAACGGTCATGTGAGAGGCGCTGATTCGCGTTGGTCGCCAAGTCGGACGGATTGAACTTTTTCATTTCAAATCCGGATGGTTGGGCGTTCCTATTGTGTGACAGCTGTATCTTGCACTCGACCTCTATCTTCTTGTTACTACGCTCCCCACCCAGTCGAGGGCCAACCTGCCCTTTGCTGTCACCATCGCTATCTCATATATTGGCCTGGATATACAGCCCAGATATCAGTCAGACCCTTGCTGCATTTAATCAAGTTGTAACACGTACGTCTGACACTTCACCTTTTCTCCCCTCTGCCCTCCGACTCCTCGTTATCATTCACAAATATGAGGCACACGCATTGAACACTTGCTGTTTAGTTGTCAGTAATTCATACACGCACAACCGCCCCAGCGGCGTCATACCCGTCATACGCACCCTCCTCTGGCACCCCGCGCAACCTCACTCTGAGCTGTATTATCTCCACAGCCTCCCGCTCCCTGACGGCTTGCGAGTTCGCAGCGCTGTCGTTCTCATTCTTGGGCTCTACTTGAAGCACGCTATCGCTATCGGATCATTTCCCATTGTTCCAATTATCGTTTAAATATCGCGAAAAATCTATGGATGAACTCTCCCCTGCCTCCCCTTTGGTCCCGGGACTGGGAGGTTTTGGAGCTATGACCACCTTACTTGCGGGACCTATGCTCGGCGACGACCGCCCAATTGGCCCCACCTCCCCTACAACCCTAAAACACTCCAACTCCACCTCATCTAGTCACAGCAGTAGCAGTTCGGGCGGCAGCGGCTCGTCCCGTCGCACATCATCCAGACACAAAGAGCGCGCGGACTCCACGTACGCTGGGTTATCTAGTCGAGACCTCGCTCGCATGCTGGTCGAAGAGGAGATTCGGACGTCACATTTCAGCAAGTGGGCCCAGACGTTGTCCTCGCAACTCTCGCAGCAGAAGCAGCGAGCGGACGATGCGGAACGTAGGGCATCAAACGCTGCGGTTAGGTTAAAGGAGGAGACGGAGGTTAGGGTTAGGGCGGAACACGCATTGAAACAGAAGACGGAAGAGTTGAAATTATATCAGGTTCAACTGAAGAAGGCTCAGGGGGAGATTTATAGAGCCCAAGACGCCCTCAAAGTGGTCGAGAATATGAGGGACGAGGCGGAGCACGCCGCTGCTAAAGCTAGGAGTATCGCAAGGAAGTTGAGGGAACAGAGGCTGGTGGATATTGCTCGTGAGGAAGGTAGGAGGGTCGGTCTCAGGGAGGGTCTGGCGAGAGGGCAGGAGATTGAATATAGCGATCGGTATCTGGAGGGAGGACCGGCCATTGAGGAGGTCGACGACGACGATTATTACAGCCGGACGACCAGGAGCCGACATTCGCCTCCTAGGGCCACTGTCACCACCGCTCCTCCCAGCACTCAAGGAGGAGGTGGAGGTGGCAGAGCCCCAGGAATCACCGATCCTCCAGAGGAGAGGGTGTTGAACCCTATGGCCGTCACCACCCCTGAGCGGATTCCGTCTCCTCAATCTTCGCAGAATCAATCGCAATCTGTACCGGTACATACCATGGAGCCTGCGATTCCGCCCCGCCCTGCGTCTGCCGCAAGCGTGGGCACCAGACCCACGCAGAGACAGGTCAATGTGCCTCCAGACTCATGGATTCCGGTCAGCGATGAGAACGGGATACGTCTTCCCTCTCCGCATGAATTTTCACCTCATATCGCGTACCCTACAACTCTACCTTCTCAACCCCAGGTACCGAGCTCGGCGTCACCTACACCGCCGCTTGTCAACCCGCCACCCGCTAGGTCGCCATCCATCAAGTCACAGAGTCGTCAACCTATCCGCATGGTCCCTCCTCCCTTCTCGGACAAGCAGCACTCTGATCGAGATTCTACGACAAGTGAAGATTCCCCTGTTATTGACAGGCGTCAATCGCGACACCGTAGGAGGGGATCCTCGGATTCGCAGACGTCGACTACCATATCCCAGATGGATATTCTTGACCCGCCTCCCGCGAGCCGTGATCGAGAGAGGGCGTTGAGCTCGATATCAGAGGAAAGGTCTTCGGCTATCTCTCCCACGATGTCCTCAGCGATGGCTTCGCCACATAATACCCCTAGTGTCAGGGTAAGTTCCCCTTGATTATTTCCATTGTGGCGCGGGTTCACTTGGGCGGTTGCTGACATCTTTCATCGCAGTCCCTCCACTCCAACTCCAATATCTTTCAATCAAACGCTGCTGCTGCGTATACGTCCAGCCTCCGCTCTCCTTCTATCAATGTCGAGCACTCGCCAAGTCCAAACAAGTCACCTTCACCTTCAACGTCTAGTGGGGAGTATAACTTCACCTTTGTCCCACCGGTCTGTGTCCTTCATCTATTACACGGCTTCGTTGCTTACGACTATTCTTCAACGACAGTCACGTCCCACATCAAACGCTTTCTCTGAAGAGACCAATGTTCCGGGAGTTACCACTCAGCAAGGTATGCTGAGCGCTGAGGATGCGCACAACCGACCGTTACCCAGCGTTGAAAGTCCACGGGTCCAGCCATCTCCTGTTCTTGTTGAGCAGCTCCCCCCTGGTTTCATCCCATCTGGTTCCTCACCTGCGCAGTGAGTAATATATTTTCTAAATTCGCTCGAGATGATGGCTCAAATCCGAAAATTTGCAGGAACCGCTCGCCACTGCCTGCTAACCCGGCTCCGCTCAGTCCTGGTTGGGGTTTCTTCCAGAACCTCCCCAGCACCCACGTTGAAGAACCGCCGACCGCACCAGTAATACCAGCTGCTATCTCGTCTAAATACAGGAGGGCGTTCTCCGACGTGTCGGGCGCTTCGGGCTCTACTAAATATTCGACACCCAGCCAAACTCCCACCAACCCCACGGCCACGGCAAGTTATAACAGACAAACTCCGTCGGTGACTTCCTCGGACGACGAAGTGTCGTCGAATATGAGTTCGGATAGCAGTTTGTCCACCCCACCAGCTCAGAGGAGGGGTTTGACCCCGATTTACGCATCTGTCGCGTTGCCGCTTGCTGCCCCAGGGACTGGTAGGACCGCGCCGGCGACGTTACCTCCCCAGACCCCTGGGACTGGAAGGACTGTTCCTGCGAACCTGCCTCCGATGCAACAACCACGGAATCCGGACGGATTGCCTCCCCCCGGAGTGGTAAACGAACCGCCCGCCCCGACGCCCACGACGGCCTCCACCAGGGGTAGGGGTGTCGGTGGTCGTGGTAAGAAACGAAGGTAGAGACATCTTCGGTTTCCTCTTCCCTTGTTTGGGACCGTATCCATTTGAGTTTATTCATTTAAAGTCTTCCTGGTTGGGGATCGTGATCTTCGCTATTTGTGATCTTCCTTATGTATGTACTATTATTTCCCCCTTACTCGGTCTATAACATATGATATCATGTCTTCCCACCCCTTCTCAGACTTATATAAAGTCTGCTGTAGTTAGTTAGTTACAGGTTGTTTATCGGTTCCCATTAATACCCCCACACAATGTAATACAATCGAGTCGGAATGTTTTTACGACAATAGTGACTGCCTTAAGATCAGATACATCTCTGTTGGTTTGGGAAACCCGATGAACTCGGCAAGTGGCACGCCTCCTACGACTTTCAAAGCGGTCGGGGTCTCACCCTTCCTTGAGACACCTCTCCGCGTGTGTACGGCGCAGCCTTAGGGACATTCAGCCATCGTCTGTTTAAACCCAGATATATATTGCATGAGACCGAGGGATTTACACGAGGAACCAAACGACAAGAATTTTCTCTCGGTCTGGACTACTATAAGGATCATCAATGTATCAACGAGGGAAACTTGGAAAAAGGGGGTAGTAAAGTCACAAGTCGTGAAGATGTGCGTGAGTGTGTTCGTTGGGAAGATGGGAGTGTGGTTAGAAATGATCAACAGCAAAAGTCCACTTTCCACTCTTCATGTCGAACGACTCGAACTGCGTCTCCTTCATTCCCTTCAACCTCTTCAAGTGTTTGACCATCTGGGGGTGGCTCTCATCCTTGATCGGTTCTCGGGTAGCCTTGTCGACGGGCCAACATCCGTCCAACTCCACCCTCGCTCTGACGTTCAAACCGGACCCGGCAGGAGGTTTGTCGGCGTTATCCAGATCGGGGTAGACACTGCATTCCTTGTCCTCGAATCTCACGAGGTCTCCGAACAGTTGCTTGACACTTCCCGAGCCGGTAAGGTCGACTGGATCCAGGAATGTGATTTTACCGTACCCAACCCGACCAACGACGAGCTTCTCGATTGCGAGGAGCTCATTGTGACCCCAAGAAGAAAGAGAAGCCATTGGTGGTTCAGACCAGTACTCTCCTTCCTTGGGTTCGCCTGATTGCTCGTCGGTCACGTCCGAAGTGCTTTGGGCTGTAAAACGATTTGGGGTTCGGGCTTGAATGCGGGAGGGAGGATTGATGGTAGGTGTGGTGGGGGTGTTGCGAGTAGCGCCAAGGGGTCCGCTGATTGCCTCTTTCTCACGAGCCGCGACGCTCAGCGCAGGGTTGAAGGCGACATCAGAAGACTTTGGAACCCAGTCGAAGAGGTCGACTTTCTTGTCCATGACGAGCTTTTTGACGCTGTCCCGATTTCCGCCGCCAAAGGAAGGGCCAGAGAAACTATCTGTGATGAGATTGCTACGCTGGGTAGAACTTTTGTTCAGACTCAAAGCGTTGGACTTGCTCGACGAGAACGAGAGGCTGGAGCCCAAGTTATTCGTAGAGGCGCCCAGATATGTCGAAGAGGTGAAACCACGTCCGGCTCCTCGAATTTTCGAGTTAACAGGCGCAGTTCCTCTGGAGACCACAGGGATGGATGAGCGAGTTGGGACGTCAACAAAAAACTCGGCTTTTTTCTTCGTGAGCGAGGCATCCAATGAGTTGAGCTGGGGACCAGAGGGAAGTAGAGAGAAGATAGGGATATTTGTGTTCACTGGTTGGTCGATCGCTGCAGTCAAGGTTCCTTGGGCGGTGCTATTAGTAGCATTAACACCAAACAAAGGTGTCTGGTTTGTGCTTCCGAACATAGTGGGCTGGGTGGCAGTACCGTTAGCTGTCGCGGGCTTTCCAAACATGCCTCCGAACCCGATGGTAGTCTGCTGATTTTGTGGTTGTCCTAGGGTATTCCCAAATAGTGACCCGGTCTGATTGGGGATCGTGGTAGTGGGAGTCGATCCGACGAGTCCAGTGCCTGGCGTGGTGGTCTTTTGGCCAAAAAGTCCGCTTCCCAGAGGGTTCTGCTGGGCGGGTTGGTTCTGTTGAGTGGTTCCGAAAAGTCCTGTCGTCTGCCCTCCAAACAGACCGCCACTCTGTTGCTGCTGCGGTTGTTGTTGCTGTGTGTTGCCGAAGACTTGGAGGCAATGAGGTGCGGTTAGATAAGGATGTGACGAGTACTCACGCCCTGTGGTTTGTTGAGGTTGCTGCTGTTGACCAAACAGTCCTGTGCCAGAGGTTCCTGTTGTGGTACCAAAAAGTCCGGTCGTTGATTGAGCCGGTTGTTGCTGTTGCGGCTGTTGGCCAAATATTCCACCTCCGGTTCCAGTGGTGGTAGAGCCGAATGCCCCTGTGGCGGGTTGTCCAAAGATCGATTTGTTTGTGTCTAAGCTAGGGTTAGGTCGAGAAAAAGGTGTCATTTTTCAAACTCACTGGTCCCGAAGCCCCCGGCACCGAACGCATTAGTCTGGGGTTGCTGTTGGGGTGTGTTACCGAAGGTAGTAGTAGTCTGGGGCTGAGTCTGGCCAAAGGCTCCGGTACCAGTACCAAAAGCACCAGTACCTGCGGTTGTAGTGCCTTCGAAATGTCAGTGACAAGAAAGTGGGTGAGATAAGATATTCGTACCGAACCCAGTGGTGGCGGGCTTTTGACCGAAAGTAGAGCCACTGAAGAGGCCTCCAGTTTGCTGCTGCGGTTGTGTGGTACCGAATCCGCCAGAGGCAAAGCCGGTCGATTGTTGTGGCTGAGTTTGACTAAACGCGCCAAAACCGGTCCCGGAAGGTTGCTGCTGCTGCTGCTGCTGTGGTTGCTGCTGTGGTTGTTGCTGTTGTTGTTGCTGGCCAAACGCACCAAATCCTGTTCCAGTAGTGGTACCAGTGGATCCAAAAGCACCAGTACCACCACCGAACGCAGATTGGGTGGGCTGTGTCGTGGGTTGGTTCTGGCCAAACAAGCCCCCGGTTGTTGTAGGTTGTGTCGTCGAGCCAAACGTGCCGGCACCGAATCCTCCTGTGGTGGCTGCCTTGCGGTTTTGTTGATAGTCTTGTAACCTAAGTTCCTACGGGGGGCCAAGAGCATGCGTGAGTGATGAAGGCGGCGATTACTTTCCAAGGGGGCAAGAAAGGAGCCAGAGACACGCGATCCTAGGGAAAGATCAGACTTACTTCAAAAGAATAACCACGATAAGCTGGCATACAAGTTATGCTCTGATACGCCAAGGTGAGATTCGCATTGGTTGCGTCCTTCTCGTTGAACGCAACATAAGTTGGGTTCGATGTTCCCGTCGTGATACTTCCGGCGCCGTCAAATTGTCCGGCTAAAGGGACTTTAAACACACATTTGGGTGATCGATGGGACAGCTTACTCGTTCCGAAGGCAGGCTTGTTACCGAAAATTCCGGTGTTTCCAAAGGCACCTGTGGTACTTGTGCTCGGCTGGCCAAATGCACTTGTAGTGGTGGTGCCAGCCGTGGTCCCAAACCCAGTTGAACCAAACGCACCAGTCGAACCGAAACCGGTGGCAGGTTTGGGAGCACCAAACACGCTCGTCGTGTTTGAAGGAGGCTGACCAAATGCTCCGCCTGACAAAATGAAGGTGGGTTGAGGGCCAATCGATGCACTAGATCTCGAGTCCACTTACCTGTCGCACCGAAGCCAGTCGTCTGCGTGGTGCTAGGATTTGTACCAAAGCCACCGAACATGGGATTGGCGGCAGGTTGTTGTTGGGGTTGCTGCTGCTGCGGTTGCTGTTGCTGTTGACCAAATGTTCCTGGGGTCTGACCAAACGCTGCCCAATCCAGGTTAAAATAGGGAGAGACACGATACGCGAAATTACGCACCTCCCGTCTGGCCAAATCCACCCGGTTGACCAAAGGCGGATCCACTGGGCTGACCCTGCTGTTGATTACCCCAGGTTGAGCCAAACATGATGGTCTATCGCGAAAATCTGGTGGTCTAGGACACGGCTTGGGGAGGGAGCTTTTATTGCAGCGCCTCTTGTCGATGAGCGCGGCTGACTCGATTCGGAGTTTCAAATATTTCTGACTCCGCGGGCGTGAATTTTGATGAGTTTTGAATCTCGATCACTTGATTTCTTTCGATGCCGAGCACCTTCGAGACATTGGAGAGGGAGCGGTTGTTCAGACACCCTCCGCAAAATGGTGCATCGGTACCTATTCTCAATGAGTTCGTCACCCCCCATCTCGAATCTTTTAATGCTCTCTTCGACGACTCTGGATTACCTCTTGGTGATGGGGACGGTAAAGGGCTACTATCTCTTGCTTTGAAGGATATCGGCGAACGCGTAGTTTTTAGTGGAACCGGTGCATATGGCGGCGAGGGTGGCGAAAAAGCTTGGGGTATCCGTATGCGCAGTGAGTTTGTCGCATATATCCACCCGTACAGTGTGCCGAACGGAATTGGCGCCAGTTTGGATCGAGCAGGTCACAATAGCTCGGCCGATGGTCTCAGACAAAGATAAAACCGCGAAAGAACGGAGAGTGTATCCTTCAGAGGTCTGTCATAAGTTTTGGCCGAGGGATGCATGAAAACCTACCCAGCATCAACGCAGGCACGGGAACGATTGATCTCGTACAGAGGACGAATGTCCGTCAAAATTTGTTGGCAGATAGAGAACCACGGTGAAGTTGTCCGCTCAGCCATGCGAGACTGCGGTCTAGTCCCAATCATGGTTCGGGTGCGCACCAAGTTCAGGTCATCTCGCGTTCTTTCTCATGATCCTCCAGTCCGTTCGGTGTAATCTTCGTTCCATGTCTTCCGCAGAGCTCGTCGCTCATCATGAGGAACCTGAGGAGTTCGGCGGTTATTTCGTTATCAACGGAAATGAACGTCTCATTCGTTACCTGATTCTACCCCGGAGAAATCAGGTTATCGCCCTTTCCCGGCCGTCATTCACGAACAGAGGTCCTTCATACACCCCTTCAGCCGTACAAATTCGCTGTGTTCGACCAGACCAGACAAGCGTCACTAACACACTTCATTACCTCTCTAATGGTAGTGCCATGCTTCGGTTCAGCTGGCGGAAGCAAGAATACGTCATCCCAATCATGCTGATACTGAAAGCGCTCACTGGAGCCTCAGATAAAGAAATCTTCGAAGGAATCATGATGCAAGACTATGATAACACATTCTTGACGGATCGTGTGGAACTCTTGCTTCGCAGTTACAAGATGTACAATCTTTACACTGGCGACCAATGTCTGGAATACCTCGGCGATAAGTTCCGTGTCGTCTTGGGGCTCCCGGAAGATTGGACCATTCAAGCCGTCGGTGTCTGGCTCATCCAGAAGTTGGTCCTCGTACACATTGACTCTGCGCGAGAGAAGTTCAAGATGTTACTGTATGTTGCACCTTTCTCTACCTACACACACAAACTGATACATGCCAGCTTTATGCTCCGCAAATTGTACGCCTTGGTGTCTAAGGAATGCTGTGTTGATAACCCAGACTCTCCTCAAAACCAGGAAGTCTTACTTCCTGGTTCACTCTACGGGATGATCATCAAAGAACGACTAGAGGAGGCCCTAAACCAGATACGAGCCCAAATAACCATCGACGTTCAGAAGGGGCAGGCGGACTTCCTTGATAGTGAGTGACTGGATCCATCCTTACCTGTTCAGACCGATCACGATCCTCGTAGACCGGTATTTCAACAAGGTACTGAGTCGAGTGAACTTCGACATTGGTGCGAAAATGGCAAACTTTCTTGCCACAGGAAACCTGGTTTCGCCAACAGGTTTGGACCTGCAACAAGCATCCGGATTTACCATCGTTGCGGAGAAGTTGAACTGGCAACGGTACATCAGCCACTTCCGGTCAATACATCGAGGCGCTTTCTTCGCGGAGTTGAAGACCACAACAGTCCGAAAACTTCTGCCTGAGGCATGGGGTCAGTCAGGGTCTCGCACTCCTATCACATTAGTTGAAGCCTTTTCCCAGGTTTCCTTTGCCCTGTCCACACTCCGGACGGTACTCCCTGCGGTCTGCTAAATCACCTGAGCAGGACATGCCGCATTGTTACCTCTCCTCTTTCTGTCTCCCACATCCAACAACTACTAGTATCCCATGGCATGACGCAGCCATTTGCTTCTGAAATCGATGGCCGAAAAAACCTTTGCGTTCAACTGGATGGCAAGGTTATCGGGTGGGCGCCTCCAGCACTATCTAGACAACTGGCAAAAAATCTACGGGTGTGGAAGACCGAGGGTCTCCATAGTATACCGCTTGATCTCGAGATTGGGGTGATCCCACCCTCTCGCGGTGGGCAATACCCTGGTCTTTACCTCTTCTCCACACGCGCCAGGATGATGCGGCCCGTGAAATACTTGGCAAATAATCGAGACGATCAAGTCGGTTCATTCGAGCAGGTGTATATGGATATCGCCTGTACACCAGCAGAAATTGAGGCGGGGGTCTCCACACATGTGGAACATTCGCCAACAAATTTTCTGTCGATACTTGCAAACCTGACGCCGTTCTCGGATTTCAATCAGGTATCGTACATAAGTGTCGCAACGATCACCAGCTCGATGGATTGATGACCCCACTCTAGAGCCCACGAAACATCTACCAGTGTCAGGTACTAGTCCCTCTATCCCCCTATGTAGGGGTTATTGATCACCTTGACAGATGGGGAAACAATCGATGGGAACACCATCAACCGCGCTTCAACACCGGACGGACAACAAATTGTACAGGTTACAGACCGGTCAATCACCTGTAGTCCGCCCAGCGCTGCACAACACGTACGGCATGGATTCCTTCCCCAATGGAACGAACGCGATCGTCGCCGTAATATCGTACACCGGGTACGATATGGAGGACGCCATGATACTGAATAAATCGGCTCACGAGCGCGGGTTTGGTTACGGGACGGTCTACAAGTCATACCCGATTGACCTCGCAGACGTGAAGGGTGCGTTAAAGGGTTCCACTCCCACACTTCACTTTGGTATTGGCCCAGACGTCCGGATGAGAAAAGGCGACCACCCAGCTGGCGAAACGATCGACTGGGATGGGCTTCCATTGGTGGGCGCACGTCTTGTACCCGGTGCCCCGATCGCCGCTTATATCGACGACACTACTGGTCGAACCCGGTTCGTCAAGTATAAAGGGGACGAAGTGGCATACGTCGATACCGTAAGATTGTTAGGTTGGTCCTTCCACTCGGGTGACATCACCGCAAGGTTAACCATTTCTTCTGCAGGGAGCGATGCCGGCGACTCTGAATTGCAAAAAGTCCACATCACGCTTCGCATCACCCGTTCTCCAGTTATAGGTGACAAGTTCTCATCGCGACATGGTCAAAAGGGTGTCTGTTCCCAGAAATGGCCAGCGGTGGACATGCCGTTTACGGAGAGCGGAATGCAGCCAGACGTAATCATCAACCCCCACGCATTCCCAAGTCGAATGACAATCGGGATGCTGGTGGAGAGTATGGCAGGGAAGGCTGGTGCAATGCACGGACTCGCGCAAGATGCGACTCCCTTTCAGTGAGATCGCACCATCAATTTCCTTGACCCAAATATGTTTAAGAGCTTGTTCCGTTTTAGATTCACCGAGGACGACACTGCGATTGACTACTTTGGAGAACAACTCAAGGCAGCAGGTTACAACTACTATGGAAACGAGCCAATGTACTCTGGAATCACCGGTCAAGAGTTCGCTGCGGACATATACATCGGAGTCGTTTACTACCAACGTCTACGACACATGGTCTTGGACAAGTTCCAGGTCAGAACCACGGGTCCGATCGACCCGTTGACCCGACAACCCGTCAAGGTTCGTGGCTCCAATTTGCAAAATACACGGAAAAAAAACCTCCACTCACATGGGTAAACAAAACTCGCTTCTTTCTTTGTGTTCCGCGGACAGGGGCGAAAAAGGGCGGGTGGCATCCGATTCGGGGAGATGGAACGAGACGCGCTCATCGCGCATGGGACTTCTTTCCTGCTTCAGGATCGGCTGATGAACTGTTCAGACTATTCGACCGCGTGGGTCTGTAGGACGTGCGGGAGCATGATTTCTCTGGGGTACGATAACGTCGGCCTCGGATCAACAGTGCTTGGGATGGAGCGCGTAGCGAAGCCCGCGGGCCCTGGTGGAGAGTACTGCCGAGTCTGCCGAGCGGTGGCCGAGGAAGAAGATCAACTCGCCCGAAAATCTCTCACCGACGAAAAAACTGGACAGATTACCGTCTCTGGTGACATTCGCGTCTCGATCCCCCCCACCAACTTCCTTGGCTCAACATCAAAAGGGGGGGATCTAGATGTCATTGCGGTCCCATACGTGTTCAGGTATTTGTGCGCAGAGCTGGCAGCGATGGGGATCGCGGTATCAGTTGCGGTAGAGTAGAATCAGAACAAAGAACATGTGCGATTGCGAAATTTCAGATCCCAGATCTCATTTATTCTGAACATTACAAAGACGAAGAGTCGTGGCACGCGTCCTGGATCAGTACTAGAAAGATCGGAAAGGAAGACGGGTAGAACGCGGCAGAGTCCGGGTAGGGTGTAGTATTTATTCCTGAAAATCCTGAGAGGCTGGGGGAGAGAGGTATACGACAAGAGGGTGAGTAAGCGAGGAACTACGAAGGCGGAGGGAACAACAAGACCACGGGAACCGCAAACGAAGGAAAAGTACCACAAATATATACTATAGATCGGGCATAGCTTAACTGGGCGAAGGGCGAAGGCATAGGGCAGGATAAATTCAGTAGATAAAAAAAGTAAGGGAGCGAGGGGGATTAGGCAACAACAAGCAGACGGCTTGCGGGAGGGAGCGGGCGGTTGACACGAGTGTCCCGAGCGATCTTCGAGGGAGAGTATCGAGTCGGGGAATCGATGACTTCGTTACAACTTTCCGCATCGCTGCTCCCAACCTCGGATTCGTCAGCTTGACCAGCTTCTGAAGGCTGGGCACTATGAATGGCGGTAGGGGAGGTACTCGGGGGGTCACCTCCAAGCAGCGCCTCGATGACGGAGCATTCGAGATCTACGTCGCTTGGGTCAACAGAGGAGATGGGGGAGGGGTAGGGGTCTACGTCTGTACTTCGATCAATGGGGAACCCAACCCGCGCGAGAAACATGTCCACTAGTACTCTGCATTCATCAGCAGTAGTCGCGGTGGACACTAACTGGCGTAAACTCTGCGCTTGAGCAGCGTCAAAAGGTGATTGTGCGTCTTGTGGAGATGGTGGCCGAATCTTAACGGGGATTGGTATAGGCGCGGGGGCAGCAACTTCAACCGTGATCTTCACCGGGGGTGCAGGCGCTGGCCGTCGGAATATTATTTTTTCATCGCTTGCCGGCGGCCGAGCGTCTAGCTCTGGCGGTGATAAGGGGGTACAAGAGGGTTTATGGGGCTCGTCGACACTGTTTGACTGCCCGTCTCCATTGGTGAGAGGCGAAGGGGGAGGTTTATCAGTGGACACGGTCCGGGAGACGGGGGGCGACGGTGGGCCATTTACAGGTATTTCCAATTCAGGTTCAACAGGGGGAACCTTCTTTCGGACAGATGTCATCCTCTGTAGCGACCGCGAAGAGTCGTAGTTAATTGTCGGAGATTTAGGAGGAGTAGATTGCTGTTGCGTGGGCTGCATTCGTGGAGGGGGTGTTGCGACTATGAAAGATGGCATCTTCTTGATCGGTGTCTGCGGAGAGTTTATGGGACCATTTGCACTGTTGAACGCGCTGTTGGCGACGGGAGTTCTCCTGAGCTTCAAGCTCTCCTCCCTAAGTTTCTCACTACTCGAGCTTCCGGTGAGTCTGGACATCATCCGCTGAAAGCGCCCTGTGGACTTGATGGACGAGGCGACGGGAGATTGAGGAGGGGGTATGAAGTCGACCGGAGGGCCCTGATCCAGGAAATCAATCAAGTCGCGAGCACCCTTAGAAACTTTGGGAGGCCGTGGAGTCTTGTAGTTGGATATTTCGAGGGGCTCAGATTTTTCGTCGTCCGAACCGTTCATGATATCGTCTATGTCCATGTCGATGATGTTGCGGGTGCGGTTGGGTCTGTCAGAAAGTTCCAGGGGGCTGAGGCCGTAGACGGAGCGCTTTTGAGACATCGAAGTAGACGCCTTTGCAGAGAGCGAGGAAGTTTTGCGGGGGAGGATACGGGCGGCGCCCGTTTGGATCTGGGAGGTTGATATAGCTCGGCTCCTACCGTTTGTGTCAAATTTGGAAGGAGCCGCTCGCTTAGGTGATGGATTCATGGGTTGCGCTCTTCCATTACTTGAAGAGACAAGGGTGGAGGTCGTCTCTTCGTCGTCTTCCGCAATAACGTCGACCGGCCTCGGCATTGGCGGGCGATTACCAATGGATCGCTTTTCCGGACGCGACAACTCCTCAGCCCCGCGTTTGTTTGAGACCTTGCGGCCCACGCGGCGGCTTTTCTCTTCCTTGAAAACCTGGAGGTGGTGTCAAAGATGATCTTTCATCAGGAAAAGGCGAACGAACCTCCATAGTCTTCAACCTATCGGGGGTCAGAGACACCTTCATAGTTGCTCCGGAACGCATTAGTTCGTCGAACTCATCATTGAGCATACGTTCCTGGAGAGTATATATAAGGACAGGCGTGGTTTAAGCTATTGGCTAAATGGAACATACCTCAAGCTCTACGGAACTATTATTCAGGCTCTCTGAACAACCGCTGGCAGCTGACTCTGCCCGTTTGTGAGTTGAGGGAGGATTATCGACGGACGTCCTTGAGCCCGACCGCTGGTCTACAGAGAGACCGGGGATTGCCTTGCCATCCCCGATTGAAGCGCGATTGCGAGAATGCCCAGAAGCACTATTCAAAGAGGATTCCGAGTGGTGAGAGGAAGTCGTCAATTTGTCGACTGCGGCCCTCCCAATTGATTTGCTTCGGCGGGGTCGGGTGGTTTTAATGAGGTTATCAATCTGGTCATACACTGGAGATTTAAATCAGCCGAATGCCAGGGAGACGGGGTGATGGGGCCATCCCACCTTTCATGGCTTTGAAAGTCCCGTAAAGTGTCACATCTTCGCAAATTGCGACGAAGAGGTCGTTGAGGGTTGCAGACGTTCGGCTGCTATCACGGGAAACTACGCGGCTGATGTTTGACAAGATATGTCTAATGAGGCCGACGTGAGTGAGCTGGACTTTTCTCGGGGGCAAAGATGGGACGCACTCGCAAATATGCTCCAAAACCGCGGTCAGATACAAAGCTGCAGGGGCTACCAACGCCGCTTGGGGTGGGACCAGGTGACCAGCTTCACGCATTCGTACACTGAGCCTGGCTTCGGCAATGCTATCCTCGTCAGTGTCGTTGAGGGTTGAGTATGCTTCGCATTTGAGTCTCAGGAGCTGTTAGCAGGAGAGAGGATTGGCATGTCAGTGCAGCCGACAGAAAGAAATGCGGGGGGACTGAGATACCTCATAAGTCCATTGAAGTGGAAAGTCTAGCGCGTCGTTCGCCCCGACGTTGGGCTTGGGCCTAGGGCCAGTACGTTCCCAGTAAGCCTTGAGCTCGACCTCTGCCTCCAACAGTGCGGCTTTCCCCAGACTTGTTGGCAAGATTTTGAGGACTCCAGCCTTAATGCGATCGGTAACCAACGAACGAGCGGTGCTGAGGATGTTCCATAGAAACTCGTCGAGAAAGGTATTGATGGAGCGCAGGGCTTCAATCTTGAGTTGGATAGGGCGAATTTCAGAGAGGATTACGTCGCTTGAGCGTGAGGAAAGATACTGGGGGCCTGAAGAAGCGAGGTTAGCATCGACCGTTGTCCCTGACGACGGGGTTGGTAGACGTGGGGAACGGTGAAACAGACCAGAGTCATCACAACCGAGTACCATGTCGTAGAAATGAGCACGAAGGGAGAGGATGGGGTATAGGGAATTGGTGGGGGAAGGGGGGGACTGGAGGATATGGGAGGAGTCCACCCGAGCACAAATATCGGTTCCAATACTGACCCAATTCCAAATTGGGATCATATCAGTTTGATGATCCCGAGTTTACTCTTTCATGCATTCAAGACCACGACAGTAGAATCGGTCAAAAATGCATCCATTACGCGTCAGAATAACCCAAGCAGACCAAAAACAAAGGAAGGCACACAAAGGCCAGACGAGAAACAAAGAAAGGCCGGACCTGTGCCACTACTACTCGTTCTCGGAACAAGCCAATTCCGTTCAGAGCAAAAGCTCGCGTTGTTCTGCCTGTTGCCCCAAGAAATCTCACGGGCTCAACAGCTCGTCACCCGACGGTCCCGGTTCCAGTTCGAGGTCGTTCGCATCTTCCCCGACTGGCGCATCGGCTCGAACCAGCTCATCCTCGACTTCGATTTCCCCAATCCCCGATCGCTCTCTTCCGCTTTCCTGCGGCGCGTCGTGATGGCCGTCGTCGTCGGACAGAACGAACAGTCCATAACGGCAAGACAGGGTCACCGCCTCCGATGGGATGTCTGCAAACATTGTGTTTCCATCATCCGTGGATGAAATGAACCCAAACCTCTCCTCGTTCATCATCTCCTCCATATCCGACACAGTCGTTTTTTGATTCCCAGCATCAAACCGCCGTGAGCTGCGCAGTCTTTTCGATGAATCCCCTCTTTTGGCAGTTCCGGAGATGTTTCGAGCAACCTGATGCGTGCCACCAAATCAGGATCAAAGCTGCAACCTCATCAAAATCAAATCTCACCCAACGGCCAATCTGACTGTGACGATCAGCAGAGATTGGCACAGGAGCCACCGATGCCGGGAAGATACTCCAAGAAGGCACTGTGTCTGGGAGTGGATCAAGCGTTCGTCCAGAGTACGGGATTGGGTTTGTAGACGGCAGCAGATCGCCATTCTCGTGCATATCTTTCGTATGATCGAGCAATTCACCCGCGTCACGGAACTCTTCGCCACAATCTAGTACGCAATGTTGAATGAGATAGTTTGTTATGGGAAAGGTAACCACACCTTCGTACGGACAATGCAATACTTTCTGGGCATGATGCATACAATGCCGATCAAGTTTTACACGTGTCCTGTACGCCCTTGTACACTTCTTCCATTGACACTCCAGTTTATCAGATGTGTGCTGGAACGGCGCTTTAGCTTTTTATTATAATCGGTAGATGCGGCCTATACTAACCTCAACCTCATCCGCGTGGGTCCTCAGGTGTTTGGTCAGGCTGTCCACAGAGTTGAGGGTGGCCCTACATCCCAACCACAGACAACGCGTCGGGCGCAATCTCGAGAATGCCAAGTCGACGACGGCTCGGAGTTCCGGGTCTATGAAATGAGTAGAACGTCAGAAGCCAGGTTTACCAAAAAACCACCTCACACAAACCTTCCTTGTTTTCTTTTGCGGGCGCTCGCTCCTTGCCCTTGATCTGACGCACATAGTCAGGCAGAGGCGGCAACTCAACGTATGGCTGAAACTTCTGCGATTTCTTTTCGGTAAACTTTTTACCGTTGGAGACTACAGGCTCTTGTGAAGATCGAAGGTCGAGGAGATCCTTGGTGCGATCCTCCCCCATCTCCACAACTACATCTTCACCATCCAGAGACAACCGTGACAAACTTGTAGAAATCGCGCCACCCACTCGCACTTCCCCATCCACCTCCATAGGCTCTACGGCGGCGGTCCCTCCGCCTGCAACGGCTTGTTCTTCATCGTCGCTTATCTCGATTATGTCGGTCCCAGGCGGGGGTCCGTTACACCTTGATGATGGGGTCTCAGAAGGGGGAGGGTCATTGGCGATGGACTTGTGCTCGTCCTTAAGAGCTTCGGAAGCCATCAGGGAGGAATCAGAATCATGCGGGGGGTCAGGTCTAGAGGCAGGTGACAGTTGAGGCACCAAGGTATCAATAGGGAGTTGGATACCCATATCGACGTCCTGTTCGACGGTATTTGTATCACGAGGTGCCGGCTGTGTGTGCCAATCTGGATACCTTAACGAAGGCGGTTCTTTGACCGGGACGTCTTGGGGCGGGTTCGCAGGTCCAACCTTAGGAAGTAAAGGTGCGTCATCGTGGTTCGAAGTCGACTGAGGTTCAGCCACAGGCTCATTGGAGGGCTGCGCGGGAGTACCGTTCTTCTCAGCTTCTGCCTTCTTCCGCTTCTTGTACTCGCGTCTCGTAGGAACTGCAGGAACAGTCCCAGTCGGTTTCCCAAGTTGTTTTAAGATGTCCCTCGCCAACCTCGAACGATCTGCTTGCCTAGGGGTCCGAACCTTAACGGAAGCTATCTTTGGAACGCTAGGAGTTGAAACCTTTGGTTGGTGGTATTGCGTCGATCCGGAGGCTGGTGGCTGGCGTAGTGTCCCTTGCGCTGCGTTGGAAATGGCATCGGAAAAATAGCGCTTTTGAGCAGGAACTAACTGATCCTGGTCCATCGGGCGGTGTCCGTGGCGAGAACCATCGCCTGAAACGATAGAGGTACTGTTGCCTGTAGTAGTTGGGTGAGGAGGGTTCACAGGTAGGACATTGGAAGGCGGCAATGACTGATTGGAAACACGTGGTGCGTTTACAGCCACCTGAACGAGGGGAACGACGGTGAGTTCTTGGTCGGATCGTGAGATCTGTGCCTCTTGAAGAGGTTCGTATGCCCCAGCTTCCACGACCGCATCCTCCCCAAGCGGTTTTGCGACTACGCTGGATTGGTGTGTCACAATTGCGGGCCTGATGTTCGATGCAGTATCGGTCAACGCCCCAACAAGAGAACTTGAGTACTGGGTCACAGCTCGTGATTCGGTTGGGGCCGGAACGTTGGGAATCGGACGCCCAAGCCCCTTGAGCAAAAATCCAAGGGCTAGAGGAACGCGGTCGATTGGAAAACTTTGCTAAGGTGGAGTAACTCGTGAATCCCGTGGATGGCGATGCGGCGTCTGTCAGCGTACCTTAAACATATCCAAAGTTTTTTGAGCCCAAGGGTCAGGGCTGTACGGTGGTTGTTTCAGGCAGGCACTGACATACGCGGCTGATATAAAGTCGCCGGCCCTATTTTGGTCAACCTTGGAACAAGTTAGTGGGCGTGCCCATATTCCGCAAAAGGGGTACCTTTGCACTCCTTAGTTCGCGGGCGTAGAGTATTATCAAATTGTTGAGGGTTTGCTGTTCAGCCGGCGAGAGAGGCGGGACACCATCGGCCTGAGAGCATAATTGGGCGCCTCGATGTTAGGCTGATGAATTTCAAAGCTTACAGGTCTTTCCATGGAACCAGTCGCCTTGGGTAGAGGAAGCTGATCTGGCTGCGCTGCTTGGACCTGAGGCTTGGCCACCGTCGGAGGTTGTGGTGGTGGTTTGGCCGGAATCTGGGGCTGTGGTTGGCTGGTTTGGGATCTAGCAGCCCGTTGCGCCTTCAGTTGGACCGACAGTTTGTTAGAGATGGCTTTCAGAATTTGGCTTGGATCTGAACCCCCGACTTGCTTTCAGACACGAATCATGACCAGTTCCATCAGCCAAAACGTCTCGTGTATCTGCTGAGGAGTTTTCTTCACCTTGAGTCTATCGCCCCACGTTCTAATCTGAGGATTTGGAGTTGGCTTCCCGCTCACGTACTCGCGGATCTGAGTGAGAACCCTCAACTGAACGTCGAACGGATGTTTCTGCACCAAGTTAGTTCACGGCAGGATGAAGAATCTATCGGGAATACTCACCTGCAAAAAGTCAGTAAACTGGTCAACGAAGGTGCGCTGAGCAGTAGGTTGATCTGGTTCAGGCCCGGGTTGCGGTAGGGGGAGATTGTTAACAGAAACGGGACGTGAGGAAGTGGGGGAAGACGCCGACGCGACCGGATGTAACGGTTCCTGTCGAGGTAAAGGTTGGTAGGCAGCTACGATTTGGTCAACAATAGATGACTGGAGATAGAAACTGGAAATTTACGGCGAGACGGAGGGGGAGGAGGATAGTAACTCTGCTGCCTAGGCGGTTGCCCAGTGTAGAACTTTGGGATCATTTTCCAAGTTAGTTTATCGCACGAGATGTAAATCAGTGAACCCACGTTATGCGGAGTGTACGTCGTTGACTGGACTGGAACGTTGCCGTAGTTGACGGACTGATCGTACGGGACACCGGCATTCTGTGGAGCTGCAGACTGGGGGTATAGGCGGCTCCGATAGTAGGAGCTACTATCGTTCTGTTGGAAGGTCGAATGTGATCCCGATCTCGAAGCCCTGCCTGAAGATACTGGGGAAACTTCTTCTATCCTCGCTGACGTCGAGAAGGAGTTTTCCTGCACGTTTGGTAGAGGCACGGGAGCCGTCTGCCAGGTGGCTACTTGGGGCTGTTGTGCAATGAACGTTTGTCTTTGTGGCCCACAAGTTCAACGAAAGCTAGGCGAGGGAAACGGGCCATGTTAGACTCACTGTGGAAAGCCTCCTGCTCTAAGTTGGGTCGCCAGCATCCTAGCCAACCAATACACAGTAAGCCAGGCCACTCCGACCTGGTGTCCCGATAGAACTCACTGAGCTTCAAGGCCGTCGCGAATACGTCTTTGCAATTCTTGCTCCGTGTTCGTAAATGCATTGAACGCAGCCTCGTTCTGGGCTTCAACCTGGTTAATGTACATCCTGGCTTCTTCAATCATCTGTCTTTGTCTCGCATACGATTCTACAGCGCAGGAGGGCGTGTGAGCAGGGGATTCTAGACCGTAACGACGATATTTACGGGGGTCAACCAATGCTGAGAAATTGGGATTGGGATTTGGAGGGTCCATCAAGCAAAGTAACGCGTCCTTAGCGCGTGAGCTGACGGGGTAGGCCTCTCGGTTTCAGATGGTAGAGTGCGCCAGGCAGGTGATGGATGAAGGTCCCGTGTGAGTGTCGACTTCCCGATAAGGAGTCGCGACTCGCGTCAAATTTGGAGCTCGCGCATCCGGGGACACTGCGGTTATGCAATTGTTCCCTTGCAGCGACGCTTCATATACAGGCAAGTGGTAACAACTGTGGCGTAGGATATGATTTTAGCGGGGGGAAAGGTAGGAATACAGTACAGGCGGTCGTAATATTCAGAAACTTTATGGACGAGCAATGAGAACCAGGCGAATAAGACATGTGCCAGAGGCTTTGGAAGCAATGCGGAGGGGAGCCCCACGTTGTATGCAAAAGGGTGGGGTTTCGTGAACACCGAACGGGGGAACAGGTGACGCCAGGGGAGGTGCGAGAGTATATAGGAAGGGGGCAATTATGAAGAAGACTCGGTTAGAAATGAAGCAAAAAGGGAAGAATAAGGAACAATGGGCATGTCGTGTTGTGTATGTGTGTCGGGATTGGAGATGTATTACTGACGATGGCAATGGGTTCGGATGATGAATGCACAAAGACAAAAGTGTCCAAAGAGCGGTGAGGAATACTATGAGAATACGTTAGGCGAAGTAAGGCGGGGAGATGTGTGTTCATATTATTCGATACAAGTGAAGATGCCACGAAATAAAAAGATAAGACACGAGATGCTGCAACAACTCTACGCACTGTGGACCGTGGGAGTCAACGCGTGCGAGAAACGATCATCGGGCTCGGATATCTGCTGGTGGGTGGACGCAGTCGTGAGGCGGAACGGCGCGAATGAGTCCAGCCCAAACTGAGACTGAATGGACCTCGGGTACGAAGAATGGGAAGGGACTTGAGCAACCGCCGTGGAGTAGTGGCTCGCAGAGCTGGAGAAGCGGGGAGCTGGTGGATGGGTATAAGGATAGCTCTGTAGCGACTCTCTCCGGCCGAGCGGTCTTCCATTGAGTTCCGACTGGCGGGTCATGTTGGACTCCGAGGGGTAGTACGGAACGCTGATTTGCACGGAGCCAAGATCTTTGAGCGCCTGCTGCTGCTGTTGCATGCCGTTCGTTGTTGCACTTGTTGGCGTGCGGACACCAAGAGGATTCTTACTGTAAGAGAGACGAATTCCCCCTCCCTTCACTAGGCCATTCAGTGTATTTCCCTGTAACTCATGGAGTGCGTTGGTGGCATGTCGGACATCCTCAAACTTAACCAAACGTCAAAAATGTGGGGTTCGGAGGAGATGGGATGTAAATACCTCGACAAAACACATCGGCCCGTTGTTCTTCTGACGGAAGCACAGTTTTCGGAAACCTGGGTGGCGGCCAAACAATTCGCGCAACTCATCCTCCAGATAATTTGGGGGGTACCCCACGGGCGGGGGGGAACTGGGAAGGTTGCCAACGTATAAAGTGTTGATTGGCGGGTTCTGGTCACCTGGGTTACCCCTCGTCGTGGAAGCAACATTGCCTGGCATAACCCCCACAGAAGTCGGTGAGGATGAGTGCGGAGATCCCACAGACATAGATCCAAGATCCTTAGCGAGCTCGTTCTCCACGGTTCCATTCCCATCATCACTGGACGTCTGGGACGAGGGCAGAGAAGAGGACGTAGCAGAAAGGGGCTTGCCAGAGTCCAAGGAAGACGGCGAGTAGGGTCGAGATCCAAAACTGAAGGGAGTTTGATGAGGGAAGACGAAGGTGCCGGCCGGGGGTGAGAGCGGATCACTGTGGTGGATACCTGAGGAACCGTCTGATTCGACGCTGTGCGCTGAAGAAGGGAGACCCGTGGATTTTGGGGGAGAAGCTTGGGGCGAAGTTAAATGTGTTGGTAGGTCAGGGAGGGTCACCCGTATGGGTAACCGCCTGTTAACCTCCTTTCCAGTCATTCCCCAAACGTTGGAGCAAAGCGGCCCAGCGGAGTCGTGAGAGGAAACTGGAATGCCTCCGCCAATTGACGAGAGACTTTGAGTGGAAGACTTCGAGGACACATGAACTGGGATCGAATGGAATGCATCGTAGGCAGCGGATCGGATTTGTAATGCGTCAGTCTCCTGGCGTCGTCTCAACTTCTCTCGTTCATCTTCATCAGATCGACCCATCGCGCCACGGATTGTACGGCCCATGTCTTCGCTATCGGTGTAATCACCTAATCGGTCCCTTCTTGATCCAAGACCCATCGCCCCGATAGCACCAAGCTCCCTCTCACGGGTAGCCAGGGGTTCAGAGGGGTGGATGCTTGTCGGGGAGGTCAGCGAATCGACGACACCCCCAGCGGAACCAGGAGCCATTATCGGGGGGATATTTGTGTTGACGGCAACAGGACCACGTTTGGTGTGCAAGTTTTTCTTGGCCATTTCAGCTTTGAGAACGGCGTTCTTTTCGGCATCTACACGCTTCCCTTGTAGGATGTCGCGGGCTTCAACGGCCTCTTGGCGGGTGCGGAACTTTGCGAACCCAATTATCTGTTTCCGTGGGGGTTGAGAGACGGAGGGAGGGGTAAAATGTGAATCTTCTGTGGACCAGGACGAAGAGACACCGTCACGGGTGTTATCAGTGAGACCGACGAGGTTGTACGGATCACTGAGACTCTGCGGGTAACCACCGTTGCGCACACCGGCCGCATTTGGAGGGTTGTATGAAGTCGATTCCTTGTTTGGTATTTTCAAGGTAGCCGCCTCGAAACCGGGAGAGAATGTGAACATATTTTGGAATTCGCGTTCCTAGGGCGAGTTTAGTGAGGCAAGGCAACGATGACCAACGCTACGTACCTGCATGTCATCTGGAAATCCAACAACAAAGATGGTCGATATCTCTTCCACTTGGGTCGGATTCGTGACATTCCCGGCGACGGAATGCATGGGGACGGTGGAAGTGGAGGGAAGATGGGGACCGTAAGGTGTCTGCGACTGCATATGCGCCAATCCATTCAAATACGAAGCTTGAGGATACTGCTGCGACAGGGATTGGGAGAGCGAAGAAATCATTCTAGTGGAGTGCAAAGCGGGCGCAGAGCCTGAGTCGGTGATGGCTCCATCACCGTTAAGGAACGACTGCTTGATTCGGTGTTCATCAGATAAGGAAGAGGAGATGCCGCCGAATATATCGAAGTGAGATTGAGCGGGATGGTGTGGGTCAACCTGAGATGAGGACAAGTACAGGTCCGAGTTTGCGGTTGAGAAAGCCTGCGGGTAGTTCGCGGGAACTGAAGATGCATGATGGGGTTCACTATTGAAGAGACCGAAAGGAATGGTGCGATCGGAGGCAAAGCTGTTCGTCTTTGCGAAGTGCTTCCGGGAATTGGATTCGGCAGAGGTGAAGTCTGTGGGTAAATGCGAAGTGGTGTACATGGAATGATGGGAAGAGGTTGGTAGGGAGTGGAGAAAGTGGTCCTTTACATGAGGAGATTGTTCGTTACTTTGGAGCATGGCAGGAGAGTCAGAGCGATTGTTTGAAGGGCTATTGAAGTGGAAGGGAACAGTTGGGGACCCCTTAGAGGATGAGATTGAGCGAGGTCCCACCGCTTCCGAGTCGGACGATGAGAGTGGTTCTGCGTCCGCTTGAGCGTCCAAACTGTCGAGGAGGGATCGATTGATGAAGTCCTCGTCTGCACGAGAACGAGTCGAGGAGGAGAGAGTGGGATCCAGGGTGGGCAATAAGGGTATTCAGATGGAGGAAACAATAATTTGAACAGGCCGAGGGATCAAAACATCAACAAGCTGGGTACTGTGAGGGAATGAGGGTCGAGGGATGGTGAGTAAGAATCAGTCAACGTACAAGATGCAAAACTACAAGGGTCGAATGACACGAGGGTTAACAACAAGAGGTGAGCGCGATACGTGCGGTAGTTGGCAAAGAGAGGATTGAGCCGACGCCGTCTGTGTACGGGAAGATGGAAGGCAACGTCGAGGGCGATGAACGGACAAGGTTCGGCGCTGTGGCTGACGATCGAAGACAGAGATGATGGATGAGAAGAGCGAAACGCGAGTTTACCCATTCTTGGTTCTCACAAAACATTCCCACGCACTGATCCCCCAGGACCCCGGAACCCCGTTGTCGTCACAAAGGTGGCCTTCAGCACGTTTCAGATGGCCACTAAACCGCTCAAAAGTGCCAGGAACGCGCCGAAGAAAGGCAAGGGTGATCCAGCTGGGGAAAAGAAGTAAAGAAATAGCGGCAAATCCAAGATTTTCGAGTGGCCTGGAGTTACGGGGTCCTGCGTAACCCTATGCTGGGTCTTGTCCGGTCCATTGTCTGACCAGATGAGGAGGGGAAGACAAGAAGGAGACAACGGGTTCGCAGAGGTGGTGAGAATCGGAAAAGACGGCGATGATGGTTAGTCGTCGCCCACTGTGTAGTGTCCACAACGATCATCCGGTAGAGATCGGGGAACCGAAGAAACCAATGCAGACACGTCCACAGCGCGGGTGAACGAACAAGATAGGCTGAAGGAGGGATACGCTCGTAGTCGCTGTTATCGTTGTGAATGAGGAGGACAGGAAGGGTGAACAACGTGGGCGGCTGAATTCCACCCGGTCATCTGTGTGGACCACGACCCTTTCACGGTGATTGCGTCGGAATAATATGTTTTTGTGATCTACTGTACTTTGAACCGAACATCTCCCCTCCAATAGATACAAAACGTGTTTCTTGTCAAAGTAGATACGTCGTGATACAGCTAGAAATACAAGATGAAAGGGTTTAGGTCTGGAGGGAAAGGGTCGATGAGATTCGGACCGCAGCAAACTCAAAGCGCAGTAGGAAACTGGGTACCCTCACTGAATCTTCACCTCCACCCAGACGAACATGGGGAGTAGCGCAAGGATCAGGATAGCCCATAGCACTGCTCCAACGAATCTTTCCTTCGCTCTCCTCCCTGCAGCTTGCATGGAATGCACCGATCGCGGGTCATAATAAGGGATAGCGGCTTGTTGTTGTCGACTTATTGGCGTCGGTCCATATCCGGCATGCGCATTGAGCACAGTACCCGAAGTTCCCAACCGCACGACAGTTGGTTGAGTGGCAGCCGATTCGGCATACGAAGGAGGTGGCTGTAATGGAGGTGTTGAGGATCGGCTGGGACCCTGGGGCTTGGTAATGGAGGGGTCGATGATGATTGCCATTGGTCTGACGGAAGCGGGTGAGTGATTCAGTGAAGCTCTGATCAACCTCCCCTCGGTTCGGGAATAACCGAACTTCGTGAAGGTGGCACCCTCGAGCTCCCGACCATGACCGCAGATCCAGATGAAATCATGAAATATAAAAGGTGACATGGGAAGCCACCAGCTAGATCTCTAGAAGAACGCATGTGCATTTAGGAAACATCCTAAAAAACTCCGGTTGGGGTGTGGATCCTCGACGTTCCAGTGAACGGATATCAGCCGCTCCCGAGCACCCACGAAAGATATTAGAACGCACGCAGCCTGCGGCTACCCAAATACCCAACATCTAAGGTAGCAATTGTTTATCTCTAGAGCTACTAAGCCTCAGCGCGACCTCTCCCCTCTCCCAAGAACTTGTTCAGCACCACCATTAGGTTACCTTCATCTGCTTCCTCTGGCAGCCATTCACCATTGTACACACACAATACCTTCATCCGAGGGTGATAGTCCAGACAGGGGAGGAGCTTGGGTGTGATGAGGAAATACTGGCCAACGTCCGAATTGCAGGTGACGTCCACAAGTTGGTTGTGAACAAGTCGTTCTGCCCGAGCATCCATTCCTTGGTTGATCTCGTCAACAAGTGAGAATGGGGACCGCGCTTGTTCCATCAGGCTCATGAGATATAGGATCGTAGTGAGAGAACGTTCCTGCCGGTTTATGTCAATATTGAAATCGGTTCGTCGAATTGAACGGCAACGCACTCCTCCAGACTGACGTTGTCCAGTCAACAATTGGAGCTTCTCATTGTCACGGAACTTCACAAGAATGTCGATTGCCCATTGTGCGTAGTCTTCTTCGTGGGGGGCTATTTGAATCTCTCCAGCACAACCTATTCCTGGGGAGTATCCATCAGCAAGACGAGTCGAGGTATGATAAGTAGTCGTTCATACTATCGAAGGCTGCAGAAAATTTCGCGCCAATGCTAGAAACGAGTGCCTTGAGCGCAGGTTCCCATGAGTCCTGTGTGGTATATTTATTGAGCTTGACGGCGATGACCTGGTAAGAAAAAAAACGTGCCCTGGCTGTTTCGATTGTACTACCGATCCTTTTGGCCATTGCCTCTTCTCCTGCGAGATCTTGAGTCAATTGCTCGATCTAGTGAATAGTGAACAGGGCATCGACGACCCGATAGCAGAACATACGAACCTGAGCCTGGCGCTGGTGGTACTGGTCGATAACGTGCCGGTTGGTGGCTAGGTTCATCTCGAGTTCGTTCTCCACCTGCTCCAGTTCACCTTTTACTTCTTCCGCAGACATTTCGTTCAATCCCACCCCCTGATAGCAACACGTCAGCGGGAGGAAGATCATCCAGAGACCCACATACGTCTTGGAGTTGTTGGAACAATTCTTGGACTTCTTTGCTGGCAGCCTCCAGCTTGTCCCTACTTTCCGTAAGTTTCTCCTTCGAGACCTCCTTAGCCGACAGGAACTTGTGATTTGCGTCATTGAAAGCCGCCAAAGCCTCGTTGATCTCAGCCATCACGTCCTCAGACTTGGTGTCCAGATACTCAGAGTCTGATTCAACTTGGCAAGCTTCCAAGCCGGTCATGATGATCTCTTGCTGCTCGACCTCAAGCCGTTTCGCGATTTTCTGCGAAAGGGGAGATTCAAAGTTCGGAAAGCACTCCGAGAACAAAGGTGCGTACCACAACCTCCCTCATGATGGTCATTTGATCGTTGATCGTCTTCTCGATATCTTTCTTACATTCCGCCTGTTGATTCTCCACGGAGGGAGCGTTGAGTAACTTTTCATGTTCTACCTTCAAGTTCGCTGATCTTGTCGTGAATAATCACTTTTTGAAATCAAGACAGGCCTCACAAATTCTGACAGGAATGGCCGCTCTCTTTCGCTGCTCCTTGACAACGTTTTCCTTCCTCTCTTGGAGGACATGCTAGCAGAAAGTTGAGATCAATCGCTTCGGCGCGGGAAGTAGCACGTACAAGCTGCCTTCCAATTGAAATTTCGTCAGCCCTCAGCTCACTCTCCCTTTCTCTATACTTCGCGAGGGTCTCCTTTGCGACTTGGAGCTGGTTATGAGATTCCTTGACCTTGGTCTGGAGATTCTCCCTTTCCGAAGTATCAACTTTGGAGTGACATGAGGATCGCGCAATTCGAAGGTACGGTCCAACTTACCATTGGCCTTGCCCAACCAGCGCGCTTTACCATAGTCCCGGGTAGTGCTCTGCACGAGACGCTTTCCGTATTTTGATCGGCTGAGGTTGTAAACGACACTCCCTGCGATGAAGTTACCTCCACCCCTCTCACCAATTGTTTGCATGCTTTCATTGGCGTTCACGCTTCTTTCGTTCAAGGCAATCGGCTGGGAAGGCTTAAGCGTCTCCTCTCTTGGAAATACGAGGAAACTCACGGTACGGTGTAGTCCATTGACTTGTAAGAACCACTTCAGCTCCTCAGGACATTCGATGTAGTCCAACGCATAACCATCAAATCCGTGCGCGTTCAACTAGGAAAAACTTCGGTTAGAATCCGAAAAACGCACATAAGTATATATTACGAGTTACCTCTGTCGGATCTATCGGTTGAGGCGAGGGCTGTCCCTGCGGTCTGAACCAGCCGATTATTCTCGCTCTCCGGCCAAGGGCTTCCGGGGTGTCGGCCACAAGCTTCATCAAGAGCTTATAGTCCTCTTCGCACTGAGCAACGAACGTCTACGAGGACTTTTGGTGAGTAGGTAGAGTTCCAAGGACGTGACTGTGATACCTTCATGGTGTCATGGGTCATTAAGGCATCGACTGCATCAATGTACCGTTGGTCCTTGACGCTGATCGACAAACAAGGAGGCTCTAGAATCGGGAGTCGGAAACGCTGTTGATTTACCCTCAGCCACTCGACGGTGCGAGCGCAGTCGCTATCCATGTTACCCAAATTGCGAAGTTTGGCATGAGCCTGGTTGTCAAGTCGATGAAGTCTTTCTCCCGGGTCAACGAAGTTTGTTAATGTACCAACAACCCACGTACTCCTGCTGGTAACGTTCGTGCTGACGCTGGACAGTAGCTTCGGCATCACGGTCTTGTCGCTTCTGATAATCCAAAGCTGACAACTCGGCTTTAAGTTTTTCGTGTTTCGTGCGCGCGTTGTTCTAGGGAGGGAGTTCTGGGTGAGCGACTACCTATGTTTGACCTGCACTTACCAGCTCAGCGTCGAGGTTTGCTTGGTCTTCGGTCTCGAGAGGCGATTCCGCAATTTCCTTGAGTCTACTAATCTGCTTCTCGAGTTCTTGGATGTGCCTCTGGCGCTCCTTCTCTGCCCTTTTCAGGCCGATGAGTTTGTTCATAATGCTTTCTTGACGAGCGCACTGAGAGACCTCAGCCAGACAGGGGGTGGCGAAAGTGGGAGAATCGTACAATTTTTTCGTCATCTGTCTGTCGCTTACGCATCGTGTTCACAGTCTCCCGAATGGAATCTTTCATTCTTTTCCTCGTGGTCTCCAGAGCTTTGATACGGCCATCGAGTTCACTAGAAATAGGAGATCAGGGAGGCCCCGACTTGGTTAGACCTCGTTCGTACTCTTTAAGTTGCAGCATAGGCTGGTGTCTCTTCTTCAAAACCTTCATCTTTTCGTGGTGCCGGGCCCTTTCCTCTTTCTTGCTGCGATATTCCAGCATCGCAGTCTTGTACTCTACGAAAGGCAAGATGACGCCTAGAAGATTTCTCTAATGCCGGTTTGAACCAGTTGAAGAAAAGGGAGGCGGCGGGTACGCGTACCTTATTCTCCAGTTCCTGACGCTCTTCGAACCGTTTGACCTCCTTCTCCAGAGTTGCATTGCGGTCTATCAGTGTTGCGAGCTTTTCCTTGTCGCTAGTAATCCTCTACTGAATGTGAGACCAGCCACAAGAAGTGAGATAGACATGTACCTTTTCCAGATTTTTCAGCTCTTGGCCAGATTTGATCAGGGATTCGTGCCACGTTGTGAGGTTCTGGTTGCCAGCAGCGCGCTGAGTTTCCTTCAAAAGATTCTGTGGAGTCATGCGAGCAAATTCTGCAACGCGGTCCTGAGGGAGGAAAGTACTAATTTCATGTCAATCAAGGAAGCTGACAAACAGCGGTCTCTATCGCATACCAGAGATTCTCCACTTGGATATTCAGTTTTGCAATGGTAGCATTGACATCCTTTCCAACCACGCTCTTGCCGTTAATAGTGAAAGATGTGTTTCTGGTCCCCTCGACAAGCTCGCGCCTGATAACTATGTTCGGCTTCCCGGGGGGGCCTTTCAGCTCGATCTCGATGTATCCCTTTTGCTTAGTTTGTTTGACGAAGGAGTTCAAATCCTGGCGGCCAAGAAGCTTGACAACAGATGGTATTGATAACAGAACTTGATATCTCCGAGCACACTCACACTAGGAGGGAAATTGAGTCCGAGGCAGATGGCACAAGCGATGCTGCTTTTCCCCGTTCCATTAGGGCCAATAACCATGTTGAGGTAAGGACCGGGGCGGAATTCTACGAAGTCATAGGTGACAAAGTTCTTGAGCTGAATGCGCACAATGGATCCAGTAACATATCTTTGACAGTGGTCAGATACCGCCTGGGAAGGATACCTATTCTGCTCACCCGTCCGTATCTCGGATCAAAGCCCTGGAATGTGAAGATCCCTCGGCCTCGTCGTTTAGCTGATGTGAATCGCCGCCTGTATTGGCACGAGCTCTCTTTCTGCCCTTCGGTGACTCATCCACCTCCTCTTCAGAATCAGGAATACCATCCGTTTGGGTGATGTTTCGAAGGCCCTGTGACCCACTAGTAACCCTGCGAGATTTCGTGATGGCAGAGCGGCGCTGGCTCTCTTCTTCCTCAGAATCTGAGGCTTGGACTCGACGCGGCATGTGGGGATAATGGTAATGAGCTTGATCACCGCATCCGCGACGCGTCTCGGGGTTATAATAGTGGCACGTGACAGGTGTGGTGTTGATCAGGTTTAGGGTAGGCTAACTCGCACCTCACGCTCACACTCGGCCATTTCAGCCACCGCTATGCTTGGCGAACCGTCCAGACGTTCGAATATTATCGATGTGTAAGTTCTTACTGGACGCCCACTATGGCGGAATCACGCTCATACGACCCAGGACTTACCAAGAACTTCACCTAATACTGACTGGCGAAAGAGAGGGCCTTTCGAAAGAGCAAGTCACTGCGATCATCGAGCCACGCGTTGCTAGACTTAAGAATATAACGGAGCCATTCGGGAAGCCCTCGGATGTGTCTCAGAAGACCCTGGAGTCTGGTTCAGTCACTCTTGCGGACGGTACCAAATGGCCTGTGGACGAGATCGACAAGGTGGCTGCGATCGCCCTGAGCGACCATTTCCAGATCGACCAAATTCATGCGCTCGTCCTATTTCGTGCGTTTATCTACAACGAGGGTCTCCCCAACGAGGCATTGGTGAACGAAACCGGATCCTTCACCGAACAGCTCATAAAAGTTATCACTCCCTTCTACCTCTCCGAGCGGCTCTCCATCCTTCGCGTTCTAATCCCCTTATTCCGTGCCAACGAATCCGAACTCGATCATGCCTACGACTACGCGGCTGTCTTCCTTCCCAAGATCTCTCCGGAAGGAGATCGCACCTTTATCAAGCAAGTTGTATCCGAATACCAAAGGAAAACTCAAGCCGCCTTGCCCAACCACACGAACGGGGACCCTCGCGCCAGTTCGCTTTGGGCCAAGCACTGCTGTATGGAGCAGATAATCCTGCTCGAAATTATGTTCTGGACGATGTGGAGCCGGGTAGTCTGTGATGGTCCCATTGTCATGCGTATCTTCGAAACAGCGTACGAAACAAGGCTGGGGTCGGAACAAGCGAATGCCTCCTATCTTTTGGATGAGGAAGGTCAACAACTGCAACACGACACCACAGCGCTGTGGATTCTGCTGACATTAGAAATATTGGAACTCGAGAGAGTGGGGGACAGTCTCGATATCACTCTCAGTCCAAACGAAACCTCCATATACGTTACATATCCAGAAGCTCTGCAGAGAATCCACGAGCTCGTCATGTCACAGGGAGACCGACAATTTGGCTGTACCTACCTCGCTTGGGCATTCGTTCTGTCGCGTCTGCAAGCAGCCGCAAACGAGTTAGGCGGGCCACCGGAAAATTATCGAACCTTCTTCCAGACGGTCGCCCAAACTGCGGGATTACGAGACAAAGCTTCGCTCCCCCTTCCCCAGCTTATGGTGCAACGGTGTTTCGACCCTGACGCAAATGTCATCGAACTCTTCCATTCCCTGTTAACTCAATCGCCGCTCTTTGTCACGGGGCTTCACCTGCGTCGGGGGTCAGCTCTCACGGAATCAAACGCGGTTGCTTTCAGGTCGGTGATGAAAGGTCTGTTAACAGTCGGCTATTCCAGCTTCTTTTCTCACTTCTGGCAGGACTGCTCATGTCCTTGGTCGACCTGATGCCTGTGGAGATGGTCCCGGGGTTCGACACGCTAGTCGAAGCTTGGATAGCATTGTTTGGGAGAGCCGAACCAGCGTCTATCGAGGGTATATGCCAGCAATTCTGGGAATATGATTCTTCCGAGGGAATTACCCGCCGTGCCATCTTCGATGTTGCCAGGACTCGTTTCCCGATACAACCACAGCATCTCCTTCGTCTGGCTCGTTCGATGAGCGCCGCGGGTTTCCTTGATACCGACCCTCTCTCTGCCTCTGCCCTACCTCCAGAAGGACGCCTTTCGAACGAGCTGCGCAAGGGTTGCGCTCTCCATGTTTTTCGATATCTGCACCATCTCAACACATACACCCAGCTGATACCTGCTTCACTCTGTTCCGGACCCCACGCAATCGTTGACCGCTTCTCCGAACGCGATAACTCGTCTTACGGCGTCTCCTACACGAATCTCCACCCCATCAAACTTCCAGGCGGCTCCATACTCCCTGCACGTTCCGTAGGCCGGGTTGTCAGCGGCGATACAGCAGAATTTGTAGTGGTTATTTGGGACCACTCACACTCTGGCTGGAAGTTGATACTAGAATTGCTTACGGATTACGCGAATCGTCGCTGCAATCACTACGGAATCGGGGGCTCGTTTTCTACCCGCGTACATCCATCATCCCAAGTAACCACAATGCGGCTCCAGGAGATCGGCCTCGAACAGAACGTAACCTCGGACGAGTTAGTCGTGCTCGACATCCTTGACCTTCTCCGGAGTATACTGGCAGACAACCCTCCCCTTGCCAAGTTGTTGCTGGAGTCGCTAGAATCTGGAGAGTCGGTCGTCTCACACACGAACAACGACCCACCCCCCGACCTCGTACAACTAACGACCATGATTCTAGAGGAAGCGCTGTCAAGGTCGAGTAACGCCCGGTCCCAAACTCGAATCCAGCTCATTACATCGTCGTTGAGCGTCCTGGCAAGTCTCCTTTCCATACGAGAGTATTCTCTAAGGGTTTGGTTGTACCTCCGGTCGTCCTCCTCCCTTTTCAGCTCGGACCGTGCAGTGGGCCTCGTCTCGTCGGTCCTTGCCTCGGAACGTGCTGTGGGACATTACACGATGACCCTCTCCATGCTCCACCTCGTTCAGCAACTTTTCAATGAGGCATCATCCGCAATTCTCGTCGACGACGCTAAGGTCGTACAGCTCAAGGAGGACGTCTTGTTGAGGGCCGCCAGGTTTGTCCACGCACATGTCTGGGTGGAACACGCCGGGTGGAAGTACGCTCAACTCGGGGATCGGTTCGAGATTGGGCGACGTGTCACAACATTCTACTCCACAGTGCTCACCCACTCTCACCCGACCGTGAAGGACCGACCTTTCGCACCACTTAGTCAAGCTGTTGTCGAAGCTTTCCTGACGAAAGCTTCTATGTCAACGATCCACCCTCTCGTCTCTTCCCTCACCACCGCTGGGACATTGTTCAAAACCTTCCACTCCAGCCGTCGCATCGGAGAGGTTCGCAGGGTCATGCGTTTACTCGAGTCTCATCTTAGCTTCACGCGCCTACTCCTCAACTGTAAGGAGCCATCCTCTCCTGCTCACCTCCTCGAACAGGCCCTCTGTGGCAGAATCACCGGCGGCGCTTCATCCAACGACCTGAGTCGGGTTAGGTCTGACCCCATCGACGTGTTGGCATCCTACGTCATCTCAACAAAACTTGGTCACATCGTTCCCGTTGAGGCAATGAGGGTCCTACACTCACTTTGTACCTCGTTATCCCTCTCCGAACCCTCTCCTCCCATGCTGATCGGACACCTCTCCAATCCTGAGGCAGCGGTTAATTCCCTGGTTCGAATCGTCCATAACCCATACGAAGACCTCGACCTTCGCATGTCTGTCTGGAACTTCATTTCGTTAGCAGTGGATACCGAACCCGCGCTAGCCGGTTTGCTTGTCGCGGGGAAGTTCAAGGCCACATCCGCCAAAGGCAAAGAGAAAGAAGAGTCAACTTCCTCGAAAACCCCCAGTGCCATCGAGATTGCGTCCGCGACTATGGAACAATGGAAGGATTTGTGGGACGCGAATCCACGAGTCCTTGCGTGCATCCTTCGTTTCCTCGATATAACCTGGCAACACGCGTTCGAGCACAAAGCCACGCTGAACGCTCTTCGCGGCGATACTCAATTCTGGAACAGGCTCGTTTGTTGCGCGAAGGAGGAGCTCGGTCCAATCCCTGACTCCATCACCCAGTCTTATGTTGTTGGAGATAATGGGGAGCCCAGGTCAGACCTTCACGAGGCCGTCTCTGTCCATGCCTGTCGTACAATGGCTAAATCTCATGCCTTGCGTATCATTGCGTTGGACATGGAGCACTTTGGCAAGGGTCCTGATGGAAAACGTGCCGAGAAATCTCAGAGCTATCTCGCAATCGAACCAGTCTTCAAAGCAGAGGAGGAACTGAACGACTACATCCTTGAGGCTGCGGCTACGCCGTACCAGCCCCAGATTTTCGACGATCTGACGGAGACCGCTCGATCGATGGTGCCCTCTCTTGTCCTCAACCACCTCCGCATCCAAACCCCCGATTGCGAACGAGAATTCGGAGACAATTTCACCTTTTCCCGTGAGCTCCTCCGATCTCGGTTGCAGCTCGAAGAGGAGGATGTGCAGATGATGGATATCAAGCTCACGTCGATGAACCTCAACCTCTCCCTAACTTACGCTCAATCAGCACTTATGTCGTCTTGGCGTTACCTTCTTCTCCAAACCGTTCCCTTCCTGCGTGCGGCTCCAAGCATCAGACCCCACGTACTCTCCCTTGTCGCTTCAATATCAGAGGCAATCGCGTCAGAGAAACGCTCCGGAGAAATGATGGCCACCATTTACGAGGAACGCTTGAGCCTCCTCTTAGCTCTGTTGGAGCTAGCGTGGTTCTCATCTGATGACACCGAAGGAGAAATCCAATCCTTCGTTTTGTTGGTCGGGAACGTTCGTGGCATCATTCTCAGTGACACACAACCACCCGCCAAATCGTTCCTTGGGCGTCTTACCGCACCTTTCCACCGGGCCCTCCTCCAGATCATGTATTTCTGTGCTCGCCATTCAAGGTCACTCTACCGGCGCAGGAAAGTTCTCTCTGCAGAACAACGGCTCGATGTTGGCGCCTTCCTCGACTCATCGTTGAACCTCGTCATCGACGCCCTTCGCTTGTGCTTTGAGTCCGCTCTGACGCGGTTCGACCTGGATTTGGACCAGGATCTGGAGCTCCTCGTCGCTGTCTTTGGACAGTGCACACGATTAGACGTGAACCTTTCCCCAACAACGTGGCTGACAAAGTGCCAGGAAGCCAACGTATTTGGGGCAAGCTTGCGGCTCTTCGCGCGGACGGACCTGGTCGGGCTGTCTGACCTCCCTCTTCTGAGGACTAGAAGACAACCGTTGTATGCGTCACATATCCTCACTTTCCATATGGCGCTTGCCAGCATCCCCTCTGCTGCCGAGCGACTTGCGAGTGAGGGAGTGTTGTTGGCGTACGGAGAAAATACTATCAGTAATGCCATCCGGTCCGGTTCGATCGACGTCACCATACCTGAACTCCCAGGAGACAGAAGTCCCGCCCACAAGGCGTACTGTTCGATGTTGGCCGTTGTGTCCGGGGTCACCTCTGCTCTGGGACGGCAGACCCACTTTGATAACGAGGTCAGCGGTTTCGTGCAGCTGTATGGGGATCAACTTTCGCGTGCTTTATCGTGGAGTATTGGTGATCCTTTGACGCTCCCTTATCTCGAAGAGTTAGAACAGGTTGTAAACCTCTTCGCCGCGATTGCCAGGAACCTACCGTTGATGACACGTCCGAGCGAGAGCGTGACGAGGATCCTCGGAGTATTCACCACGCACGCGTTAACCCTGCTTCAACATCTCAACTATGCCCTGACACATCCGAATCACCTTGCTAGTCTCCTCGAGCCCGTCACCACACTAGAGAGAGAGCTCATCGAGAAGGACAGAAAGTCTTCCTTCCAGTCAAGTTCTGAAATCATCGATCCCATGAAACGGCCGTTCCTCACACGCCTCATTCACCGGTTGTTCAAGCTTACAAACGGGATTATGGGGGGGTTGGCAGATATCAGTGGGGCGGAAAGGGTGCTGATCGGCGAGCAGCAAGATTGGCTACTACAAGAAGCTCTCGTGATCCCCGTGAGGCCATTTGTTCCCGTTTCCTTTAACACTGCTAACAAAAGGGGCTCATCCAGCATTCAAAAGTGGTGGTGGGCGAACCAGCTTCGTTGGGGACGTTATTCGAGCTCGGAAACTGCACGTTGGACATCCTCCGACTTCTGATAGACCGTCCTCCAGGCCAGACGATCACCCCCGCGGCGGCCAAAGCTACTACAGGGTACGAGAAACCCTTGGACGTACGGGAAGCAGTTTCAGCCACGAAACAAACGTTGGAGACTGTCTTGGTGTACGCGGTGACTCAAATGGCGATGTGGTTATCGAAACCGGAGTTTGACGCCAAGTCGGGAGGTTTCGGAAGTGCAGATATGGATACCGAGGAGCCTCTGCCAGAACAGAAGGGTTTGGAAAGCCTGAGTGGAAAGGAGCGAAGAGGTCAGCGGAGGGCGACGATGTCGATGGCGGACCGATTAAGGAGAGGAATGACGGGAGAGATGGCGACGGACTTACAAACATTGTTGGAAAAGACGACACCGGTTATGGAGAAGGCACAAAAATTGGTGGGAGGAGAGGATATCGACATTATAGCTATACTCTCGCAATTCCTGAAGGAGCACATCCTCGCGGCATGATTTCTATGGCTAGATACTACCACACTGATACTACTATCCTGCAAACATATTGACGCATTGTCCCTGGCTAGTTATCTTCCTCATCGCCTTCACCACCCTCCTGCTCTGACTCCTGCTCGGGATCCCTCTCAAAGTCCCTGTCTCGACGAACAAGCCTTTCAATATGTTCGTGCACGAAAAACCCTACACGCCATAATCAGATGCAGGAGGGCGCCTACGATGAAATACGTACCAAGAGCGACCAATGCGGATCCATCAAACATCTTGTACATATCCTTGACAAGATCTGCTCCCTGCCTCCCTTTCTTTTTCTGCGTTTGCGGTGTTGTGGAGGAGGTGGGGGCTGCCTCCGACCCGCTGTGATCAGATTCATCGCCAGGGGTTGAATCCGCCGTTGACCGAGAAGTGGACCTGCTTCCCGTTTCACCGTTTCCCTTCGCCACCTTCCTTTGACGGGCTATTCTCGTAGCGTCGATGAGCTGGCCTCTGTCGGAGTAGTAACCCGCAGCGAACCGGTGAATGCATTTAAGGAGGTCCTGTTCCGTCGTAGTGTCAGCTGAACCTCGAACAAGAGGGGCATCCAACTCACAGACGATGGAAGCAATGGGTCGCTGGAGGTCGCAACACTTCCGACCGTGTTTTTACCGCCAACGATGAACTCAAAATTTTGATAAAACTGTGCCCTTTTCATCACTCGTGGGTCTTTCCTTTGGCGCTTGCGCTTTCTACCATCTCCCTCGGAATCTTCCTCGGCCTCCCCTGCGCAAGAATCGGTAGAGCTAGGCTGATTTTCAGACGGTTGATACTCGTCAGAGTCGGATTCGATGTCAAATTCCTCCAGAGGTTCCGACCCCTCGTCAGATCTGGCTGCCCACTTCCGTTTCTTCACATTCCCGGCTCCTCCGGCGTTGGCTGCGATCCTGTTGCCTCGAAGATCCCGGGTAGTATATCTCGACTCTCTCGTAGTGACTTTAGTGCCATCAGGATGAACGCGAAGTGCAGCTCGATCGTGCAAGGTCGTTAACCTCCTTTGAGAACCGCTGGCCATAGCGCATGATGGGGGTGTGCGTTTTGAGTGCGGGAGACCGATCAACCGCCCGTGTCATTTAGCTTTGATTGGCGTTGTGATGGCTGACGGTCTCCGTGGATTCAAAAACCGTACGTATAGAACGAAAAACTAGTGCGTGCTCTTGTACATATGCGATGTTCCAAAAGTCATAGGTAATACTGCTAGATCGTGTCCGTAGTGAGGTGAATCCCCACTTCTATGATAAACTAGCTGTCCTGGTCAAACCCGTTGACCGGCATGGTAGCTCGTCGTATATTCAGCCTGCTGCTGCTCGCTCCAGCCATCATGGATGAGTTTGAAAACCGCCGCGGAGGTGGGGCCAGCTGAAATCCGGGGGACAACATATCTGACGGTTGGCGAGGGATTCCCGGGGAAGGAGGGAGGTCGTTTAGAGTCCTCATGTATGGCGACGGTGGTCCATCAGGGTGCAGAGAAGGCGATTTAAGGGGAGGCGCGATTATTCCCTCTGGGGAATTTCGACTAGTTACTGATCGCATGCGTGGAAGGTAATTCAGAGGTAACGCATCAACGAGGGTTTTGAAGAGAGATCCACGAAGCTGAGGAGGTTGTATTCGAGGAGGAGTAGATGGGGTACTCGGAACACCGGCTAGACCTATATAAATTTGGCCTTCGGAATCGTCTCAAAGGTGTGATGGAAAGATTGCTTACCACTTGCAGTGGGGAGGGTATTTTCTCCCGCACTTAAACTCAGGAACAAGAACAGGGGAGCGAGCCAAACACACAGGGCAAAAAAAGTGGCAATGTCCGAGAATCCAGGGACGCCTGAATTTGGTCCACGATACATCCGACCTCTAGCAGTCCGAGCTTGCGAGGTGAGCCGTGAGAAGTAAAAGAACCACATAAAGTGGTCAGAAACAACTAGGATGCACGACGAGATGAAAGTGAGTGATGAAAGTGAGATCAGCGGCCAAGCTGGGGTGAAGTTCTGGAGGTACACCATATGACAGATGATTGAGAACACCAGATGAGCCAGAGGTAGTGAATCGAAGAAGTACAGAAGGACGTGGGTTGCTATTATGACCTGTGTAGTGTAAACCCAACGCATGGCCCTACGAGCAATAGACTCACATAGATTCCTCGTTGGCCCCAGGCCTTGGCCGCTTTTGAATGCTCCTCTATCAACTCCGATATCCAGAGGAGCCCACTCGCTGCACGCGTCGATCAGCTTCAGCAAAGGTCTGGGTTACACAACTCCCACCAAGAGAAAGAATTATAAAGGCAAGTGCCGCCAGCATTGCAACATAACTGAGAAAACGAGATGAGCCGCGAATCTTGGGCAAGAGCGCAGCAGGCTGACCTTAGGATGTGGAGAAGACCCATGACGGTGGTACGTGGAAGTGAGATCACATCACTTTCCCGCGATCCGTTTCGTTACCTCCGTTGTCCGCATTCTCTTGGCTGCGCACACCCACACGATGCACCTCTACCTGGGAGAGAACCCCCGGACTCTATATCTCGCAACCAGTCAGCAGGATGAAAAACTCGGGCGACCCCAGCGAGTGCTGGTCTTCAGAGTTTCCCCTTCGAATCCTTCCCAGGCGGTCGTAGAATTCTTACACAAAGATCAGGCAGATCTTTCGTCTGCCGTCCTCATAACGAACAGGGCAGTCAAAGGATGCATGGGTATCATTAGTGTTGGCAGAGGTGAACCAGTCGCACTAGCTAGCGATCCCTCCAGCGCTAACTTCATTCGGCGCACATGGAGAGATCTTTGTCGCCGTGATCACTTCTGCTACAGAGGTCGGAAACACTCGCCCCTCGGCGAACACCCCGGAATATGTCGCTCGGATTCATGAAGTCTCCTTCTACAGCCTATCATCTTCTACATGGGATGACTTTTCCAATTCTGAGCAAGCATGGAACCACTCAGACCCTGATATCATCAATCTTCGTGACAACTTCGTTCAGGGCTCAGGGGCCGGGGTTCTCGAACATCCTTGCCTTCCTCTCACGAAAATCCTTTCTTCTGGGAGTTTCTACTTCGCCCTCGAACCTCAATGGGATCTCTCTACACGGTTCTCAGAGCGGCTCTCCACTCCTGATAACATCGAGAAAGGTCGCACCTATGATATTGCAAATTTTGACGAACGCTTCGTCTGGAATGAGTACATCGTCCGGAGCCTCTTGGACTTTAGAGATAGACTAGACCCCCAAGAGAGGGATGATCTCGATCGTTGCCAATTCATCGTGGGTTCGTTTCCGCACCTCTCAATGCATTATATTCACGTTCCTCTCTCCAGGTCTCGGTCATCCAGGGTTACGTCGGAATTTTCACCATGGCTCTCTCGGCGCCTCCTACGAACGGCGCACCTGTTGTTGCTACCCTTTCACTGATATCCCGCTTGGGCTGGAAACGCGCTGGTACGCGTTTCAACACCCGTGGCATAGACGATGATGGGAACACTGCCAATTTCGTTGAGGTAGGTCACTTGCCTATTCGTGGTCCACCCGATCTCATCATGTATCCAGACAGAAACGATATTTTCAACGGATCAGCATTGCTTCAGTTACGTCCAAGTGCGCGGCAGCGTCCCTTGTCGGTGTTTCCATCATCTACACTTCATGTTGAAGCTCTGACCCCTTTTTCAGTATTTTGGGAGCAGCAAGGTTTACAGACATTTGGGCAACGGATCCAGATCACCAGACCAACCGCTTCGCAACCAGCTTTTGATCGTCATTTCGCACAGATAATCGACGAATACGGCTCCGTACATGCGATCAACCTCCTCGGAACCAAGGATGCGGAAGCAAGCCTCTCGCACGCTTACGCGAAGCATTTACAAGCTGCAAAGTCTATATGGGGTTCTGATATTGGTATAACACACTTTGACTTCCATAATGCCGTCCGGTTGGGTGGACATGAGAGTGTTCTTCGAGATCTCAAGTATGCTTCCTTCTTGCTTGAACTTGATTATCGCTGAAGGTTCCCGCAGACGTATGGACGTCATCTCTGAAAACATTGACCGGTTCGGGTTCACGATGTGTGATATTTCTTTGAATGAAGTCGTAATTGGTCAGAAGGGTGTCTTCCGAACCAACTGTCTGGACTGGCAAGCGTCTTTCCTCCTCGATGAGGACGTTCCATTAATTGTATCGCAGTCTGGATCGAACCAATTTTGTTCAAGATATCATCTCAAGGACAGCCCTCGAGCAATATCTGCAATTGATACGCCGCGAGTGGATACATTCCGGGAGCCTGTGGTCTTATCATCGCGAGTTGTGGGCAGAAAATGGAGACGCCCTGTCCAAAATCTACGCTGGCACTGGGGCACTGAACACCAGCTTTACCAGAAGTGGGAAGCGGACATTGGCCGGTGGGGAAAAAACCAAAACCTTATGGGCTTCTGGTGTTAGCTAACAAGGACGCGAAGGAGTTCTTTCTGATACGACAAAGAGCTTATCGAGGGCGTACATCAACAACTTCCAAGACAAGAGCAAGCAAATTGCGATTGACACGCTCTTGGCACGTCCCGTTCTTGACTTATCTGCCTCCCTGCTAACATTTATCTCCAGGGAAATCTCAGCGACTCGCGACCTGTAACGATATTTGATCCAATTCATGATACAGTCCGGGTAGCTTTGGAACAGAGGTATCCCTCAACGAACCGGGCAGATTTCAATTGTACTCACGTCTTGGTAGACGAACGGAGTATTCCTCACCAAAACAGTGTACGATATTTGCTGGTACCTGGAATCTCAATGGCCGGGTGAGCATCTCCCCGCTTGGGATACTATTCCATCTCAAAGTTCCTCCTGGGTATTCCCCAGCCGCCATCCACCGAGTCACTGATGCCCTGGCTATTTCCACGCCCTGGTACGCCTCATGTCATCTATAGCCTGCTTATTAATCGTATCCACCCACAGAAATGGAGTTTGTGTCCCTTCAAATCCGTTGATGTACGTTTGAATTGACGAAGCTTAGACCGGATATGTTCGTTTTGGGATTCCAGGAGATCGTCCCTCTCACCGCGCAGCAAATATTACAGACAGATCCAGAGAAGAGGTTCGTGCACAAGTGATACAGCTTTATTCTTACTCACCTTCTACCGCGGTAGGCGCGTGTGGGAGATGAAGCTCATGGATGTGTTCGACCGGAGAGGGAACAAAACGTGTGACTACGTGTTACTTCGAAGTGAACAGGTAAATTAGTTTCTTCTCCTCCTTTTGTACGGACGTTGAACACATTCCAGCTTGTGGGAACTGCCTTGATGGTTTTTGTCAAGTCAGAATTGACCTCTGTGATACGGAATGTAGAAGGTGCGGCCCAGAAGGTGAATTTCAGGGTAAGAATCCTGGTACTTTGTGTTGATCCATTTCTGCCGCACACAGACAGGACTACGAGGGATGTCTGGAAATAAAGGAGCAGTTGCGCTTCGCCTCCAGTACCACGACACGAATTTCTGCTTCATCACGGCCCACCTCGCGGCTGGACATTCAAACGTGGAAGAGCGGAATTCTGACTGCAGAACGATTGTAAATCAACTCCGCTTTCAGAAGGGAAAGATGATCGCAAGCCACCAGTGAGTCATTCCCTCCTCCCGGCCTGCGCATTGATTGACTGGTGTTTCATAAGGAACGTAATTTGGCTAGCCGATACCAACTACCGAATAGATCTTGAGAATGATGTAGTTCGTTCATTGGTGCAGCGTGAAGAATTAGACGGACTCCTCGCTGCGGATCAGGTGAGATCCTAGCCATCTGTATGGGTGTAACTCTGATTCCTCTTCAGTTGAGGCATGCCATGGATTCCGGAATCGCATTTGCTGGATACCAAGAAGGGCCCCTTCTGTTCCGACCCACTTACCGATACGATATTGGGACTGATAATTATGACACGAGTGAAAAGATGCGCATTCCAGCTTGGACAGGTATGTCACGACGAACCTCTCACCTCGCGGAACGAACATGACACGGGCCATCCAGATCGTATACTGTATCAGGGATCTCTGGATCTCACCGTGTATAATCGCGCTGAGCTGAAGAGTTCCGATCACCGACCTGTGTTTGCGTTGTTCCGAACGGTGGTATGGGTCGTTGACCAAGTAAAGCAGGACGCGCTGGCGAGGTTGCTTCTGGAGAATGTGACATCAACCTCCAATGATGAGAAGTTGGATGAGAAATTGGCGGCTCTGACTTTGCATCCGTCAACGAATGACTGTGTGTGCTTCCACTTTGTGCTGAGATTTCATGATCTGATGAGCCATCCAGTGCCGCCGCCTAGCTCGGAAGATACTGCATGGTGGGATCGCCCAGGTACGTATCACAAACGACTTGTCATCCCGATACCTTACAAATATCTCAAATCCCGGATCTACAGACCATCCAAACGGTATCTTCGTCGTTACGGAAGCGGAGGAAGCACGATATCGGTCTTCAAACCCATTCGACTCGCCGACGGATTCCCCTTTATCCTCCTCTCCTTCGTTTTCTGACGAAGAGCTGTACACCGCGGCTCTGCAGGATCCGATAGCTCCTGCTCAGTTTTCTGTACCTGTGATCGTGGATAAACCGCCTCCATTACCTTCGCGAGCAAGAAAACCTTCATAGAATCGTGTGGGTGGTTCTGGAGGGTGTGATCATTAATAGACGTGTACGACCTTTCTTGTAATTGATTTATGACCTTGACGACATCCCATCTCCAATACATTGCCATATGCAGTAGGGAGTTGTGTAACGGGTAGGGCCATCCGGCTTACCTCGTTCCAATGTTCAACGTGAAGCGTTTGTGAATGTCACAAAAGCTCAACGTTGTGGATCACGCGGGCCGATCACACTCGCATCGCGGGCCGGAATCAGCGGAGTCAGATGGGAATCGTCTATCAGCCCCTCGGCACATCGTCACATCCGACCCTCACCTCCGTACCATCCATCCTCGCTCGTAGACTCAGAACCCGAAACCGCCTCGTACCATGATAATCAAAGTCAAGGTACGCACACCTATACGCCACACCCTTGATCGCTTCGGTATCAAGTGGTGCTGGTGGCCTCGATGTAGAATCCTTACACGTTCTGATCTCCGTTAATCCACGGTAGACTCTCACCGGCAAAGAAGTACGTGTTATCTGATATATATCCCGACGGCCGGGTTCTTTACGCGATGCGTTCGCGATGGATAGAGAGATTACAACGAGGACTGACTTGCCACTCTCGCCCTTTCCGTTTCAAAAGATCGAGCTGGATATCGAGCCAAAAGATACGGTACGTGGTTTCACAGGTCTATCTAACCTCCGGCGCGCATCGTGAAGTTGTTTATAACCCTCCGCTGGCACTCAGATTGAGGATATCAAGAAGAAGGTCGAGGAACAATCGGGCGTTCCGCCACAACAGCAGAGGTTGATTTTCGGCGGTAGGCAAATGTGCGTACTCACGCCGAATTGTGTGGCGCGAAGCTGACGATAGACCTTTTGCAGGCAGGACACGACCCAAGCAAGTGAGAATAATATTGTTCCTGGGGCCGTCCTGCATCTGGTTCTCGCGCTTCGTGGTGGGATGGTCTAGTGGCTTTGTTCAAGACGGCGTGCGACAGGGATGTAGAAGATACGATTGCAATACTGTGTTCCACATTACAAGCCGCCCCGTGGGGAATACTATTCCAAATGTCCGGTATTCAATTTGAAGGTATGCTTGGACTGTCGGTCGATCCTACAGTGTCAGCTCCGGGTAACAACCAACGGAAAGTCACGCTTAATCTGAGCTGTCTATCTAGCCAGGTCGACCTTTCCGGGTCGTGTCTGCTTTGCTCCTGTACGAGGTCTAACCGACGTGAAGGTATCCCATGTGTCCATTTATATCTTGCATCTCCCACAAGAGCGACGACGCTCCGTGGGGGGAGATATAAATTGGTATACTGATGATCCTGGTGCGATAGCGGATCGCGATGATGACCATGATCAGGCTTTCCAAACCTCATGACGCAGCCACTGATGAGACTAACACCCACGATGCCATCGTCGTAGCGGCCGAGCAAATCAATGTGATCAGATATGCCCTCTCCCGGGTGATAAAGGTTGATTATCGCTTGTCGAGATCTTTTGCCGGATTGCTCGGTTCCACCAGGTACATCCGGGGCGTCCCCCGGGTCATTGGACGGTTCTGGAGAGAAGAGGATGTCCCATGTGCTGATATCTAAGACGGGTGGGGCCAAAGCTTCCGAGACGTAAGCGAGGAGGCTGGTGAGGCACGGGAGCCAAACGGGTGCAGTAGAAAGAGTTGGTGGCGTTGGCTGGTGCACGCCGTCTGCGCGGTTGAATAGCATGACTTGATTGACGTCGTTGAAAGAGGAGGCTTCCAGGAACGAATCGAGATCCAGCTGTGAGTCGTGGTCTCTGGGTGGGTTGAGAAACCAGGACGTCAGGCAACCCACAACGACCTGACGCTCGAGATCGGGCGGAACGGTGATGGTTGGCCAATGGAAGTATAGACCGGGGACAAAGTTTGGGGATCCCGGTCGTGGTGGTGAACGCCGTGCAGGGTCCTGTTTCCATACAGTGGTCTCGTGGACGTTCTGCCCCATCGGCTCATCGAAGAGGGAATCGAAATCCGAGAGGTCGTCCCCCCCTCCATCGCTGTGCGTCTCATCGGCAACCCCGCCCGAGGGTTCGTCTAGTACAGTGTGCATTGCCTTTTCGAGAAGGTGAGTTTTCGTCGGATGCTGTTTGCCTCCGCTCAATTTCTCACATGTGTTCTTGGTCAGGATCCGGAAGTATTTCTAGGCAGAGGCCGCTCGGTGGAAATGAGGGGGACAATTGGGACAGTTGGGCGGTGTTGAGCTGTGATGACAAGGTGGCCGATAGCTATTCGTCATTTCATTTCTTGTGCAGGATAACATGAGGCCGATGGCTAAATGTTAGAGACTAGAGTGCATAGGGAAAGGGAAAAAGAAAGTAAAGCGTAACGTTTCCGTCACCGTAACTGAACTGGGAACCACATCCCTCCCTTGTTCCTCCTCCTCGTCGTCCGCTACCAGTCAATGTCGCCTTGGCTTGAGCTGTGGCCTGCTGCGACTGAGAACCGCAGTCAAAGGCCGCCTCTTACGTATCGGACCGAGTTGCCTGGGAGGGGGCGTCGTCGGGCTATGACCCCATTGTTCGGAAATGATTTCGCCTTGAGGCTTGATACCTTTATTGGGTACAAATCTAAACCGTCCTCGTTGTACCAACACGCTTTCGTCTTTGATCTCTACCCTCTATCCTCCTCTTCGTTTTTTTCTCGTACACCTGCGACGAACACGTTGATCTCACGAGGATAACAGGTGATGCCTCTTTCACTAAAACCGTCTTTTCCGTCCACTCAGATCCCCATCTCACCTTCGTCCCAATGCCCGCGCAGCTCTCCCAGCGCATAGTGAAGAAAATCACTCTCAGTCCTTCCCTTGGTAAAAATCCTTCCACTCAAGGTACGTCCAATGCCTGAGATCGCCTGAGCGCTTCGGGAACTTTGATCCAAAAGTCCAAATACCCCAACCGAAGCGAAAGGCATCGTCACCCTCCCTTTTCCTTGCCATCGAGTGTTCTCATCCACGTCCTCCTTTTCTCGTAGGTTATAACGGCCCTCCGAGAGAATCCACCCCGTCACCTGCATTATCGGTCAGGGAGAAGCAGAAACATCATCTGGCAATGATTCAACAGAGTTACAACCAACAGCAGCCCATCCGTCAGCCTCCCAGTCCTACATCATCCTCCGGATCTCGCCAATCTCGCAGGTCCCCTCAGCCGTCACGGATTTCCCCCACGACACTGACAACAAAGATAACATCATCCCCACACGATGGCCGAGAACGTCTCGAGGTCCTCCCAGATCGCCGCCCTAGTCCAGGTATCCACACCATTAGCCAACCGAATATCCATCACCAGATGCCACCCCCTCCACAACATTCACTCAGTCAGCCGAATATCCACGGTCCTGCTCACTATCCTCCCCATCGACCAATCCCCCGCGGTCCACCTCCTCAGTTCCTCAGTCAGCAATTCCCGGGGGCCGAAGATGGATACCAGACGAATGAGGAGCAATGGAATGTGGCTGACGATTTCATTGGTGATGTGGAGCGCGTTGACCAAAGCCAGCTATCCAGCCCGGGTGGGAAGCATGGTGTGGCGTACGCCGGCGGCGCTCAATCCGGCCCAATTTCCCCTCCGAAAGACATGCCCGTACAACGGCTCGTCAGAAATAATCCGGAGAGAATGAGCCCCAAAGATTTTATTGAAAATGCGCAGACCGGCGCCAACACCAGAAAACCCCGAGGAGATCGAACCTCTCAGTCTTCAATTCCCTCAATCCCCTCTAACGGTTCCCCGCATTCCCGGACTCCGGAACACCGCAGATCTCCCTCTTACCCTTTGAGGACTGATTCTCCTCAACCGTATTCCCATTACGATTATCCACAGCCTCGCGTTCCCACCCCATCCGGCCTGCGAAAAGTTGAGACGATCTCACCTGCATCCAATCAAACCAAGTTATCCAATTCCACTCCCCCCTTACATTCCGTGAAAGCCAAGAGTCCGGATAGGTCTCTTCCGTTACAGGAAGAGCCGGAAGACCACCATGACGATTATGGCGCCCACCACCACGGTTCCCCCACCCCTTCTTCGGATGTTTACCCTGAAGGTCGACCCGGTTATGATTTGAAGGCTCGAGGAGGGCGTGATAGCGCCGGCCGAAGAGTCGATGACGATGATTCTGCTACGCTCAACGAGGATTTAAGTGATGAGGATGACAGTCACGTCGCCAAGTCGGAACAACGGGATGAGTCCTCCTCGTCTGGTTTCACACCGCGGTCTCCCTCCGTCGCATTACCCGATATGAGTCAGCGGCCTGATTACCATCAGACGACGCTCAGGTCCCGCCCACGAGGCGCTGTTACCGACCAACTCAACATGCGTGGATTCGAGCAGATGTTTGGCCAGGCTGTGGATAACAAACAGAGAGTAGTGCCTAATTCAATGGCGACCACCCCAACATCCACTACCACCGCCAACCCTCCTCGCATTCCTCCCATCGCGCCACCCCAGAACAAGGACGACAAGCTCGCCTCTCAACAGGCTCAGGACAATCAAAGTCATCCTGGAACCGTGCGTCAAAACCAGGGTCAGAACCCCCGGGGGCCACCTGTTGCCACACATCAACACCACTTTTATCCAGAAGATTATTATGATCCCGCTGTTGCCTACCTTCAGTCTTTCCTTCAGTCACCTGGTAATCGACCTCAAGCTCCAATTCCCCCCACCCCTCACAGTCAAACCACAGCTCCTTCGCCTTCTCCGCTTATACACTTAGCTGGCGGAGGGTACGACCTTGAACCACACAGAGCCGTTGGCTCGCCCTACCCGCACCCGTTCTCTCATGTTCCTAGAAACGCTTACACCGTTGCGAGGACGCCTTCTATCGCTTATGATCCTAACGATCCTAACGTGATTCGAGAACAGATGGCATTGCAGATGCAGATGTACGCGCTCAACAATGCCGCAGCATCGTCTGCGGATTCTACCTTTTCGCCTTCTTCCACCCCGTTCCCTGCGCCCGGTTATAACCCGTGGGCATTTGTGCCAACAATGCGTGGGTACCCTGGATTAGGGCTGGGCATGAGGCGGGGAGCGGACTCGACGATGAGCCTCAGGAGCAGCCCGAGCCACGAGCCGGTTCAACTCCCGCTCCCCCCTTCGATGGCCAAAGTTCCCCAAAGCAAGCTGAGGAAGAGGGAGAGATCCGTGAATCTCAAAGCTGTCCAGGAGAGGTTGATGAACGGTGGAAGATCGAGGAGCAAGCTCGTCCCCCCCAGGGTCGACTCTACCCAACCCAGGGACACAAGCCCAGAGATGACGGATCCTGGTGAGGAGACAGCTGGTGAGGAGGTCCATACACACGTTGAGGGAGACACGGACAAGTGGGGAGGCAATGGTGTGAACGGAGTTGGGAAAGAAGTGGAAGTGAAGGACGTGGCGGATGCGGTGCAGGAGATCGCAGGAGATATTGATGACGATGCTGATTGGATCGACCAGGATGAGGAAGAAGACGATGGTAATGACTTGTTGGACCTCCCCTATCATCCTTCTTATGTGAGGGACGATAATAAGAGGAGGAGGCGGTGGGAAAATAAGTGGGAAGCTCTCACTGAAGCGGTGCGTTTTGCTTTCCAGACTTGCGTTTCTATGGACGATTTTTTATCACACCTCGCAGTTCAACGCGCTTGATAGACAAACGGATACAACTATGATCCTCGTTGCGGCCCCACAGCACACTCGAAAGCTATACTCGCTCATGTCGAGATCAGTCCGTAGAGACCCTGCTCTTTTTGGCGGCGACCCCGTCTCGAACATTCGCAGGTCATTCCGACACGTGGCCACGCATCGAAAGGTTTCTCGGGTCAACCACGGGATGTCCCTCATCGATCGATTGGGCCTTCGTTCCAGATCTGGCTCGGTCTCTGTGGACAGTATGGGACAATCGGACGTCGGATCTTCGGAGAGCCGCGAGGAGGACTTGAGGAGGGCTTTAGAGGCCGCTCTGGGGAGCCTCGACGCGCTAGGTAACATCTATGAAGAGAGGGAGAACCGGTGGAGGGAAGAGATGAAGAGATTGAACGACGACAGGAGTCGAGTCGAGTTACTCTTGTCCCAAACCTTTGGTAAACTCCCTATGGCTGTGGGCAATGGTGGGAGCGGAGAGTCCACAGTCAACGGTCAGACCGAAAATTTGATTATGGTGTGATGTGGTTGGATTATGTTTCGGTAGCATTGGCGGGATGGGGTTGGTACGGTATAGGATCTACGATAGTACATAGTTGTAACATTCCATGCTAGGTAGAACAGTATGCTCATCATTTCTATGTTTTATTGACGTGCACTCATCCACGCTGGACGCGACGGAGCACGTGGTGCTTGTTGAACTTTGTCGACGATCACACCACGCTCTGAACGCGTTTCAGCTAGTTTTCGACATGGGGAATGGTAGCTCGACGCAGTACTCTCAGTCACGCCACTACGATTATCGTCCTTTCACTGGTCCTGTCATTCCGCCTCCGTCGCAAATGACCAACGCGAACTCTGGCGGGACCGGTACTGGCTCTACTCTGCCCTCGTACGATATGCCCAGGAGAAGGAAGAAATGGTTCCGGTTCGGTAATGGCAGAGACCGTCACAGGGGCCAGGAGGTTTGGTACAGTGCCTACGTCAGTCCCAGAGGGCAGCAACCTCCCACTCCAAACATATACCGTCAGTTCTCGTTCTCTCTGCCGAAAGTCTATCTCTAATCACGAACACTGTCCGGAATCACAGCGGCGTACCAGAGACCTCCCGATCTCCAGCGAAACCCTTCAATGCCGGTTCCAGTGCCGGCGCAATACTCAAGCCTTCGCATCCCGGACGGCTACATCCCTCCCTCGGTCAATCCTCCTGTCGTTCCTCACGACGCACCCTCGCCCACGACGGACTCGGGGCACTGGAGGCGACCTCCGCATTCGGGATACCATCCTCATCACCCTTCGCAGATCCATCATCGGAGACCCAGCCAGTCACACCCACCTGTTCACCCGGTTAACCCTGCAGTTATACCGTCCCGACATTTTCCTGAACCTACGTCGTCCACTCCGACTTCTACCCTTCGTTCTCCTCCGTTCAAGCCATTCGAACCACTTCCTGACTTGAGGAGACCCGGACCTCCGCCGCCTCCACCGAAGATATTTGACAACGCGCCGTACAGAGATATGTTCTCGCATCTTTCTCATCCTTCGCCTACCAGTAAATCTATGGCCCTCGAAATCATTAACAATAGAGAGAGGACAAATATCCACAGAGCCCACGAGGAATGGAGAAGGCAGGACGAGGAACGGGAGAAAGCGATCATGGAAAAGAAGGCGGAAAGGGAAAGGTTGGTTACCGGTGCGAATACGATAACGGCGCCCACCATGCAAACCGTCACGGCGCTCGTCGTCGACCCGGCCAACATCCCACCGCCGCCCCCACCACCGAAGGAGAAGAGACCGTTCTGGAGGAAGCTGTTCCACCCTAGCAGGCCGGGCCAAAGCAGGCAACAACCAACTGCGACGATACCCGCGCAGCGGAGCGGACCCGTTATGATTCCTCTCGGTCCGCAACAGGCGTTGACATCGATACCTGGGGCCGTGGTGCCTGTACAAATAGCTAGCCAGTCCCAAACCCAGACCCAAACTCAGTCACATTCCCAGTCACATTCCCATTCCCAGTCCCAGTCCCAGTCCCAGTCCCAGTCTCAGACTTCGACTTCGAATTCCCAGCGGAGCTCTGGACAAGACTCGGAGCCGGGGTCAGCACCGCCTGTTATCCCCACATCTTCTCGATCGAGATACCCCGGTGGGGTGATGCCGGGTGCTGCAGGACCACAGGTGGCCATGCGGTCACCGTCCGTCAACCCGAACGTGCGATCCACCACGCCAGATGACACGCCACCTCCCAACGCTTTCTTCTCTATCCCCACACCCGTCAATGTGTAAGCCTTCTTCCACGATCTTATCGCATTAACCTTTGGGGTCTCACGTTACGCTATCACGCAGTGGACGATAGCCTCACTTTACCTGACGAACCAGATCAACGACGAGCTAGGCTCGTGACTTAGACTCACTCAAATTGGACGACCCTCCCCCGGTTCCTCGAGGACGAACAATGCTCTCACGAAGATATATCGACTGATCTCATGCCGAACACTATGACCTTTACCGACGACACTCCGACGAATGTTCTGTGCTTTCTCCTTTCCCTTTCTCCCACCTCCGCATTTCGGTTCCCCTGCTCTCCAGCTCCGGTCTCACTTCCGCCTGCTCTACTTCGCGCTTTCAACGCTATCAGCTATCTGTATATGGCCCACAACAAACCTCTCATGACTATAGAGGGCCTTCCTGCGTGCTGTGCTGGAGTCCTAGCCCATTGCGTCACCCTGTACCCCTGCGATACCATGTCTTTACGCGCCATGTATTGATCTATCTAGGCTTACCATGTACCTAACTCACCTTTTGACTACCCACTCGATCTTCATCCGCGATACATGACCAAGGCTTTCAGTACTACCCTACTTCGATAATACATCCCAGGAATACACAGTTAGTTAATACATCGGATCTACTGACAGAGGAGCGGAAAACCCAGCCACCACCAACGTCACGCGTTAGATCGTCCGTCTGCGAGCTTCTTTATCTTGATCAAAGAGAGTCTGTAGTTGACAGGCGACGGTTTCGTCACCAGGGTCCCTGAGAATCGAAGTGCCTGGGGCGCTCTAGCATAGTTCTCGTGACTGATTGTGTATAGGCGCTCCACTGCCCGCCAAATCTGGGGAGTTCTCTCAAGTCCAAAGTTGATCAAACTCCACCCTTGTAGTTGTGTGACCTCTGTCCAAAATCCCGTGGATGTCATCTCGGTCGGCCCAGGTAAAGTCACCGACCATGGATCAAAGCCAGCAGCGCCCGCGCAATCGTCACGATCCAGTGTCGTGAGTATCTTTTCTGCTTCATCCTTCAAGGAACGACAAAAGCACGTCCTGACCGGTAAGACTCCAAGTTCGGCCATTCTTATACAACCCCATTGGTCCCTTCCCACCCCAGGGCATGCATTCTTCGTGTCAGGTTGGCGTTGGTCCAACCAGGGCTGGTCAGAACTAGTTCTGTCGAGCCCACCGAGCCCCACCATTAAACCACCGACAACCGGTTCAATGGCTTCGAGACTCATATCGACACCATCTACGCGGTCGGTGGGTTTGTGCGTCCACATCCACGAAAGGAGACAGATAGGCACCACCCGGGACTGCCGGTTTCCCTATTAGTGCCCACAGAGGCGGTAGTGGACGAAACCCAGTGACGGCCGGGGTGGCTGACCAGCCACCCCTAGGGAGACAGAAACGACGGTGAGGCGGAAGGGATGGTTATCGGCGTGGGAAGCCAAGTTACGTGGGTGTCTATGTACATAATGAGGTGCTGAGCCACCAGAAATATCCTGTCGTTCACCGCACACGCGTTCCCACGGTGGCATGAATATTGAATGGAGAAAAAACTTCCGTGGGTGTCCTACTTGGCATGGACGCCACCAGTGTTCCTGGATTTGATCACGGCCGGCAGATGTACAGTCCAAAATTACTGCGCAGGACAGCGAACGGGATTCAAGATAATTTCATTGCATGCGGTAAGACCGCAGGTCGTAACTAAGCATGAGAGTTGGCTTTATTTCTTCGAACGAGGGGGAGCAAAAAAAAGTGGTGTTTTGAAGGGGTGGAAGTCACCCGCAAACCTAAGCCGTCATTTTCTCTAGGTCATACCTGATGAAACCTCACTAGAGAAGGTTGGATAGGAAAAGCACTAGAGCAGAGAAGCCTAAGAAAGCAGAGATCTGGACAGAACCCAGAGTTCCACTGCCCTGACTGGTGGAAGTTGGACTACTACCACTGCTAGTCGTGGAGCTGGGAAGCGCGGTAATGTTGGTACACTGGACATCAGACGGGATCATAAAGGTCGACGAAAGGGTCAAGTCCATGCACTGCGGGAGACAGAAAACGATCAACGACTGCGGGAAACAGAAAAGCGCACAAGTTGTCTCACCTGGTAAAGGTATCCATCAGTAGCGTCCTCGACAAATTGAAGGGTAACGTTGGACCCATCGCCGACTCCGGGAAGTCCCAAAGCGGTGACGTTCACGGGAATACATCTTTGAGGGCCCTGTCCTGAAAAGTAGGGAACAGCAAGTTGGTCGCTGCCATTGGAGGTGTGGAAGTCCGTAAACGAGCTGGGGTCTTGGGCAGTAGAAATCTGGATTCCGACTGAGAAAATGGGTGAGCCAGAGAACTGGAGCGAGCACATGTCGTGGACTAACCAGTCCAGGTCGGGTGACCAGTGAGAAACAGGACAAAGCCATTAGAGAGAGGGAAGGGGACGCGGGTTCCCGTGTTGTTGTATCCGCCTGTCAAGTGGATCAGACATGATGAAACCACAGACCTGAGGGATTAGACTGACCACAAAACATAGGCTGGTTTGCGGCAACGTTTGGGCCCCTCAATGCTGGGTAAGCAATCTTGATGTGAGCACTGACGGCAGATACAGTGGCCAAGACCACGAGCAAGAGTTGGGTAGCTACGTAAATGTGCATTTTTTCGTGGAGAGCGTGGAAGAATCGAAGAGAGGAAGGTCGTAGAGGCCAAAGGTGAATCCCGACGCCAGGAGCCAACACCGGGCGAAGATTTTAAAGTCGCCGTAGAAAAACTTTTTCTCGTTGGCTTGTCCTTGTTTACCTCGTCGGCTTCCGCATCTCGATGATCCTGTGGGATCAGGGTCCCACCCTCAAATACACAAATGTCCGGGTAGGAATTAAAATTTCTTCCTTCTTGTTCCTGCACCATACCATTAGAAGGATTCCGTTTCTCCTTTAGCCGAGGTCATACAGTAGCGTCGCACGAGAGCAGTGGTCTGAGACCGACAGACTTAGGTAACTCCCACAAGTAGCAAGGTTCGCGCCCACGCCTTGTGACAATTAGATCTCGGGTAGAATATCAAGTCGTAAGGCACAATCGCCTAGCACGACGTGAGAAGGGCAGTCAGGAACACCTGACCCTCCATCTTCCTCCCCTGCAGCCCATCGGTGAAGGTAGGCATTCTACAAACCACAATCACAGCGTTGGCCAATCTTTATGATCATTAACCCGGTCCAGACGTAGTGAAACGGAACGCTTGGATTCCCCAACACCCCTGGAGACAACGGTGGGGGCGACTAGCACTTTGTTTCCCAGCCTGCCAAGAGCAGTTTTTTCGGCGTGCCAAGTTTCTTGGCAAGCGATTCAAGAGGAAAAACGACCCAGAAGATTGGTAAGAGGGACGACAATTGCAAGAGGTGATGAGAAAGGGAAGGATACTGGACCGACCAGCCCGGGTCACGATGGAGAGGATCCTGCCGTCGGTGAACGTAAGACTGAGCTTGTCCAGACTAGCGAGCGGGTCTAGGGGAGACGAGGTGCAGGAAGCCGACAGGGGAGCAATTTGTGGGTGGATGGGCCGTTGGGGGTGATTGAGAATGGCAAAACCTGCGAGACAAGGTATGAGAGAACCGCGCTCTCACTCACCACAGTTGCACCATCCGCAGCACTAGCGAGGGCATCCAGAGACAGCTATCATTAGAAAAAACGAGGAAAAGTCGAGCATTTCGATGGAGTGGGAGGTTCGAGACGAGGCGATCTTTCAGGTGGTGGTAAAAGCAAGAGGGCGTTTGTGCAAACAAGGCAACTCGGGAGGTTGAGGCATTTTCGCGTGGGAGTCTGCGCCTTTTGTGGACCAATCGGATTTTGCCGAACGGAAGGCCGAATCGCGAGCGTCCAAGTCGCTGATCAGACTTTTGAGCTTCATGCCGCCCGAGCGCAGCACGGGATGTAAATTGAGTCAGAAGAGATAAATGAGAGGGGGTACAAGGATGGTACAGTCTATTGGAAGAGCTTGCTAAATCGCTTGGTGGCGTGACTATCCTTCCAGCACCTGGCCAGACTAAAGTACGTGTGCCGGGTATGGTGTATGTACAACGAATGGCAATGTCCAATCGTGAAAAGAAAGCTCAAAAAAACCATTCTTCGGTGTCCTAAGCAATGCTAGTGGTAACGGGGTTTAAGGTATTCCCGAATGGGGGTGAGGTGGGAGGGGTATCTTTCTTCAAAGGAGAGGTAAAGGAAACCGAGTTCGTACCCTTGACGCTGGAACTGCGTGGACGAGGATTACACTGACAAGACTCGAACAGTTGCAGCTGACGACGGAGGCTCTGCGATGGTTCGAAAAACGGAAGCACTGGGTGACGTTTCGTTATCGCTGCATTATCAACAGTAGATCTGCCCAAACGAACCTGTGTGGAGAATATTGGTGGCAGCTGTAGCGGAAATGCGTTGGGAGAACATGACTGTGACATGACCGAGGGTCAACAGTTGATTCGCAAACGAAGGAGCGGACAGGTGACTCACGGTATGCACAAACAATCACGCTGGCTCTAGATTCGCAAGAACAGTAAACGAGCACGCGACCGCCATTCCGGATCGCGGTATGGAGAAAGTCGCAGATGCGGCGAAGCACGACGGTCAATGCGTCAATATTGTCGTCAGGTATGTCGAAATAGCGGCACGTTGCAAAGGACTCTAACTCCTTTGCGATTTGCAATAGGGAGGAGGAAGCTGAAACGACATGAGATACACCCATATCATGGAGGAGCCACTGGGCCTCTTCCGGGTCTTCGGTGAAATCGCTATTGGACGTGATGGTGAGGGCCGCGGCCAGACGAGAAGAATGATAACGGACCTGCTCATCATCAACTGATCGGGGATCACGAGGGTGGTGTCGCTCATTATATTGAGGAAGTGATTGACGTCTTGAGCCTGTCTGCGTTTCCAAGTGCGGTAGGCGGAATTACATGGAGCTGGTTTATAGTTACACGCGGCGAACGCGTGCAGTTGTTTCAAAAACCCGTAATTTGGGTGGACCTGCGGTCTCCCTATTTAGCAAGGTTTAGCATGAGGCCGAGAACGAGTTGACGTCATAATAAGCTCACTATCCCTCAAGTACCCGAGGGCCTTTTCCACAGATAGTTGACGGGTCATCATGACTGCAGGATGAAAAGGACTAAGGGAAAGGGATAGATGGGTGTCAGTGAACAAGGACACTCACGATATGCACAAATAACGGTGGCGCTACGAGACACACCCATGACACAATGAACCAGAACCTTGCCGCCACCATCGATGGCGTTTTGAATGAAGGAGCATGCGGCGGGTAATTGGACTAGCAAATTCTCGAACTCGGAGTCCTGGACGGGTATACAGAGGTGATGGACATCTTCGGGTTCGGCTGGGTACTCTGGACACACGGAAAGAACGTGTGTTATTCCCAAGGCCGACCTCTGCGAGGAAGATAGAGCCACCTGCAAACTACGACGCATTAGGGTGGTCCAGGATGAGGGAGGGTGGTGCTAAACATACCTTCCGATGTAGAGTCTACCGTCGATGACGGGGTTAAGGTCGTTTATCGGGGGAATAGTCATGGTCTCTGGGGGAATAGGAGAGGGTATACAGGGGGAAGAGTCTAAAGGCGAACGCTGCAGAGAGCAACAGCGTCCTTTGACTAAACACCCGGGACGGGCAACCGAGTCGGAAAGCTTCAAGACGGAAACTGTAACCATTTCGCTGATAGCCGCGTCACGTGCTTTCCCACCATCACTCCACCCAGTGACCCACTGCGTGAATTGTGAACTTGGGCTCATTCCGTAAACTTGGACGGTTCAGACGCCGTTGAGGCCATGTGACCTCGCCATCTCTAGCGCTGAGACGCCTTGGATCCCTGGTACAGCGCGTCCTTGGAAGTAAACTGCTTACCGGGGGTGTTCTGGCGTCCCGACATCGTTTCAACCATCAGGTTGGTTCTGTGGTTGCTGTTGTCTGCGCCGTCGCTTCGGATTCTTCACTGGGACATCCGGTTTGAACTGAAACCGCCACTCGAACCAACTATCGCCGTCACGCTTCGACGCTGGATCCTGTTAAAAGCGCACTATGCCTCATTTAACATCGACCCTGCTGTTTCTCTCTCTCTCCTCACACCCTCTTGTCCTTCCTTCCTCACCTACGGGCGACCCCCTCCACCCACACATATCGTGTCAACTATAGCGAGCGGACTGATGAATACCATCTCGACTTTCTCAGACCTTTGGTCCTTTGCCTACAACCTCCTCATCTCTTTTGTTCTCTTTACGCCGCTTTACTTCTTCCTGAACGCGATATACCACCTTCGGCTTTCTCCCCTTAGCTCCATACCAGGCCCTTGGTATGCAGCGATATCCGATTTCTGGCTTTTCTCACATGCGCTTCGACTCCAACAATGTAAAACCATCCACTCTCTTTTCGCTCGATACGGCCCTGTCGTCCGCATCGGTCCAAACAAGGTCGCCTTCTGTGATCTCTCTGTTACCAAGAATGTGTACATCGCTCAAAAGTTCGATAAGAGCGATTATTACAAAAGTTTACTCACGTTTGTATTCCTTATAACTTTGGTACTGCTTTGTCTAATCGACTACTTTGAAACAGAAACAACAACGATCACGCGTGCGCGAACTTCCCTCCAGTCTCTTGACTTTGGCGCAGACTTGCTCAACGTGCTCCAGGATGACTACCCTCCCTCATTCAGAGCACCTAGTCCGCAAGAGGGGATACATACCCCATTACGTACCGGCACACATCAATCTCTTTCAGCCTCAGGTTCACGATTCTGCCTGTGATTTGGTCGAGGCATGCTTTTTCACCCCCACTCCTGCCTCTCGCTTGACTGCTCTTTTTCAGATGCTCGAGCTTGCCGGTGGAAAAAAGTCTTTCGAGTGTCTCAACCTCTTCCGCCATCTCATGGTCGACATCATGTCGATGACCGTCTGCGGTTTCCGTCACGGTGCCCTCAGAAATCTTTCTATGGGGATCGAGGATCCTCTTTCCATGGCCGTGTACGACTTCCCAAAACGTGGTGTTATGGTACCCTCTTCCGTACCGCTCCTGGATATACACCGTCTTTGCTAACAAACTTCGTAGCGTAGCGTCGTTCCAGTTTGGGCTTGGAATCTCATCTGTAAAATCCCAAGCAAAAGGTGGAAACGCCTCTGTGATTCGGATAGAATCATGGCTGAGGTACGGCACTAGCTTGTTACATTCATTGATGCAGCCATTCAACCCCATCGCAGTTCGTCAGCGCGAGACTTTACGAGTTACGCAGCCAGATTACCGCCGGCAAAATCCAGGACGACGACGAACAGATGTCTTTATTACAGCGACTCCTTAAATATCGCCCCAATGTCGCTTCCCGGGAACCCATGTCAGATCAAGACATCATTTCGGAAGGCATGGGCCACACGTACGTTCGATGCTTCACTTTTACCACCTATCCTGATGTCGCTGTTGTAGGATTGCTGGCGTAGACACAACCTCCGCTACTCTGGCTTACATCCTTTGGGAAGTTAGCCGCCGTCCAGACATCCAACAGCGCCTTCATGCCGAATTGGACCAGGCGATGCCAAACTCTCGAGCCATTCCCGATATTTCAATTCTGTACAGGCTGCCTTTCCTCACCGCAGTGGTTAAAGAAGGTCTCTCCCTTTACATTTCCTCTCTCACATCGACCCTGATGAAACTCGGCAGCATTGCGAGTCTATGGTGCCGCCCCTAGCCTTCTGGAGCGGGTCGTTCCTGTATCTACAAATGCGATGAATGACAGCTTCGACCTTCTGGGCTATGGATTGCCCCCTGGCACAGTGGTTGGTACTCAGTCCTGGTCCTCTCATCGTGACAGTATCGTCTTCCCTTCCCCTGACACATTCCTACCCGACCGTTGGCTCGAGACCCACACCGATCCCTCTCAACTGATCTTGATGCACCAACACCTGATGCCGTTTGGAGCTGGTAGCCGACTCTGTGGCGGTCAAAATCTGGCTCACCTTGCAATCCGTGTTGTCATCGCCACCGTTATCCGCAACTTCGACATCGTTTCGCCTCCAGAGACTAATGACTCCTCGATGAGTATCAAGGATGCTTTCGTATGTCGGTTTCAAGGTGATCAAACCGTGGTCTCACTGGGTTCATAGGTCATCTTCCCCGCGTCGATGCGTTGCAATCTCAAGTTCATCCCTCGCCAAGACTAAACCGCACCGCCGCGCACCTCCCCCAAAACTTCTCAAATAGGATACTCAAACTCTGAATAATAACCCTCTGGAAAGTGAGTCGAACCAGACACAGTTGCGCTGGAATTGTGCTCATTCTGCCAAGGCCCCCTGCGAAACCCCGAAGAAAGCCAAAGCATTTATATTATCTCTTATGACCTATAATTACCTTGGTGGAAGGAGAACTTCCATTACAGTACGCTAGTCGCTTGAATAATAGTCTGTTCGTGAGACCCTTTGCGGAAGCAAATGGTACGGCCGGCTCGGCAACTGCCGCCCTGGTGCGTGTTTTCCGCAATGAGGTGGCTTTCATTCACGCGACCAAACTCTTTGTCCCTGAATGTCTTTGACAGCTCCTGGTGGGCAAACCTGACGCACTCTGAGGCCACCTTCTTGTACTTTACTATAATCTCGAGAGTGCATGTCGCTCGTCCATCTCCTATTCCTCCTTTCAAGCCCACATCTCTTGCTCAACGTCGGCGTCCAGTCTAATCCACATCGATTACAATGCTTGTCGGATGGTACATCAAGTTTCTTGCTACGTTCTTCGCGACTTTGCTCGTGTCCGAGCATCTCCCCCTCATCAAGACGATTGGTGCCAGTCCTTCCGAAGCCTCCCAGCTGCTCTCAACTGTGAGCACGTTCGCAAGCGAGGTGAAGGATAACATCGTGGAAATGGCAGCCCGTCCCTCGCACTTCTTTCACGAGAACGAGAACGAGAACGAGAACGAGAGCGATCAAAGTCCGCCAGTCTCCCCGCTTTCACCCCTTCCAGTGGCACCTCTGTTCGAATCTCCCCCGGAATCTCCACCCCCACAACCTCCGGAAGCCTCGCCTGTTGCGGACTCCACACTTCGTTTTTGGAGAATGGAAGGGACAATAGTCATCGTGCAATATGATCTAAACGGGATACCAAGGGTTGACCTGTTGTGGAAGGTTTTTGTCTGGGTGGCCTATTGGTTTGGGGTTCTTTTTTCGAGTGGCGCTGGGGTGAGCTCGACCTGGCGGTTGTATTGGGTGTACGTTGTCGCGCCTGCGATGCTCGGTTTATTTGGGGGGCTTGGATATGGTCTCGCGGGCTGGTGTCGGGGGTGCCTGTCAAGGAGATCTCCCAAGGTGGTTGAAAAGGTCGAATCGGTTGTGGTTGTGGAGCGAACATCCCCAGCTAACTCGTACTGTGGGTGGTTCATTTGGCTCTCTCACTGTCCACTCGATTGATTGCGTGAGGTAGTCGAAACCCAGCTCAGTCAATCCTATATGATGCCCTCGAACTTCCAGCACGCCCCTGATCCACGTCGGTTGGGAGTTTCCACGTCGATCGCAGACACAAAACCGCATGCAGAGGGGTCTAATCCGACGATAGACGGGATCGCCAAAAAAGGTACGAAAACCTTCTGACGTTTGTTCTTTGACTGACGACCTTATAGAGGAAGATGCAGATCCGCTGATGGTTCCTTCGTCGTTATCCGACTCTTCCTGGTACTCTCCTGGATCGCCCCTTTCACCAACGCAGTCGAACCGCGGCGGGTTGGACCTGTACTCTTACGATGGGTTCCAACCAAGACCGAGAGTCTCTCCTCCGAGTGGCCTGCCTGATACACTCATGGGACCGCTCCCTTCTGTTGCTTCTCCTCCCCCTCCACCCGACCCAATTCTACCAACCATCTCAGATCCCTGGAACGATTACGTTCCGGACGACCGAACAGACCTCTCTTGATTCTTCCTCACTTTTTCTCTTTGACATTGTACACATCATTCATGAAATTTTCACCATGTTATTTTTGCATCTCTAGACCTCGTTTTCCTCTCTGTTTCATTTCACTCGCAGATGACACGGCTAGGTTCGTGTCTTCGATTTGTTCTCTTTCACTTTTCGAGATATAATGGCGCAGATCATTACTCTAATCTATATAACACCGGATTTTTCTTACGTATGTACTTATGGTATTGTAATGGTACACCCCACATTATCCAGACCAAGATTTCAGATAGACACTGAAAAGCGCGTGCCAAACGTGGATCACCAAACTCGTCGGAGGGCATACATCATCCGATCGGCTTGCCTGCCGGAACAAAACCCCACTTCCACCCCTCCCAAACGCAGCCCGCGTTCCTTCGCACCTCCATCCGCATTTGACTTCCGAACTTACGGGGGAAAAGCATGGAATCTATAACGTCGAGGTTTGACCCGCGTTCTCACAAAACTCAGCTGGTTTTCACCGCGCTGGCAGCTTCAGCACTCACAGCTGCCGCGATCACATCCTATAACAGCTACTCTCGCCAGCAGAAACGGAACGAGCTCAACAGACAGGTCCTGACCTCCGTTGCTACTCGCTCTTCCTCGGAGCGTGACGGTGGTGGGAGCAAGAAGAACGGGACTTCTCCGCGTCCAGAACAGATTTATCTGAACGGAGGGGTCGATTACGGGAGCGGAGACTCGTGGGACGGGAGCGCGAGCTCTATCTCGTATGACGAGGATTTGGTTAGGGAACAGCTCGCGAGGAATTATGCGTTTTTCGGTGAGGAGGGTATGCAGAAGATTCGGGGAGCGAGCGTGGCTGTTATTGGGTGTGGAGGGGTGGGTAGCTGGGCTGCCGTCATGCTCGCGAGATCGTACGTTCCGTTCTCTTCTCTTACCTCTCATGTGAGAATCCTTAGCGCGGACCTTTTTCAATTGGTTCAGTGGAGTTGCGAAAATCAGGTTGGTGGACTTTGACAACGTCACGTTGTCCTCGTTGAACCGGCACGCCGCCGCTGGCCTTGCGGATGTGGGGACCCTGAAAGTCAAGTGCCTCGAGAACGCTCTGAGGAAGTTCTCGAGGTGGATCGAGATCGATCCGAGGGCTCGGTTGTGGAAGAAAGAGGACGGCGGTGCGTTGCTCGAAGGTGTGGATTGGGTCATCGGTGAGGGTCTACCATGTCGCGGGCCGCCTTCGCGCTCATAGTTGATCCTGTTCAGACGCTATTGACAACATTGGCACCAAGGTGGACCTGCTACATTACTGCCATTCAAATAATATCAAGGTCGGCCATTGAGCTGTGGACGTGTATGCAACCGTACGTTGACCGCGTGCGACAGGTTTTTTCTTCAATGGGCGCAGGAGCAAAGTCCGATCCATCCAGAGTGCAGATCAGCGATGTCTCATACACCGTCTACGACCCACTGGCACGATCCGTGCGAAGGCGGCTGAGACTCCTCGGAGTCCACTCTGGGATCCCCGTGGTTTATTCTACCGAAGCTCCAGGGGATGTAAAACTGCTGCCGTTGCCGGAAGAAGAATTCCGGAAAGGGGACGTCAAGGAACTTGGAGTTCTAGAGGATTTCCGTGTTAGAATCCTCCCGGTGCTTGGTAGGATGATCTTGGCAATCCTCATCCCTGGGTTTTCCCCCTGATCTCTTGTTACGCCAGGCTCGTTGCCATCGATATTTGGCCTACATGCTGCGACATACGTTCTTTGCGAGCTCGCGGGGAAACCGATTTCTAACCCGCTACCTGTGAAGAACCGCAGGAAGCTATACGAGAGGCTGAATCGTGATCTCCAGTTGCGGGAGCAAAGAATCGTGGGCGAAACGATCAAGTGAGTAGACGGAAGGGTATGTCTAGGAGATGTCTGTGCGACTAAACAACCCTCTAGCCGGTTGCCTATAGATGAAGACGACGTCTTCATGGTCTTCGAGGACGTTTACAGAGGCCGTTCGATCCTCCCACCACACGATGTGCCGAACAAGCCTGCGCTAGTGAGGTGGGACTACGCACGGCCGCTCTCGGTGGACAATGTAGTGCCGATGGATCAACCAGACGCTGATAAACACATTCGACGCTGTCACGACCTCAAGGAAAGGCCAGAGAACGTGTGGGGTGAGGAGGTGAAGGTGATTTATGAGAGGAGAAAGCGGGAGATATTAAAGGATAAACAGTGGTTTATGGAGATGTCTTAGTTTAATAAGGTCGAGGCTATCGTACCCACCACTCAGCATGCCATAATTTTAATGTGGGTTCGTGTCCGTTGCACACCCCTCAGTCTTGATTATGTTGGATCTACGGTAAGCTGAGTAGTATGGTGAATGGCAGCCCTCGTACGGAAATCGATGATTGAACCCACCTCCATAACCTGACGAGGTTCTGAGGATGGGACTATCTCAACCACCGTAGTTCCGTTGCTGCTTTGCGGACTCGGTTCATAACCGCCAACCCTTCTCTATCCTCCTCCACCTCCTCAATAAGTATCAAGTCCACCCCCATCTTTTCAAGCGTAAGGAAGCCGTCAAACAGCCGTTGCGCGGTTGTGAGCGGATCAGACGTAGAACCAAGAGGGAAGTGATGGAACTCGACTCCAGGAACGTCCTCAGCGAAAACACGCAGCGGAGAATCCGAAGGTAACAGCACGCCGACCTTTACAAGTGTCGCTGGACGTTTGGCTAATTTCTTCAAAGACGAGAAATAATCGCGAGGGGGAGTGGGAATGGTGTCCTCCGGAGGTAAGGAGCGTGTGCAAAGGAGAGTAACGGGGACAGTGGGGGAATAATGACGGTATTTCATGCCAGGAGTGGTCGGCGCTTGTTCTACATCCTCGTCCTTATAGTCTCTCTTGTGGACGAGAACCTTTGGGACAGGAATGCCGCTTCCAGCCAGATCCTCAGCCAGCACCTTTTCGATATCCTCCACAGTGATACCCCCAGGACGCAGCACCCGCAAGTTGTTGTCCACGTGCAACCCATCGATCACCGTACTCTCGAGACCAACCGAACACGGTCCCCCATCTAGAATGATGCCCACTCTGCCCTTAAGATCATCGTATACGTGCTCAGCTCTCGTCGGACTCGGTCTTCCGGAAGAGTTTGCGCTGGGTGCGGCGAGTGGGACGTCAGCGACCGCAATCAAAGCCCTTGCAATCGGATGTGACGGCATCCGAATTGCGACTGTCGGGTGGCCGGCTGTGATTATGTCCGGGACCTTCCCGGCCGTGTTTGGGAATAGTAGCGTTAACGGTCCGGGCCAAAAGCGTTTGATCAACACCTCGTAATGCTTGGGTATTTGGTAGTCTGGCGGAAGCAGACGGCGGAGCATAGTCATGGACGAAACGTGAACGATGAGAGGGTTGTCGGGCGGTCGGTTTTTGGTGGTGAAAATCCGGCGCGAGGCATCTGAATCTAGGGCGAGTGCGCCAAGCCCGTAGACGGTTTCAGTTGGGAAGACCACGCACCGCTTCTTTTCTTTTAGCTGATAGGATGCGGCGTGTAGGGCCTGAAGGGTTTCCGGGGAATCAATGGACGGTTCATCCGAACCCAGGGGGAAGTGAATGGAATTTGAGTCGCAAGAGATCACCTCTGTCGTGAACTTGGACGTCGAGGATGAAGGACCCGTGGCAAAGAGTGGTCTGTTGGACGACCAGAGATAACGATTTAAATAAAGTCGGTTGCTGCTGAGGAAAATCCTCAAAGTTGTCAACCAGCCCATGATGGGAGTCATCTATGAAGTGACATTGCGGGCCGGAGTTCCCCTTCCGGTTGTCGGCAGGCTTCCTCTCGGAAGTCACACGGATTCATTTCGTTCCTGTTCATTCCTCTTTGGAGATTGACAACAAGGTAAGATGTAACCAAACTTATTCGACTGTGCACGGCCTGGAGACGGCGTGGCCATCTGGTTCCTCGAATCATTTCGCACTCGTGCGTTCAACGTTTCGAACTTCTTGACGGATCCGGAGTCCTTGGTATGCGGATCAGATGGTCATAAACTGAAGACAAATAAACGGGCGATAGGTTCAATTGGGCGTGGAATAGGTGTGGTATCGAATGTACGTGGTCCGAACAAATGAGTCCAAGCCTAAAACACGACAGGAACCTGACCCAGGCCCCACAGTTATGTACATGCAGGATATGAATAGGACGTGGTGTAGGCACGATACCAAACATACGCAGTCTAGACTGGCATACCTAAACCTAGCAACGGTAGGCACTCGACTGAGGCCTCCTCTTCGTTGTAAGGCCTGGGTCGGGCCCTCAGAGTTGAAACAAGGAACGCCACAGCCACGTGTAGAGGGGGTGGTGTTAAAGTGAAGGTATTATCGCTCGAAGAGACCCTTCACCTCTTTGAGAAGCGATGGTAAGCCGAGCACACTGTGTCCTATTCGTCCGTAAACTCGCCACCGAGCAAGTGGGCAACGGCATACCCTCGAGGCGGGCAAGGACCTCAGAGGCGTCCGGACGTCTCACAGCCTTCTTGCACCAGCACTGTTCCGTCGGTTCCCAGGCGGCCGGGGTAAGCCCGAGCGCTTTGGCGAAGGCTGTTCTGGGTCTTCCCCCACTGACATCACGAGGATTACAGCGGGACTGGCCATCGGGGAAATTTCAACTGCACAGAGAGTGTATAGACGTCAGATTCTGGGGTGGGGGTCTTACTCCCCGTCAAAAATCCCCGGAGCGGACCAGCGGATCGTGGCCCCGCCGTGAGGCGTTGACGCATTGTTGGGAATGGGGTTCCTAACGATGAGTGAAAGTCCCAAGTCCGCAATGCAGACCCGAACCCTGGCGAGATGTGATGATTGTGGATTTCTCTGGATTGTAGCGACATTCACGACGGCCGTCGACGTTTATCAAGAAGAACGGGTATCGATTCATTTCACTGAAGGTGGTGGAGGCCACGATGCCGACCGGCTGGGCGTCTATGTTGAGAAGCGCTTAGCGTACACCGCGAAGCAGGAAAACTCACGAGATGCAGGCGCAGGACCCTCGATGCCGGGAAGATTTTCGTGCTTTCCTCACCTGCGGGCGGTCACTCCAAGATTTATGGGAAAGATCATGCTCCAGTGAGGAACGATGAGAGAGCAAGTAGCTAATCCGTACGTCAGGGATGGTATCCTCTTCGGGTCGTCGACCACGCAGATGCGGACTTGCCTTACAACGACGCATCCGCCGGTATTCCTTGCCTTCCACGCATCATGATAGCCTCCGGAGATGAAGGAGCGTTTCATGTGACCAACGAATGCCAGGACCAACGGTTCCGATTTGAGGTGTGGAGACGGGATGCTTCCGCAGATTTGACCTGCAAGTCTTTCGCAGTGCCAAGAGGCTGCGGTAATAATATTTCGGCCTAGGCGATAGTATCCCGACTATCGAACGTCAGCGTACGTGCTATCCGCCCATACGGCGTTCTGAAACTTACTTGATTAAAGCCGTCAGCGTATGCCCGATGGTTGATCTACCACCTATTGGGGTCTTTCACACGGTAGCTACGGTCCTTCTTTTCGGGGATGGGAGGGTGATGTAACTCAAAGGAAACGTGGGTGGGTGGGCACGATGCATCCTCGCGTAGGTTTTGTTGTTCGGAGTTCATGACGCGTGACGTGTACATGTAGGCCACCAGGGGGTGAATGAATCTGGATCTGAGCGGGGTCAGTGGACTTCCCATGTGACAGTAATCCGAACACTGCTTGGGTATATTAATTACCTTAAGTTTCGGCACGAGGTCGTTTGGAACGAGACCATTCTCGAGTCATCGATCGTCGATCCTCCGAAACCGATCTGGCACGTTGACCGTACATATCAGGACCCACGTTGAAGCAGGATGGAGACGTGCTCCTTCTCTCTCTCTCTTAGCGGTTTTCAAAGTCCAACTAAACCGAATTACGTTTTTCTGGTGCCGAACACTGCCTACCTGCTGAAGCACCTAAGCAAGGTGGTTGGTGTGCTTTTTCAGCGACTGCGCATATTGGGGCTATATAAACAGTCGAGTGGTTTACGCCTATGGCAACCCACCCCCTACAGCTAACCCAAGGCGACACGATTCCAGCCTTGTCGACATGGTTGCTAACTCCAGTGCGGTTTCTTTCGCCCCCTCGCTCCGGTTGATGCACACCTGCTCATCCAATCACTAGGCACCCATTCCTTGCTCAATATCCGCTGGATGGATGCGACTTCAGACGAATGTCTCTCGGAGCTCCGCTCTCTTCTGCGCTGCCAAACCAAAATTACTGCCGCCAGAAATCTTCAGGGAAACGAGGCCCTTACATTCGTCGATTTTCTCGATCAAGTAAGCGGATTTTGTGTTACGTACCCCAATCAAAAACATAATGCAGTACATATAGGTTCTCGCGCGGTCATCCCTCGATGACAAGTTCCAGCAGCGGTGTTTACTGCTGCTTTCTAAGATCTGCAAAGCCCGCGGTATATTACCTACATCGTACTTTCTAAGAGAGGAGATACACAACGGACAGATCCACTACTGCGGTGGTTTCGCAGACGTGATCAAGGGAGAATACTCGGGATCCCCCGTAGCCATTAAGCGCCTCAGGGTGGGCCAGGGGGACTACTCCAGGGTTTTCAAGGTACCTTCATCAGACTCCGTACATACTCCTCGCTCAGCTTCACCTAGTGGCTGTGCCGAGAGGCCATCGGATGGAAACGGTTAACACATCCGAACATCTTGCCCTTGTTGGGCATTTCCATTGTTCCAGACAATAATCGTCTCGATATTCTTACCGAGTGGATGCCTAGCGGGAACATTATGGAGTATACAAAATCAAATCCAGAGGCGAATCGCTTGCGACTGGTGGGCACGCTCAAACTTTCCACGAGGTCTTTCCCTCGTTAATCGACAGTCTACAGCTCTCCGAGGTCACCTCGGCTGTGGCCTATCTTCATCGACTCAAAATCGTTCACGGGGATTTGAAGGGGGTAAGCGCAGGCTCTTGACACACATATCGCCTCTCTGACGGGTTTAAAAGAAGAACGTTCTTGTTGACAACACAGCGGCTGCTCGTATTTCAGACTTTGGCCTAATGACCATGGCTGATTCGGGTACCAATGTCTTTTCCCAAAGCTCCATTTCTTCTTCGGGGACGCACCGTTGGATGAGCCCAGAGTTGCTGTACCCCGAGAACTTCGGTTCAGACGGTCGTAAAACTCGCGAGTCAGATTGTTATGCTCTCGGGATGCTAATCTACGAGGTAGAGCTGGCCGCCCTAACGCCTTAGTCCTTTACTCACATCTCCCAGGTTTTATCAGGCCATCCCCCGTTTTATCATATGCGGACCCTCTCAGCCGTTATCGCTGTAGTGATAGACGGCCAGCGTCCCGAAAGGCCACCTAACGCTGAGTCCCTGGGCTTCTCCGACGCCATTTGGGGGCTGCTACAGTTGTGTTGGAGCGAGTCGAGTTCAACTCGACCAACCGCTGAGCAGTTGTTCGACGAGCTTTCCAGCGCAGCTGACACTTGGGTTCCTCCTTCAGTGTACCCTGTCGAGGCCGTTACCAACAACGACATCGCTAGTGCAGATTCCACTGGCTTGTCGAGAATCATGATGTCCTCGACGAACTAGACCTTGGCACAGGAAGCATAGGGCTGGGAACACGCAGCGATGCCTGGTGCCGCACTATCCTTATCGACCAATTTATTTTTATCATTCTCCATATCCTTTTATCACCATTAGGCGTTTTTATTATCCTTGCGGATTATCATTATGGTCACGCATTATTGTTATTTTCGTGCATTATTATCGTTACGCATTATTATTATCTTTATGCACTCTTACTATCGTCATTTTTATCATCGTTATGCATTTATTCCTGTTTATTACATGTAATATATTTATGAGGTTATGTATTATCACATAATTTAGTAAGTAAGCAGCATAGCATCGAAACGAAATGGTCGCCAGCCGACCAGCAGCCTCTGAAACGCGATGGACCACGCGTAGTCTCGGCACAAAAAACGAGGAGAACGGGGGCTTGGTACGGGCCTAGGACGCAGTGACCACGCGCACGCGCCACGGCTTACCGCACGGGGAAAGGAATTGACCCAGGCCCTGCCGAAGTTCTCGATCATCCCGGATCACCCCCACAAACCAGGGTGCTTGGCCGCTGATCAGTGCTAGTGAATCAGTGTCGCATGGTCGAATCCCGAGCGGTTGGGAGTTCCTCAAAACTAAACGGCTCTACGCCCACACCGCCAAGCTTTAGCGAGAGCGGGGGTGCTAAACGGCTCGTCCAAACGTTATGGGAGCCATTTGATCCCAACCTGATGCTGGGCCTCTTCCAGTGGGATTGGACAGGCCAAAGAAGACCGTCTCGGTAGACACCGTGTTTAATATCCACCTTTCTTGTTCGCCATCGCATCCTCCTCGGCTTGCACGGCGACCTGTTCCAGGACCACTGCTTAGGCTGGAATCCAGCCCCAAATCCAGAGCGAGGGGGGAGGTGATGGCGTGGGATGGCTCGGGGGGATGCTCTACCACTGCTCCCTGGTGAGCATTGTAGATTAGGTTGTGCGATGTCACAGGAGGCTGCCTTTTAGCCTTAGGACACGTTTTGAGAAGCAAAGCCTGCGATTTCGCACGCTGCCGACATTCTCGAGAATCTTGGGGCTACAAGGCGCAGAAAGTTTCTCCAGCGGACTGATGAGCTCATGTAATCAACGCTACGCACTTCCGCGCGTATTAACTTTCCGTTCCAACGTCAGAGAACAGGGTAAGAGTGCCAAAAACCTTGTAGTTGCCTTCGCGCTGCTGCGTTTGAATTCATACTTTCTGCTCTTTCCCCCCTTCCACGTAGCCCACTTGCGCACGTCCTTGTTTGTCGTTCGGCCACTCCTTGAGGAAAGGCGAGCTCTCACACTCCTGATCCAGGTACGATACAGAACATCAAGACCTTGCATTACAGACTTGGACAGCATGTGAGTACAACTAAGAGACGGTTATCGACCCCCACTCCCGCCCATCATCCTGAGTCTATCTGGATGCATCCCACCTGATAGTCCTGACGGGGGTCCTTGGTCACCCTGAGGGGGAAGACCACTGAAATCTCGTGGAGGTCCTTGGCCAAACCCAGGTGGTGGCATTGGTTGACCGGGAATGGGACCGGAGCCTGGAGGGAACGGTGGCATAGCAGGAGGCATCCCCATTGCTGTAGCGAGGCTATGAGGAGAGTGGAGAAGGATATGACCGCCCAGATTACTTACGGAAACCACCTGGGGGACCCATCCCCGGTGGGGGCATCATGCCTGGAGGCGGGAAAGGAGGACCACCAGGACCTGGAGGCATCATTCCGGGAGGAGGGAACCCGGGACCAGGCGGGAATGGCGGACGGGCTGCGGGAAGTGGTTAGAGAACGCTTGCGGAAGTTCAGAGTTGAGTATTCGACTCACGTCCACCGAACCCGGGAGGAGGGGGAGGTCCACCGAATCCACCAGGAGGGCCCATCCCCATCCCCATCCCCATCCCCATGGGAGGCCCGTTTGCGGGTGGTGGCGGACCAAGATGTTGAGGGCCGAAACCGAAACCTCCAGGAGGGGGCCCGCTGCCAGATTCGTAAGCAGCTGTAATCTGGTCGATGATACTTTGGGCCTTGTCGTGTCCAAGTGCTATCAAAAGAGTTAGTAATCGCGTGAAGAAGGAAGATATGTGAAGACGCACAAGCATAGTAATCCCTAACGTTTGACAAATGGTTTCGGCCGTTGTTGTGAGCTTTGCGCACAGACGTCGAATCGTGAGTCAAAAACACGTCGCAATAGTCACAATAGTGTTTCTGGAGAGATAACGCTCAGTGAACCTGGAGGCGAAGTGCTCACTCTAGCGGCTTACCGGCATGGTGGATGAGAGCACTCAAGGTCGGAGTGGGCGGAGTTTGAAAAACGAGAGTCTTTGAATTTTCGAAAAATCTCATGTGGAATTTCCAAATTGACTGAGGGGATGGACACTTCGTCTGCTGGGATCCAAGAACCGTTCGACCTCATTCGTCTCTCCTTGAACGAACGTGTGTTTGTGAAGCTGAGAGGAGACCGCGAGCTCACGGGCGTTTTGCACGTACGTCCTAGCAACGATCGGTCTGGTCGAACCTAAAGCTTTGTTATCAGGCATATGATGGTCATATGAACCTGATCATGAGCGCTGTCGAGGAGACTATCATGGTTGTAGAACCGGTGGAAGGAGCTCCTCATAGTCAGGGATCTGTTAATGTCAGTCACGTCTACCCGATCTTTGAGCTGGTATTGACCTGCGAATTCTCAAGTATGTCAAACGGAAGATGGAGATGTTGTTTGTCCGAGGGGACGGCGTTATCCTTGTGAGTGCTTGAGCATTACTCATGCATGCAGATGCTGACTGCGATTTCGTAGGTCTCGCCGCCGTCGAGAACGTAGCAGGCTATCGGTGTACAAGTAAACTAACCGCAACATCCATAATCGTACATGAACAACGCATATCCTACCCAAACTGATAGCACGTCTGATAGGCAGTCATTGAGCCTGAGCCAAAAAACCATCGGATTCTGGCGCCTGAGCATCTGGAGGCCATGTTCCATCGCGAATCCAACCGGCATACAGGATTTTTATCTGTAAAGACTCGAGATTGCGTTGGGGTCAAATGCATGGGCCGACTTCATAACGTTGCGTACCAGAAGGTGCATCGGAAGGTTGTATTTCAGCCTTCCGCCATCTATCAACCGTTTTGAGATCCTTCCAAGACCCGCTTCCCAGACGGTATTGCTCCGAAGGGCTCGAGGGTCCCTCACCATCGCCTCCAGCCTTGTGATCGAGGCAGGTGGTTCGCCGGGGCGGGGCACCTTCTTCTTGCCGTTCAGCCAGAGCTCTCTCCTGGCATTGAAGTAGGATATCCCAGGTTCAACCCGTATCGTGGCCAGACGAGCCTCAATTTCGTCCAGGTTTGAGCTAGAAAGGTGTGAATGGAGGCGTGTTTTCGAGTTGGTCCAATACACGAACAGGTTTTGGCGCTCGCTGGGCGACGTCATACCCTCTGGTCCACGCCCAGGCGTGTATGTCGTAGTTGACGTAGCCAGGATGTGCAGGTATTTTATCAGAAAAAAAATGCGCTTAAAATATTTAATCTGGCCTCGTGTCTAAAACCCACGCGCATAAGTTGTGTTGAGCCGGACTGCCACTGAGCTCGATCAAGACCATCCTGTCCATCGACATCCACGACGGCGACCGTCGTCCGCGATCCTCCTCGCCGATGCCTCACCAAGTCTATGAGAGACCTGTCTCTCCCGCCCAATCCTCCGACTCCCAATCAGACGCAGGAGACGACGATCCCAACAAGTCCACCTTCTTCCCCCCAATCGATGTGGTCCCCGCCCAATGGATATCAAAAATCCGTCTTCTGTCCTCTCGCCGCCCTCAGATTCAAGACTCGCCCGCATCCAGGCTTCCCCCCGAAATTTTAATCCACGTTTTCAAGAATCTCCACTCGACTAAGGACCTTCACAATTGTTTATTTGTATCCCGGACATGGTGCGAATGCTCCGTCGAACTCATCTGGCACAAGCCTGCGATATCCAGGCTCCACACTTTCATCAAGATCATGGGCGTACTCTCAAAGCAAGACCAAACTTTCACCTACGCCAGGTTCATCCGGAGGCTCAACTTCGTCGCAGTCGGAAAGGACCTCACCAGCAACCTCTTCTCTCGCTTGTACATGTGTGCACGATTGGAACGCTTGACCTTAGTCGGGTGCAGCGCTATCACCGACGAAGCGCTAGAAACGGTGCTCCTCTACTGCCCCAATCTCGTTGCTATCGACCTCACAGGCGTCATTGAGGCAACAGACAAAGCTATCTCAGCCCTTGGGAGAACATGCGAACGTCTACAAGGCATCAACCTCGGAGGTTGCAGAGAAATAACGCCCGAGGGCGTTTCCGCACTCGCACGACACTGTCATCTTCTCCGCAGGGTCAAGCTCAGCTATATCGAGGCCATGAACGATGAAGCCGTCTCTGCCCTTGCTCAATCCTGTCCCTACCTCCTCGAAATCGACCTTAATGGATGCAGATACGTCAGCGACCTTGGGGTCCGAGATTTATGGACACATTGCAAGTACATGCGAGAGATGCGCCTCGCTCACTGCATTAACCTCACCGACGCCGCGTTTCCATCAGCCGTCAAGGAGATTGTTCCACCTGCCGGCATCAACCCATTTGCGCAATCGTCTCAACCTCCCCCAACGGCCGACCCGGATGATCTGCCGCCCCTCGTTCTAACCAGATCCTTCGACCACCTCCGGATGCTGGATTTGACTTCCTGTTCCCGAATCACCGACGACGCGATCGAGGGGATTGTTTCGAATTGTCCGAAAATTCGCAACCTTGTGGTGGCCAAATGTTCGTCTTTGACGGACGCGGCGGTGGAGAGCATTTGCAAGCTCGGGAAGCACCTGCATTATCTGCATCTGGGGCATATCACGAGTATAACGGACCGCTCGGTGTCTCAGCTAGCTAGATCTTGCACGCGACTAAAGTATATCGATCTCGCAAGTGCGTCCTTTCCTACTTCCTGTACGACTTGTTGCTGAGTGCGGTCAAGATTGCTCACTGCTTACGGATATGTCTGTATTTGAGTTGGCCGCGCTACAGAAGCTACGCAGGATTGGGCTCGTCAGGGTCAATAACCTGACCGATCAAGCTGTCTATGCCCTGACTCCGAGGCGTGCCACTCTGGAACGGCTCCACCTATCTTACTGCAACCAGATATCCGTATATGCCATCAACTTCATGTTGCAGAAGTTACCGAAACTGAACCACCTCAGTTTAACCGGTATTGATGCTTTTAGGAACCCCGAGTTCCAACAGTTTTGTAGGCAGCCACCGTCTGTAAGCGCATTCAAATTAGATTCCCAATCTCTGTCCTGACCAACTTTCCACAGGATTTTAACTCGACTCAACGGGCTGCATTTTGTGTATTCTCTGGGAAAGGCGTTGCTGAGCTCCGCGACTATCTCAGAGAGAAGTACACGCCTTTCGTTGAGGCCGACGGCGAGAACGATACCGACTACGACGACGAAGACGAAGACTTGTCCGGAATGGTCGCTCGGTCAAGTATACCTAACACCAACCACAACACTCGCGAGGCCGGCCACTCAAGTCGTTATCATCCTCCTGTAAATTCCCCCGGCTTCCAAGGCGCCGGCTACGCTGCTGGTTTCTCCCGGGGCCAACCCAATGGTGTACACTCTCTACAAGCCATACTAGGATCGGACAGTGGTTCTACCCCTACCATGCAACAGAGACAAGGACCGGGGCAGGCCCCGACGCTTGGATGGGCGCACGGACATACCCCTCAGCCACAGGGCCCAGTGCCTGGATCATCGACAATGTCCAACTTGCAGACCAGCGGGTCCGGGCCATCCGCTCTGCGTGGGTTTGGACAACAAGCTCTAGTGGAACCAAGATCCCCCGCTCCCGGCGACATGCCCGTCACAGGCTGGGCTTCTAATTCGACTCTAACGCAGTACCCCCCCAACGGTCATGGAAATGGAAGTGCTGGCGGAAATGGAGCCGCGTTCTTCAGGACGTATTTGGATCACGACAGCTCGAGAACGCCGAGACATCATGTCATGACGCCAGAATTGAACTTCGCGGAGATCGGTCATGGAAGAGGTACAAATCATGGAGCAGGCATGCCTCGGGGGTATAGTGATGAGACGAAGGACAAGGAAACCGATGACGAGGACCTCGTCGTTGTCGATGCTGGCAACTACACACCGCTCACCCCACCATCAGGTTATGGATCGGCGAACGTGCTCACGCCTACGCCTCGAAGAGGATACAGCGTTGGGGATATCTCAAAGCGATGGTTCAGGTACCGATGAACGACAGGGACACTTCCAGGCCCCGTTCCGGCGCCAGACAGAGCAGGGGAGACCTCAGCCGCGCATAAGGGCTCGGGGAGCGAATCACGGGTCGTCGACCCCACCCCAGATAAGGGCCCTCCAGGAGTCGGTACATCAGGCGCTCGGTGGTGGTGTCGTGCCCCCTGATAACCTCGGCGACGTCACCAATAACGGTAGCGGAGGAAGGGGCAGGAGGGGGTGGAGGAACAGACTGACCGCTGCTGAGCAGTACGCAAGCTCGATACTGTTTGGGAGAGGCGGGAACGGAGCTGGCGGGTCTGGGTCCGGACCGGGAACGTCTGGTCAAGTTCTGCAGGAGCGTGAGGATTAGAGGGATCGTTCCCCTGGTTATGTCTCTTTTGTTATGAAGTCGTGTTTACCCCCTGCTGTTTGTCGTTGAGTGCTTGCTCCTCCCCCTCTACATATTGTGTATATAACGATAGCCTGACTGCGGCCTCACGAGTTCAGTGGTACATCCTTTATCCGTGGAGTTGGATGCAGTACGCAAGATGCAGAAATAGAAATCAACTTTCGCCTTCATCGTCAAACCACCGTTCTTCGTCATCCCTGAATGATTCTTCATCCCATCTATCATCAAAATCGACGGTAACATACAAGTCAGACTGAAAGACATTTATCAGGTTTGGAGAGGCTGAAGAAACGAAGGATTTATTCACGTCCAATAAGCCATAAATGAACTTCTCCATAACAGACCTCTCGAACACTAAACGGGCCTCTTCCGGCGATTCTTGCTCTGGGGGTGCCAATGCGGGGTCTTCCTCGTCGCTGGTATCTTCATCCTCCTCTGGGATGAACGGTTCCTCGGCCTCCCTTCGGCGCCGATCTATCCTGGACCTTTCTGCAGCGCGTTCCTCTTCGTAATCGCCTAAGAGGGTGCCGAGCTTTCCGACGTGCTGTTTTGCACCGCCCAAGAATTCGCGGTCTGCCCATTTCTTCTCTTCCAAACCTTCAGCGCGTCCTCTCCGCGGTGCACCCTCAGGGGGATCGCCGGTCCATAACAACGGCCACGACCTCTTGGCAGACTCGAAAGAGAGTTCTGTCGGATTTGATTGGGTGAATTTAGTGCGCCGATTCCGGATGGTAGCGATGACCGTCCGTTGTTTCGGAGTGGTGCATTGAGCAAACTTTTGAGCGAAATGCGTTGGGATGATCCGTATGTTTTGGGAAAGGAAGCGAATTGGATGTGACTCGGGACTTGGCTGATAATCTGGAGGGAGACCGAGATAGTTGAGGATGTCCATGACGGATTCGGTTTTGGAGTTTGATAGTAGTATCTGAAAAGCCGATCGGTCGTCATGCTGGGAGATTGCCGATTGACGAGGTCCGTTTCGCACAGGTGCTCATCATATGGAGACGGGACCGTAGCCTAGGCTCGAATCTCACGGTGGTCCATTGTTCGCGTGGGGAAGGGTTTCCACAACAAAGGACGCGTGTAATATTACACGTCTGTTTCACATTCCGGAAGAAACGCGTCGTATGCTGGTGGCTACGTCGCCGAGACCCAATGATTATGATCACCGTCAGGTATGTTATTTGATTTAGATAATTGTGCTTGAATTTGAAACGGAAAGTGAAAGAAACTTGACTTTTCACGCTAATTAGACCGAGGGGCATGAGGATCGAGTGGCAATGCCACGAGTTTTTGCATCAACACGCTCCAGGTCCTTTCCCGCTGCTCCGTGACCTTCCGCTTTCGGTCGGCAGCGCTCTCATTGGCTGTTCTCTATTACAAACAGTGATTTATGCGAGGGGGAGGTGTTTAACACTATCTACGCGCTCCCACCGTCCACCATGGTGGAATGCTACTTAAGCCAGACCTTTCACCCAGCCTTTGCATCTCCAACGCCCATCCTCTTACGCCCACCTCTTGCTTCCTTCTCAGCGGTCGACCAAACCAGACGCGATCGATCTATCCTGACATGGACTCTCAACGTCTGTCTCTCTCCTCTTCGTTATCTCTTCGCGTCTTTTCCTCATATTGACGCGTCTTTGACTTCACAGGACCTGCAACTTTACCCTATCTGAACGTTGGATCCGAGGCTTCCTCTCCGGAGGCACAAACCCCTGCTCGACCCCTTCCAGAACCTCGCACTCCCGACAATAATCGCTTCTTGTCCCTCTGGGGTTACTCCTCTCCGGTGCTAGACTCCTCCCGGCCTGTGGCCATCTCTTTCACATCGGCTCTCTCTCTCCCGTCCACCCCCTCGACGGCATCGAGCCCCATGTCAGGTTCTCCGGACTACATGCAACACTATGCCATCCCCCCTTTGGCGATGGACGCTGCGGATCTTGTCTCCTCCCCCGTTCCCCCGTTCCGCCTGCCAGATGGGAAACGAAAGAAGATTCCTCGTCCGCCTAATGCGTTCATGCTCTTCCGTTCTTGGTTGATCCGCCATGGCAAGCTCCCACCCGAGGTTGAGAGGCGCCAACAGCATATCAGCAAGATCGCCGGTAAGGCTTGGAGGCTCTTGGACGAGTCTACCAAAGACGGATGGCGTGACCAGGCACTCAAGCTTGTTCAAGAACACGAAAGAAAATATCCTAATAACAAGCACGAACCTTCGCCCAAGAACCACCGGACGGGTCTCGAGAAGATTCAGAGGGTTGCGAAAGACTCCAAAGATGACACTGCGAGGCGTTTGAAAGCTTTGACCGACTTCTATGCGCACGACCATCGAGCGGCTGGACCTAGGCGTCCTCGCCGAGAACGTACCTCTCCTTACAAGTTCCCGGTCACGGAGCAGTCCACTCAGAGACCCGCTCGGGGTTCCCAGGCTCTTCAGCTCGCCTCCGGTTCGCCTACCATGCCTCCTCTAATCAACTTCGACTCTCCGTCCGTCCAGTCCCCCAGCCCATCCCCCCGTCGCGCTCAACCACACGGTTTTGCTCAAGAGATGCCGCGACAACCGCTTCCGTACAGGTTCCTTCCCCCCGGAATCCCGAACCATCCCCACCAGGCTCGTCATCTGGATGATGGGGTACGCTTCTTTGCTCCGCCTTGTCTAACGTGCAACGAACTGACCGAATCCCTTCAGACAATCGTTTTCTCCGAGAGTTACGCCCCTATTCAGTCATCCCCCTCTCCTCCCTGGTATGATACCGGGATGTTCCCGATGGCAAATACCGATGGAATGATGTCTGGTCCTGCTGCCAACACCACCGCGGCGATGCTTGGCCTCTACGAGCTGAGCCCTCCATACGCCCACTTCAATCCCAACTTAAGCCCCAGTCGAAACGGCTTCCCTGTTCATCAGCCACCTGCTCGCACGTTCCCAGTCCCTCCAACGGCCATCTCGCCTTTGAGTCCGCTTTCCACCGCTCCGCTGACCGCCCACGAGCAAGAGGTGTTCCAGGCCATCCTCAAAGACTCTCAGCACCCGTTTACCCTGGAGAATCTGGTCCCCCCTAGTTCGCCATCCCCTCTCTCTGTCCCGGCCGAGGAGGTCTCCTTTGCCAAGCCACAGACCGGAAATGCTGTCTCGGCGAAGCCTCGATCGTCAGCATGCCCGTAGTTCCGACGTGCTCCCGTTAAAAGACATTCGTTGTCTCGTGTCCCGTAAGATTCGTTCCACTGTTTCATTTTGGTCTCTTCGCTTCCCTGCTCGATACGGATATGCCTGTTTCTCGCGTTTGATACGCACCCACACACCCCCTCTGCCATCAATTCTGTATTTTTATTCATCTCCGCGCATGAGTGTACCAATCGGTGCCTGTTACCAAAATTCTCTTCGCATTTTCGAAACTGGCGTTCGTTCTCCTGCTACACTACTCCTTGTTTGATAATAGATTCTGTAGTTTCCAAGGTCCTGTATAGACGGCTGGCCGATTTATAAAAGGTATATTTTATTCGATAGGTTAAAGCATTCGGGGAGTTCACAAAGACCCCTCGTGTTCGTCTGTTAGAGGTTCACTGTAGCTCGTAATCGAGCCAGACATCTCACTGAAATCAAACTCGGCGCTACCCTCCTCAACCTCCATTTCCACTCTCTCAGCACCCCTGACCACCTGCGTGCACCTCAAACACTCCCATCCATGCACTTCCCCGTCCCTTTCATCCGCAACTCGAAGCATCCGGTCAGCTATACAGTAATAGCAATAGACGTGTCCGCATGTGGAGATGTACGGGGTGGTTATTGGAAATTGGGGAGGCTCGATGCTGTCTGGGTCGTGCTCTGGGGCTAAGTTCGGGGCTACGGACGAAAGAGCCGTCAAGGCGTTGGCGGAATCAGCGAAGTTTAGGTTATATGACGCGTTCTCTGCGCAAATGGCGCATTGGTCTTCGGATAAGCTCCAGTAGGGTCCTTTCGTCTCTGCGGGTGCCGGAGCGTCGTCGTTGTGCGGTGGTATAGGAAGAACATTAACATTGGTGCGGAAGGGCAGAAGAGATGTTAAGGATATGGGTTTCACTTGTGCAGCGAGACGGGCAAAGCGACGGCGGAGAGTGCGGGTATTTATTAGTGGTAGGATGAAGATTAAGAATTCCTGTCACGGATAGGGGTAAGTGAGGCACCGCAGACGTGGGTGGTGCGCTCTAAGATTGCTTACAGTGAAGGCGTGCCAGACCATCTGGCGGTTCATGAACTCATAGCTCACATTCCTCTTGACCAGCTTCCGGGCCGGTACGAGTCGCATTCGGAATAGCCGATCGGTGAGTGTCCGGTACCTGTACCACAAAAGATAATCAGCAAACATAGGTGTGGTATAAGGGAATGTATACGTACCTGCCGTTCCACAAGAAGACGACAAAGGACGCCAGACTCAACGCAGCATGGGTGGATTCGACGCTGGACATCCAGTCCCAAAGTTTCCGCCGTCTGTCAGAGGATGGTGCTTCAGGCCAGGCGTTCGACATGGCGTTGTTCCTCAGTCGCGTATGAAAGTACGGGACGAGGACGGTGATGAAACCGTGGAGAAGGAGTCGATTACGGGGGAGTCCGGACGCTGCGTCGGTGTTGAGACGAGAACCTTCGGAGAAATGGAAGAAAGGATATGGACGCACCGGTTAGAACTGTCCCCGGCGTAGATGGGACGCGATACCGCAAGTCCTGGAGTTTTGCGCCATATGTTGCACCGGAGTCCCACACAGATAGTTTGTACAATGTCAGCTGGATGATCAGAGCAAGCTCGGGGTCGAATCTCGACTTTAACGCAGACTAGGAACCAAGGGTGATTATCCACATTTTCTGGGATGGATTTTGGAGACGTACGTTGACGACCGAGAGTGCCTTGGTGATCGGCTCTTGCAGCAGCTGAACGAGTTCTGCATCCAACGACTCCGCATCCAGCTGACTGACGCGAAGAACCCTCTGAGATGGAGAAGCAAGAGCCGAAACCGAGTTTCGGATGGTCTCAAGAGGCGATTGGGATCTTTCCCATATTTCTTCCCAACTTTCCGTCATGGACGTCGCGTTCCGGTGGGGGGTGCTGCACCTTCCGCAGTCACGTGAACTCGGCACTCTTGACCGCTTCAGCCTCACGTGCGAGTCATTTTGGAAGTTGTCCGTTATCTCCAAAAGTTGAGCATGGCTGAAGAAATCCAGCAGCTCATCCTTGATACCTTGTATTCTCACGGAACGATTCAAGATACCAGGACGCTCGTATTACCCAGACACACAGATGCGGCTGTTACCCATGAAGCTCAGATCGCGATCCTCGGCGCGCTGAACTCGTTGCTTAGCCGAGAGGTGCGAGGTCTATGATTCGAAGTGGAGATATTCTTAATCAGGTTCTTGTAGATGGTCACGATAGAGTTTCACGAAACCCTCTCCCATGTGTTAACCCAAGAAGGCGCGCATATCGCCATCGAGGGTTCTCATGAAGCCCGCGTGTGGGGTGCTTTGCCGATGAAAGGAGAGGGTGCACCTGTGACTCCGCAAGGATTGCAAGAGGCCCTCGGCAAAGAATCCGCATCTGTGGGACAAGGCAGGGCTTTCAAAGCAAAATGGATCGGGAAAGAAGGAGATGGCTTCGTCAAACTGGTACGCCTTCATATCAGGATTCGAGAAGGGGGGTTTATACAATTATTCACCCTTGCGGTCTTATTGAAAGGTCGCTTCGATTGAGGACAGGACGCAGTTAGAACTTCGGGAAGTCGATTCTACTGGAACGCTCAAGGAAGGAGAGAAAGCTTTGGCCGATCTTAGGAAACGGAAGTTGATTACTCAAAAGTGTGCCAGCAAGTGGAATAATTTTCTGGCCTTGTGGCTAACCTAGGCGCAGAAAGGGACAGTGGTTCACTGTACACAAGGGATCGAACTTCAGCACCTCGGTCGAGAAGCCGGAAACTGATCTTACGGCGGACATGATTGCGTCGTCAGTAGACCTTCAAAGTGTTAACCCCAGGGATAACCTGCTAATCGCCGATGGTTAGGGGATCATGGAAAACTTCTACGTTCAAAAAATACAACTTCGAAGCCGAAGGTGCCCTTCCAAACGGGGGAGCGTTCCACCCGCTACTAAAAGTGCGAGAAGAGATCAGGGATATCTTCCTGGAAATGGGGTATGCAAAGTAACCCTCCGACGCCTCCCCAGAGTCAACTGACTTTTGACCGATAGATTCTTCGAAATGCCAACGTCATCTTTCGTCGAATCCGGTTTCTGGTGTTTCGATGCCTTGTTCGTACCTCAGCAACACCCCGCTCGTGAAGTACAAGACACTTTCTACCTCTCAGGTACTCCACATTCGCCTCTCTCACGCTCTCGTAGACTCTGATCGCGAGGGAATCAGATCCATCGACGTCCCTTCCACCACCCAAAAAATATTACGACCGTGTAGCCAAGGTACACGAATCAGGCGGGTACGGCTCGCTAGGCTACCGCGCTCCCTGGTCAGATGCAGAATCCCGCAAACTCCTTCTCCGGACACACACCACGGCCTCATCGGCCGCGATGCTCTGGAAACTCGCTGCCAAGTGCAGAGGGGAGGATTTTGACGAAGAGACCGAAGGTGTAATTGCGGGTGAGGTGACGGCGGCCAAGAGAAAGGATGGGTTCAGGCCGGCCAAGCTGTTCAGTATAGACAGGGTGTTCAGGAACGAGACGATGGATGCTACACACTTGGCGGAGTTCCATCAGGTGGAGGGCGTCGTCGCGGATAGAAACTTAACGCTCGCGGATCTAATCGGTGAGCGGTCAGAGGAGCGAATCCTTGTTTCTGCCGAGCTGATCCATTTCCCTAGGGTTCATGCGAGTCTTCTTCAAGAAGATGGGAATCGAAAACCTCAGGTTTAAACCCGCCTACAACCCATACACCGAACCTTCACTCGAGATCTTCGCCTTCCATCCTCAGCTCAAGAAATGGGTTGAGGTCGGGAACAGTGGAATGTTCAGACCCGAAATGCTAGAACCCATGGGATTCCCCAAAGACGTCCACGTCCACGGATGGGGTATCGGTCTTGAACGACCCACGATGATCAGATACGGGATCAGCAACATCAGGACCCTTGTGGGGCACAAGGTGTCAATCGAAGGAGTGGAGAACTCGCCTGCCGTCAGGTTCTAGAGCAGGGTTGAGTTGAGACTGACCAGTGAAGTGGTTACGGGAGTTCAAGGTCGGAAAGATCTCGGTGTAAAGAGTGTAGGCTACAGCGTGTACGATCGTGTGCTAGTAGATAAAAACATTCAGGTCCGATTTGCCGTGAAGACAAGAAAAAAGAGATCCGGGAGATGTGTGCTACGGGTAGAGACTTAGATCCTCTCCTTGTATTGAGGAGCCGATGGTTCTTTGGGCCGACGGGATCGAAGGACCAAGTAAACAATCCCACCGATGATCCCGAGACCAACGACAGTGACGACAACCGCGATGGCGATCTTTCCGCCGCTGCTAAGAGAAGGTGAACAGCTATAAACAGGGTCGCAAGGGTGACCGCTTGGTTTCTTCGAATCGTATGCGCCGGCCTGCAGCGAGGTATAGAATGGATCGGCGGTATCGTTCATTACATTCATCGCGGCGAGGGTGAGAAGAGGTGCGTTGTAGTCGATGGCGATCTGCGGTGAGGGATTCCAATCAGCTGTGGGCGATAGCAAACAATCCCAAAAGGACTCTTACCTCCGTCTGCGGCCAGTCATCGCGAATATCATAGTACCTATCTCGTTGGTCAGGTCCTCCTACAACCCCACCATAGAGTACATAGGCCTCTGCCGGGGGCGAAGTGTTGATATTGCTGATGTCGTTTCCTCCACTCGCCAAAGCCGAATGCGGGTTATGCGGAGAGTTCGGATTCATCCCAACGACGTACGGCACTAAAAAACACTGCTGAGTAAATTGGAGCAGAAGCGCGGGGAACGGACCGACCAGACATCGGGTTATTACCGAGCAGGTAGTCGGTTTGACCCTTGGAGAATTTCTAAACCTCTGGATGAATGCCATTCACCTTGATAGAGAGAATGGTCTGATTACCAGGTATGCGTTCTGCTTGTCGTTGGACGTCGCGATCGCAGCATATCTCCTCAACAGCATAGCGGCATTGATCGCAGGGTTCAAGGTTGCCAATGAGGACGACGCAGTGTAGTAAAGCAAGCCGCCTGGACAACCCAGTCAGCAAAGTAAAATGAGATAGCGAGCTTCCGAACCCTTGGTCAATTTCCCTGCACCCTTTCCTGAAACAATTCTGTCGAGGTACGCTTCGGCCTGAGATTGCCAACCATTTCCACCTAGTTGTGGATAACTCTGGTATATCTGGGTCCCAAGGATCGGAATACCCGGAAGTGAAGAGTCCCAATTGAACACGGAATCCGGGAGCTGTGAACCTAGCTGGAACTGGTTGAAATAATCCTGGGCCTGGGTGATCAAGGCGGAATCGTTCTGAGCCAGACCTAACCACAAGGCAGCTAAGGTGAGATCGTCTCCGTAACCTGAAGATGGATAGCTGTCCTGGACGATTGGAACGGAGGTTTGATAAGTCATCTGTCCTCCTCGGGCATTCACGGCAAAGGAGTAGAGTTGTTGAGCGTGTTGCAGGAGAGTTGAAGCGTAAGAATTGTTCTGCAAAGAAGCGGGAGAAGAGTATGATTTGAACGAGCGGCCGGAGTAGAGTGCGGAGCAGGAGGCGAAGGCGGCAGCGGTCATAGCAGCGACGTCGGTCCCTGGGCTAAAGAACTATTAGAGACTGAAGGTTGGAGGAGATGATTTGTAGTTACTTGGTATCGTTGACTTGGTATGAAGGCCTGTTTTGGGGAATTCCTCGGTCGCCTCCCCAGTAAGCGTCGTCGGCAGCGCCTATTTTAGAGTTAGAACGCATAATATCGCCGAAGTTGGTCCACCAACCTGTACCAATTTGGACAAACAAGGTATTGGGGGATGGATGTGCCTAAGAAAAAGGTTGGCCACCATGTGGCATACCACGTTGCTGTAAACATACCTCCATTAGCCACCCGAGACTCCAACGCAACATATCATCCAGGTAGGCCGTTTGATTGGAAAGATCATATCCTATAAGATATACTCAGCATTTCGATGAGGAAGGAGAATTAACATTGTAATTACCACTGCCATGATCGATAGCTCCCCAGCAGATTTGCATGATGGAGAAACTCTGGTAGTGCCTTGAGCATATGTAGCCGCCTCACAACTGATGGCCAACGTACAAGCGGCAACGTAGCTTTGATGAAATCTATAGGCAAGTAGGTTGGATGTCAGGGGTTAGACACTGACAGGATCGCTACACACTTCCGGCGTCATAGTAACCTCCGCTAAGATCCAAGTTGACGTCCTGCCCGTCATTTGTGCAACTATCGTTCCTCCAAGAGACCCTGTTCGTGTCAGGTAACCTCCCACTCCTCTGTGCCTCGTAAAAGAATAGGCCATTCCCAAGGAGTGTTGACCAATGTGGGTTGGGTATTGAATCACCCGATGAAGGGTTTGCGCCGAAGCTAGGAGACGGAGGTAGCCAGGGCGGAGAAGGAAGGGAAACCTGCGCTGCTACTCTTGAAGCCTGTACGAAGAGTAAAGTTGCGAGCGACAACGAGGGAGAAACCATTCGAGATTGTGGGAAATAAATGTTGGGTGACAGTTGGGTGACAGCTTCCGCCTATTTATTTGTGACAGGAAATACATTTCACCCCCTACTTAGATCTTTCCACTATATGTCGCAAATAAAATAAAATAATTATAATGGATTGTAATTCATTTTAAGCGGATTTTCGGGCAGATTTATTATATTTGAATACAATCAGAAAGGTCCAATAATAATCTGATTTCAATTGAACGCCAATCCGACGACAAGAAATAATAATCCAATCTCAATTGAATGTTAATCTGATGGGAGTCAAACTTCAATCACACCGCAGAGAAGAAAAATTCAATTATAATCAATGACCAATCAACAATAATCTCATGAGGGGAATACCAATTCAATTGCAATTCCATCTCAACACCGCCTACGGAACATCCAGGTGCAATGGGTACATAAATTTCTGGCTGATCAAGAATGCCTAGGGACGGTTCGTACGCTGCCTTGTCTTCCTTGGCTTTGCAGCTCCTGCAGTGTCATCTCCTGCAGTAACATCTCCTTCCACAACGACATTCACCGTTACTTTACCCTTTCGAGCGCGCGTTTTCTTCACCTGCGGAATGACTTCAGGCTCAGCAGCGGTGGTCGTGGGTGAGACTTCTGGTTGCTGGGCTTGGATTGGAGATGGGGGGAGGGGTGGAGTTGGACTCGGTTCTGGAGGTTGTAGGGAAGGCACACTGTTCGAGTTTTCTACAAATAGAACAGAAAGATATTAGCAACAGGAGAGGCAGGCTTGCGAGAGACAAACCAGGTTCTCCCCAAAGTTCCGCCCGCATTTGATCCTCCTCAGAGTTGTGCAAATCACCGTTGTCGCCATCAACTATAGGATCATCTGATGGAGGTGCATTGCCGAGAACCTCCCAGTTTAGTCGGTTGAATGTGGCGGTCATTCCAGGAGAGTCAAAGTTGTCCAAGATGAGTTGCTTGTAGTGGTTAAAATCTTCGTGGTACTTGATATGGGATTCGGCCCCGACTTCCTGAAATAGGAGGTCATTGGAGAGTATAAAGCGTGCCTAGGAAGAAATCATTAGTAGGAGTAGGAGTGCGGGGTTAATGCTCACCAAGATTGCCGCCATTGCAACGGACCCAGCAGTCAACGACGTGAGCTCTAGGCGGACGGCAAGAGGCTTCGGACCAGATCGTGTTGCTCCAGCCTCACGGTTCACTGACGTTGGGCCAAGAAATATAGCCTTCAATATCTGTTGAAACGTTCAGGATTGTGAATGAGAAAGAGAAACCGTCTCACATTCACAATGGTTGAACTTCCAAAGATATTGTTCCCCCTGATGACGCCGTCCCTATATATAACAGACGGATACCTTGGGTAGGTTTCGCCTGGTTTATTGGGGTTTTGCAACAGAGCCATGATCTCTGGGATTTCAGAACGCTTGCGACTTTTTGCAAAAGCACCTCGCCCTACATCAACTGGAAAGATGTCCCGGGCATTCTTGCGGATGTTGCTGATGAAATAAGATCGCATGGAATCTGCACCAGCAAGAAACTGAACAACATTAGTGTAAAAATATAGTCAAGGAAAGCAGGTCGCACATACCTTAGAAGCGAAGAATGGGGACGTCTCGAGAAACTTGTGAAAGTGGGAAGGTATGAAGCTGTACACCTCTGCAATTATCGCCTCGCGTTTTGTTTGTTCATTGGTGTAGCGTCGAGCGTGCCAAGGTCCGATTTCACGAAGGTTTTCAGGGAAGGGTTGGGAGAGGTGAGTGGGGCGTGGCCATATCTCATAGAGAACAGTGAATGAGCGGCCAAGTTGGTCAAAGTCCTCTGTATGGCGTTCAAGCGGATTGGAGGAGGAGGAGACAGAGGCAGATCCAGGAACAGTACTCGCACCCGCACTTGCACCCGATGTGAACTTTCGCAGCTGAGCTCGATAGTCTGCATTCTCTATCTGTAGCTTCTGCAATGTAAGATGTTAGCGGTCGTTTGCAGAAGGTGACAAGTATGGTGACCTTGACAAGTTGAGCAAGTTCTTCAGGGCTATATGGTGAGACAGCGGAGGAGAGGTGCTCAGCAGAGTCATCGGAAGAGTCAGCGTGATCAATGATGTTGGTAGAAACCATCCTGGGGGCTCAAGGGTATTGCCTCAATGACCTTATATGCGGAAGCCTTCATTATTTCAGTTTTGGCACCCAAGGGTTGACTCGCGCCAAGACCCCCCATGATCCAGGCTTCTCGGGTCTTCATGCCATGTGTGGCATGGGCGGGTGAATGGCTGGGCTGGGTATCACTGTGAGCATTCATCACCACGCAGAGCAAAGAAACCTTACACGTCACGAAACCAACCATTCCTGCCACGTTTGAGGGTTGAGTTTATAAATAGAAGGCACTGGTGCCAAGCGGGGAAAAATTCAGGGTGAGGGCGGTGATGACATGCAAGGGTGGGAAGGAACTTGGTGGAAAGTGTGCCGTTAGAAGGGTTGTAAGCAAATGGAACGAGTGCGAGTCGGAGCACGAGGGTGCATGCGGTGAGCATCACAGTGGTGCTGTCTGACGAGAGTACGTACAGTCGTGATTGCTTGGAGTGGGGTGCAGCGAGGCAACGCGGGAGAGTAATAGCATTGGTAGAAGGAGAGGGGTTGAAGGTGGGAGAGGTGACAGAGGCCAATGAGGAGTGGCGGTAAGGATGTCGGGCAGCGATAACGTCCTTGATGAGAATACCTTCGATGGAGACACCCCACGTGTCGGTCGATATCACTAACAGGTTCGGCGATCTCGAAAGCAACAACTTTGCGATCAGTCATGACGCTCTGGACAGCGCGCACACCAATGAGACGAAGGGTAGTTTGTTCACGTTCCACAAGAGCCTGACAAAGGCCGCGTGGCACGGGTTGGTAACTATGGAAGTAGATAATTGAGCTACTGTAAGAGAGATAATTCGGTTTGAGACCTCGACAAATGAATCGGCTCACGTGCAAGGTCCAAGGGAGTTTGTATGATATCGTGGGCGTACGAATCTTATATATTGCAGGGGTGCTTGAGGTTGATGAGAACACTGGGTGCTAGGGGGCGGCGACAGCCTGGCGCTGCTCAGCAGTACCGAGTATGAGGGCCTCAACGACTCTGGGGAATTAATCCATTGTTATAACTATGACCGAAACTGAGTATTAGAAACAAGCACTTACCATCAAAGGCACCGAGTGACAGCCTCAGCCCGCCAAGTCCCATCTCAAAGTACTTGATGTGGGTGGTAGCATGGACGAGAAAAAAACCTTGCTGGGCCTTTGATCGGAGATGGCGAGCGAATGAGATGCCTCAACGGTCCGATTTCGTCGCTGCAGGGACAGGAAACGGGGACGAACAAACAGTTCCCTGGTTGTGCCCTCCCGATTGCGTATGTCCTCCAGCCGTAGTGCGATCGGTTCACGTCCGTTTCGAACGGGAAAGGGGCCGGGTTGTCGCCGTTGGTCTCGGGGGACGAAATTTATAGGATCACTTTGGAGTTGCTGGAGTAATCCAGGGATGAATTCCGCCTGCTTGAGGACCGTTCCTGCTCGAGGGGTTGAAGTTTCATCGTACAATTGCTCGGATGCTATGGCGCTCAGCACCGTATTGCCGCTCCGTTTCATCTCCGGGAGGGACTGCTGTATCTTCGCAAGGGTGATCTGCAGTCTTGTTGACCGCAAGGTGAGGCACGCCACATGGGAAGCGGGGTGGTTGTCGATTGCTCACCTTTCCTTGTCGAATTCGCTACCGTAGAACAGGTCTTTCAACCATCGCACCGCGGTTTCATACCGGTCCTTCTCGACCTTGATGCTTACACGGAGCAACTCCTCGAACATGTTGCTTGCACCCGACTCGGCTCCATACGCGACAGTCTCGTCGTCAAGCTTGTTAACGACCTCTTCATGGGACAGGCGTTCACCATTTGAGCACTTGACAGGGAGAGAAAAAAATGAGGAGACGTATGTCGAGATGTGTCTGTCGAAGTTCGTCAGAGCTTGTGGTCCTGCGCGAGAGATAAAGAGTGACAAACGGGCGTAAGTGGTTCGGAATAGCGCTCATCGTGACATACGCTGATACAGTGACGAAGTCGGACTGGGTTCACGAGTCAGAAGGGCCGATCGATGGTGAGTATAACGGTCTCCGAACCTGGACGTGGTCGAACCCGATGAAGAAAGGCAACGGGTTGCCGTCACCCTCAATATGCTTCCTCACGTCATGATTTATCACCATCGCCATACGTTCCATGTCCAGGTCTCCTTTGGCGATACGAGCAAGACTGGCGTGAAGTTTATCTGGGAAGCTGGCGAGATTTTCGGTTGGTACAGAACCCACGTAGATGGCCAGGTCGCCCCTGGTCGCCCGCTCGTCTTCGTAGAAATAGATATAAGTGCTAGGTGAATGTTTCGTGAATCGGCATGCAGAAACTACAAAAAGAAGCCTTACTAAAGGGGAGTTTCTACTTCCACGTATTCCTTGTTTAATGGGGCAACGGGAGAGGAGGTCAGATACACGGATAGGATATCAAGAGCCTGGAAAAAAGTTCTGTTCGACCCCCCGGATAAACGAGGAAGATCATGAGTACGTTCTTTTCGTTCCAAGAATTCAGACGGTGCCAGTCCCAGCGGACTGTGGGAGTTCGGTCACTTGTTGCCATGTGAACTCGGATGAGACCACACTAGTCGAGTGGAATTGGCCGCCCAGGTGTACGACCGTATGAGGGAGGGTCCGGGCTTCGTCGCTGCCTTCTAGCCCATGTTGGCAAGAAGGGAACATATTCACGTATGGCTGGGTGGGGTTTGGGGAGGATGACAGGCGGGAGGAGGGTATGGTGGATTTTCGGTGTCGAATGGGGCGCAAATAGCAGGAGCAGGGAGCCGGGGACCTCGAAGTCAGTCCAGCGTGGTCTGGTGTGGGCGCCCGCACCGGAACCCATCGAGTCATAAGATGGAGCGTGGATCTCGAGTTAAATTCGAGGGTGTGGTGGGTGGCGAATAGACGGAGTGGGAGGGTTGTGGTACTGTCGCGGTGACACTCGTCCAAGTTTGCGACAAGTCTTCGGTCTTGCCGCGCCGAGCCAGATCGATCAAATCATCCCTCCATCGCAACCTCGTTTGCGCATAATTGCTCCTTAGTGAGTAGGGGGTGCTATGTGGTGGACTTAACCATGACATATGATGCAGTGAGTTCTTCTCTCTCTATCTACGTGTTTTGCTAAATCTCTCGAGTCTCCTCAAAGACTCGAAGGCGCGAATGAGAAGGCATCGAGAGTTACGGGAGTCTCGTCCAATGGCGAATTCTGGATCTTACACATCTTGGACACGATCAGGAGATTGGAGGCCACCCCGAAGAAAGTTCACGTTGTGTTTCCGAACGACCACAAGGACGAATCTGGGGAAAAGTCCATATCGTCCCTATATTCACTTCCAAGCTCGCTTCCGAGACTGTGAATGTGAGCGGGAGGATCTTGTGGCACGAGCAGAGGTGAGCCGATCGGAGATACGCCTCTGGAGAAGATCTTGGAATCATCCATATCGTCCGAGTCCTCGTCTTGCAAGTCCATGAGCAAAAGTGTTCGTCCACGCATCTCGAGAGAATCAAACAGTCCAACAATGGTCCCTCGAGATCGGGATTGGCCGTGTTCCAATTCATCGTACGTGTCGTCATCGCCCTCGAATAGCTCTGCAGTAAGTCTATAATGGCAGCTTCTCCCCTCAGTTTCATGCTGTGTTCAGGCAAGGCGCTCGCCACTCGGATCTCATCGCACTCCATAACGAGTGCTTTCAAAATCACCACTGGCAGAGGATTACAACCAGGATACCAATCCTGGCCCTTTGTGTCGCTCAGTTCCGGTTCATCCCTCGCTGATTGGCATTTCCCGATCCCTGCGTTGATCGCGGTGAGGGTCCGTACTTCCCCTACCAACTGATTGGCTGATTTTTCTACTAGTGAGTTCGTAAGATGGGCGTCGCAGGGTGACTCTCATCTGCGTGGCAGTCCTTGGTCGTGCAATGCAGGAAGGTCAATGCCATGGAGGAGAAACACCAATTGCGGGATGCCTAGAATCTCACAAACATGAGACCAAAGGCCTCCACTCTTTCGACACTCCCTGCCTGCTGTTCCTTCGCCGTTGTTGCTGTTCTCCGAGTGATGCCGCACTCCTCAGCTCCCTTGGAGTCTCAGCTCACCCCCAACAACCCCCTCACCTCCAAAGCAATGCACCTCCCCGCCTCTCTAGCCAAACCATGACCCCGCCGGTCTCAATGGCAACTCCAAGTTATCAGAGAAAACCGAAGGCGATCAGGACTCCTCGGAGACAAAGCCCAAAACCAACATTGGTAAACTGCCTTTCGCTTAAAATGAATTATCATTCATTATGATTACTTTATTTTATTTGCAACAACACCTGGCTCGCAACTGGGCTTGTGCGATGCCACCCGTTGACCCGCTGTCTATTCGTGCGACCTTCAAATCTAGTGCTAGTCCCCAGTCCCTACCTCCCTACCCCGCTAGCTACTGACTACGCGAGCCAACGACCCCTTGATCGGTCACGGGAGGGTCATGCCCACTTGACGTCCCGATCATCGAGCCGTTCCCGCGATCCCTTCGACGCGCATCATCGCACGCTGTTTCTGCCTCCGTGGCCGTCCTCCCCGAACGGCACGTGATGTTGTGATCGGCCGATGTCTCCCGATCCCTTATCTCGTCGAGATGACGTGTCCCCTCCCTCGGTCCGGTTCCCTTCAGTCTAGACACGTGTCGACTCGTTCCCTCTCGCTCGCCAATCATCTTCGACTGCTCCCGCTCTCCTGCCCGGTTACGATCTTTTGATCTCGAACCCGTAGACTTCCCCTTTCGGTCCTGTTTCTCACGATCGCTCCATCCTCTCGGTAAGACCTGTCCCAGCCTCGTTCCGGCCTCCCGATGAACCGTTCGTCTCCCTACCCTGCGTCGGACTCTAGTTTATCCCCTTCTATCTACCTGTTCTTATTCTCCCACCGTTTCTCCATTTGTTCGCTACTTTTCCCATCTCTTTCGCGTAGATCGCGCTGTCTTTACCTATAAATACCCTGTACTAGCTAGTTGAACGAACAAGAAACCCCCGGGCCTCTTCACACCTCTTCTCCCTTCCGCCTGAACGACCTGATCATCGAAAACCTCCAGCTCCTCGCTCTGACATCGAGTCCACTAGCCCCATAGTTCCAATAGCCCCCTAGCCTACTAGCCCATCGTCCACTAGCCCCCTAGCCCATCGTCATCGTCTAGCAGGAGTTTGCTAGTACGGAGTTTTCCTCTCTCGTCCCGACAACGTCGCGACCTACCGTGGTTCCCCCTCCTCTGTCTAGCTTCTCTCCCCTTCCCGACCTCTGCACAACCGGCGACCCCTCACCCCCACTTCTGCTATTCTGGTCGTGTCCCGACTCCACCCGGATAGTAGCAGTTCACCGTACGTTTTGGACGCCGACTGCATGCAGCATTCCTGTCGTTGGGCTGAATCAGGGTTTGGAATAAAGGTATATGAGGGGAGCACAGCAACAGTAAGCGCCCTCTTTTGATCTGCAGATTCAGATGCAGCATTTTCAACGTCTCAAAGGCTGGGTGGGCTTCCTTCTTTTCTACTGGTGCGGGAGCATGTTCTCGACTGATTGCTGATGATTTTTCTTCTATTCTTCCCGGGGCGTTCATTGTGTGTGCCTGGTAGCCAAACAATTCAAAAAACACATTTTTCTATCTGTCGGTATTCCTCTCAAAGTGTGCTCTGCTGGACAAGGGCCCGCAGTGTTGCTAGAGATTGAGAAAGGCATTGTGGAGGAGTTAAAGAGTGTGTAAGATATTAATATGATATTGAGAGGTCATACATCTCCCATCCTGTGCCCAAACTAGACAACACAATCTTGACGCTGATGCCATTTGCAAGTTCCTACTACAAGTGAAGAAGAAATATAACAATCTATAAGGAGAGGGCAGCCATGCGCAAAAACATGTCACCATCAATCGTATCTACAACAAAGTGGTCACCTGGACTGGCAGCATCCTTTACAAGCACAGCACCACGAATAATTGACTCAACAGGAATAATTTTGTATGGATTGATCTTCACCCGAACACGATAAAGGCCAAGCTCTCTGTCCTTACGCCGGATAGCCCCAGGAGGTCGACCATAAGTCCGGGTAAGAGCTAGGGAGTGGGAACGAGTGCCTGACTGAATTTTGAAAAGGCATAAGAGTTGAGCAAAAAAGGATCCATTCTCAGCTGCAACAATCACGTGATCATATCGTGGATGACCAAAAAATGATTCGTTGCAACGGAGATAGTCAACATTGTCTTGCCAATTGACCATTGACTTATAAGTGACTCGCAAATAGTGAAATTCTTGAACCTGGTTATATGTTAGTACTTTCTGGCTAGGCAGAAAATGATTTAATCACTGTGTGTTCTTTTCGGACCCTATAGTAACCCTCCTCCTGAGTACGAAAACAGTTGACAAATGTTTCCAGCAGTTTTGGAAGATTAGGAACTGAGAACCCAGCAGGGTTTGTGAGTTCTGAAAGTGGTGTTTCATCCTTTGCTGGAGCACCAAGGTAAACGTGAGTTGTTTCTTTTGGTGCTGTTGTTGCAGTTGCCAAGACATCTGTCTGGTCCCTCACATCTAGCTCCTCTGCATCCCGTTCCTTCTTCATTTGATCAAGTTTGTCGAGTTTTGCACGAATAAAACAGACCAGATACTCCAAGTGAATGAGATTGAGGATCTGCAATGTGATGAGAATAGTGTGGTCATAAATGATGCAGCATACCTGCTCAGCAACATCTCTGAAATTTGTCCGATTGAGATATATTCCTCTCACTGGCCGGTTGAGGCTTTCATTTGTTTTTGTATTGTAGTTGCGAGTTGCTCCCTTGGCAACAATATCATCAAATAGATGCAGCTGGGAATGGATCTTGGGGAAGTCCCAGTTTTTGTGTCCAGGTCATTGTTCTCCTTTCCCATGTATTCCTGAATTGGAGGTTGCATGGCTGAGATCAAGAATTATACAGCATGATGGAGAGAGGACTTGCCTCTATAAATCTGTAAAAGTCAGTCAATTTTTTCCTTCCTGATGCAATAGTTGCTTCTGTGTGTACTTCAAGGCTGGCATAGATGTCAACCTCAATATGGCACCGGAGTGCCTTCAACAGGATGTAGCCTGGAGTTCCCTCTTCAAAAATGTTATGTAACACAAACATGGAAATCTGGGTGCAACTTTTAGCTATCCTTGCTCCAGAGGCTACTTGCAAAAATACCTTTGAGAGGTCCTCAAATGTTGAACCATCTGAGAATGTTATTGCCATGGCCCCATGAGCAAAGTGGTGAAGTCCACGCCATCGAGGAAAGTCCATAATCCTTGCAAGTGATGTAAGTAGGAGACCGGTAGTTGATAAGAGTTGCACCAACTGTCTATCAACCTGACCCAATGCTGGCTTTCCCTCTGCTGCAACCAATCGTTTTGCCTCCTGCCACAGGTGGTCCTTAAACAAACCAAGATGGTTTGCATGCAAACGATCAAATGATAGGGCCCTATGGGGATCTGAATTTTGAAGGCTCCAAAAGATATTCTGTTGTATATAAAATTTAAGTGGGATTCAATCACAGTTGAATGGGCTTCACACACCTCCACATTACGGACTCCATAGTTCTTGAGATGCTCTTCTCGTTGTGTTATGGTACCCATTGCCACTGCCTCATCATACACCTTCTGCATACCCTCTGACGTCCGAAGTGGGTGTGTTGACCCATCACACATCTGGGTCTTTGGGACCAGACAAATGGGGCATGGATAGTCGCTCCCCCCACCTCGAATAAGTGCCATAAAACACCTTGTTCAAAATATAAGCATAAGCACAAGTGAGGAACATAGTATAAAAGATGACTCGTACTGTTCTTCATAATCAGCTGAGAGGATCAAGATGACAGGGAAGAGATGACGTATGATCCCATCAGCACATCTGATGTGGAGCCCCGTTTTTGAGACAGCATGAATTGAGTCCATCAACTCATAAAACGAGTCATGCCAAATGACTCGCTTGAAATTCACATAGTCTCTCTTCCCAGATTCCTGTGCTTCCTCTTCAATCTTAGTGGTATGATATCAGCATGAGAATAGTGGAGGAAATGAACATAGGCTTACAATTGGGAGCCATCCAACAATTCTCCCTCCACCAATACCAGTCCCATTCCGTAATTTGACAGGAAGATTTGTACACCGTGCAATCACTGGGTAGCCCTTCTGGGTACCAAAGGAAGAGAGTTTTGTCTTATCTGCAAAAAAACAGAATGTGAGGGGCTTTGCATCTTTTGGAAGGTTTGTCTGATGAGAGAGTGAGATGATTACTATCAAACCCAGATGGTATATGGACCTACTTGAATTTCCCAGAACCGGTTTGCAGTCCATGGTTCATCGAAGACACGGACCCATGACTCTGAACTGCTGTTGAACTTTGAAACACGCTGGGCATCCCAAACAAAGTGGGGAATGAGATCTTCATCTTGCAGCATCTCCTCTGCCCACTCCATGATTGGTCGAACCCAGACATCAAATTCTCGTTCGTTATCTTTATACTTGGGAGTGATGATCTTCTTTTCAAACTAGGATAACAAATTGATTGATGTCAGGATAGCCAGAAACTTTGGACAATACCTTTGTCAATCGATTGGCAGCCTTTTTAAATGTGTCTGCCATATCTTTATGGTTTGAGATGGTGAAGCTTCCCTCTCCCTTGCTGATGCATTTATGAAACAGCTTTGTTAGTGCATTCACTTGCCCCCTTGTCATTCCAGCTTCCAATGCAATCTCTGCAAACTCAAAATCCTCCCTTGTTCGAAAAGGAGCCCATGGCTCAGGGTCTACTGTTGTGTTAGCCACCGTGGCTGATTGACGATACTCGTTGAGTTTGAAGGTGTCAGTCTGACGACCACTGTTTGGGTGATATTCCACTTGGATGTCATCATCCACATAATTGTGAGTTGAGTGGGGAGCACTGTCTGTGTGGTCCATGTCAGGGGTGGTGCCTCCATGATCAGGAGCTGCAATCAATGATCAAAATGATGAGTCAAGCAAATGCAAAGGATGGGGACTCAACAGGCATGTTGTGACGTGCCATCCACCCATGATGGGCCAGCATGAGTATCTCTCTCCCATGGAGCAATGAACCTGGGAGCTGGGAGAGAGCCTAAACAAACATAGATTATGTAGATGTCCATCTGCAGCATGTAAAACCCACTTTTTGGGGGCTCAGGAACAAATTCGGCACGAAATTGGGCCTCCTTTTCAGCAATCTCAAGCTTTTTTTTACAGGCCTTTTTGTGGTTCCCAATGCCTGAGGGCTTGAATAGGTGGTGACAGTGAGGGCACTCTTGTTTGGACGATGCCATCGGATAGCGATAAGAAGGAAGCCGGAAGAAAAAGGGAACTACAGCCTTCCCACGGCCCATGCTGGAATCAGGCCAACCGATCGCACCAACATCTCATTAGTGACTGCAGATGATTCCAGGTGAGAGTCATGTGCTTCGTTGAGTGCGAGACGGTACAGGATTGAGTTCTTAGTGTTCGGACAGGTTCGTTTTCCCCTTGGCTGAGCTTTTCGGCGCTGTGCCGCAACCGAACAAGACCTGTTTGGCACCAACGCTTCGTCAGTAAGTACCTTTGGTCCCCGACTGTCTTTACTGCTCGTGACGCTCGGAATTCAGGACAGCGGTCGCATATCCCCAGCGCAGGTCCTAGGCGAGTTGCAGTTTGCCGTCGGTCAGGCGGAACGTGAGGTGCAGTCTAATCCGTATAATAACACCGTGAGGACCCACTGGCAGTTGGCGATGGGCTCGGCTGGGCAGTTTGGTCAAGGTGCGTCTACCCGCTGCACGCCCATTTTTATGTGTTGATTGTATGCGTCCGACTTAGCTGCGAACGTGCTCCAATTACCCGACCATCCTCTTCATTTCCAAGTCTCTCCAACAACCCCGTCGCAATCGTCCTCGAAGCGTTCCGCACTCGCCGCGGAGGATGAAGATTACTACTACCCTAGCCAGTTCCCCACTGCGCATATGACTGTTCACTTGATGACCCCACCGGTCATCTTGAACCGGGTGGGGACTCGCAGTATCTCCCGAACCACCCAGCCTAAACTTAAATCATTTTTGGATGATCTGATCAACGTAACGCCACCTCCAGCAGACGCAGATGGTACTGCCGAAGGTTCTGCGTCTTCCAGCTCCTCGCCCAGAAAACCTAGGATCGTATATATGAGGGATTTCAATACCCTCGCCGCTTCCGCGAGTCACTGGTACCCGGCGCTGCTCCAGTCCGTTTGCCAGAGAAGATCCGGTCCGATTGCGAGGACGACGTCTCCTGTGCTCAACCCGACGACGATAGTCTTTGGCGTGACGCCACCTTTGGTCCCGAAAGTGCAACCTTCCAAGGGTGGTTCTGGGGCTGGCAGTGTACAAAGTGCGACAAACGTCCTGACGAACCAGCGGTCGGCCTACTCGTCTGGACGCGAGCGTGCTGGGGGAACCAAGAAGTCGGAGTGGCTTCCGGTCTTACATCAGGTGAGCTACATCTTGTCGCTGTTTCCTCGTGATCAGGCAAGTGACGTTATCTTTCAGCTTCGCCAATTCGTGGAGAACAGGCTATTCCAGGATGAACTGCGCCAAATACTGAGTCAACTTAGGAACATCACCCGCCCTTCTGTTCAACCACCTCCCCAGTCATACCCCGTTGCCCCCAACATGTCAGCTCTGCCGCCTTCTACTACTTACTCGTTCTTCGAGTTCCTGGTACGCCGTCCGACACCTCTTCTCCAGTAACACGTTCTCACCAGAACCTTTTTGTATCCAGTGGTTTTTGGAACTCTGGGACGTCTCTCATGCTGTCCTCGGTCTCGTTGTCGTGATCTTCATTCAGCGCGCCATCTTCAAGATCTTAATCTCGGTGCTTTTGACCCGCGAGTTCAAACACGACGAGACCAACAAAGCTTGGTGGACCGGAAGGTGGTATGGAAGGAACCTCGGCGCACACGTCATGTCCCAGCCAGCTCGAGAATTCCTCGTCAAGATCATTGAACTCTCGTTGTGGAGCTCGGACTTCTTGATTGGACATGTTCTGCTATTTATGCTGGCGTCACCCATCCTGATTCCCTACGCCGACAAGCTGCATTCGACGTTGCTTTGTGGGTCACCCATGTCAACTCTCCCACTTCCTTGAAGCTGATTCTTTGCTCAGTCTGGTTGCGCCAGTATAGCTACAATCACGCTGGCCCTTCATCTGCTCCACCTCAACATGCATACCCTCAAGATACTCTTGATGTGGAGCCGTCTTTCCCCCCTGCTCCTCCTGTGCAACCCGTATCTGCTATACCTTCTGCACCCACTAACCAGGCTGGCGTGCGACTTCGAACGTTGTGAATGAACCAAAGTCGGAGTCGACAGACTCCTCGAATAAGAATATGTCAGAGCACGCGCGAAAGCTTCTTTCCCAGAGGATCGAGCTCTCGACAGCATGAATCGCTAGGTAAGTACCGAACGCCATTTCTGCAGAGCTGCCTCGTTGATTTCTAATCTACTCTCCAGATATAAGCCGAATTTTGATGAACTCTTCCTGAAACGAACGGTCCAGTGTAAACAGTGTGGGCGTCGCTTCTCAGATGACGCGACCGGCAAGGGAAAGTTGGAAGCTCACCTTGACATGCACTTCAGGCAGAAGAGAAAGGCGAACCAGAACATCGGCCGTGGACACCCAGGCGACAGCCAGTTGTCTATTTTAATTGAACGGCGCGCAACTTCGATTGGATTTTGTGCCGGACAGGCAACTTTAATCTAATATTGTGCCGGACCGGCAACTGTAATCTAATTTTGTGCCGGACCGGCGACTGTAATCTGGACTTTTATTGATTTTCATTTGATTGCAATCACGTGCGATTATAATTTCCAAAAGAAATTTGCGACATATCTTCCACTGACAGCCTGGAATTTGCAAAAGGACCGCGAATGGCATTTACAATACGCGTTCTTGTCCGCACTGCCACATTTTAAGATCTTCATTACGAGCTTCAGCTTCAAGGTCGGATTGTCCTTCAAGCCCCTCCAATATATGCGTGTTGAAGATGCTCTCCTCTCGTCTTTATCTTCCAAGATCCGCTGCGAGCCCCCGCCCAAACTTGGTGGCACAGCACACAGATCTAGACCTGCGCAGAACCTGACGGGTCCGAGAGGGGTGACTGACGCGTGTGGGGGGAATCCTCGGAAAATGTTCAGCAGAGCCCACGCCAGAACACGTTGAAACCCAGGTGCTTCTAGACCGACGAATTGGGCTTTCACCAATGTTGTATGAATGTGGGTTTCCGAACTGGTGAGGTGAAAAAGGCGCGGCGCCAGTGCTATTCAGGTCCTCAAATATTTCTTGCTCAGCAAGTCCGAATGTGATGATTGCTGTCGCCACTGTTACAGAAAATCCAAAGCTTCTCAACGAACGAGCGACGACATGATAATGGGCGGGCGAGGCAAAGATAGGAGTTCTTTCACGTCCGCAAGGCATGGCTGGCGTGGCGGTGGTGCCGAAGGAGGGTGCGAGAACATGTGATCGATTCATCCCTTCTCTTCCCTTTACCACCACCATCCCACTTTAGCGCTCAAACAATTTCTCTTGTTACTGTACCCATGTCTCACCCAGGTCAATCTCCTGACAACCCTGGCTCTCACAACCCTCTGGAAGGGAATCACAGTCTGCAGATCGTCTCCCCGAAGCCCAGGTCTCCGATCCGCACCGGATTCGCACTTACAGGTCCAGGCGACCCCCAAGCTAACACCACAGAATTCACCTTTGCTCCCCCTTCCCCTTTCCCCGAGTCTGCCGCCAGACTCTCTACCCTCCAACATATTCCACCTTTCATGGACGGATTGCAGGGTAACAACAAGAGGAAGGACAGGCCCAACCCACCCACTCTTAACTTAAACGACCCGGTTTCTTTCCCTCGCCCTGCTTCCATTGCGGGTTCGCGTGCGAACTCGCCGGACTCCGTTAAAAAACCAAAAACAGCTCATACTAAAATCTCACAAACAAAGTCCATGGGCAAGAGGAGAATGTCCCTCCGCCTTAACGCTTCTCTCCCTTCCTCTCCTGTCATCAGTCGACGCATTTCCTCCACAGACCCGGACAGGAACATTCGCGAACGAGAATCTATGGACATCACCCATAGGATGCAAGAACGCCTCGCCTCTCGAGAACGCATGCGTAAACACGCCGACGTCCTCGAGTTCGCCTCACTCAATCCGCCCACCATCCCTAACCCTTTCTCTCCCTCACAATCTGGCACCCCCATCTCCGGATGGGAACCCACGCCGGTACCTCAACTCCCTACGCACCAGAAACAGGAGTCTGCCTCGCTTTTCGAGATTGACGCCCAGATCTGTCCCATCACAGGACTGCCCATCTTCCTCTCCCCTTCTGCCTCTCCCGGCCTTTCGTATGTGGCCCCGGAATATGCACAACCAACTCCCACGCCCGCCCCATTAGATCGAATGCGATCCTCAACACCAACTTTCGTACCTTCCATCCTCCAATGCCTTGATGTCCAGGTGGGATTTGTCTCACGCGATGACGGTCTGGGCTACATCCAAGAACACAAGGAACGCATTGCAGCGGTTGTCATGGACCAATCATTCAAAGCTTCTGTCAGGACCATCGACGGGGGTGACATGTCCGGAGACCCTAAATCCAAAGTCATCACCGACAGGAGATTCTTCTCCGAACCTGTCTTGGCAATCGATACCGACACAGTCCACATCCCATCAGACAGAACCGTCCACACTCTGGAAATCCCTATCCCACCTGGCCCCCTTCCCCGTGCCAACTCTGCAACCATCGAGACTAGACTCACCAACCTCTCAGTAGCCGTCAACGGCCTCCTCGACAACAGCGCCATCCTCCTCCACCGCCAAGAATTCGCGATGGGACAGAACCTTGTCAACGGGGCCATCCTACAATCCAATGACAACAATCTCAAGACTATCAACTCCCACCTCGACGCTAGACTCGAACAGTTATGCGAAGACCACAAGACCCTCCATGAGTACGTCGGTGAATCTGCTAGACGCACAGGACAAGCCGTCGGCCAATTGATTGACGGCTCAAATCAACAACGAGATGCCATTCTTCGTCTGGCTGCTGCAGTCTACAACAGAACGGACGAAATCGAGCGCGTTGTCAAAGAACAACCCCAACCTATCCTTGATACCAAGTCTGCCATAGACTCACTGACTACACACATGGCAGCCATGCAGAAATCACTGTCTGACATGGAAAAGAAAATCAACTCCCTCCATAACCATCCTGCCGACCCCTCCCCACAACACCACAATGCCCACACACTGACCTCCTCCCCACTCCCCTCCAGGGCAAATACTCCTCGACTCAGGACACCAACCCCCCGACCTCCCACTCCCAAGATCTCAACCAAACCTCCCTACAACCCCGCGACCCATAAAACCGAACTCAACGATGACCAATACGTCACATGTTTCCAAAGCAACCTTCACGAAGGTTTTGAATGGTTTGTCCAGAACGTCCGAGACCTAGACGATGACCACATAAGCTGGTGGGCCAGAGTAGTAAGCCTCGGGAGGTGGGGTTACATCAACGAAAAAGGATTCCCAACAGGAATAGGATGGGGCGTCCAAACACAGAGGAAACGCAACTTCCTATATCTTTCCATCCAACACGCCTTTGGAGAAGGCAATTACAACCGGTTCCTCCTTCCCCCTTCCAGCGCGATCACCACAACCGACGAAACTGAAATCTGTAATCAGTATAACTGGCAAACCTACAGCGGACGCTCAAGGTACACAGACAAGCCCAAAATCGGTCCCATCTCTATCAACTGGGCTCCAGGATGGACTCGAGATGAGATGATCGCAAAATCGAATCACTACAGACAGATGCTCCGGAACTCCAACGCCCAGTCCAAAGCTCCCTCTAACTACGACCTCCAAGCGGCCGGAGGCCCACCACAACAACAATCCAGACAAGTCAGATTCAACGGTAACCTCAATATCCCTGATACCTCCCCCCCTGCTGCCTCTTCTTCGAAGATCCCCTCCACCACTCCCTCCAACCCCCCCAACCCCCCAGGAGCCGAGTTTAGCACTGATGAATACTTCCCTCGGGTAGACCTGGACAACGATTCAGAATACTATGAGGACACCCACAAGGACGACAACACAACAAAGCCCGCTACCAAATCCTATGCCTCTGTCTCGGGAACGGTCAACACCCCTCTGGTCTCCAAGAATCCCAATTCGAAATTTGGACCCCCTGCCCAGGACCGTCGAAACATCTACGTTCTCAAATTTCCGAGAGGCAATAAACCCACCCCCGGAACCCAGATCCCTCCTCCCGCAGTCATCAGCAAAATCAACACAGCCTGCGAACAAGCCTACAACATCAAGGCCATGTTAGCCAAATGGACCCAGGCAGGCAATCTGTCTGTCACATTCTCCCCCCAATCCTCTATCAAGAGCATCGACAACGCCTCAGGCACCATCATCAAGGAACTTGCACCTGATTACCCAGGTGTCACTTTTGCCAAACCCTCCCCCTGGTCCAGAATAGTCTACAAAAGCGTACCCTGCAGAGCATACACTATGGATGAAGTCAACGGCGACGAAATGGCTCACAACGCCACGTGGTCCAAGGAATCTCTCCTCAAGGAAGTCAAAGCTTCCCACCCTCTTCTGGCCACTGCCAAATTCATTCACGACCCTGACTGGACCCTCAAAGATGTTCCTGACGAACTCCAACTCTTCAACCTCACCTTCACCATTGAGGACCCGGATGGCTCCACTGCCCTCAACGTCCGACAATCCGAAATCCACATGTTCGCCACCCGCGTACGCGCAGTTGAGTGGACCGAAAAGATTCACTTAAAACAATGCCCACGTTGCTGGATGCTGGACGCCACCCACTCCCACTGCGCAGAAGTCTGTCGCCTTTGTGGAAGCACCAAACATACAGAACTCACCCACAACACCAACTGCCAGAAATGCCTTGCCTCGAAGAAACCGATTGATGAAATCAGCTCAGCCAACTGGAGATGTATCCACTTCTCCTGCCGTGGATGTGGTCAAGCACACCCCTCCGACAGCCTGGACTGCCAATCCCGGAGCACTGCAATCGCCGAGGCCAGAAAGAAAAAGAAGGTCCCCATCGGACAAACCATCCTTGACCCAAGCACTCTACGAGTCCCTGCCGCTGGTTGGAACACCGTTTCGCACCAGAAACCCTCTAACAAGCGCCGCCCGAATGGCCGTCCCTATGCCCTCAAACGAGGCGGAGGAATCTAATCCCTCCCCCACTCTCCATTCCAAACTATATTCTATACGTCCAAGCAAACGTCCCTCATGTATCAAGACGACCTCACTATGGATAACTTATTAGCCGAACTAGACCGCTTTTCACCTAACATCGACGAAGACGACCTATACGTCCCCGTCTCCCAACCATCTTCCTCTTCCTACCCCCCTTCATTCCCTATCTCCTCCAACCAGCTTCGGGTGTGCTCCCAGAACTGCAGGAAAGACTACAAAACCATCCACTCCTTACTCAACTCATTTGGTCCGGAAACAGACATCTTCTTCATACAGGAAGTCTCCTACTACTGCATAGGAATGGATGTCGCTTCGGGCGAGCCGATCCTAGGCTTCCCCTCACACAAAGACTGGATCAGCATATCCCCTGACTTCGCACCTCCACACAGACCCTCAGTAGCGGTCTACGTCCCCAAGTCTCACCCGGGCTGGACCGTCCAGAACAGATCGGACATCATCTCCAATCCTAATGTTCAAGCCCTCGAAGTCAACTTCAATTCCTCGTCTATCTTGTTCATCAATGTTTATAACCCCGAGGATTCTGCCTCTCTGCCCATCATTTTCTCTGCCACACTCCCCTTCACCGAGATCATCATCACCGGTGACTTCAACCTCCACCACCCTCTCTGGTCCATAGAAGAACACGATCACAAACTCACAGACGAATCCGAGTCTTTGGTCAATTGGATGTCCAACCACGGCTTTTCTATCATTAACGACAAAGGCAATACGACCTTCTACAGATACAACAGCAAGACACAAAAAGAGTACAAATCCGTACTTGATCTCACCTGGGCTTCACCCTCTTCTATCCCTCGGATCTCCGATTTCCAAATCAACTACCACAGACACACCGGATCTGACCATTACCCCATCACGTGGAAGATCGGCTTCTCTCCCCTCCCCTTCGACGACACCTCTTTCCTCTTTCACGACGACAACATGTCTGATTGGACAAAAGCATTCAACAAGGAAGTGACTCTTCAATGGAGACGCTTCGCCATCCCCGATGTCATACTGGACAAGGACACCTTCACTTCAGCTGTTGACATCTTCATGGATAGCATGATCTCCGCCTCGAAAGCAACATGTTTGAGGCACAAGTCATCTCCAAAAGCAGCCAAATGGTTTGACAAGGAAGTCAAATCCGCCCTTCGCACCGCCCAGAAAGCTCGGGACAAAGCAAGGTCCCAACCCTCTCCTCACAATTTCCTCAGAGCAAAGGTCACAGACAAACAACTCAAGTACCAGATCAAGAAATCCAAGAGATCACACGCGATGAAATACGCCTCCGAAGTCACCACTACCACCAACTTATGGAGACTCAATTCTTGGTACAGAGGCCAACGGAAAACCCTAACCCCTGCTCTAAAGGACCATGATGGCTCCTGGGCTACGAACTCCAAGGACAAAGCCGAGCTTCTTGCGAACACATGGTTTCCCCTCTCCGGACCCACCAGAGACGACCCTGACACAGAACCCCCTCCCTCGAACCAATCTCCATCCCGCCCCTTCCTCCCGGTGACAGAGCAAGAGATCAGTCTCGCTTTCAAAAACCTCTCCAACACGTCCGCACCTGGGATTTCCGGTTTAGGCTACAAAGTACTCAAATGGGCCCACTCGAGCCAGCCTGACAAGCTAAACAGCATCATCAAAGCATCTGTCCAATTAGGGATCCACCATCCCAGATGGAAACGTTCCCTAGTAGTAGCTATCCCCAAGCCCAAGAGAGACCCATCAGCCCCACGCTCACACCGCCCAATCCAGCTCATCGAATGCCTCGGAAAACTGGTTGAGAAGATTGTCACAAAAAGACTTCTGTTCGACTCAGGGAAATTCGACCTTATGCCATTCAACCAATTTGGTGGAAGATCAAACGCATCTTGCCTAGACGCAGGCCTCTCCCTCATTCACGACATCCACACCGGAAGACAACAAAGTCTTGTCTCTTCTTTCCTGGCAATCGACATCAAGGGATTCTTCGACCACGTCGACCACAAGAAGATGATATCCACCCTCTGGGATAAAGGTTTCCCAAGGGAAATCTGTAACTGGGTTGCCTCTTTCCTGACAGACCGCCAAGTACAAATCCGTCTGGACGAATACCTTTCACCATCATTCCATCTCAAGGTCGGCGTCCCACAAGGATCACCAGCCTCTCCTGTCCTATCGTGCATCTACGCCTCCGTAGTCCTGGAAACTATCAACGCCAATCCCATCCTCTCCTCCTCTGGCCTTCCCGTTGCCCCTCGGTCATACGTCGACGATGTGGGCTTCCTCGCCATATCCGACTCATTAGAAGAAAACGTCATCACCCTCAGAGCCACGTTGGAAAAGGCCGAATCCCTCTTCCACTCACTGGGCATGCACATTGATCCCGACAAATCGGACCTCATGCACTTCTCGTGGCGTCAGAAGCACAACTCTTCGCCCTCTTTGTCAACGGTCCTTGAAGGGAAACCCATCACCATCACACCGCCCAAATACATCCGATGGCTCGGCTTCTACCTGGATAGGAAACTTTCTTTCAAAGATCACACCGATATACTCTGCAAAAAAGGGAAGAACATCACCTCCGGCCTTTCCTGCCTAGGCAACACCGTCACAGGAATCAATCAGGAACACCTACGTCTCCTCTTCAAAACATGTGTCATCCCAGTCATCACCTACGGTTCCCAACTATGGTACAACCCCCATCATCCCAAAAAGACTCTCATCAAGAAGCTCCAGACAGTCCAGAACCTAGGCCTACGAAGGGTCACCGGAGCATTTCGCACCTCACAGACAGAAGCTCTCCACTTCGCCTCCTTCATCCCCCCATCGAAGTCACTATCAATAAGTTATTTGAATCCTCGGCAGCAAGACTATTCCGGCTACCGCTTTCATCCGAAGTCTCACTCAGACTCCCACCATCATTCATCCCACCCTCCTCCCCACTACACATCCGAGTCCCGGGAGCCCACCTAGGCCCCAAAACTCACATTCCTTTCATCAGACCCCCTTTCCTTCGTGTCAAACCCACGAAGAACCCCCAAAAACATTCCCAGATCACACTCCTCGCCTCCACCCTCCAACCCGACACGGAGCGCCAATATCCCTACCACGACCACTGCGACCCTGCTTCCTTCTGCACCACCTCTCCCATGTTTGGCAATCGGCTCAATATCGACCCAGAAGTATGCGCCAAAGCGGATAGGAAATCCCTGGTTCACAATCAAAACATCACCTTCACACGCCGAAGACGAGACCCCTCCTGCCTTACCATATTCACCGACGGATCTAGACTCCCCAACAAGAGGAACACCGGTTACCATACTGGATACGCCGTCACAGGTTATCACCATGCCGTGGGAAAAGGGACGCTCAAGAAATGCTTCTCTGTTTCAAGACCTTACTCTGACAGGGCGTCGAACTTCGACGCCGAAATGTTCGCCATTTCACGCGGAGCCAGAGGGGCCCTTCAATACATGAAGAACCACCCCGAAATCAACAACATCAAGATGTACTCGGACAACTCCAGCGCTATTTCTGTCATCTTCGACCCTGCCCCACATCCTTCACAACAGTCCTCTATTGACTTCCGAAACGCCATCTTTGAGATGTTCACAATCAACCCCGAAATCACCTTTTCACTAGTCTGGACCCCAGGCCACGGAGGATCCAAAGGAATGGACATTGTGGACCGCCTCGCCAAAGCAGGTGCCAAGTCCAAACTCAAACCTGTTCAGTCCTTTGCCAGTCTTTCTCACGTCCTATCGGAGATCAGAGAAAAAAACCCCATCAAGAACTGGAAAGAACACATCGAGGACCATCCTATAAAAGACGACTCCCTTTTCTCCCAAAACTCCCAAGTTCTCCATCCCTCTCTCAAACCACCCAAGTGGTTCAAGAAAGTCAACCGTCCCATCACCTCCCGTCTCACCCAGTTCATCACCGGACATGGCTACACTACCGAATACTTCGAACGATTCAAGATTCCCAATCGTGGAGCATGTGATTGCAGTACATCCATCAGTTCCCCCTATCCACCGGTCCCCCTTTCAAGAGAACACGCGATCAAAGCATGTCCCCTCTTCGAAACTGCTCGGGAAAGCCTACGACGACATGCACCAAGAATTTCTCACCGCAAATGGCCCACCTCCAGTCTCCTCAAAAAAGATCTTCTCGAACACTTCGTCACATTCCTCTCTGAATCCGGCGCTCTTTCCCGGAAGCATTCGACGGCGACAGGCGAACCCAGACCTGGTCCCAAAAATCGAACCAGTAACTCCCGAAATCCACTGGACCCCAACCACCCAACCAGAGGACCTAGCCCCACCTTACTGGCAACAAGCACGCCAGAAAATCGACGAATGGAACGACAGATGCAACATCACTCCGGTCACGGAGATAGTCAGGAACATGGGCAAGGATCCCACCGAGTCGGACGACCAGCTGCAATCGAACCACCACGACGATCAATTCAGATCGTCACAACCCTTTTTCGCCCCGCCCCAACGATCAGCACCACCCCATCACTCTTCTCGCACGGTCCGACCTCCGATCAGACACGTGTCCAGGGTCATCCCCAACCATCAACGTCCAGTGCAACCGATCCAATCAGAACGGAGCGGACTATCTTACAGTCCAAGGACCCCACCACCTGATCACCTTATCGCTGATCCCATCACCGACCCAGTTCCAGCCCCCTGCCACGACTGCTGCCTCAAAGCCATCAAGAAGCGGAAGAACCCTAGGGTTCCCATCCACGTCGTCAATGTTTTCCCGGATAACTTGATCGAAAAGTTATTTAAGGAGGCACACACCAAACGACCAGCTTCCCCCATTCCCAAACCCCCTCCCTCCCCTTCCCTTTCCTCCATCTCCTCCATCCCCTCAGGAGAACTTCTCTCATTCGCGGGCTTCCTGGTCTCCAAGGAAACCGTGGTCTACGTCGTGGACAGCCTCCCGCTCGCCCTCACATTTGCATGTTTTGTTTTGTTGGTGATTATTGCTTACAAAATTTGACAGCTTCACTTTCTTTTTCCTGCCTTATTTTATCCCACACTCCTTTACACGCACCTCACCATCACCGACAACCCGCTACCCTCTGGACACCGCAGTGTATAGGGTCCCCTTCTAAGACGCTGTCGTGACCGTATTTCGGACACTATCCGGAATCGCGACCTTCTCTCGACTATCGACAACCGCTGCGCGAGGTCTGGATGACCTCCCTCAGCATTCTCGACTGTCCCGACGAGGATTTGCCTGTCCCTTCACTTCGCCACACGTCCCTCTCTCCCTATTCTCCCTCGCGACTTCCCGACGTTTTCCCTTTCGACCTGCGACTTAGACCTGCGACCTGCGACCTGCGCCCTTCGACCTTAGACCTGCGACCCGCGTTCTCTAGTAGATAGTTTCTCTCAGACTCTTATTCCTTCACACCTCGTCCCGATTACGTCCCGACCAGTCCCGATCGTGTCCCGACCATTTCCCGATCCTCCATCACGGCTTTTACCTTTAGCTTTCCTTTCCCTATCTCCATTTCCTGCGTCCCGATCACGTCTCGATCGATCGCTTCGCTCTCGACTCTAGGCCTCCCTCTGGTTCGTTTTCCAACCACATTCCTTTCCCTCGCTGTTCCCTTCGATCCCTTGCCTTCCCTATGTCATAGACGCATCATTAGGTCTTTTGACATCACTTTGGTTCGTTTCCTTTGGTCCCTTCGTTCTCAGAGCCCCCAGTATTGTATATAAAGGCCCCTGTATTCGATAGACTCAAGCAATCAATCAGCAGCGTTCCCTCTCTCTCTCTCTCTCTCTCTCTCTTCTGAGGCCTAGCAGCGTTGCTACGGTCCTCCCTTCGGTTCCCTCGTCGTCTCGCCCTCGTTCTCGTTGTCCCTCTGGTCTCTTGTGTCCCGCTGGTGTCCCGATTTCTGACTCTGTTGTCCCGACGTATCCCGACGTTTCCCTTTGTTGGTTATCAGTAGTTTCGTTCTCTGGCTTTCCCGTCGTCCTCTGCCTCGTTCTCCCGTTCTCTTCCCGACTTTCTCTCTCACCTTTCATTCGCTTCCCGCAGATTCCCTAGAGGCTCGCGCCTCTGAACCGAGGACCCGACCTTCTAACTGCCATCTCTGCCCTCTCGGACTCCGAAGGCTTTGTGGCTAGTTCATCTGGAACCCACGCCGGGACCGGTTTTTCCGTTCCTTTGACTCATTAAGTCTTCCATCATTCCCTCTACTCGCGCAGAGAAGCGTATCTCTGACCTTCGGGATTATCTGTCTGAGACAGTCCCACCCTTCCCACCCACTTTTAGTGATCCTTTCGTTGAAGGTTTCTCTCCCCCTTATCCCGCTGTTCCCGATAATTCTTTGGACGTTCCCGACGATTTTGACCTTTTAGATTCAAGCTCCCTTACTTCCCTGATAGATTCATCGCGATCCCCGTTTCATATTCCCTCTTCCACGGTCTCTTCTCTTTCGTCCATAGCTTCACTTTCTCCCAGCCCTCCACCCACACAGCAGACCATGGCAGCACCTCCCTTCTACATGCCTCTTTCGCACACTCGCGACGCTCCCAAGTTCCGAGAGGATGAGCGAGGCTTCAAGGCCTTCTTCAAGAACGTCTCGGAGCTCGCGAAACGTGCGGGACTCACAGACGCTGATGCTATCGAGTGGGCGATCTCCTACGGCGGCGACGAGAGCGAAAACTGGGAGAATGTCGCTTGTATGGCTCCTGGACGTGTTCCCCCTCCTACCCTCGACGAATTTAGGGAGGAAGTACGTCTGCGCTACCCCCACCTACTCAGCGATCGTCGCTACAGCATCATGGACCTCCACAGACACATGGAGGCGACCCAGTGCTTCCGCACAATGTCTCAGGACGAAGTCGGCGCATATTATCGGAAGTTTACCACGATTTCGGACTATCTCATCGCGCAGGATCGTCTCTCCACTCGCGAGCGGAACGCCTTCTACCTAAAGGGTTTCCCGCAGTTTATTCGCACCTTGATGAAGCAGAGGCTCGCGATAAAGAAGCCCGACGTTCGTCCCGCTGACGGCTATAGCTTGGAGGACCTCCACGAGGCTGCTATCTTTGCTGTGGATTCCCGAGATCCCGACAGCGAGATAAAGGTCGAACCGGAGATCAAGGTCGAGAAGAATGGACAGATGGAGGAACTGCTGAAGATGATGGGCACCCTTCTCGCTCAGAATCAGCGCAACTCAGCCCCTCCTGTCGCGACGCAGCAGTATCCCAGGACGGATGGTTACCCTACTCCGGGAGGAGTAGCACAAAACCCCCCCCAGTGGGAGCCCCAGCCTCGTCCTCAGAGCTACTGCATGTTCTGCAACGCTCCCGACCACTTCCTCCGTGTCTGTCCCATCGTCGGGCAGTACCTCCAGCAGGGAAAGATCATTAGGAACAGCGATAACAAGATCACTCTTCCCGATGGTCGATTCCTCCCTCGAACGGTTCCTGGCAGTTGCATGCGTGAACGTCTTGACAACTACGCCGACTGGAAACGTCGCAACCCCCAGAGGAACCAGTACGAGCCCGCCGCGACCAACTTCTTCGAGAGCAACGACGAGTACGCCTTTGAGGTCGAGGTTTCTTTCTTTGAGCCCAATGAGATCGACGACGAGATCCAGGTCATGCACGCAAAGATAAACTCTCTTCTCGAAGCTCAGAAGGCTCGTCGCGAACAGTTCGATGGCGTTGAGGTCCCTCCTCGCAAGACTGGGTTCCCTTCCCGCCAGAAGGCCCCAGCTCCTCCTCCCGCTTCCTCTCCTGCTCCCGCTCCCCCTCAGCCGAATATCCACGGCCAGCGAGTTCCCCTAAAGCCATTCCCTCATCGGGACACCCCTCCTCACCTCGCTGGGAAGCCTGGAGCACCTGTAGATCCTCCCGCTCGTCCCCAAGGTCCTATGAAGCCTCTCGACATGCCCCCCAAACCTTCTGCCGATGACTCGAAGCATCGCTACCACTCTGCGATTGAGTCCTCTGTCAATGTCAACGACGTCATTGACAGGGCTCTAGATGCTAAGGTCCAGATCTCAGCTCGCGAGATCCTGGCTGTCTCGACGGATGCGCGCAAGCATGTCAAGGACTTGGTTTCGACGAGAAAGGTTGCGACGAACCTTATCACAAAGGATCCTACGGATTCCTACCTTACCTCCTTCTTGGAGCCCGATTCTCCCGCAGTTTATCTTGACGTCCACAAATATGACCCAACGACTTCCTCTGCTGCTCCCTCCCTCCCGCTACGAGTCATCTATCCTACCTTCGCACCAGGAGTCGAACCTGAGTGCATTCTGGACAGCGGAGCGCAAATTGTCGTGATGCGGAAGGATATCTGGGAGAAACTTCGGTCTCCTATCACTGCCAACAAGGCGATGGCTATGGAGTCTGCGAACAGTGGTACTACTCTGACCCTCGGGATGGTCGAGCAGCAGCCTGTCACTCTAGGACAGATCACTGTCTTCCTGCAGATCCAGGTTGTGGAGGACGCTCCTTTTGAGGTTCTTCTTGGTAGACCCTTCTTTGACGTCCTATCTTGCATGGATATCAGCCACGCTGGCGGTATTCACAAGATTCATGTCAGAGATCCCAAGACTGGAACTCCCTACGTCTTCTCGACGAGCCCTCGTCCGCCCAAGCCTTCGCGAGGACCTGCCGTAAATTTTCGTTTGTAGGCGATTCTACGAGCTCCTCCCGACCACGTTTCAGTCATAGCGAAGCGTCTGGTCCCCTCCTAGAATCGTCGCGATCTTTCGGCTTCCTGCAGGCTCTCGATAGCAGAACTCCTCCTTCCTCTCAGCGATCATATAATCAGTTTTCATGCATGTCTCCCACGTTGCCTCTCACCTCATATGCACCACCATCGGCATCGTTTTCTGGCTCTTGTCTCCCTTTCTTTCCCGACCCTGTTCCTTCGTTTTCTTCAGATGTCTTGCCTTCGCCTCCTGTTCCTTCTCCTACCTCCCATTCCTTTTCGCGACTTGTTCCCGACCCTTTGGACTGTACTAATATTCCTTTGGACTCTTGTACTTCTTCGGACTTGGCACTTACTTTAGATTCTGACAATCAATCGTTTTCCTCTTATTCTGCGCATGACTTAAGTTCTCCCTCTTCGTTCCCCACAAGCCAGTTTGTTTCTCCCAACTTCTACTCCACTTCTTCTTGCTTTTCATTCTACGAACAGCCTTCTTTCGATATCTCCCCTCCCTCTTCTCCCGACATTATTTCTACTCCCATTGGCTCATTCCCTATTGTACCTTCACCCTCCCGCACTATTCCCCTTCCTTCTCGACAGGTTCCTGATTTTAGATCTAGATTCCCTTCTCCATCTTCTCTTCGTAGTACCGGTCCGATTGTTTCCTCCACATCTTCCGCTTCAGTAGATTTCTATAGTTCCCTCACCTCCTTCTTCACCTCCTTCCCCTCCATGGATCGTCGCGACGCCTTCCTGTCTTTTGCCGCCCTCCGTAATGCCATCCCGCCATCCCCTACAAATCCCTACCCACCTCTCCAGCTTGCTAGCGTCTGGCTTACTGAGCACTTCACTCAGAGCCCCTTCCTGGATCTAGGTTCTGATGGCGACTTCGAATCCCTTCTCTACAAGAAGGTGGCAAACAAGACTAGGCCAGTAGCGACGACCCTGCCAGAGAACTTCCGGATTGTCCGTCACGAGCATCCCGATCCCCTCGCGAATCTCCTCCCTCTCCCTTCTCATCCTCCCGACTTCATCCCGACGGGGAGATTCACTCGCGAGCGCCGTGACAAGATGGACATCGGGAAGGATCTTCTCTGGCCTGAAGAGATCAAACTAGCTGAGTGGATTGTTGCCCAGCATCACGCAGCTTTCGCCTGGACTGACGAGGAACGAGGTGCCTTTGATCCCCAGTACTTCGCGCCCATCGAGATCCCTCATATCTCGCATGTTCCGTGGGTTCTGAAGCAAGGCCCTATTCCTCGTGGCATCCTTCAGGAAGTCATCAGGATCATCGAGGACAAGTGGCGGTCGGGTGTCTATGAACCCTCCTCTTCGTCCTACAATTCCCGATGGTTTTGTGTCTTCAAGAAGGATGGCAAGTCCCTCCGCCTAGTTCACTCTCTGGAGCCGTTGAATGCAGTCACTGTTCGCAATGCCGCGATGCCTCCCTACACCGAGATCGTTGCAGAGGACTTTGCTGCGCGATCTATCTACACCACTCTCGACCTCTATGTTTCCTTTGATCAACGCCAGCTTCACGAGAGGTCTCGCGACATGACTACCTTCAACACTCCTCTGGGTTCCTTCAGGCTCACTGTTCTCCCGATGGGCTGGACGAACTCTCCCGCCGTTCTTCAGGGTGACGTCACTCACATCCTAAGACCCGAGATTCCTCACTGGACTCAACCCTTTGCTGATGACGTCCCTATCAAAGGTCCTAAGTCTCGCTACGAGCTTCCCGACGGTTCCTACGAGACCGTTCCCGACAATCCCGATATTCGGCGATTTGTCTGGGAGCATCTCGAGGCTGTCCATCGTATCATCCAGCGAGTAGAGTCCTACGGAGCTACGTTCAGCGGGAAGAAGGCCTTTATTGGTGTCCCTCGTGCTGATATCCTCGGACATGTTTGTACTTACGAAGGCCGAGTTGCAGATCCTTCGCGCGTGCAGGCTATCCAGGACTGGCCCATCCCGAAGAGTGTCTCAGAGGTTCGCGCATTTTTGGGCACTTGTGGAGTTCTCAGGATCTTCATTAAGGGCTACACGCTCGTCGCGAGGCCTCTGATTCATCTCACTCGGAAGGGTATCACCTTTGAGATCGGCCCCCAGCAGCTAGAGTCTATGGCGAGACTCAAGGCCGCTATCCTCTCCTCTCCCGCCCTGCGCCCTATCGAGTACGAGTCCGACAGACCAGTTATCCTTGCGGTCGACTCCTGCGCGAACGGTGTAGGGTACATTCTCTTCCAGATCGGAGAGAATGGGAAGCGCTATCCCAGCAGGTTCGGTTCTATCACCTTCAACGATCGCGAGTCTCGCTACTCCCAGGCTAAGCTCGAGCTCTACGGCCTCTTTCGCGCCCTCAAGCACACTCAGATCTTCACCATCGGTGTGCAGAAGCTGGTTGTAGAGATGGACGCGAAGTTTGTCAAAGGCATGATCAACTCCCCCACCTTGCATCCTAACGACGCCGTGAACCGCTGGATCTCGGCGATCCTCTTGTTTGACTTCGAGCTTGTCCATGTTCCCGCAGAGAGGCACACAGGAGCTGATGGACTGTCCCGACGTCCTCGCGCTCCTGAGGATCCTCCTCGCGACGATGGCGACGAGCTCGAGGACTGGATTGACTCGAACACTGGTTTCTATATTGACCTTCACACTCCCTCTTTTCATGACCCTCTTCTTTCCATAGTGCATTCCTATATTTCGGACTCACCCACTATTCCTTCGTCTGTAGTTCCCGCTTTCATGCTTCCCTCTTGCTCTCCTACTTCGCTTGCTTCTTCTTATTCCACTTCACATGTTCCTTCCCCTTCTATTCGCTCTCCTTCCCCTCTATCCTCTCCCCCTCTCGAGATTCCTCGCTCGGTGAAGGCCCTTCGTCGCGATGACAGAGTTTCCCTTATTCGCCAGTTTTTGATCGATCTTTCGCGACCTCCCGATCTTTCTGACGAGCAGTACAGACTCTTCATCCGACAAGCCGCTGATTACTTTCTTTACGAAGGTAGCCTCTTTCGGAAGCGTCAGTCGGGATCCCCTCAGCTTGTCCCGAAGCCTAGTGAACGCCTCGAGCTTGTTCGCTATGCTCACGATGTTCTAGGACACAAGGGTATCTTCGCGACGACTCAGTCTCTCTCAGTCCGATTCTGGTGGCCCGAGCTTGCCAAGGATGTCCGCTGGTATACTAGGACTTGCCACGAGTGTCAGGTGCGACAGACCAAGTACTTTCACATCCCGCCTATCGTCCCGCCTGTCCCCTCGCTCTTCCGCAAGGCTCACATGGATACCTTCCTCATGCCTCGCGTCGGGAACTATCGCTACGTGGTCCACGCCCGCTGCGCGATGAGTTCTTGGCCTGAGGGACGTGCTACCACTGCGGACTCTGCCAAGGTCATCTCGACGTTCATCTTCCAGGACATCCTCTGCCGTTGGGGCGGTCTCGACGAGATTGTCACCGACAATGCTGCTCCCTACATTGCCGCTGTTGATATGCTTGGAGAACAGTATGGGATCCGACACATTAGGATCTCAGGCTACAACTCTCAGGCTAATGGGATTGTTGAGTCAAAGCATTTTGACGTTCGCGAGGCTATCATGAAGACTTGTCAGGGCAACGAGGCCAAGTGGCGCGAGGTTCTCCCGCAGGTTTTCTGGGCTGAGTGTGTTACTATCCGCAAGGCTACTGGCTACTCCCCCTACTTCCTGGCTCACGGTGTCCACCCCCTCCTACCATTTGACATCACCGAAGCCACCTACCTAGCCCCTACCCAAGACTTTGGCATCACTACTGAGGAGTTAGTCGCACTTCGTGCCCAGCAGCTCGCGAAACGTCCCGAAGATCTCGAAGACATGCGTCAGAGGGTTGCGAAGTCTCGTCGGAAGAATCTGGAGCAGTTCGAACTGCGCCATGGTTCCCGCATCGTTGATTTTGACTTCGAGTCCGGAGCTTTGGTTCTGGTGCGCAACACTCGCGTTGAGGAGTCCTTGAATAGGAAAACCAAGCCTCGCTACCTCGGTCCAATGGTCGTTGTGCGCAAGACAAAGGGGACATCATATATCGTGGCCGAACTCGATGGAGCACAGTCTCAGCTTCGCGTTGCAGGCTTCCGACTCATCCCCTACTTCCCGCGCACGGCTACCGATATCCCGCTGATCTCTGATCTGGACGATGACGAGGACTTCACTTGGGACGATCCCGAGGATGTCCGCTACCTTTCTTCCCTTCCCGACGACCATTCCTATGTTTCCCTATCCCCTCCTTCCCTTTGATTATCACATCCCATCCCTATGTTACGCTATTCCCCTTCCATCCCTCCCGACTCACTGCTATGCCTTTATATCATCCACTTCTACGTCCCGCCCATATTGTTCCTGACCACGGACTATCCCTCATTGTTTCTTGCTCCATTTATTCGTTCACTCTTCCTATCTACACGACTTTACTCTTTCATTTGGACTTTACTATCGGACACTTTCTATATCCACAAAGCACCTCTTCTAGTTAGATTTCCTCTTGTTCCACACTTTCTCTATCCCGACTTTTCCCCCTTTCTCACTATCCCTTTCTCTCGGCCTCCCGAGTTTCTATCAGAAGTCCCAAGGAGACTCCTCTTGCGCCTCAAGACAACCGAGGACGGTTGCTCTCTGAAGTCCCAAGGAGATGTCGTGACCGTATTTCGGACACTATCCGGAATCGCGACCTTCTCTCGACTATCGACAACCGCTGCGCGAGGTCTGGATGACCTCCCTCAGCATTCTCGACTGTCCCGACGAGGATTTGCCTGTCCCTTCACTTCGCCACACGTCCCTCTCTCCCTATTCTCCCTCGCGACTTCCCGACGTTTTCCCTTTCGACCTGCGACTTAGACCTGCGACCTGCGACCTGCGCCCTTCGACCTTAGACCTGCGACCCGCGTTCTCTAGTAGATAGTTTCTCTCAGACTCTTATTCCTTCACACCTCGTCCCGATTACGTCCCGACCAGTCCCGATCGTGTCCCGACCATTTCCCGATCCTCCATCACGGCTTTTACCTTTAGCTTTCCTTTCCCTATCTCCATTTCCTGCGTCCCGATCACGTCTCGATCGATCGCTTCGCTCTCGACTCTAGGCCTCCCTCTGGTTCGTTTTCCAACCACATTCCTTTCCCTCGCTGTTCCCTTCGATCCCTTGCCTTCCCTATGTCATAGACGCATCATTAGGTCTTTTGACATCACTTTGGTTCGTTTCCTTTGGTCCCTTCGTTCTCAGAGCCCCCAGTATTGTATATAAAGGCCCCTGTATTCGATAGACTCAAGCAATCAATCAGCAGCGTTCCCTCTCTCTCTCTCTCTCTCTCTCTCTTCTGAGGCCTAGCAGCGTTGCTACGGTCCTCCCTTCGGTTCCCTCGTCGTCTCGCCCTCGTTCTCGTTGTCCCTCTGGTCTCTTGTGTCCCGCTGGTGTCCCGATTTCTGACTCTGTTGTCCCGACGTATCCCGACGTTTCCCTTTGTTGGTTATCAGTAGTTTCGTTCTCTGGCTTTCCCGTCGTCCTCTGCCTCGTTCTCCCGTTCTCTTCCCGACTTTCTCTCTCACCTTTCATTCGCTTCCCGCAGATTCCCTAGAGGCTCGCGCCTCTGAACCGAGGACCCGACCTTCTAACTGCCATCTCTGCCCTCTCGGACTCCGAAGGCTTTGTGGCTAGTTCAACGCATCGGAGACGCAACTAGTCTCGTAATTGCGCTTTGCCTCCGCTGACGCTAGGGAGCTTGCACAGCTATTGGCCCCCCATGCCAACCTGCTCCCTCCTGATGCGCCGCTGGACAAGGATCCACACCCGGTAGCCCTCCCTTATCCCCTTTCCCTTCTATGCAACTCCCGAACTTGAGCCTTCATCGACACCGACACCACCTGCCCCTGACTGAGGGACGGCAGGACATACAGGAATTCGATCGATGGAGGTTCGTTCCCACTTATTATTCCCCACCACTTGCCTCCTTCTTTCTATGGAGCGCATTCAATTTTTTCCACCACAACATGCAGGGCCAATGCCCCAAATTTTTCCCATACCCTGTCTCCTTCGCGGAGCATGCCCAAACCAGATTCGTTTCCCTCTATGCCCCTTTTTCCTTTGTATGTAGCTCTGAACCCCGAATTCGGTAGTTACATGGACTTTCTCTTTTTCTTCCCTACCTCCGCGTAGCTAAAATGGGATGTCTGTCTTTGTAGGAGTTGGTATTACTTAGTGTTTTACCACGTGTTCTGTCCATACGGATGAGCAGTAGGTTAGGAGTTGCTGTAGCACGTTAAATCAGAATATAAAAAAAAAAAAAAAAAAACATGTGATCGATTGATCCATCGGCTTTCCGTTGCTTGTCGCCCGAGGTTATCGACATCAAAGATGGCCGAGCTATCATTGAGAAAAAAGAACGCAAACTATCTGATATAATTCTCTGTTAACCCCTGTAGCGACAGAAGAGGCAGATATGGAACCCATCCGCACTTGCGTCTTGGGGACCGGCTTGGCTGGTCTCACCTTCCATGTACCCTTCATCCTCGCTCTTCCAGAACTCTTCTCCCTAAACGCTGTTTTGGAGAGGAGCCCGAAAACCGAGGGGGGTAAACTCCAGGAGAGGTTCGGCGTTGCTACTACTATCTACGCAACCCTAGACGACGCCTTGAACGACAAAGACATCGAGCTAATCGTCATCGCCACTCCCAACGAGACACACTACGAGTTTGCGAAGAAATCGTTGCATGCGGGAAAGCACGGTAAGCGTGAATCTCTGACCTGCCACCCCATCTACACATATCTCGTTACCCGACCCCCATTTAGTCCTCGTCGATAAGCCGGTTACAGCCACCGTAGATCAAGCCAAAGAACTTGCAGAGCTGGCCAAATCCAAGAGCTTGATCCTCTACGCCTTCCAGAACAGACGTTGGGATTCTGACTTTTTGGCTCTCCGCAAGCTTATTTCATTAGCTCCATCTTCCCCCCAATACCTTGGCAACGTGTGGGAATTTGAATCAAGGTTATACATCTCGGGAATAAATCTTTCGTACGACTGACATCATATATCGTTCCTCCAGGTTTGATCGTTTCCGGGCTGTTTTGAAGGGAACTTGGAAGGACGAACCTTTGCCTGCTGCCGGTCAGATTTACGATTTGGGGACCCATCTTATCGACCAGGCTTTGGTCTTGTTTGGCCGCCCGGAGTCGTTGACCGCCTTCAAGCAGAACGCCAGGGGCATTGGTCATCCCGATGTCGACGATTCGGTAGGCCTGGACGCTTATACTCAGTTTAAAATGGCTGACTCCCGGGCTTTAGTTCACCATCTTCTTGTACTACCCAGCTAATCCCAACCGCCCCCACCCGCTGACAGCAATCCTGCGTGCGGCGATCCTGTCGGTTCACTCCCGACCTGTGAGATACGTCGTAAGGGGTACAAAGGGCACCTTTCACAAGTACGGAGTTGACGTCCAAGAGGACCAACTGAGGGTGATCACCGACCCCACTTCCATCCACGAGTCTGGATTCGGTAGGGAACCGAGGGACATCCATGGAACGATCGAGAATCTCCAAGAAGGCGGCCAGATCGTCAACAACCGGTAAGCTTCTTCGCTCATCTTGGCGCTTTCAAAGGTTGCTGATCTGCGCCTGCAGCTGGCCATCCAATGAGAACGGTTCTTACATTAAGCTGTATGAGAACCTCGCCGCGAGCATCAGAGAGGGAGCAGAGTTGGCCGTCAAATGGGAAGAGGCAACCTCTGTCATTCAGCTTGTTGAGTTGGCCCATCGGAGTGCGAAGGAGGGAAAGACTCTTCCTGTCAACCCCTTGTAACACAATATGGAAGAAATGTATTCTAGAATGATATAACATCAATGTATTTGAGTAACCACCTTTGAAGCTCATACGTGGCTCCACGGACTTGACATCATCATCCCGCGCTTCGCCGCTTACACTTACACTGCCCTCTCCCCATCGCATCCCCTTCCACCTTCCCACGTGCTAACCCTCACACACTCACTCGCTTGAACTTCCATCTCTAATGTCCAGCATATCGCTCAATGTTGAGCTGCCAGCTCATTCTCATTCCTTTCAAGTACAAGTCTCCGAGTCAGCTTCGATTGCGAACATCAAGTCCGAGATATCCAAGTCCTGCCCAGGAGGACCTAAAATAGAGGGCCAGAGGCTCATTTACGCAGGGAGATTGTTGCGTGACGACGAGTATGTCCAGGATATTTGGCCGGTGAGTGCCTCCCCACACGACTTGTGCCATCGCTGCGCGGGTCACTAATCAGTGGGAACGCATCGTCTCAGAGCCCGCAACATTCGCGAACCCTTCATCTGGCCGTGCATCCGTCAGCTTGGACCACCGGCCCGCCAAAGAGACGTCCTGCACGACTCGAGCCCGTTCCAGCGCTCTCCCCGACCACGCCACTCTCATCCACATCTTACCAGACGCCGTTTTACCCACAATACATTCATCGACAACCGTATATCCTTGCTATTCATGAGTGGGCACTCACAACGCTCTCTGCTAACAGTCAAGCAGAAGTCCCGGTATTCTATCTCAATGGTCTCGACGCCCATAAGCATGCAGCGAGACTCGAGCTACACTATCGTGGCTGGGCTTGGCCTCCGGTTTTCGATGAGGCAATCCCTCCCTTTGCTCCCGGCCTGAAATACGAGCGAGTTATGAAAGAGTGGGTGACTGCGGTTTCAAATGGCAGAACGTTGAACGCTTAATTATGAGATTTAACAGCGGCCAATCCTTCCTCTCGTTGACGAATCCGAACGCAGTTCCATCGGCTCTCCAAACCCACGCATTGAACCTACTCAGCTACACTTACACGATCCTCTCATCACCGCCGCCACAACCTGGAGCGTGGCCCCAATACCCTTCAACGCCAACCTCGACTATCCTCTACCCACCCGCGCCTGTACAACTGAACGTACCTCTGCCAAATGTCCCCCAGCCTCAAGCCGAAGCCGAAGTTCTCTTCGAAATCGCTATCAACTTGCCTATGCGAGCCATCATGGCTCCCATCCTCATGCTGGTGATGAGGGCCACACTAATGATGTACTTCTTTTCCCCCGACCAAACACCGTTTTTTGGGATCATTTTGGGGGTGTGGGTGCTTTACGAGGCGTGGAATGCTGTTAGAGCTGCTGTAGCTGCCACTCGAGACCCGGCAGAGCCCAGACGGGATGAAGACAACCAAGGCGGTGTCAACGGTGGCGCGGGCGCCCCCAGACCCAACGGCGTGGACAGGGCCCGCCATTCAGATCCCTCACGGCAGCAAGTGAATGCGATCTTGGACGCGGTGGCTAACATCAACATCCGCGAGGAGAACGAAATGTTGGAAGCGCCAGGAGATCTTCCTCCGCCGACGTTGTTTCACCAGGTCAAGACCTTTGCGTCCCTGGTAATCGTCACCCTCATTCCAGCGTTGTGGGACCTCAGGCGAACGGAGTTGATGAGACGAGAAGGTTCGTTGAGGACGGAGATGAACGTGATTACCGCTGCTACGGCCCCACCTACTGCCGTTCAGGTGCCGACAGAAGGCGAGCGCGAGACGGAGGTTTCTGAGCAAGAACGAGAAGAGTCCAGGAAGGCTAGGGAAGTGAAGTTGGCGGTCATTCAAAAACACGCTCGGAGGGCTGATTGGGTACGCGAGTACGTCGAGAGGGCTGGTAGGATGGAGTATTATGACGATTAGTCTTGGTATCTTGATTTATTTCTCTTGGACCGAACCCCGTTTCTGTGACCGGGGAGCATTGTTGTTGATTTCATGTAACGTACCCATTTTCAAGCATACCGTAGGTACTTAATAAGACGTAAGGTCATCGAGCGGCAGAGACAGGGACGTGCTGTCGGTATTTTTGCCATGCTTGGTCCACTCACAGCCTCCCCGGTCTTGATGAAGGTAGCCCAGAACGTGGTAGGCGAACATCAAAGCAGGTAACGTACGTACGCGCGCGCCGGAGTCAGACTGACTTGTGCACCTTGAACGATTTTCGTGGAATTCCCACACTTACGCCGCCTCCGCAGGCGCCGAGGAGAGCACCTTGCCAGAAACACACCTATGTACTCGCTCCTTGTGGCACACTGACATATCCTCCGATCCGAATCTTCAACCACAAGTTCCGCGTCAGGCTCGCTCTCCCACTCTTGCTCTCTATGGGACCCTCGTACATTTTGTTTCCTGTGCCCCGTCGTGGCCCCGCCAGCTGTTCGACTCTGTTACTGAACGCCTGGCATGGCTGGCGTGTCAATTTAATTGCGTAATATAAACCATCCTGAACACCCTCAAACCAGTCCTAACGCGTCCGCTATCCGATGGACATGCTCAAATGGTAGGCTCGCTCGGTGTACTTGTCCCAGCGACGCGCTGATCAAGAAGTCATCGGACGTTCCTCCTCTTGTCCAGCGAACATTACCCTCCCCGCAGCAAGCCTATCATTAGATTAGTGACATTGGCATGTCCGGCAGGTTAAATCTCGGCGAAAAAAGATGCGGCGAGCACCGCACCGAACTGCTCCATGCAACCTACTACCACATCCTTGGTCGTGGCTTGGGCTATTCACAGTGTACCTGTCCCTCCGCATATCCTGTCCAGCTTGTCGGCCTCATCCTATTGTCAACTTTCAGCTATAAATCCAGCAGTTGAATCCCAGTCATGACCTTTCTCACCCCACCTCACTGTCCAGAATGAGCTCGCCACACTTCCTCGGGAACTTCGCTACCCCTGCACCCCTTAACAAGAGAGCTATCGGTCCACCGAGGCAGATCGCATACTACTCTTGGTTTCCAGGATCGACAAATGAACACGAGTATCAAGCCCGAAGTGCTTTAAAGCTCTACTCGCCCCCCACCGTTCCGTTTTCGTTTATCAAGGCGCCAGACAGGGCCACCTGGTCAAACGAATGCAATTACTTTGATTCTCTCCCACGACCAGAGTTGGAACCCATCATAGCTTCTTGTCAACAAGCTGGTCGCACAGCAGATCTGCTCGAGGCAGATGTTATCACGAGAAGAGGCGCACTTGTGAAGTACGTTCGCTATACGGTCTTGCCAACCTTGATATAACCCCATTCTATACAGCCTGGCAATCGGCAAGGAAGAAGAATATGATGTTTCATTTGTGGATGGGAAGTTGTATATTCTCCGAAGATCCTTCGAAATCCGGACGAAAATCAAACATTGGTTCGTGCCGTCTAATTACACGCTCATATCTTTATTTACCACGGACCCTCAGCGGGGCATACTATGGGTACTTTGATCCTTGCATGCACAAGTGTTGGCTCTAACATCACCCTTAGCGACTCCTTCGAAAAACTGTGCACACGCCCAATGACGGAGAAAACCCACGGCACATTCTTCAGCGTTGTACGCAGGAAAATCGGCGATCACGACGTCATCATGGCTGGCGAGATAGACTGTTCTTCGAGTAAGCATCTCGATTGACCAATTGATCGAAGATGACCCGCTGACTCTTATTCTTCAAGGCATGAATGCAGAACCCAGTCTGAAGGACTACATTGAACTGAAGACGGTCAAGAAGCCCGATCGACGACTTCCAGTCTCCGATAAGTTGCTCCCCAAGTGGTACATGCAGTCATACATGCTCGGCGTCCAAGTGCTGCAAATAGGGTACCGCGACTTCAGGAATCATGTGTTCGGGATCGTCCGAAAGCCTGTCAAGGACTTCCTTCGAGATGTACAGAACCACGCCCCAACGTTTGACCCTGATGTCGAAATGGGGCGGGTCCACGCTATCTTATCTGCACTTTCGGCGTACTTCTGTGACCTTGGTCCATCTGTTTCCGCCCAAGACAGATTTGTGCTTAGCGTTGGCGCAAACGGAAATGCATGGATCACCTCCCCTGCCGCCGACTCTCCAAACTTGGCGGCTTAACGACCGTCGGGTTTGTACATGTGTATAATGGGAATTCCACTACCACTGTAGCGGATATGGTGTATCTCGTTCAGCGTACTTGTACTGTGTATTTTTCTGCATTATCGTTTTGTTTACTTCGTGCTCATGTTGTACGTATTTGTCGCCCGTGCTGCGATTTGTTATCTGACTCTTTTCGATCTTCAAGCTTCAAGTTCGGTCGTGTAATGGAGCCTTACTTCCTCTCGTCCTCAATGACACTGGGTTGGGAACTGCATCGGGCCCAGAGAACCGCAGACAAGAGATGCTTCACTGCTAGACGCCTGGCATGACCCGCATGTCAATTATATTGGAGACCATGCCCAAACGGTTCCCGCTTCGTGTGCTTTCTCTTACCATGAGCAGTGTTCGAACTCGAGAGAGGGTACCCTCCAGGGACACGACCAGGGACGAATCGCTTCAACAGGCCTCTGAAGACCTGAGCCCACCAGTAGTGATAGATTCCAGTCCAGCTCCATCGATTGACCGACCCTCTTCAATCCACACCTGCGTCACCCACTTGCTCCAAGCGACGGCTTATGAAGTTCGCAACCCCCATTCCAGACTGCCAAATCTTGCCTAGACCCTGGCAGACAACAGGAGCGAACCTGAACAACGAGGCTCGGGTACGGTGGAAAGCTGATTGATGTAAGGTTCGGTGTGGACGTGGTCAAGTTAGGAGGTCATTTCGTATGTTTCCCACTTTGTTCGCGACCAAGACCATTGGACTAAGTTTGTGTTTACGGTAGTCTCCTTGAAAGTCTCTTCAGTTTTAAAACGCTGTTCTTCGGGGTAGGGTAAGGGGGAGGATTTGTAGGGTCGCGCCGCAAGCCTTGCCCCGTGCTGCTGATTTTTCTGGCCGTGGGGCGGGTGCAAGCTTGGATGCGGCCGCAGTTCAAGCTGAACCTTCAACCTTTTCCGTCGTTGTCGCGTCTTCGGGTGGGCGATGAGGCCTGAGGTTCAAGACGAAGGGAGCGAAGGCAATGCCTCGACACGATGGAGAATATGCCATAGACGTGTAGACATAAAATCGGCAGTGAGAAGTTCAAGGACCCACACTGGTTCCACCACGAGGCGATTTGCATCCCGACCGACCTCGGACGACGGCTCTCTTGTAACGTCAACCAGACCCGTCCAAACCCCAACCCAAAGAAGCTCAGCCATGCGCTATTCCCCCCGGAATTCGACGCCTACGAAGCTGTGACCCTGCGCTGGCAGTCGGGCGGCCAAAAATTGCAAGGGATTGAATGTTGTGAGTCAACTGACTGCCAGGGTTATACCATGACCCTCATCCCAGCCGTGCGTGTGTGTGAGAGGGCCCTTGTGAGCGAAGGTCCAAGTCTCAGTTCCCCGGAAATATTTGCGCACCGGGGCACCTGAAGGTTTGCTAGTACAAACCGCTCCCAGGGTCAAAACTTGGGATTGTTTGTGCTCTGCCATGCGGGGCGTGTTTACAGCCATTGACCCAACCCTCGGCTCTGCTATATAGTACCATCCCAGACAAACGGGTCCTAGTAACACGTCCTACACCCAATGGGCGTGCCCCAACGATGGGTCCACTCGCCGCACTTATACCTGGATGCGCCTTTCGATACGCTGTCGACACTTGTCGAGCGTCCCTCCGCTTGTTTAACGGACGCACTCCGTAGCAAACTGATAGTGGTATTGACCCTCGCCTATATCATCGCCACCACGCTGAACTCTGCTGAACTGCGCCTTGCAACCCGGACCACGTCCTTGCGCATGGCTTGAGATTTCCGGTGTGCATGGTCCTCCGCATGTCCTACCGAGCTCACCTGCCTCGTTCTATTGCCAACTCCAGACTATAAATCCAGCAATTTTGTCCCGGTCATGACCTCTCTCACCCCACCTCACCCTCACCAAAATGAGCTCGTCACATCGCCTTGGAAATTTCGCTACCCCTCTACCCTTCGACATGAAAACTATCGGTGCTCCAAAGCAGATCGCGTACTTCTCTCACTTCCCAGGACGGACACATGAATACTGTCATCAATCTCGGAGTGCCCTAAAATTGTACTCGCCCCCCACCACTCCGTTTCAATTACTCGTGGCACCACCCGACAGAGACAGGGCTCACTGGTCAGATCAACGCAGTCAGCTCGATTCTCTCCCACGACCAGGGCTGCAATCCATCATAGATGCTTGCCAACTAGCTGGTCGCACAGCCGATCTGGCCAAGGCAGATGTGATCACGAATAGAGGCACTCTGGTGGAGTACGTTCGCTCTCTAGCCTTGCTAACTCTAGCTGACTCCATTCGATACAGCCTGGCAATGGGCAAGATTGGCGAATATGGCGTTTACTTTGTGGATGGTAAGCTGCATATTCTCCGGAAATTCTTAGAACTCCGATGGGATAGGTTAGTCCTTCACCGAATCACACGCCCATACCGTTACTTATCACCAAATTTAGCGAACGGTATCTCCCACCCTCAGTTCCTGTTCCTACGAGTTCTGCTCTAACATGATCATTAGTGATTGCTTCGAAAGGGCGTGCACACGTCCAATGACGGAGAGACCCCATGGCGTATTCTCCAGCGTCGTCCGCAGGAAGATAGGCAACTACGACGTAATCATGGCTGGCGAAGTAGACTGTTCGTCGAGTACGGATCCGATTCATCGATCGATTGACGATAACTTATTGACTCTTATTTCTTAAGGCACGGACAAAAAACCCAGTATGAAGGACTACATTGAACTAGCGACACACGAGGTGCCCGAACAATGGTATAAACGCAATCCTTCGGTCATCACGTCAAATCCCGATTGTGTCGTGTTATATCCCAAGTGGTACCTGAAATCCTACCTGCTTGGCATCCCGACGGTGCGGATAGGGTACCGTACCTGCGATGATGCGGTCTTCAATATCGTTCGGAAGCCCGTCAAGCACTTCCTTCCAGAGGTACAGATTCACGCCCCAATGTTCGACCCTGCTGTCGATATGGGGCGGCTCCACGATATCTTGTCCGCGCTTTCGGCGTACTTCCGTGCCCTTGGACCATCCGTTCCCGATAATACTGGATTTGTACTCAAGGTTGACGTCAACGGGAACGCAAAGGTAACCCTACGCGAGACTTGTCAAACTCAGCGGCCCGACTACCGTTAGGTTCCACAATGTACCTTGTAACGTGTACGGACTTCCATCCTATCGCTCGTGCAATGGACCTGTGTTGTAAATTGTACCACGTTGCTTTTTTGTTTACTTCGTGTAAAGTTCAACGGCGAATAATACGTGTCTCACTACTGGATGCCTAGCATGACCTTGTTGTGTGTACAGGCATGGAGCTGTGCCTGCTGTTGTTAAAGAGCAGTTTTCACGCTATATACCCTCTTCTGGAGAGAACACCTCGCCCGTCTCTGGCACCCGCGATCCGAGTCGCCGATTGTGCTTGAACCCAACTGTACTCGATTCACTCGGGGAGCTGAGTTTTGGGAAAGTTAGAGAAGCGAGTATCTGTCTGTGCGTCGAAGAAGCCGCGGTGTTGAACAGGAAGGAGTTCAAGATTGTCAATCGCTACACACAAGGTTCTTTCTAGTTATTTGATACATCGAGGATAGGTCAATCGTAAAAGTAAGGCTGTAAGGTAGGGGAAGAGGATACGGAAGACATATGACGCGACGTCGCGTCAAAGACACATGCGGATTAGATTGTGGGTAGCAGCGAAACCGGTGACCTGGGCCACCAGACCATGTCTTATAAGTTACAGAGCGTCCGGTGGTTGAGATATATAGAGAATCGGGTAACGTGGTGAGGATGGAAAGGCTCAGAGCTTTAAAGCCCCGAAGGTCTCAACGACGGAATAGTCCGTTGTTGTTGCGGCGGGATCGGCGAGTCCTCAAGGCGGTGACGGAGGGGACGTTTTGTCGATCGCGCCTAGGCGTACTCCTTATCCCAAGGGTACGCTTGATCTTGGTCATCAGAGGGACGTGGGTTTCGTTTCCCCGGCCCTATCGCACGATTAAGTTAGCACACAGGAGTCAAAGGAGGGCAAGTGATGTCGGGTGGAGTGATTGTTCAACGGAACGTCCGCATTTCGATCTATCCAAGGAGAATCACTATATCCCCGCCTCCGGCACTGCCCTGCGGCGCATTTTGTGTTGGACCCCCCAGGCAGGTACTGAGGGAGACTTGCGACAAGCTGAAGGTGTAGTTACGGTAGTACTAATACACGAACATTCTCCGTCAACGTGATTCACCCTACCCACCCCATCGAATTCGAAGTTCCTGCAGTGCTACGACGGCGAGCATCCCAAAATATGACGTTTTTCTGGTTCCCGTTCTAGTCAACTGGTGGGTTGGCCCCGAGTTAGCGCTGTTTATTCGAGGATACGGGGCGCTTGTGCGCATGGGTCTAATTGAGCGAAGTTGCTGTTTCTTTTTCGCATATATGAGTACAAGTACAATTTAGCTTCGACGGCCAAACACCAACACATCACTCAGAACAAAACGCCTCTCTTGTCTACAGCACAGTGAATGGGTATACCTGTCGAAAGAGGCAGGTTTACGACAGACAACTTTCGTCGGGCACGTCCCAAACTGCGACTTTCTTCCCCCACGACTGTCATCCGGTGCAGAAATCAGTCTCCTCAACGAATCATTCGAAACGGAAGACCACCCACTCTTTCCTCACAACGAGTGGGACTTGCATATGTGATCATGTCCCAGACCAAGGGTGTGCTGTTGCACAACAAGCACCAGTCTTGTCCTCCCTTGTCATTGATGCCCACGATCTGAGCTTCGATTCGACGTTTTCCGGAGTTGTAGCTTGTGCACCACTGTTGAAATGTATGTGAGGAGAAGATGCAGGGGTACAAAAGGGAAATCCGAGCCCACCTTATCTTCGAAATCACGATACCATGGCTTACAATCCGGTTGATCCCAATCTACCACCCAATAACCCTGGACTCGGTATTCCTTCCCAAAGGCGAGTGCACACCGATCCGGACGCCTGATTTTGACACCCTTGATCTCTACTGGCATGTTCATGCATGCATCGATCCCGTCCCAGTCTTTGGGTATGTTACGGAGCCCACCCCAATACTCCCGCTTGCCGTAGGCAAGACAATCCCAAGCAGGCCATACAACATCCCAGAATGCGCCACGAGGAAGATGCGCATCCCTAGCCTTCTCCCACAACTCCCTTTCATGTACCATCACCTTCCTCTCACGTTCCGTTTTCTCCTTCTCGAACGCGAGGGTTGCGTTCTCAATCGAGGCATGTCGTTTTGCGTCCTCGATGTCTATAATGCTCACCAGCGGGTCATACTTGAACACCAGAACGGTTACCAGCCCCGCGACCGCGATAAGAAGAAGCTTCCAGGGGCTAACAGTTTTCAGCCCTGGCATTCGACGTTGTAGGGGTCCGCCATCAGGAATCGAGGCACCGACTGGTTGCGGCCTATCGACAAGTCGAGAATTTGGGAGTCCTGGGGGTCGGGGAGGTGGGAGTGACGGGAGATGAGGCGAAATGAACCTGTTGGAGGGCATGCCGTTGTTTGTGGGAGGGACATCGTGGAATTGTGCGGGGTGCTCCCTATCAGCAAAGGTCTTGTGAATATAGACGTTTGAAGGTCGAGTGAACTCCTACGGAAGCTGTGAAGCCATTGCGAGCACCAAGATGAAGGTTGAGCGAAACTGGCCCGACCGCCACACAACACATTCAATTTGGATTAGGTAAGGTAATATATCTGCCGAGGGCGTCTGTTTCGGGCGCCTCCTAGCCCTCACCCCGATCTTTGTGTCCTAACAACGAAAACACCAGTACAATTCGCCGGATGACTTCCGCTCCCCTGTTCTGGTCGTCAGAGAATCAGTTCAACCTCTGAACCCATCACGTGTGGCCACGTGAAGCTACAATTAAGCTCATCGCAGAGAAACAAAACCCCTGTTGGCTGAACGTATATAAACCCGGGGGTTCGCTGCTCTTTTCCCTCAGTCGTGGCGCAGGTCATCAGTGGTTATATTCCTGGCACCAGTTTCTCTCTCGTGTTCGCCTCGGCCGATGGTAGGGCGCACTCGGCCCTGTGCTCGGTCCGTCGAGGTATGTATTACGGCGTGCCGCGCAGGGTATAGGTGACCCCTCCTAGGTGCCCAAGACGCCTACCGGAGAGCACCGCGGCCTCAAGACCTCAAGGTAGCTCATCCTGAAACGGCGAGTGCGATCCCCCACGGTCCGCTAGGGAGCCACGAGGTGAGCTGGTCTCAGCGTAGCTATCTGGTGACTTGCGTCTTTTCGACGAACAGCACGAACACTCGGATCGACGGGGAGTTATGGCGATATCCGCTGGGTAACCAGCGATCGTCTTCCTGCGCCCGGGTTAGAACCGTCGATCCTCCCCTTCGAGGGGCAGAGTAAGCTCGTTGCTGGGCAGCCCGGGGACGTAGGCTGTGGTGTGCATGGGCGAGCGGGACCGCGTGTCGTCGTAGCTTCGGGCTCCGCCAGGGTTCTTGCCCTGGCGGGGCCATGTGTCTCCAAGTCGCGAATTGGAGACACGCGAAGCTATGATGGCTGCGGTCCCGCTTTTTTTTTGTCAAAAATTTAAAGATAGGGGTTAGGATCTGCGGCTACCCCTCTCACACTCAGTGTTTGTACATAGTCTGGCTGTGGTTGCATAAATTGTTCACCTTGCGCTCAACCGGAAAGCGATCGATTCGAATGTCAATTTTCCCACGACCGCTCACTCATCTTTCCCGCTCTCGTTCGTGGGCAACGTTTCCATCGTAGTAAGTACAAAGTCTTCAACGGGAGGCCGTACCAGTCAGCTATTCCGTCAGGTCAAAGCCGTGTCCGTCCTTTGGGCATCCTGGATTATCGTGTTTCGAATAACCAACGATATTTTTGTGGACATCTAACTTAACAACACCACCAAGGCCCCACCTCTAGGATCCTCGTTTAAGATCTACAAACGACCTGTCACATTCGGAAATGGAATCCACCTTCATGGTTACTACCATTCTCCATTGTGCATTATGTCGCTCATTCGCTCAACTCGAGCAATCTGTCGCTATCTCCCAGATCGCCAGCGAGCTTGGACAATAAAATACATCGCAGGACTACCACCGTCGTGTCCCATCGAGCGGCCAAAAGACGAGTCACTTTGATTCCCCGTCTGACCGCGCGTACGTGAGAGGAGCCAACAAGGCCAAAGAAGCCGTAGATTCGAGCTATGAGCTAGTCGACCATGGGAGAGCAGGAAAAGCTGAGATACGGGGGAAAGCAAGACTGGTTGAAAGATGAAAAGGGTGTCGGTGGACGAGATGAAGGGCCGGAGAAAGGTTTAGCGGGAGGAAGGAAGCTTTAGAGGAGGTGGGGGCAGTTATGCACGGAGGTCTATGAAGCGGCGCTCAGGGCAGATCCCCTTGGCTCACCTGCAAGCCCCGTAGTATGGGGCGGATATTGGGCTCGCGATACGTGGACAATGCAGAAACATCCGGGTGGGGGTCAACGTTAGTGAACGAGGGCTTACAGGCGTCGGAATTGTTAAGTCACAGCATGAGTATGCGAACCCTTTGAAAATTCCCAAAGTCATGGCACACGAAGAACAGCTTTCTGCGTTTTTTTCTGTGCCAGTTTGTCAAGATGGTTTGACCTTTCCCTCCAAGGGTGTTCCCGTAGTTGGCGTGCTGCCAGTGATCCACCATCGGAATCTCCCGAGGTCAGACCGAGCAAACGTCCAAGACCCGCGATAGATGTGAATAAGTCGTTGTCGATCAAGCGGCCAGGGCTGGCGTCTTCCTCTTCACCATGGTGGCATCCATGCCAACGACAGAGTTCTCTACCGATGTTTCTAGGTTACCCATCGAAAGTGTCACCGTCTATCAGCCCTCTGGGGCACAGGTTATCCGGGAACTCCACGTTGAACTCAAGGTAAGCGGGATAGATTTCTGTGCCCTCCACCAAGACATTGATGATTTCCACGGAGGACAGGCAGGGACTAACGCGATTGAAGTCACGGGCCTCAGCAGCACGACTGAGACTGAATCCTTCCGTGTAGATGGACTCGGAAACGCCAGACTCCTCGTCGTCCAATGCACTCTCGATCGTCACCCAGAGATCCCAAAGTCAAATCCAATCCGAGACCTCACATCTCAACTCGACGAACTACAAACGGAGAAAAGGGCACGAGAGCAAGAAGTGGCGCTCTTGGAAGGATTCGGAAAAAGCATGGCCGAAAAGCACGATGTCGATCCCGATCAAGCGATTGCCTTCTCCAACAAGTTGCTCGACAAGATTCTTTCTTGTGCAGAGACCGTTTTGGAGCTGGACGAGCGGATTGCGCGGCTGAACCAGAAAATCAACAAGTTGCGGAGCTCGAGGAGCGGGGCGGCATTCACCAAGGCGATCATCACGATTTTGGCTGACGAGGATGGTTCCGCGCAGCTGAGATTGATATATCGTGAGGGAAAGGGTGCAAAGCTGCGAGTGTATGCTTATCTTCTATATGCAGGTGTGCTCGACGCCTATTGGCATCCACTCTACGATTTATATACAACCTCGGAGGACGGAAAGCCGTCTACAAATGTCTCCCTCCACTACCGCGTCAATCTTCAGCAATATACCGGAGAAGACTGGACAGACGCGAAACTGGTCCTCAGCACATCTGCTACAGACACTCTCAACGCAGGGATACCGAAACCGGATGATCTCATCATAGAGCCCCCGACTTCACTAGCCATGCCAGGTTCCCTGAAGTCTCCGTGCTACTCCCCAGCTTCCCCAAGTCTCCTAAGTTCCTCAAGCTCACTTATACAGTCGTCGGACGAGGATATGGGCTTCGGAATGTTCGACGGTGGCAGCCCTCCACCCACTGCAATTCCAGCCCCCCTTCCTGACCTTGCACAATGCGCCGCTTTCATCTCGAAGAGTCCTATGACCGTCAGCTACACGGTCGAGACATTGACTACCATTCCTAGTGATGGCGTTTCATACAAGGTGCTTGTGGCGGTCATCCCTTTCGAGGCGGTCATCACACATATTGCTACCCCACGTAAATCCCCGATTGCGTATTTGCAGGTAATGAAGGTGATGCTCTTGTGAGTACCCAACTGACATGATAACGGTTCCTTAGTGCGCTGTCAGGAATACGAGCGAATACTATTTGCTTCCTGGTACCATGAGTGTCTTCGTTGACGATTCGTATGTCTCCAAAACGAGCATATTTGAGATTGCGACTGGAGACACGTTCAACTGCACTCTTGGAATGGACACATCTATCCGAGTCTCTTACGAGCTCACACAATCCTCCGTAACGTCTCCTCCCTCCTCTTTCGTGGAGCAATACACGACGACGACCTATCTTTCCACCACGAGGCTGCACAACCGGCACACCGGCAACTATCCGGTTGACATCGTCGAGAGGTCGAGCATTCCGATCGCTTCGGAGGATGACCGTCGAATCAAGGTGTTCTTGAAGGGTCCAGCAGGTCTGGCAGAGGGCGAGGAGGGGCAAGAAGTTGATCTCGGGAGGGAAGATGGATTCAAGGTCAAGTGGGGGAGGGACATAGAGGACACGAAGAATGGACAGAAAGAAGGAAAGTTCATTTGGTACGGGACGATCCCTCCGAGGGAGGAGGTTGTTTTGGTCAGTGAATGGGAAGTGAGAGCGCCCATCGATGCAGATTGGAGGCTCAGGTCCGAGTAGGGGAAGATTGGATATACGTGTCCGATCCAAAGAAAGCCCCATTTGTATTGGGTTTATCGTTGAAAACTCTCAGCGGGCACGTCCCACACCGTAACCTTTGTATCATGATCCTGTGTATACTAAGAGGTAGCCTGGGGCGCCGGGGCCAGGCTGACTGACTTGCGGTTCACCTCATCGTTTTTCTCAGCGTGTCGGGGCTTGTGTCATCGACACAACCCCAGGTGAATGGAGTGCTTTTGCATATAACCCGCCAGTCGTGCCCTTGGTCGCCTGTCGCCAACACCGCGCAACAGCATGAGCTGAAAAAATGTGGATAATCCAGGGGAGGGTTGAAGGTGACCCTCCGACATAGCCTGCGAGAACTGACTGATATATAAATGGTTTCCATATCACACATGAGCACGAGCGCAAATTACTCTCTGAGGCGCGACACGGAGGCATCGCATCGACAACCAGTGCTGAATTGGCATACCTGCTGGGACACACGCCTGGTAGGTTCCGCTTCCTTTTCTAGTTTGTGTGTACCTGGCAGAGAGTCTGGTATTCTGCCTTAAAAACGACAATGATGTGATTTGCAAAAGTGAGATGTGTAACGCTAAAAATACATCTCTGGCTGCGATGAGAGGGAGAAGTTACGAGATGAAAGAAAACCTACAAAAGAAATAATTATATTTGTAGTCGCTGGGGTTGGTATTGTATCGCAGTTGTAGAGGGGACGGGTACTCGTGATTGTGATTTACTGGGTGAGTTCGAGTGCGGAGGGGGGTGCAATTGTGGTGGTGATGCGGGGCGATACCAAGATTCAGATGCTGTAGCTGGCATCCTGACATGGCCGTTCGCCTGAGGTTGGGACTGTGGCTGTTGCGATTGAGCATTGTAATATGAACCCCCACGCATCAACGATGGTGTTGAGACAAGCAAACCTGGGGCTTTTGGCTTTGGCTGCGGTATTGGACTGTCAGGCCGCCGAGTAGAAACATTTCTAACAACCCGAGGTTGCACATCTTTCGTCCTGGAACCGGATCCCTGGGACTGGGTATCACCTTCCTGAGCGAGTTTGGGTTCCTTGGACAGTGCGTCCTCGGGCCTGACAGTGTCCTCAGAACCTTTGGTTGCCTGCTGGCGTGCAGAAGACACCCTCGGCTGTAAAACCTTCTCGTAGAAGAGCATGAAGGCAGAAGAACTTTCAAGGGCAACCGTCTCGAAGCCGACTTCCTGAACCGAATCATCGCTGATTCGTAGCCAACCATAACCCGGTCTCCGTCTGTTGTCAAAACCATCGTCAACACGGATGGGCCCGAACTGTATACATCGCTCGCATCTACAGTCCCAAGGGCAAGGAAGTTTCGGTGGAAAAAAGCGGGCAGCTCCAGCGCTGACGGGTCGAGGCTTCCGCCTGTAGCAGATGTAGTGGCCGTAGGAGTGTTGCCCGTAGTGACAAACGACAGCGGAGAGTTGGTACAGCGTCCGGTGGTGTGATTGGGTCGCGGATGGAGCTAGTTGATGTAATTGATGAGGAGAGGAAATGGGAAGATCTGGTTTGGTTGATAATTGACCTGAGGTTGCAAATGGCGAAAGGTCAAGAAACTCAGGAAACTCCACTTGACATGTGTTCTTGGAGGCGTAGTATCCGAAGTGAAGAGAGCGGTTAAGATGTAATGTGAGCACATGGGGAGCCTGGTACGTGACATCAGCACCTATCACACGAGGAGGGCAGCACGCTTACACGAGCGACCATGACCTGCTTGGTGGATTCCTTGCTGTAAACCTTCTCGAGTTTTACTCCGGGTATGTCTTCCTCAATCCTCCCTTCTTCAATCGCGGTCTTCACACGACCTTCAAGCTTGCGAGCTTCCCTGACACGTTTCTTCCTTGATGGAGAAGGGTTTGGTTCGATTGTCATCAGGGCCGTCATACGTTCGGCCTCAGCGAGGAGCTTCTGGTGCGTGGCGAGCACCGAACACTTTCTACAGATGCAGTCTGTAAGCTTCTCCAGCCGGGTGTAATCATGTAGACAGTCGTAGATGGTGCAATATGGCTAAAAAACTGAGCAACATGTAGAAATGATGGGAGACGGTATTACTTACCACTCGTGGAACAGCAAGTTGCCAATTGTCAAAGCTAAAGTGCATGACCGCTTCCGTGTATCCGCATACGACGCAACTGCGCCTATTTGCGGTGAGACCATCGAATACCGTAAAACCTAAGTTCTTGTGCCTGGACGAGCCGTTGGTGTTCGAGATAGCCCCGAGACCCCGATCGCGCAAATACTCTTTGTCCACGGCGGTAGCTTCGCGTTTGATGCATTCCGAAAGCAGCTGGAATAATTCCTGGGCGTCTTGGTGTTCACGTGAGAATAGTAGTGGGTTTGTCCTCCCTTCAGGGTCAACTGAGAGAGCGTTAATGAGTTGTATTGGCTTGATGGCTCTGGGACTCGAATGCGGTATGTTCAGGGCTAGGGATCATAAGCGACCTGGGAGACCATAGGCTTGAAAACTCACCATGTAGCAGGTCTCTGAGGGAATCTATGACAGGTGTTTCAACGTCGAGTGCGACCGCCCTCGCATGGATATCCTCGATCTGGGGCCGTAGGTATGATAGTGAAGCGAAAGCCTGCAACCAAGACGTTGAGCAAATGAACATCGGCGTATCACTAATCCGAGACACACCTGCACGACCGAGTTCATGAAGCAGTATGTTCCCGACATGTTGACCAATCCAGAATAGTGCCCGTCATCCGCAGTGCGAGTCTCTGTTGTTCGGTTAAGCTAAAATTGACAAATCGTCATAATAGAAGCCGGACGACATGCCTGCGCGAGCATCCCCGTTGGGCTGACCGGGTTGTTCGGTACGGGACCTGATCCCCTTCTTCCTCAATCTCTTCCTATCCTGACTATCATGGGAGGTCGATGAGTCCCTGGATGAAGTCCAGTTGAAGAGGGCGCCGAACATTGAGGACCTTGTGATTCTGAGTGCGATGAGGGTGATGATTGGGATAACAAAGAATGGGAGGATCTGAGGGGCTAAGGGCTGAAGCTTGATTAACAGAGCTTGTAGCCCGTTCTGATGACGCATGAAGTGTTTTGGGCGCGGTCACAGAGTGGGGAACATCGAAGTCGACGTGCGAGTGTGGAATGAGCTCCCTTCCCAATTCGGATGTGATTTCGTGTCGCTTTGATCGGCTCCCGCTTCCGAATCCCATGACCCACTCCGACGGTCTCCGTGGGTGATGGTATATTGCCAGAGGAAAACAAATAAAAAATCCTTGGTGTGATGCTGGTCTATGGGCTACAAATGCGTAATGACGAAAACATCGAGAGCTGTGAGATGATCAACACGGAACATCCAGGTGAGAATGAAATTCACAAGGCGAATTCCCAATCGCAAGTCCCTCTCCGGGTAACACACGTTTCACTCGTAAGGATCCATCCTCTTGTGGGAGTTGCACGCAAGCATCACCCGTATCATCGTCATAATAATGCAGATCTCCACAGACGCCTCCACCGAATGCATGTGGGAAGGCATCGTCGTCGTGGATCCCCTCCGCTTCTTCTGACAAGAATGGGTGGGCCAACGCGTTGCGTGGTTGAATCCGCCTCGTTGCGTCCGGGTTCAGCATCTTCTCAAGCAAGTCTAGAGCGAGCGCTATCTCCGCCTTGTGTGTTTCTTCACTAACGGCAATCGGTGAGAAGGACCGTTGCCGTACTCGATAAGAACTCTTGACAGGTTCTGCCACCGAAGACGAATGGGATGATGAGAACGGAGAAGAAGATAGCGGCGGCTCGGCCAAGGTGGCATCACCAGGCTTGCAGTGGGGGTAGAGATGCAACGATTCTTTCCTGGGCACCATCAGGTTCGGGTTGAGCTTTTCCACAAACTGGGACCAGGTCATCCCCTCGATGGGTACCGATGGAACGTTTGTGGAGAATGTACGACCTTCAGAGTCGAAGATAAATACTCAGGGCACTCAGGAGGTTATAGTACGTACTATGGAGTGTTGCCGTCCTTTCCATTCCCTTCCTTCCAACGATAGCGGAAAGTTCCATCAGGGCCTCAACGTCGTCGTTTGACTGGAACAGCGGAAATTTCCTAGTCAAGAAGAATAGAAAAATGATGCCTGCAGACCACACGTCGATCGCTGGATGTTGTATATGATCAGTGGCAGAGCTTCAAGAACGATGGGGGGCCAACCTCCTGACTGAAACCCGCATTTAAATAGCACTTCCGGTGCTCGGAAGCCGCGTGTGCCAGCACGGTTCGCCTTCGAATGGGGCCTGCAAGGGGTTCATACTGTCTGCAATAGGGCTCCACAGGTGACATACCGAGTATCCTTCTCTGGGTAGCCGACCCTCTCCGTCGACAGCCTGCTCCTTTCTCTTGCATCCTTCTGCGATTTCCGAACCGCTTGGCGGTCGTACTCTGATGAAGTGAAAACTCGACCATGAGGGTACTCAGGCGAGGCACAGGTGTGCAGACAAGCACCAAGCTTCTGACCACCCTCAATCATACGCTAAAACACATAAGAGACACAGGAGCGTTCAACGACAGGGTCCTCAATCTTACACAAGCTAATCCAAAGTCACAAAGTGTTCCGATACCCGTCCGTGGATCGAAGAGAAAGTTTGCTGGCTTGATGTCTCGATGAATCACGCCGCGGGAGTGCACGTCACGGAGCGCTCGGAACAAACACCGGAGGTACGATTTTATGCCCTCCAGCGGGAGGTCCCGATAGTAATCCTAAGAGTGTGTGAATTTGGTTTACGGAATGCACATGCAGGCAGCCACTCACTCTGTAGTCGTCATTCCTGTGGTACGGCATGACCACTACAATTTGATCACGGTGTCTGAACGCGGTCACCAACTGGGAAACGTGTCTACAACCGCGGCAATCGTCCATAATAGAAATTTCGTTCCGAATACGATCGGGGCCACTTGTAACGTAGATCCTTTTGATGGCCACAAACGCCTTGCTGCCTTTGGGTCGAGGTTCAGATTGGTAATACGCAGGCGAGCTGGGTGGATGTAAGCTCTGCCAGGGGGTGTTGTACCACTTGCTATGGCACCACAGATCGATAGCTTTGTAGACCGAAGAGAACGTCCCAGTACCGAGTCGATCGACGATTTTGTAGTCCTCACGAAGTTGTGGTACGGCCTCCTCGAGTTCGGAGATTTCCTCTGCGATTTGCTCCTGTTCATCTGGAGGTTTGAGGAGGATGGTTCTCTCTTCTTCGTCCTCTTCGTCGACCTGCTCGTCAACTTGAGTTTCCTCTTCTTCCTCTACTTCTGCCTCTGCAGCATCCATTCCTGGTTCACAAGTGAGTGTATCTTCATCGGACATGTCCTCATCCAGGTCGACCATCAGGGGCATGGGTCGTTTTGATCCCTTGCCATTTCGGGCCTTGGCGTCCCAGCCGGACGCGGTGCCCTCCCCTGAGTGGGTTAGCGTGTAGTCATCCTCCGAAGACCCGACTCCACCACAAGCGTGAAGCATGCGGAGGCGGCGTGCGTTGTGAACATCTGAAGAGGAGACTTCGAGGGGGTTGGACGAGTGCTGAGAGAAGAGTGTGGCCATCGTGTCCCCCGCCTGGGCTGGGGGTGCTGTTGGAGAGATGGTTGAGATGTGGTCGACTGGATCATTCGCGCTTCGACGCGCCTCGTCACGTGTGATCTGTCGTCCTTTTCCTCCACCCCTCGCACCATTCCTGGTCATGTCTGTCCTGCTCGAGACATCGCTGGGCGACATTGTCATTGATCTCGAAGTAGATTCCTGCCCAAGGACATGCGAAAACTTTCTCAAACTCTGCAAAGTCTACTACTACAATCTCGACGCCTTTTTCAATGGTGTGTCGGGCTGCTGCCGTGTCACTAGGTATTTAACCTGATGCTATCGTCCCATTTAGTATCCAAGGACTTCCTTGCCCAAGTTGGTGATCCTTCCGCCACGGGGACTGGTGGTGAATGCATTTGGTCGTACATTGATCCCAAATCTCCCCGCTACTTCTCTCCGGAGATAATCCCTCGCCTAAAGCACAAAGAGAAGGGAACTGTATCCATGGCAGTGGCACCCTTTATCGAAGGTTTGCCGAAGGGGGGCTGTGCTAGCCAATTCTTCATCACCCTCGCGAATGGACCGGTGGAGTATTTGGACGGGAAACATGCTGTCTTCGGCCACGTCGTTGAGGGATTAGATACACTCGACAAGCTCAATGAGGTGTTTGTGGATCAGGATGGTCGACCACTGAAGGACATCCGAATCAGGCACGTCGAGATCTTGGACGACCCGTTCCCAGACCCACCTGGCCTTAAGGTCCCCGATGAGGCTCCCACTAAGCCCCCCGACAACTCTACTAGAATTGCCGAGGATGAAGACCCTCTAGCCACTCTTCCTGAGGAAGAGGCCGAGGCCCAGAGAAGGATTAATGCTGCCCGAGCATCTGCTCTTACCCTCGAGATGGTTGGAGACCTGCCATTCGCAAATGTCCGGCCTCCGGAGAACGTCCTTTTCGTCTGCAAATTGAATCCTGTCACCCGTGACGAAGACCTAGAATTAATATTCTCCAGGTTCGGCACAATTCTCAGTTGCCAAGTCATCCGGGATAAGAAGACTGGTGATTCCCTACAATATGCCTTCATCGAGTTTGATAAAAGAGAGGAAGCTGAACAGGTGCTTTTTAATTTTGCGTGTTTTTCATAAGCCGACATTGACTCTATTCTAGGCCTACTTTAAGATGCAGAACGTCCTGGTGGATGATCGCCGTATCTGGGTTGACTTGTGGGTATCCAGAATGTCCTTTGATGATCATCTCTAAGTCAATTATTCTAGCTCCCAATCAGTGGCAAGGCTCAATACGAGTTGGTCGAATGATGTAAAACTGCCGTCACAAAGAGGCTTTGGAGGAAACCAAGATCTCGAACCCACGAGAAGGTATCGCGCTGGCGGCGGGCACAGAGCTGGGGACGAGTATGGGATGGTGTTCGATGTCGACGAGCGGTCACATTCTCATTCTCACAAGAGACATCGCAGTCGATCACAGGAACGTCGCCGGAGGTCGAGGTCGTCCTCCCCTCGTAGGCGGCATGGCAGGGACAGGAGAAGGAGCCCGAACTCTGACCGCGAAGGGCACCGGCGCTAGCCTCACATGGCACGTGACCCTCTCATGAATTCCTGCCCCCTTCTCCCCCCCTCTTCTCCCCCTCTGCCGTCTTAGCCTGTGTCGCCCCTTTTAGTGTTCTCCACAGTCACCGCTAATCAGAAGCCAAAACACCTTACCTGGCGGTGGAAACGCCTCAGAAGGCGGTGACCCTATTCCAGCTTTAGTTGCCTCTTTTAACCAAAGGTTTAAATTCTCGCTGGAGCTTAGTTGCTGGCCTCCACCTTTTCCCGTACCCCCACCTCGCCATGGCCATAGAACACTTCGACGACCCCACCGCAGACTTTATCCTGCGCTCTAGCGCTCCAGCGACAGACTTTCATGTTCACCGTCTCCTCCTTTCTCTCGCATCTCCTTTCTTCGATCATATGCTATCGCTGCCACAGCCTTCCTCGAGGGAGCAGGCGAAAATCCCAATCGTTGAAGTCTACGAACCCCCGGAAATACTACAACTGTTGCTACAGTTCATCTATCCGACTCCAGATCCTACCATAGACAACGACCTCGACGCCCTCATCTTGGTCCTACACGCCGCGATAAAATACGACGTTCTTCCCGCAATCGAAAGTCTTCGAAAGCAACTCGTCTCTGAGAGTTACCTACAACAATCTCCTACGAGAATCTACGCCATCGCGAGCCGCTACGAACTCGAAGAAGAGGCAAAGTTGGCTTCTAGACACACTCTGGGAGTCAACATCCTGGATGCACCATTGTCGGAGGAGTTGAGGTACATTTCCGCGTACTCGTACCATCGACTCCTAGCTCTACATCATTCACGAGCGCAGGCTGCCAAGGGGCTGCTGCGGTTGAGAGGCGATGTGAAATGTATGGAGTGCAATGGGACTTATGGCGCCTTCTCTGAGGGTCCGAAGTGGTGGCTGGATTTCCAGGGGAGGGCCGCAGAAGAGCTGAGCGCACGTCCAACCACGCAAGTCATCTTCACCATGGAGTTCCTCTCCAAATCGTTCCAACGCGTGGAGTGCCGGAAGTGTCCATTGAGTCTCCTCGAGTCATGGTCATTCTTAGAGGACTTGAGACGTCAAATTGACGAGTTGCCCTTCACTGTATAATTTATGCCATACGTAATTTGCTCCCAGGCGTCATCGATGCTTTTTAGTTTACATATCTCATGATCGGTTTGCATCGGACCTTGCTACCCATCTATACCTTCGTCTACATCTCCCTATATCCATAATCACTTTTATTCATCATGACTTCAGCGCAGTTGGGAATCTTCAAGGTCCCTGATATCGACAATGAACCAATGGTACATGGTTTCCCAGTCTCCCGGTAACTTTTGACTCATAGCCACCTTTAGCGAAGCTATGGACCGGGATCTCCAGAACGCAAAGGGCTCGAAGAGGCCCTGGCCCAAATGGAGGAAGACATGCCTTTCGAGGTTCCTTGCATTGTTAATGGAAAGCCTGTGGGTGATTTCTTTTGTTCCGCCCTCCATTTCTACTTATCGCGGAACGCTTCCGGTGCTACTTCCCCCAGATCAAGTCCGGCAATGTTTTTCAACAAAAAATTCCGTTTGACCATGCGAGGGACCTCTGCTACTACCACGAAGCTAACCAGAAGATTATCACTGATGCCATCGACGGTGCTCTTGCTGCCAAGGAAGAGTGGGAGACCCTCCCTTGGAACGACAGGGCGGCTATTTTCCTCAAGGCCGCAGAACTGGCTAGCGGAAAGTATCGGTATAAACTCATGGCCGCTACAATTCTCGGGCAGGGAAAAAATGCTTGGCAAGCCGAAATCGATGCTGCTGCCGAGGTAGAGTAGTTTTCCGGGCCCCTTCACCGTGCATCTACAAAACCTCTACTTTCAGCTTTCCGACTTCTTCCGTTTCGGAGTGAAGTTCGTGGAGGAACTCTATTCTCAGCAGCCACCGAAGAACTCACCCGGAGCTTGGAAGTGAGTCTTTGCGGACCGTTTCTTGCCGGACATTGATAGAAACGTCTTCAGCCGGGTGGAATATCGTGCGCTCGAGGGCTTCGTCCTCGCAGTCTCACCATTCAACTTCACCGCTATCGGTGGCAATCTCCCCGGGGTCCCCGCCCTCGTCGGCAACGTCGTATTGTGGAAACCATCGCCTGCCGCGACGTATTCCAACTATATACTTTACCAGTTGTTGGAAGAGGCTGGTGTCCCACCTGGTGTGATTCAATTCGTCCCAGGTCCCCCTGCGGAGGTTGTTGCTCAGGCCATCTCCCACCCGCTCTTTGCTGGGCTCCACTTCACCGGTAGTACTGCTATCTTCAAAAAGCTGTGGAAGGATATTGCCCAGAACCTCGACATCTACAAGGGTTATCCTAGGATTGTCGGAGAGACCGGTATGTGCTTATTGAAGGGTGTCCACCCATATGAAGTTTCCTGATCAACTTCCACCTAGGTGGAAAGAATTTCCACGTTGTTCACTCCTCGGCTGATGTTGAAAACGCCGTCTTCCAGACCGTTCGCGCAGCTTTCGAATACCAGGGTGCGTCAAGATCTCTCCAATCCCGGTAACTTCTCACAGCCTGCTAGGTCAAAAATGTTCGGCTCTCTCGAGGCTTTATGTTTCTTCCTCGGTGTGGAATGCTGGGGGTTTCAAAGAGAAACTCCTGGAACAGGTTGCGAGGATTAAAGTCGGTAGTCCCCTGAAGTTCGATAACTTCGTTGGGCCTGTGATGTGGGTTTAGTTTCCTGGCGGTCTTGAGCACATATAGATTGAACCTTTTTTTAGTCACAAAGCCTCTTTCGACAAGATTTTGGGTTACATAGAAAAAGCTAAGGCTGCCGATGGAGAAATCCTCATCGGAGGGACTGGTCTGTACTTCTCACCTTCATGGATGCGACGGACGGTTGACCTGTTACTTAGGTGACGACTCGGTCGGCTACTTTGTGCAACCTACGGTTATCCTGACGAAGGACCCCAAATCGGTTACGATGGTTGAGGAGGTCTTCGGGCCGGTTCTGACGGTGGGGAACTATCCCGCGCAGTCTCTTTGTATAGGTCTCACATAATCCCAGGTCTACGTTTTTGAAGACTCCGACTACAATTCCACTCTCGACCTAGTTGACTCGACCTCTCAATACGCACTTACCGGATCGATGTGAGTATCGTATCCCAACAAACTGCGGTTCTTTCATTAATTTCCCCCTAGCTTCGCTTCAAACCGAAAGGTGCTCGTTGACTCCACAAACAGGCTTCGAAACGCAGCCGGAAATGTGTATTACAACGAAAAGTGCACTGGAGCTGTCGTCGGTCAGCAACCCTTCGGAGGTGCTAGGGGTAGCGGCACGAACGACAAGGCTGGAAGCATCAGCATCTTCTATAGATTCGTATCGGCAAGGAGTATTAAGGAGGGTTTCGTCGGATTGAAAGAGTACGAGTACCCCAGCAACTTGATGTAGATATCTGGGGCTGTCCTGGGCGTAAAAAAGCCGATTGCTAGCATGTACAAGTACCATAACTTTAACCGGTCATACGACTGTGCAAGGCGGGGGAAATCTGGGTACCCGAACCTGTGGAAAGAATGTGGGGGACTGACTCGTGGTGCCAATGCGTTGTCTGAGTCACATACAGCAGTTTGCGCCGTCCAAAGCGAGGGAAGATCGATATGCAACGCAGTGTACATCGTTACAAACGAGAACATACGGGCTGCATACCACTGCTTCGAGAGGCATACCGTCGCAAGAGGGCGCCATTGTACCAGCGAGTTGCAGGCAGAACCCACCGAGTGGCGAAGGTTTGTATTCCCGCGAACGACCACACCGGCCCGTGGATTTACAGGCGCCAACGTGCCACTGATGGACATGGCTTGCCAGGGACATTGATTTGAATGCGATAACAAGCAGGCGCTTGTCTTCAAGATAATACGACTTGGAACATTCTGCGCCTGAGCCAACTGAAACAGCCGTTGGTCCCCCGGATAAAACTTGGAAGTGGCAAAGGCGAAAAAGTAACTGGTTAACGGAGTAAATAGTGAATATTCATGAGTAGTTGTGGATACTTTGCGATGTAAAAGCGGGACTCGGGAACGGTCCGCTTGGACGTGGAAGTTATGGAGATCAAACTTGGCGGACGTGGAATCCCAGCCACAGCCACCTTTCTTGTGTTTGCTGTCTCCTGTGGCCTCCCTCTTGTCCCTCTCTTAAGAACCACCATCTAGTATAAAAGTTCACTGGGCTGCTCCTAGGGAAAAACCACCTCACAATTAAAGCGCACTCCGTCGTAAGCCTTCCCCCGTCTCAGCCTCTCCGTCCCAGGTCCGCTCAAGGTGTTCACGATCTCCGCCACAGAGGCCACATCGACGCAATGGCAACAGCCATCCAGATATCCGGGGAGACCGCCACTGTGGTCCCATCTCAGGGATCTATCCCTCCTCCCGACTTGTCCGCTCCCTTGATCAGGTTCCCTCCGTTCCCAGAGATCCCGGAGGGCGTGTCGATCATCCCCTTCTCGCAGTTTCGGCCCAAAGGGATCAGGAAACGCCTGGTCCCTGATGCGGATCATCCTGACTTGGATGGGCACGGGAGACCAACGGCGAAGTTAAAAGTGGCACATGCCTCAACTTCTTCGGAGAAGTGGAAGAAAAAGAAAAGGAGGCTAGGCGAAGGTGATGACGGAGTTGTTAGAAAATTCGTCTGGTACGAAGAGTGGGCGAAGGAAGAAGACAATCGCAAAACCTCTGTGGAACAGTGAGTTACCGGTCGAAATCACCACGGACTGGATGTTGACCGTCCCCGCCCCTCAGCTCCATACCACTCACGGATCGCTTGATCCAAGCTGCAGCCGACTTCAAGGAAAGACCCTGGGGTAACATCAACTTCCGTCTCAACGAAACATTTGATGCTGTAGGTTCTACTGATTTCTTGCAGCATTATACCAGCTGAACGGCCGTGACCAGTTTAGGGTATATGTAGGATTGTTGTCGTGCCAGCCAACCGCCAGCACCAGCGGCGAGGCCAAAGATGCGTCCGACGATGACGACGAAGATCTCGAGGAGGAGATGGCTGCATACAATCCTATTTCGGATCCACTCAGAGCGAGCGAAGATTCGTATCCTTACGCCGAACCTTCGGAACCAGAGCGTCGTCAAGAAACGAAAGAAGAACGAGCCATTAGGGCCTTTCTTACGAATCCTGAACGCTCTCTCAAGATCTTCTTCACCTCTTACTTTATCGATAAAGGGTTGATGTGGTAGGTTTGGCTTTCCATTATCCTTAACGATGTACGCTGACAGCTCCCCAGGAAAGAGAGCAGATGCGTCGACGCCCCAGAGCTCGTTCGGTTCTTTGTCTCGTTTCTAATCCGAAACAACGTCTACAGTGACGTTCCGCTGAACGGTAAACTCAAAAACTGTTTGAAGCTCCTCGAGACCGCAAGGAAGGAACTCCCTGCGACGTTCGCGATCTCCAAAGCGTTGGATGATCCCTTCAGCAACGGGTGCAGTACGCACTGGGGACGGACCATCCAATCGATCGATCTCGGAGAAGACTACGCCCAGCCGCCCGTGCCCCAGGAGGTGGAGGAGCTTGAGAAAGCGATAATCGACCACGAGAAAATCACGTCCCGTGAGGGCACATGGGCAGGCGTGAACGAAGAGATCGAGATCGAAGGCGGGGACAACACCAATAGCTGGGGAACGTGGGGCCAGTCTCAAACCGGAGACGGTGGAGGAGGGTGGGGAAGCAGCACTGCCGAAGGGGCCTGGGGTTCTACCGGCCCTAATGATTCCCAGTCTGGTTGGGAAGTCGAACCCTTGCCAACCCTTGCCGACTTACTCGGTCCCACAAGCTTGCCACAAACCCATACCACCGGCACCTTTGAGTCTTCCATGAGGAGAATCGTGGATCTCATTCCCCCGTCACCTGCCGTCGAGACTGAGGATACAACACCCGGTTCCCCTGCTAGCGAAGAGGAGGAGAGACTGTACAGGAGGTTCGGCAAACTTGTCCTCGGACCGTGGATTGGGTGGGATTGCGGCAAAGAGACAAACCTCAATAAGCCCACCATCTTGTCAAGGTCCCGTGCGCCGGTCAAGACGGAAGGCGAGGGTGGTCAAGCGGTGGAAGATGCTCACGATCCTTACAAGGACAATATCACAGTCCTCATCGAACCCTCCTCTTTGGAGACTATGATCGTTGGTGTAGGCGTCGCGGGAACCTGGGTTCAAATCACTCGGGCGGACGCTGACGGGAATCCTGTCGGCGGAGGTCGAGACATGTGGTACATGGAATCGGTGACCCAGGTCATCCCTAGTTTCTATCTTGCCTAGATTCCAGAGTTTGCAGCTGGCGGCGTTTTTTTCACGTAGTCTCGTGTTTCAATGTATCATATTTCGAATGAAGATAAAGCAACGATGTGTGTCTCGGGAACTGTGTATTGCTCAAACAGAGATGCCTTGCTCGAGTTCACCAACAAGCATGATACCATCTTTTCCGCCAGTGAGAACTAACGAACCGGATATCAACGAACGAAGACTAAAGGATGGATACAAGTCGACTCACTAACTGGTTCCTTGGGGTGGAAATCAACGCAAGTGACTGTGCCCTTATGACCGGGCAGCTGACAAGCGAATATGAGACTTGATCAGACGCGAGGATATAAAGCCAAACCTTGTAGAGAATCTTTGAACTCTCGACATCCCAAATGGTAACCGTCCTATCAGCACCTCCAACAGCGACGCGCTGTCCACCGTCGTCTTTGCTCCAGGCCCCCTTGAGCAATGTGTGTTCGAAACCTGCGGGGGCACCCGCGAGTACTCGATGTATCCGTGTTGGAGATGGGGAAAACGGCCTAACATCGTGGATGATAGTTTGAGACGAGAGTGAGGGAGAGAGGATGAAGGATCCGTTGGGGGAGAGTGTGATTGAGGTTGGTGTCTCAGTATGACCAGATAGTGTTGACACTTCTGCTTGCTTGCGAATGTCGTAGACCTGGAAGGTACTTAGATGAGTGCGGGGTTGGCGACCGTTAGGGAACAAGTACACACGTGAATTTCGTTGTCCAAGGCGCCAATGTATAGATTCGAGCCATCCGCGCTCCAACACACAGCCGTGACAGGACATCCGAGTTCGAAAGTGGCAACAGGCTGCTTGCTCGCTTCATGACCGCCTTCCCAGACCTTCACCGTGCCATCGTCACTGCCTGTGGCCAACAATTCGATCCCTGCGCCGCCTCCCATGGTTCTGTCCAGGGTATTGATGATCCCGCGGTGTGCACGGATTTTTCGCGTTCGCTCACCGGTGGCAACATCCGTATAGATCATGGTATGGTCCGCAGAGACCGTGTAGATGAGAGAAGAGAATAGGGACCAATGGATATCGGTAATGGGGGCTTTGTGAAGTGAGGGCAACAGTCCGTAGTTGGTGTTTGGTGGGTATGTCCGCCATAATGCTGCGAACAGATATCGTGTTCAGCTATCAGATGGAGCGCAACGCAAATACCACTCACAGACACTCTTATCGGCGGAGCAAGCAGCAATGTTTTGGCCAGTGGGATCGAATCTACAACTCAGAATTTCTCCCTACCGTGCCGATTAGCCACAAAAAGGACCACGTTTTCGAGTGAACGGTTACATACCCCATGCGCACCGGACAGACTGACGATGGGAGCTTCGAGATTGCTGGTGCGTTTTACGGTTCGAATTAAGGCCTGCTCTCGTTCTTTTCCCGACGACGAAATGATAAGTTGGGCCGTGTTTTGGGTTTCGGACGAACGACTCCTCTTTATGAGGGTGCCTTGGGCTGAGGGTGGGGATGCACTTCGTTTCGACATAGTGTCACCCTGTGTGTAGGCTTCTCGAGGTGTCGGACGCGTTTGCGGGAGTGGTGTGGACGTGATTTCCCACGGAAATTCCTGTGTGCAAGACCCTTGGCGGTTCTTCAGAATTGTTTTGTGTTTTCCCTGTAAGACGGACTGGCTGTATTTCGAGTGGGTTTCTGACCAAGAAATATACAGAGGGTGTCCAGTTCCAATTGAGAGTCAGAAAACTGAAAGGCCGTGATTGACGCATGTGATATTGAACCCCAACCCCCAACTTCACCCGTTCGTTTCTTTGCTGCATCCACCTCCATAGAGCCAGCCGCGGTGAATCCAGCAAAAATGCCTCCGCCACCTCCAGTGGAACGGAAGCCGTCCTACATCCAATTCACCCCGAAGCGGAGCATCCCTTCCTTCGAGAACCTGGTCGCCCTTGCAAACTACGAAGAACGGTTGAAGGGTGCAAAGAAGATCGTGTGGAGGGACCGGGGTGAACTACCAGTCGAAATTCATGATCTATGGGAATGCTTGAAACACGCGACCAGGGGAGGTTTAAGTAAGCTCAAGTCACCGGCGTCCTTTTGAACGTTGAGATCTCACGATGATTAATCCAGGAGCTGGCACTCTTGCATTCGTGATACGTGCGGGAGTGAATCTGATTCTGCTTTTGACGAAGTTAAAGCAAATGAAGAGGTGTGGATCATGTTGTCGTGTGCCAATCCGTGGTTGACCACCTCCTTTAGAGAGCACCGCTTCGCCGCAATCCGACACGCTCTGTTTGGACAGGATTGCTTTAGATTCGGTGCAATGCTTGGTGCGCGGAATACTTGACCCGAATTCTCGCGTTAACTGGGGACCTTTGACCAGGGTCCTTCGTTTCTATTTACAAGTATATTCTCAATGCACTCCCGCTCCTCTACCAACCCCCGGAATCCGGGTCTCCATTTGCCGACGATGATGAGGATATTGAACTCGGCCCCCCTCGTCCCGCTCATAAACGGGTCAGGCAACTTCGTCTTTCCGCAAGCGGGAGAGCTCGCCAAGCATGGACAAAGAAGCGCACAAGAGCGTGGTTTTCTGTCGTAGCCGGAGCTATCGCTGGGGGCGTGGCAATCATGTTCGAGAAACGATCCCGCCGGATAGCTATTGGACAGCAGATGTTTGTTCGGTCAGTGGGAGTGTCCAAGGCTCTGTTAGCGAGCTGCTCACCCCCATCTCAGAGGGCTTCAGGGATCATACAACGCTTTGGCTGCCAAGTATGGGTTCTCAGTCCCATACGGTGCAGTTTGGATCTTCTCCATCGCATGCGCCCAGATCATGTATGGCTACCTGTTGCGACCAGAAACACTTCCAAAGACCTATATCTCTTGGATCGACCAAGCCGGTCAGATCCCGGTAAAGGGCGTCGCCATGAACCGGGACCTTGTGCGAGAAGGTAGCTTCAAGATTTCTGATATTGACCAGTTGCTCTCGAATACCGTCCGTCCTTCTCGATTCCCAATGATAGAAACCATGCTTACCTTGTTACCGCTAGGAACTTCACCCAAAGAACAGAACCGAGCTTTTGACCCGCCGAGCAAAGGCAGTGGGGTCTCTGCCGGACTTTGGTACTCCCTATGCGGGCTGCGCCGCCATTCATCCAAAACAATTCTCTTGCCGTAAGGATGCTCTGATTCGGTTCTACGAGGTTTGGAAATGGGTGTTCCCGGTTTATGGAGCGTTACATTTCGTGCCTGTCTTGTTGTTCAGGAGGGCGCGGTTTATCAAAGAGCCGTTCAAAATGTTCTTACGGACCTTGTGGGGGTCTTCAAGGAGCTCTGCCTTCTTGGGATTGTTTGTGATGATCTATGAAGGTATATTTGACTTTTGTCTTCGGGTATTAGCGACGCGCTGATGATTCCCTAGGGAGTTATTGCTTGAAGCATTACTTGTATGAGAACCTACGGGACCTGGATCTCCTCCCCACGAAGGCCCTCAACCTCCTTGTCTCAAAGGGCTCGTTTGCCGTACTAGGCTTCCTCGCGGGTCTTTCCTTGTTTGTCGAGGATCCACGACGGAGAGCGGAACTGGCAATGTATGTCCTGCCGAAAGGTCTGGAAAGTGCCTGGTCCACTGCTCGCGGGAAGGGATACGTCGTGGGGGCGGGAAAACTTGGAGAAGCCCTGGTCAGTGATTCGTGATATGTGTGGCCCTCCGGCTCACTGAGTCATCTTCACTTTTTCTTTCAGTTGACTGCAATCGGTATGGGAATGGTTATGGTACGCGTTTCCCAACCCTCAACCCCGACTCGGCTGACTACGGTCGCCTACCCTTTCATTTTCCTTTCGTTCATTAGAGAGCATACCAAGACGATCCGCACAACTTGTCGGGTATCGTTAGACGTATTCTGTATCAATTTGTTGGCCCCAACTAATACACATGGCCCTCGCACTTGTTATTGCGAAGATCGCCCTGCCCCGGTGAAACATGAAGGGTTACTGGGTCAGGTTGTGCCGCTCACGCGTGTCAAGGCAACGTGTGATAGGCGTGCATTGTCGCAAATAACCGCGAACAATGGTCGGCGTCACCTTCTGGACCCTCAATAACCTCGGCCCAGGATATATAGTTGCACCTCTCGTCTTCTGCTGCCCCCTATACCTTTTGCTTCCAAACTCGACCGGGCGTCGAGATCCCTCTCGCTTTTTCTTTTGTCTCTTACAATTATCGCACGAAAATGTCATCGATGCTCTTTGGATTATTCGGCAGGAAGCAAGGCTCGCCGAGTTCTGCAACTTTCAACCACGAATCTCAAGAGCCACAAACGCAAATCGATTCGCAACCCGCGACACCGCCACCTTCAAGCACGGTCATAGAGCCCATGCAACTGCGGACCCCTTCCCCCTCGGTCGACTCGCACTTTAATCTCGCTGGACCGTCTTCGCCAGGCAACGGGATCAGGGGGACGGTCTACCGTCCGATGTCGCCCCTCCAGAACTCTCTGTCTCAACTGGCCGTACACTCCGATTCAGAATCTCAACCCAGCCCAGAACAACAATCTCAAAAACTCTACCGCCTAATCGCGTCCGTCCCCGCCAAAACCCTCCACCAGTACACCCTCTCCAGACTCCGGGCGGCGGCGGCCAACCCGTCGCCGTCATCCGCTCCGGACCACCATCACCTGTCTCACGCGTCCCTCGCGGCCGTCGCGGATTTCTTTGTGGATTTGCATCCGCCGCCGAAGCTCCATTGCGTGCGATGCCACAAGGAATACGTCGAGGTCGAGAACGGCGATCGGAGCTGTACCGTCGCGCACGACGATGACAGTACGTTTGTTGAGCGCGTCGGGAGGGGTGTGAGGAAGGGGCGCGGAGGGGAAGATGGATCTGAGTACGAGACTTTGTGGCAATGCTGTGGGAAGACCGTTGAGGGAGATGGTGACCAGGGCCCTCCAGATGGTTGGTGCTACGAAGGCAAACACACGGTCAATCTGACTCGTATTTTTGCATGGGACCTAATTTACTGAACATATTTTACTAGACTGATGTCAAGCGAGCGAGGTGGAGAGCAGATTCGACATCACAGGATGACAAGCTGGTCTCTTGTCTCCGGAAGAACTGCAACAACATCCGATCCAAACTCGCTTCTCCACCCCCAATCAAACCCCTATCCTCGACTTCCGTCTCTCGCAAATCTCTCCAGCACAAGCGCACGCGCAGCATAAAGGAAGATGACGCAGAGGTTCATCAACCTCCAGCCAGCGATGATCAGTCGATGGAGGTCGATCAAGATGCAGCCAGCGTCACCGGCAGCGTTCGCGGCCGGTCGAAGCGTAAAGCGGAATCGAAGACCGAACTGAGGACCCGCTCTACGGAGCCTGGAAAGGCACGATCCTCGAGCAAAGCGTCCACACAAACGACCCGTCGCGCCGCCAGCGTCAACCCTAAATCAAGATCCCGTGCTGGGAGGAAGTCTATCACGAAGAACGAGGAAGATTCGGTAGTTGTAACAGACGACGCAGCCCCGAAGAAGAGGCGCAAGGTGGCCTGAACCGCAACTTCCCAATGGCCTCGTTCAAGTAACCCTGTGTATGTACCTCGTCCTTCCCTCCCTCCCTTCGTGAAATATGCTGTAGCACTATGTGTGTATTGCTTATCTATTAATGTACCGCCCTCACTGTACTATTATGCTTTCCGTACCCATCTTGTCCACTTCAGCCCGTTGACTCCCAAAGTTTAACCGTAACGGGCGCCTTCCACATCCTCCGCGAACCAGTCTTGTGCCGCTCTTGTCTCTTCCACGGACGCAATGTTCACAATCGTCGATTTACTTTGTGAGTCTATGATGAACACAGGGGTGAGCCGGGACGCGAACGACGCGATGGGTACGATACTTACAGGACTCGAGAGCCTCGATTCCGTTCTCCCTGCCGATGCCGCTCTCTTTCATACCACCCCACGGCGAGCTTGGGTCGTTACGGTGATGAGTGTTTATCCACACCAGCCCAGCCTCGATCTCAGCGGCAAGTCGATGGGCTCGACCGATGTCTTGAGTCCAGAGGCCTGCTCCGAGTCCATACTTGCTCGCATTGGCCAAAAACAGGCCTTCAGGTTCATCCTATTTAACAAATTGTCAACCAGTCGCGCCTCGAGGAAAAAGGCGAGATAGTTAGCTGACCGCGAACTTCTTGACCACAACAACAGGTCCGAAAATTTCCTCCCTCCACAACTCGTCATGGGTCTCGACACCTTCGATAACGGTCGGTGGATAGAAAAAGCCCCCTGAGAAGTCAAATCCGTCGAGACTGGATGTTCCAGTAAGCCGGTTTCCACCAGCAAGTATCCGTGCCGTTGTGGGCCGCCCTTCCACCATCTTCTCGATCCGGTGTAGGTGCGATTCGGAAATAACGGTACCCATCGTGGAGGCAGGATTGATCGCTATATTGGGAGTAAAGGGACCAAATAACGTCAATGTGCTGGGGTCAGAGGCATATTGGAAAACGAGCGCACGATCTCCCATCCTCCTCCTAATACTCTCGACTTTGGCCATGAACTTTTCCATAAACTCTTCATAAATCCCCGCTTGAACGATCAGACGTGTGCCTGACACACAAGTCTGGCCGGAAGCAACGAAAGAGGCAAACGCGGCGCCGTTTACCGCGCTCTCCAAGTCTGCATCATCGAAGACGACGATCGGAGCCTTTCCACCAAGCTCGGCCGTATAGGCAGCAAGGTTCGAGCCCACAACTTGACCTAGGGCCCTTCCGGTCGCGGTTCCGGCCTTAGATAGACCCAGTTAATCAACAGAAAGAGGCGGCGAATGTCTCACGTACCGTGATATCTACTTTCCTCACGAGCGGGTTCGAGGCGATGGGTCTGCCAGTGTATTGGCCAGAACCGGGCAACACCTGGATTACGTCCGGCGGGACTACAGAAAATCAGAGTGTAGTCAAAAGGAAAGTAAAAAGGTGCCCACCTCCAGCTGACACTGCCAGCTCAGCGAACTCAAGTACTGTTATCGGAGCCAACTGTTTGCGAGGTTAACACCCATAACTTCCTGCGCGAAGTGAAATGCGAAAGCACCTCAGAAGGCTTTACTATCACGGAATTTCCAGCTGCGAGGGCTGGGGCAATTTTCTTCAAAGCGATTAGGAGGGGATGGTTAAAGGGCTAATATCGCTGTCAGTCAAAGGATACAAATACAAGAAGGAAAACGCAGGTCACACCGTTATTTGTGCAACAACGCCAAGGGGTACTCTTTGAACGTAGTTCAACAGCTTCCCTTGAGTGGGAGCGACGAAGTCTTGCCGTGTTTTCAGAAGAGCAGCGTAGTAATCCCTACTCTCGACGTCAAGGAACTAGAAGAGGATACGAAGAAGTGAAGGCTCACAGCCACTCGGGGAGTCTACCCAACTGCGCGTTCATTTCCTTGATGCACCTGCCGGTCTGCATGGACTCCACCTTTGCAAAGTCCGGAATTCTCTCTTCGAGCATCCTCGCGAGGTTTGAGAGGACTGAAGACCGCACAGTGACAGGTATTTTCGACCAGTAGCCCTCTCTGTACGCTGAATGTGCGGAATGGATGGCGGCTCGGACATCGGAGGGAGACGCTGAAGTCACACTATGGGAGATTCACGATCGGAAACAGTCGCGCTCTGTTTGTGGGATGGAGTGCGTACGTGCACAGAGTCTGTCCAGTGGCCGGATTCCGAACAGTTATCCTATAAAGGTTCAGCACGAGCCCTGTATCTGCTCAAGTGCGTAACCCGACGGAAGACTTACTCTTCTTTGCTTCCGCTTTCTGACGTTTGGAAACTCCCCGAGATGAATGGCCCATATCTTGGCCTTATAAGTCCCTTTGTCTGCCTTCTCTTTGTGAGTTTACCCCGAGTTTGAGACGCGTGAACGCACGAGACGAGTTGCACGGATTAACCGCATACTTCGGAAAACTCAGGTCGATACGGTGGCACAGGAAGTCGGATCACGATCGCGATCGAAGACGCTGAGGATGCGAACCAGGCTGACGCGCCACTATAAGGTGGTCCATGGAACAAGATGTTAACAATTTATGCGATATGTAGTTATAATAGGGTACAATATACTAGAAGGTACTTAGCGTGAGTCCGACTGTCTACGGTATAATGTGACACGGAGAGGGAACAACCATATCATCATGTCGCTGTCTTCTTCCCCAACAGGGCCAACGCATGCTGACCTCCACAAGCAACATCACAAGCCGCAAAGGGGCCAACTCTCCTAACGACGGTGGTAGGGGTTTCTGCTTTGTCCTCATCTGCACCCAATCCTAGCTCGCTCTGTTCGCCCTGGCCCCAGGCATACAACGCGCCACCTTCCGTCACAGCCATGTTGAAATGTGTTCCAACAGCGATGTGGCGGACTGGATCATCGTGTTCGGTGAAGGGGACATGTACGGGGGTGGCCAGGTAATCCGGGAACTCGCGATCCTCAAACGCTGGGTCATCCTCGGGTAAACCAAGCTGGCCGTAGTCTGATCTCCCAACTGCGAAGACCCGACCACCAGAAGTGAGGAAAACGGTGTGGTGTTCTCCGCCGGCAATCTCTACAACAGACTCCCCATTGAGCTCGTGCCGGCTTAGCCCAATCACCCTTTTCGGTAGGTGTACCTCGGTGTGGTCGAGTTTAGCGTTAGGGATTCCTGTTCCGGTTTGGCCCATGGTATTCAAGCCCCAGCCCCAAACGTCTCCCTGATCATCAACAGCAAAGGAAGTATAGTTTCCAGCGCCAATGACGATCGCTTTCCGGGATCTTGTGCCGAGGATGACGCGCTCCGGGACCGTTCCATGAATTTTCCGACGTTCGATAACCTTGCGGCCAAGTTGTCCCTGTTCGCCCGCACCCCAGGTATAGACATTGCCGTGGGTAGTCATCACGATTATGTGGTTGTTCCCTGCTGCCACAGCGACAAACTTCTCCATATCGCCGGGCTTAACGGGAAGTTCCAGAATCGGGATTGGTAGGACCTGGTGTTTGAGGCCGCTCGAAAAACCGAGAGCGCCTTCATTTGCCTAGTGTTTCATTAAGTAATCGCAGATGGACGGAACGAAGAAGTAACAAACCCGGAAGTGACCCCAAGCTCTCAGGTCTCCATTGGTGCTGATTGCAGCAGAAATGCTATCACCTGCTGCGATGCGCACAGCCCGGAAATTTTCATCAACTAGGGATTGGACGGGGTGAGGGGTTGCAGTGAGAGTATCGACATCCAAAAATTCTCCAGGCTTATCAGGATCGGGGACTTCAGATGTGATTCTTCCGAGGGCGGCATCGTCGTTCGTGCCGCATGACCATACCTGGCGGTCGAATAAGCACATCGCGATCGAAAAGACACAAGGTAGCACGCACCGTGCCATTCTCGTCAACAAATAACGAGTACAATCCACCAGCAGCGATAGATTCCAGCCCAGCCCCATCGGTTGACCCAAATCGACCCTCTGCAACACCTTGCTCTACCCACTTGTTCCTAGTAGGTTTATGGAGTTCGCCGAGCTGGTCCTCTCCCATTCCAAATTGTCCAAAGTTGCCTGCACCCCAGGCAAAAAGGAGTAAACCTGGACGGCGTGGCTTGGGGACGGTGGGAAGCGGATTGAAGTAGGGTTTGGTCTGGACGAAGTCAGCAGCCGACTTGGAGGGCTTTTTTGTAACTTTTCCACTCGGTTTGCGGCCAGCACCGTTGGACTCCTTGAGAGATTCATCGGTTTTGGAGCGCTTTTGTTCTGGAGGAGGGGAAGGGGAAGGATCTGTGGGTGTCGCGGGTCGTTTCGCGCCGCGAGCCTTGCCTCGTGCAGCCGGTTTTTCTGGTGGCGGAGCAGGTGCTGGCTTAGATGCAGAAGCAGTTCGAGCGGACCTTCGAACTTTTTCCATCCTTGTCGCGTCTTTGTGTGGGTGGACGATGGGGTTTTAGATGAAGGAGCAGAGTAAAGGCAGTGCCTGTGCCTTGCCACAATCGCATACGCACATGATCGTGAGAAGTTCAACGAGCCGCACGCTCTGCCACATGACCATCATCCTCAGTCCGTACCACTTTGAACAATGGCACTCACAGTCACGGTCATGCTGTCGACCATAATCCGTCCAATCGCGACTTAGGTGAGCTCAGGTATACAACATTTTTTTGGGAGCGTGGTGCCCACGGCGTTTGATCCTGTGCTGACGGTCAGGTAGCTAAAGATGGAAAGAGGACGTTCTCGGCTTGCCGCCATGGCCGTATCGTAACCGTATAAATATGAGAGGACTCTTGCGGTCCACCACCATCCCCCAGCTTTAACCCCCCCCCTCTTTCCGTGCCACTTTACACTATGAAAAGCATCGTGCACGGCTTGAATTCCCTGATTCGCAATGTAATTCATTGCGTTTCTCGCCCGCACCCCACCTTCATGTCCATCGCTTACGTGTCGTTTTTGTTCCAGCTGGTCGTCCTGGTCTCAGCCCCTCTTTTGGGAACGAAATCTATCCCCAGGGTGGAGCAAAAGCAAGACGACGGTGCGACCTCCTCAGGTGGGGCCATACGTTGGCTGGCTTTCTAACCCGTTCTTCTAGAGCTCTCACTTTCGTTCGATGCCGAGATTTCACCAAAAACCATGTGCAAAGCGTTGGATGATCTGCGAGGCCATTTCCAGCTAAAGAGGTTGGAGCTTCAAGCGCCGGGTTTAGAGATGGACGATAGGCAACGGATGGTGGCGGTGCACGCCCTTTCCGGAGCTGTGATTCAGATGTCACTACTCACCCACCTGTCTCTTTCAGAGAACCTCCTGACCGAGATTTCCCTTCTACATATATCGGTTCTTCCTATATTGGAAACTTTTGTCGTTTTCCCTGCTCCCCCGGCGGGCGACCTATCAGGAGAGGAGACCCTTGGGTTCGAGTCACTCCGGTCCTTGGACCTACCAAACGAAACACTTCTCCGACGCTTCTTGTCGTATTCGCTCCAAGACGTGGAAGTTCTGAAAGTGGCAAACTTGGGCCGAAATTCCCTCAAATTGATACGTGGCCTTACAGGCCTGCAATTCTTACGCATCGAAGGCCCAAGCTTCGGTCCCCCGGAAATATTTGCGCTCGGGGCTTGCTTCCGACTAGAAGGAATCGAAATTCAAAGCTGCCATCCATTGGGGATGGATGACTCGGACCTCCATCGATTCCGGGCAATGTTTCAAAACCTCCGCTCCCTCTCGATTGTGGCGCAGGATATGTAGGACTGCATTGATAGGACGACATCGACGTCTCCTGCGTCGCTGAGATGGGTGTAGGGAGTCGGAGTAGCCCCCGTTGTATTTTATTTTGTATTATATTCTCCTGATATACTATTGGGTGTGTGCTCTTCTTTCCACGAATGGAGAATTTGCAAGTACGCTGAAAATAGCAGAGGTTTGCTTTCGATGTGACCGGGATCACTGCCTCGCAAACCTCGCGGTGTCCCAGCCCTCGGCTATGCTGCGTAGAGGCATCAGACAGTAAGACGCCCTCTATTCAATGGACGTCCTGCAATGATTGGTCACCTGAATGCCCCTCAATAGTACGTTGACGCCGGCCGTTTCCATCAGCTAGCGAAGTCTCTTGGACGTTCCTCCTCTCGTCCAATGAACTCGCTCCGCCCCATTGTCAGCGGTGTTGGCGTTTCTGAGGCGGGTTGACTTCTTCGGGGGAAAAACATCCAAACCAGCGACCAGGTCCATTGCCTTGATTATCTCATCGCCACCGTACTGAACTGTGCTGTGCAGCCTAATAACCGCACCTTATCCATGGCTTAAGGCATTACTGGTGCGCGCCTAGCACGCCCCATTCCATGTCCAGCTCATCAGCCTCATTCTGTTGCCAGCTCTAGGCTATAAAGTCAGCGGTTGTATCCCAGCCATGCCCCTTTTCCTTTCACCTCTCTCCCTCTCGATAATGGATCCGCCACACTTTCTTGGGAACTTTGCGTCCCCCGAACCCCTCAATACGGACGCTGTAGGTTCCCCAAAGCAGATCGCGTACTACTCTTGCTTTCCGGGACCGACAAACGAACATGAGTATCAGTCCCGCAGCGCGTTGAAACTCTACTCGCCCCCCATCGTTCCGTTTTCTTTTATCAAGGCGCCGGACAGGGCCACCTGGTCAAACGAATGCGACTACCTCGATTCTCTTTCCCGACCAGAGGTGGAACCAATCATAGCTTCCTGTCAACGAGCCGGCTGCACAGTAGACCTGCAAGAGGCAGATGTCATCGCGAAGAGAGGCGCGCTCGTGAAGTGAGTTTCCTCTCTTGCCTTGCTAACTTCGAGCTAACTTCCATCTGACACAGCCTGGCAGTCGGCAAAGGGGATGAATACGATGTTTCGTTCGTGGATGGAAAGTTGCATATTCTCCGGAAAAGTTTCGAATTCCGGACGGAAATTAAGTCTAGGTTTGTTCCATCGAATTTCACGCTCATTGTACCGTTTCTCATGGACTCTTAGCGGACCGTACTATGGGTATTATTCACCTTCGATCCTTGTTCCCATGAGTTTGACTCTGACGTGATCCTCAGCGACTGTTTCGAAAAACTGTGCACACGTCCAATGACGCCGAAACCCCATGGAATATTCTTCAGCGTCGTCCGCAGGAAGATCGGCGGTCTCAACGTCATCATGGCTGGCGAGGTAGACTGTTCTTCGAGTACGGATCCTAATCAACCCGCTGGCGATAACATACTGACCCTCTTATTTCTTCAAGGCAAGGGCACAGAGCCCGATATGGAAGACTACATCGAACTAAAGACAGTCAAGAAGCCCGATCAAAGGCGTCCACCCGGCCGCTCTAATGAGCTATTTCCCAAGTGGTACATGCAGTCACACCTGCTCGGCGTCCAGGTGCTGCAGATAGGGTACCGCGATTTCAAGAACCGTGTCTTCGGTATCGTTCGGAAGCCTATCAAGCAGCTCCTTCGAGAGGCACAGAAATACGCCCCATCTTTCGACCCTGCTGTGGATATGGGACGGGTCCATGCCATCATATCCGCACTTTTGGTGCACTTCCGTGGTCTTGGACCGTCTGTTTCCGCTCAAGACAGATTTGTGCTTCGCGTTGATGCAAACGGGGACGCATGGATCACCTCCGACCCTGACTCTCCAAACTTGGCGGCCTAACGACCGTTGAGCTCCATAATGTATTTTGTAATTTGTGCGGATTTGTACCAGACTCTCACCGTTTCTTCGGCGTATATCATATCGCTCGCCAAGTTGGCTTGTACTTGTGTTCTCCTATGCTGCCCTTTGTTTGTTTTGTGTTCACGTTGTGTGTATTTTCTGCCTGTGCCGCAAACCGCCGTCACGGTGGCCGGCCGGCTATCTGACACTTTTTTATCTTGGAGTTCACCCATGTGTGTAACTTTTTTCTGATTCAAAGTTACATATGTATGTAGCATTACTTCGAATTCACGTGTCTCAAACTGCATTTCATGTCTCCATGACGCCAGACTAGAAATCCCCTCAAGTTCAGAGGAATAACCCTGCGAAGAGTACGCGCTTTACTACTGGACACCTGGCATGGCTCGCGTGTCAATTGTATTGCGTGGCCATGCCCGACACTGATTTTCCTGCGACGGAGGCGCTCACATACTAGTAGCGACCCTAGTGCGCTGCCGCCACACTTTTCGCCAATCGCGGCACAGTCTACTGCTCGTTCCCCTCGATGCCGAGGCCCCAGTACGACGACTATCTGGGGTGCTTTGAGCATCCCTTACAACTTGACGACATAGGTCCCCCGGAACAGATTGCATTCTATTCTTGCTTTATCAATGATATCAACGATTACCGATTCAACGATCATTCCGCCCTGCGAAGGTTTAAAGGTATAGAGCTAAGCCTCCCATTACAGCTGGAATTGGCTGCGGATAGAAAGGAGTTCCATGCGACATCTGCTCGTTTGGAGAGAGTGCCTCGTCCGTCCTTGGTGCCCGTGATCGCGGCATGCGTCGAATCAGGGAGCGTTGCCTCAGTGCGGGACGCGGAAGTCATCACCAGAAGGGGCGCTCTTAGTTGGTAATCAAGCGGTTCGATATCCCCCAATTCCTCAGTGGAGATTGACACGTTTCCAGTTTAGGCACGGGAGAAGAAATGACGTTTAGCGTGATGTACGTGAACGGAAAATTACACATAGAGAGGAAAGAGTTCACGTCAAACTTGGATGTACAGCACGAGTAAGATTTGCGGCAGACATTGCCCTCGGAAAACACACTGATGCCTGAAATAGCGGCCCTTACTATGGGTAAGCCGGTCTCAGCACCCAGTAGGCTTACTCTCAACTACGCAGACACTGTTTCGAAGAAGCTTGCACCATCCCAAAGTCCTCAGAACCAAACGGTCGCTTTTGTAGCGTCGTTTCACGAAGGTTAGGGGATCTCAACGTGGTGATGGCGGGGGAGGTAGATTGTGCTGAAGGTACCGTAAAATGCCCTTATATTTGATCATCAAGGTTTCGGAACTCAATATTCAATGTTCGTGTCTCGTCGCAGGGGGATACCCAATTCTCGAAAATTACAGAGAGTTAAAGACTCAAAAGTTCCGGAAACACAAGTACGAGATCGAAATCGCCTCCCTCATACCTCTACCGCTGACGGCTTCAAAACAGAAATTGGCCGAAATGGTATCTCCAGTCGTACCTGCTCGGCGTCCCGACTTTGATCCTTGGAAACCGTTCCAAGCGCAACCTCATCACTCGTATACAGCCCATGTCCATGGAAGCCATCCTCGAGACAACCGCGGTGCATTCGCCCAATTTTGACCCAGCCTTCGCTATGGGTCGTATTCACAGCATCCTCTCCGCCCTCATACAATACTGCAGGACAAGAGCCGCTTACCTGTACACCGGGTGTTTCGCCTGCGAGCTCCACATTCGTCCGGGGGGTACCGCGCTCGTTCCTTCGGTGGTACCAGACATCGAAGTGAAGATGGAACTCCTTCGGATGTGGGAGATCGTTCGAGAAACGGAAGTTCCGAGTGGGGTTCTGGTTTCTCAACTTTCATATCCCGTCATTTCCGAAACTCGTCACCTGCAGCTGATGACGACCGGGGGACCCTTCATCCCTTCCGATGTAGATCAGCCAGTGGAGCAATCCCTTGCACCCCTCTTATCCCGGACAATCATTGTCCCCTTCGTGCTCTACATATCGCTCAGCATCTGCTACAACGTTTTTTGGAGAATCCTTCCCATCGCCACGTTCGTCTTTCATGTCGTCTTCTTTCTTCTCTTTGCCGCACTTGCCCTGACCTTGTCCTTTACCTGTTGTATGATGGTCCTCGCCTCATGTTAACCCCAGCATCATCTACGCACGTGCATAGCTACCTCTGCTTCATGTACTCCTTTTACTGTTTCTTGTATCTCGTGGCCTGGTATTATCGTGGCTTTGCTTCTTGCTGTGCTGACTGAACATTTGTACTATTAAACATGTTTGTAAAAAACCGAGAATGTAACGCAAAGCAACGAGATCTATCTATGCAGTCTTTCCAGCATCTTCCTTCAAACTCACAATCCTGTTGAGGACTATGGAATCCCCATCCTTGAGCACAGGAACGACATCATCACCTTCCTCCAAAAACCGGAGCGTAGAGTCCTTGTCCACCGCGAAGTATGCCACGCGTAATCCCTGGAACCTGATGCACTCCTTACCTACCAGTTGATCACTAGTGGCTCGGGGTGTATCGTCGTCAGTACCGTTAACTCTTGTCTCGTTCTCCTTCAGCGCCTTCTCTGTCCTCGCCGTACTCTCTGCGATAGCATCCCTCCACAACTTCTTGGCAAGAGTCAAGAATCCAGTCTCAAGCAACGCTCCCTTGACGACCTCCAAACTGTCTGGATTGATATCCGCCAAGTAGTCAGGAGATGCTGCAGGGTTGTCACTCTTAAACAGCTGGTGGAAGATCCTGGCCTCGTCGACTCGGATTGGGCTTCCACTCGGAGCATGTTCTGCGACCCATTGGATAAATGCCTTGGGCTTCTTCGCCTGACCGGAATTCTCGAGTCTGGCGATAACTTCCACGACGGTACTAGTCGCTGGGTCGGTCTTGTACGAGGTGCAGGTGATGGGATGGGGAACTCCAAAGAGACCGACGGTCTTTCCAGGAGCAAGACGGAAGTAATCCTTCGAGTCTTCTAGCCTGAAATCTTCCGACTCGATATATATCGTCTTCGTGAATGGGACCTTGGAATTTCCCAACTCGGGTACTTTAGGATGCAACGGTTTCTCCACGATGGAGATATGGTCCTCTTCCAGATTCTCGATTGTGACTTTGAGAGGCCGAAGGACCATGAGCAACCGTGGGACGGAGTTTTCCAGATACTGTCTTATCGTTTGTTCTAAGCGGGTAACTTGAATCGCGGTGGTGGAAGTGGACACGCCGAGCGTGCTGACGAAAGAGAGGATGGCACCCGGAGGGACACCACGTCTCCTGAGCGCGATGAGGGTATACAACCGAGGGTCATCCCAATCACGAATGTATCCTTCCTTCACCAGCTTGAGAATCTTTCGTTTCGACATGACTGTTCCCGTCACGTTCAATCGACCAAATTCGGATTGGCGGGGCTTGTAAACCTCCAGAACATCGCATAGCCAGTCGTAGGACTCTCGGGATAGAACAAACTCCACCGTACACAACGAGTGCCTTGGACGGGTAATCAGACCTCGTGAATCATGAGCGGAGGTAAATGCTTACGATATGTTCTCAAAGCTATCGACAAGACAGTGAGTGAAGTCGTATGTTGGGTATACCTTCCAGCGATCACCAGTTCGGTGATGAGGAGAAAGAAGGACTCGGTACGCGATTAAATCCCACATCTGAGGGTTACCGCTTTCTAGGTCTTGTTTCATTCTCAATACGGCCTCACCCGGAGCGAATTCTCCCTCCTTCATCTTCTGAAAGTCGGCCAAAGAATCGGCGACGGGACGCGTTCGGTGGAGACAAGCCTTTCGCGTTAGGCTCTTCTCGCCGCCCCGGTTGGCATGGATTTCCTCCGCTGTTTTGGGGGTTGAAGAGATGAATCTGGAACGCAAAGCCGAAGACTCACGTGTACACAGGCAGACATAACCCTTGTCTCGTTTGATGAGTTCCACGGCCAAGTTGTAGAGTTGATCGAAATAATCGCTGGAGTAGGTAATCTTCCAAGGCTCATAGCCAAGCCACCTCACTGTCTCGAGGATGCTCTCAAAATACCTCCCCTCCTCCGCTTCTGGATTCGTGTCGTCGTATCGAAGGTACGTCTTGCCACCATGATGAGCAGCATAACCAAAGTCGACGAAGATGGCCTTGGAATGGCCAATGTGGAGGTATCCGTTCGGTTCTGGGGGGAACCGCGTCCAAACCTGACCTCCAGTAGCCGCGAGGTGTTTTTCTCGCAATTCGGGCTTGATCTGTGGATTTCCACCTGGCTTGTGTAGACCGCCCAGGAACCCCTGCTCGAACACGGTCTTGACGGAAGGCTCCTGGACGCTCTCAGAAGTGGAGTCCTTTGATGTAGGCTTCTTCACGTCCTACGACGAGGATGAGAGGTGGAGTTACGGGTAACGATTATCTGTTGATCACCTTGGCCTTTTCAGCTTTCAGCTTGGCAAGGGCATCTTCCTTCCTCCCAAATGTATCTACGAAAGCCTTTTCGACCGCATTTTTCAGGTCTAACGGGTTTGCCCATCGCAGATCCGGAGTGGTCTTTAAACCGCCAATTACGGCACTCAGGCTTTGCCAGCCGGAAACGGCGTTCGCAGTAACGTAAGACGTAGCTCGAGCATAGAGATCCTCCGGTGTGATGCTAAACCCTGAGGATTGACATCAGATCAACCTATTGGCGCTCTGCTAGGGTGAAACTAGCACGCACCCACACCACACTCTTCATCAAAGGCCGAGTCATCCACAGGGAGCGAATGGGTTTCAAAGTACTTTATTGCAGCTTCGTAGATTAGGTTACTCTTATCAGGCAAAGGCGGTCAGGATGCCAGGCTTACCATTGACCTGATCGGTGGATTTGAGCTTCCCGTCGATGATCCTATCAACGATGTATTTTCTCTCTTGGTCATTGGAGAGCTTGGAACTCGGAGGGGCAAAATGCACGAGTAGTGAGGCTTGTTTATCACTGACTGATCGTTCTGCAAGTTTGAAGGTCTCGACTAGATGTTTCAGTGGTTCTGCAATCTTGGGGCTCTTCGCGGCATCTTTGGCCTTAGCTTGATTTAGACCAATGGTCTCGAACTTTTCCGCGAGAACATCGATTTCTTCTGTCGTCAGAGTTGGCTTGGGGGGCATCGAGGCTGAGGGAGAAGGAGTATGCGGCCAACGAATGATCGAGTTGGCCGTGACTCATGCCACTGCACGGAACTTAATATTGCAGCCATACACACTCAAATCATCGCATCAACAAACATCCAAGATATCGCAGGCTTAACGCGCAAGATCGCTACCTCAGCGCTAGAAATGAAACTACGAACCTACTCGTTGACAAGATCATCAGCCGTGTCTGGGATGATAATGACTCTCCGTTGTGCATCTTGACTAAAGTGGCCCGCTCATCTCAAGGCCACGGGTTGACCGAAGTAATGGTTGCCTATCCCACAGCGCCGAGTTCTTCACCGTTAGTGACCAGTTGAACGTCGGACTTGCGCTGTAGCCCTTGGTTCAGGCAGAATCCCGTCCCACGTCTAGGCGTTGAACGCCAATGCAGGAAAGCCATGCATGCGGATGGTGGGTAAACAAGGTCCAGAGCGAGCCCCCCCCTTACCTGCAATGTCCAAGTCATTCGAATCATCGGCCAGGACACAGGATCGTTTACTCAAGAATCTCGCGTCCACCGTTTCACTCCTCTCCCAGAAAGCATCCTTCTCCTCTCACGGGATTATCACCAAAATCCATCGTCAGGCTATTCCCACCTGTATACCGTCTCCCCCACCCCACCTATCCCTCGACTGGGCTACTTTCTGACGTATATCAAGTGCAAGTCCCCCAAGGTCTCGGACACCACCCTTTGGAAGAAGGTCAAATGTATTTTTCCGGGCGAGGTAGGCTAAGCCCGGAAAACTGGCACGATACACTCAATTCTCAGCCCCAGCCTTTGGGAACGGAAAGAAGTCACAGGCTCGCCCTCAAAACGATATCATCCGAACGCCGTATCTCTGTTCTAGATTCTATGGTCTCCGGTATTAGATTTCTGAAGGACAGCTAGTGCACGATGATATCCCCAGGATTCGCAATCAGCCGCCTTTTCTCTTTACCGCTTCGGCCCTTCACCGTCTCAACCTCCATCTCGCGGGTCGAAGAGAGCGCAAGTGTATCCTCCATGCAATCATCAAGGAACGCAACTGACAACTCCGAAATCTTCTCAAGGAGTTCAACGTTCCTGCCGATAAAGAGTCTTGGGAGCAGGACTTTGTAATCCGAGAAGCTTTGGTGTGTTGCACGGGCTGGACAAACCAAAAGTGAGGGTGTGGACTTGAGATGCAGCCACCTAGTTGATCATACCAATCGTGTATATGGACACGTTGCCCCAGTCCTTGGCCACCTCAATCATTTGAGCCATATGATCCTTCCACAAAGTAAACCCTTCGGAATTCAGGACGACCTTCCTGACCAGAGCATTCCTGCTCGCTTGGGCAGGGCCGGGTTTCTCAAATGGCTCTAACCACGGATCTAAAAACAGGGCATGCGTCACTGGGAGCGGTTCAAAGCCCTTGGTTGGTTCATGGGATAGAAATGAAAGGAGGGTAGCAGCGCCAAAGGAGTGACCAGTCAACTGCAGGGCATCGAATCCAATGTTCCCTCGGAAGTCTGACCACTCCAGTTCGCTGTTGTCGATTGTAGATAGGTTCCCGCGGTCGCCGTTGACGGATAGCTTCTTCAACGCATCCACGGCAGCGTAGATCTCGAACCGTCGGAGCTCGAGCTGTTCTCTTCGAAACTCGAATTTACACTTTTCTCCGTACCTTAAAACCGGCATGAGATATAGATAGCGCGGCTATATAGGAAACGCACGATGTGTCTGCGGCTTTGATGTAAAGGAGGGGATCTCTCTTGCCCGTTTCTGGCGACTTGGGGTAACAGAACGTTCCACTGCCGTCCCTGTGTTCCATCACCACGACAACCTTACCCCTAGAAGCGATCCTCGCGCATAGATGACTGAAATTTCGGACTCAGTACGAAAATGGGGGCGATGCGCGTCGCACGCACGCACCTATACGTCGTACGTTGTCCAGCAAGCCCGTGAGAGAATACTACGAGTGGCCACGTCTTGGTATAATCTCCTTTCGCAGTCGGGGGGAGCATCGGTGCGTTGGAATGAACGGGTATCTTCACAAATCACCATATGAGCGCCGGAAAATGTATTATTCTTCAATTGAATACTCTCTACCTTTATGAGAGAAGCATAGAAAAAGAATATGGGCTGTAGTAGCCAAGACGGAATGCCTGTAATTATGGGGGACGGGATCTGTTAGACACAGGTTTCAACCTGGGCTGGCACTTACCTGTGAAGTAAGCGATGCCAGCCAGCGAGCCTCTAATTGGTCTGGGAAATAAGATTGGCCTCAGAAGGTCTATAAAGTAAACACGAGACCTCAAAAGAACTGTACCTCACTATCCAATCCAGGTATCGATACTTTTTCGTCGATAGGTCCGAGTGAGTTGGGTAATACACTGAGAACGCAACCTCCGAGAGCTGCAATGCCGGTCTAGGTTGGGCGTTCCGTGTTAGAATTGCAGACCCGAACGTGCGGGTTGGAATCTGAAGGACAAAAGTCGTCGCCCCTACAGCGAACTTCTCCTTCACGTGGTCGAGCAGCATAGAGGTCTTGGAAACCTTGCAAAGAATTAATCAACGAGGCAAGGGTCCGCACTGGTGCTTGTTATAACCCGATCTCCCGACGCTCTTGACCCAAAAAGCTTTGAACGTGAGCGAAGCCACGTGTCACCCTCAAGATCGGGACCGGGACCAGTTCGGAAAATGAGGAAATGCGAAGCACTCGTGGGAATCGTGCCCTGAATGTTTGAATGATCAATCGATCACCGCCTACGACGGAAACGGAGGCAAGCATCTGCAGAATCACCAACTTTCTTCACATTTAGCGAGGGGTACAAGTCAGGTGGTCTCAAGTAGTGGGTCAGGACGTTGTGTAAAACTTGCTGGTGGCATTGAAATCGGGTCAGAAATGGTTAGCCACCATCGCTGCAATACGTACTGGTGTCATGGTGTGAGAATGGATGGCGGTGATTGGCCAGCTGTGTGCTTGGATGGGATTAACTGCTGGCGTATGAATCTCAGCAACTTAACTGCCTGCAATTCGAAGCAAAACTTTCATTCAACATTCACATCCTGTGTTTACACAACAGTCTTTTCAACACCAAAACCATGATGAGCGAGAAGCGCTGATACCCTTTCCCGGCGTACCACATATGCATGTTAAAGCGATAGAGATCCAACTGCAAGGTGATGTTGACCAGGTGGGCGATTGACCTCGGAATCACAAAGTCAACAACGCGCGAACAGCGGGTGACCATTACCATACCCACGACAGACCAGGGGTATAGCCGAGCCTTCTTATTACTTTGCCCCGATACGATGAACGGATGGGACAGCTCCTGATGACCTTGACAGTGTTGGCATACTGGGTTATTGTCCGACAGCATCCCAAAGCGACCATTCCTTCAAGTCTGCCGTAACAAGATCTCGCTCCGTTGGTGGGGAGGCGCATCAGGGCCCCAGGGGAAGGGAAAGGTGACACTCGCCTTGCGAGAAGGGGTTTTTTCCGGTAAGGTTACCGAAGTCTGGGAAATGCCCCACGCTCGACGACCGGTCTTTCACGAACATAGCCCATTGAACTCGGACCGACGAAAGGTGTGCGCCCACCGTCCGTGTTTCCTAGGCATTCCTTACCCCATCAAAAGCGCTGAACTGTCCGTGAGGGGGCGAGGCGAGGCGGAAGGGGGGTTCATACGGGTGCATCTGCACAGCTCACGGGTATATTCGAAACCTAGGATGACCGCCTAGACAGCTGAAAATGCATGAGGAGGATTGACGCACGCACGTGTTCGTCGATATACTAGTACTCTGTCGGGGGCCGAGGAGAAGTCGAGATGCTCTAGATCCCAAATGGGCGCTGGGCTCCTTGCCCGGTAGCATCCGCTTTCCAGCCACTTTCGCCCTCTCTGAAACCATCAGCGCAGCATTTGCACGAAAAGTTCCGTGGACTAAATGAGCGCAGCACGGAAATCCTAGGGATGCGAACCCTCCCACGGACTGCGGATGTCTTCTCACGGCCGGAATGTACCACTGCCCTGCACAGAGGACGACTGTGAGAGGTTGTGCTTTGAAGTGCAGCCGAATCAGTATAATCGGTCGCGATTGCCGCACGAACTATGAGTTTAAGCCGAGATTTTCGCGTCTTGTGACTGGTAGTTTCAGCCCCTCATCAGAAAGAAAGAAGGAGGCGAAAGAACACCAGAGGCTGTGCGGCCACTAAAGGCGGATCTGTGATTATGTGGAAAACCAGAGGGTATTGTAGCAGTGCCTCGCTCGCATTTCCGGTCTTGCCTCAAGAGATTGGGACTGTCTCCCTTGAAAGGGGCAGTCTTCTTCTCGCTTGTGAATCTTTTCTGCGTGCGATAGCCAAAGAGAATGAAACATATGCTGGAACTTGGAAGGAGACCTCAGGACAAGAATCCGACTGCGGTACGAGTACAGATTCAGCGTGGCTGTGGTCAGTCACAAGGAGTGACGGAAGATTGACTAAGATTGATCCGTACCCACTGCTGCGGAGGATGCCTCAAGGCTTGAGGGCGCTTAGTACCCTTGCAACTTATAAACAGACTCCCAAGTCGCAGCCTCACCTCATCCACTTCCTCAGCGATGTCCGACTTGAACAACACTGTCAACACCGGCAACGGTCGTGAATTTGAACGCAAGGACCGTGCGACATCTGACTCTGACTCGGGCAACGTCGTGGATCATTACGCCCCTCATGGTGAGTCCTCGTTCCCCCAGAGAACGTCCTCCAAAGGAACCAATCCTGACACGCGTTATCGTGCAGTCACAGCCGACCAGCCGACCACCTCGACCATGAAGAAGCCCGACCTATCCAAGCACGTCATTCATGTCGAGCCCCTGAAGAGGAGCGAGATGCAGCCTTCTTACGCTCAGGATCTTGGCTCTGGAGAGGTCACACATGGCTTCTATGGATCCATGATGCATTGCCTAGGCAGTTGCGTCGGCTTCGTGGGCGCCATCCCCTGCTGCCCCTTCCCCAATCCGTTCCGAAGCGTTGAACAAGGTTCGGTCGGACTCGTCCAGCGATTCGGACAGTTCTACAAGTCAGTGGATCCGGGATTGGTCCAGATCAACGTTTGCACCGAGTCTCTTCGCATCGTGGACGTCAAGATTCAAATCACTGCTGTTGGAAGGCAGAAGGTTATCACCAGGGACAACGTTGACGTCGAAATGTGAGTCCATGTCGATTCCTTCGCAAAGGTCTAAAACTGAGTGATCTCTTTCGCAGCGACTCGGTCATCTATTTCCAGATTACCAACCCATACCGCGCGGCCTTCGGTATCTCCGACCTTCGCCAGGCTCTTGTGGAACGTGCCCAAACTACCCTTCGTCACGTTGTCGGTGCGCGCGCTGTCCAGAGCGTCGTGACCGAGCGTGAAGTCATCGCTTTCGAGATCGCCGAAATCGTTGGGGATATCGCCGACAAATGGGGTGTCTCCATCGAAGGTATCCTCATCAAGGATATAATCTTCTCCCCAGACGTTGCCGCCTCTCTTTCCTCGGCCGCGCAGCAGAAGCGGATTGGTGAATCCAAAGTTATTGCTGCCCGCGCGGAGGTGGATGCGGCTAGGCTCATGAGGCAAGCCGCCGATATTTTGGCTTCTCCGGCGGCCATGCAGATCAGGCAACTAGAGGCGCTCCAGAATATGGCCAAGACTTCGAGCTCCAAGGTCGTCTTCGTCCCGATGCACCTTCAGACCGACGTCATGTCTCAGTTGGGCAGGAATGAAGGGCCAAGCAACTTCATCGGAGGCGAGGCTGGGCGTGCTGGCATCATCAGCAGCATGTCTGACGTTTGAGTGACACGCTATCAAAACCTTGTAACCTTGTCAATTGATGACACATACGTTGCTAAGTCATGTTCATGATCTGCCCTCAGGGCATCGTATCCTCTTCTTCTCTTTTCTGTATTGTCCGTCATGCTTGTACTACTTATTTCGCTCGGTCTCCTTTGATATGGGTTTTGGTTAATCTTATGCAATATACCAGTGTTACAGCGTGTCAGTACGGTTTGAATCTACGTTTTGCTTTTTGAGCCGCAATTTTCTCTACATCTTGTTTGAATTTGGCTTGTAGGTCCAAAGTTGCTGGAGGAGGCGTCAGCAAGAGAATTATGCGGAAACAAAACCACAGCGCGCACCTTGTCGTTTCTTTTCGTGCAACTGGAAGGCATAGAAAACCTCCGTTTCCCTCTTCTTTTTTTTCTTGGCACGCTTCCCCTTGCTCACCTCAGCTACGAATTTCTTGTCCGCAACGGCAACACCACCTCCTAACGTCTTGCCATATGCTCCACCCCGAGTCACGAGGGTGAATCCGTCTTCATCTACGATAGCCTCCCCTTTCTTGTACTTGGACTTTTGCCTGTCTTTCTCCCTATGGTAGTCGTAAAGGTCCGTTGCAGTGCGGGCATGATCGCGGATAACGTCGAGCGGGGGGCGAATGGCGTCGTATTGGGCAAGATAGTGAGAAAGGCCTGTGGGAACTTCGGGGTCTGACGGCCATAGGCGAGGCTTTTGAACGTGGGAGGAAGCGAGGGCGGATTCTGCGGACGAGGGATCGAGGAAAACGACGTGACAAGTTTGACCGGACCGCCGCAGTGTGCGTAGAGGGGTGGTGGGTAGAGGGACGACCTCTGGGAGTCGTTTTTTAGCATTCTCCTTTGATTTTTTCCCTTTTTTCGGAGGTTGTGAGGTGTTGTGATCGGTTTCTACATCTTGCTCGACCTCGCTATCCTCGTCAGAAGATATCGAGATATCCTCCTCAAGAGCGTCCGTAGTGGAGTCGTCATAAAACTCTACCCGTTCGACAGTCCCTGCATAGTTGAAAAAGAGCGATAACTGGCGCTCTGTAGCGTCTGGAGGAACATTGACAAGGAACAGCGTCCTTCCTCCTGGTAGTGTATCGTTGGCCTTGGCCTTCGCTTGTTCGTGAATGCGGGCGTAGATACAGTGGGTTGCGGATTTGTTGTAGAGCACAGGGAGGACGGTGAAACCGGCTATTGAGAGTGGTTGTTGCCGGGCAGAAGCCATGCACCAGCTTCGTTAAAAGGGATTGATTCAGGTTTGGTGATCGTGACTGCAACCGAACTTGCTCAAGATCAACGTCAACCATTCACTCCTCCGCTGCAGGCTCAGGACGGAGGATATCTAACAACACCACAACTCTAACGCAACCTATTAAATGTGGGCCAACTTTCGTTCTTTGATCTTTTGTTTATCTGAGATATTCGTAGGTCTTCAGGAAGTTACTTCCCAACTCACCCCCTCCAACCGCAGGACTCTGAGTCGAGTTTCGTCACAACGACAGATAACCTGGAACCCCCACATCCGCGTACTCCAGAGTCACCTCTCACATTAAGTCTACGAGATGCTTCAGCTACAATCGGCGACCTCACCTCAGCGATGGCCGAATTCTCCAGAATGCCGGGCCCGCCACTCCCAGACAACCTAAGCTGTTGCTGTGGTAAAGACGAATGCGCCAACCACCAGGCGTGGATGGAGTCCAAGGTGAAACTGGAAAGTCGCTTGATCCTTTGCGCTGGTGAGCTCCGTTGTCAAGGTTTGTCTTTGATTGACTGGGTCGCTAAACGGGGCTTGAACGCGTGTGTGCTGCGCTATGGAACACGCGGGTAGAGGTCGGCCAGGCTCTGTTGCAGAGACACGAGGCTTACGTCCACCGCCACCCGAGGACCGACGATGTTAATACACGACTTCATAGCGAGGTGGACGAACTGCGATCACATAACGCTTCATTAGAGAAGGTGAACCGCAATATATGCTACCTCCACTTAACTCTGCTGACGTAAGGTAACTCCGTCCTTCTTTGTTAGCGGCTCGCGAAGGCGTTGGTAAACAACGAAGTGTCTGAAGCTTCAAATAACGTCGTACTCCAAGAACTCCAAGACACTCGATCGAACCTAAGCCGTCTCACTACACAACACGCTAAATGCGCTGGCCTCGAGTCCCGGTTGGCGCGTGTAACAATGGAGAAAGAAGACATTCAGCAAGAAAGGGACAGTTCGAATCAAAGATCCCGTGTGGCTGAAGCCAGGATCATATCCCTACGTGATCGGGTGTCTAGGTTACAAGAACAGCTAACCACGTTGCACACGGAGTTGGACCAACAAAGAAACCACAGGTTGGAGTTGTCCGAGGAGATTTCGCAAGGAGCTAGGTCGCAGCTGGAAGCTTGGCTCGGGTCTAAGGTGGGTTTCATGCGCTTTTTTTTTATCATTCTCAGCACGAGCCCTTGTGTTGATCGTGTTTACACCTATTTATCTAGGCCGAGCCCAACACCCCAATCACACCTACCGACGAAGTTACCAAGGTTCTCGAGACACTCGTAACGGATAACGAGATGCTTAAACGCGATGGGGAAGAACTCCAGCGTCTTTTATCAGAATCTCGGGAAGACTTCCGCGCATTGCAGGAAGAACTAGACGAACTACGCGCCAGCGAGAACAGAATATACTCGAGGCACCGCTCAGCTAGTGCGAAATCTTCAATGCAACTACCTCCATTGAGCCTTGCTCCGTTATCGCCCCGATCTACACGATCATACAGCGGGGGAGCGGGGTTTACCAGGCTTGGCAAGAGGGCGGTGAGTGCGGAAAGGAATCAATACGGCCATGTCAGTAGCCCAAAGTTTTTAATTCCGGACTCTCAGACAAACGTCCCGTTTATAGGAACCCCCCACCCCGAGCTCCGACAGGGATCCGGCATCTCCTGACCCTTGGGGTAGGAACACGCAAATTGATGGCTTTTTCACCCCATCTCGACCTCCAATGGAGCTAGATGGGGAAACAGTGGCCGCCACACCTGCGAATAGACGATCCCTGCTCTTACTTACCCGATCGAGGGGTGTACAAACCGATCCGCACCCGCATTCGAGATCCTCACTTGCTCCTTCTCCATCGGCGGCTTTCGATAATCTCCTCAGTGTAGATGGGAGGTCGGAATCATCCTCTGTGACAGATTCCGTACCTTCGGCCCTTTCATCGGTCTTGGAACGTGCTTCCGCTTTGCTGCATCGATTGATTCTCTCGGACGCCTTAACTTTGACGAGTCGGTTGAAGAGGCAGCACCTTGCGGGTGACGTGAGCCACCTCTCCAGGTCTACTGTCGGTTCCATCGTTTCTGAAGCCGCCCTCTTGCGGTCCAACTTCCGATCGTTGCTCGAGGACGACAGGATCGTTACGGTGTGCACGCGAAAGGATTTACGGGCCCTTTTCAATTTTCTCAAGGACGCATTCAACGAACTTGGAGAATTGAGGACTACTCTCAATGACATTGTCTTGGACCCGTCTATTGCGCCGAAGTTCAGCGAGGCGGTGATGAATCCCTCGAAAGGGCTAGCGGAAAAGGGGGCAGTTGGGGGTGCAGCTGGATGGATCGCCCCGATCGTCAAACTCTTCCAGGGAGGAGACGAGAAACCGTCAGCCTCAAATGCCTCGAGCCAGGGATTACTCAGATCGAATAGCCGGGAGCGCACTTCCGCGACGCAAAGACCGACGCCAAGGGTCGTACCGAAGTTGAGCCCTGCGCTATCCGCTTCGACGACGACTGTGAACGTCGAGTTCCAGAGTGGCAGTGCAGGACGGGCGATCACGAGTACACGTTCGGCGCACCCTTCTTCGAGTGACGCGGCGAATCGTGGAGTACAACAAATATCGGAAGAGGAGATGAGGGTAAGGACGAGTGCTAGCGTTATGGGAATCTTTGCGGGGGCGCCTCAACCGATCTCTCCCCAGGATCCTTGGATCGTTATTCCGACGCCGAGTAGGAAACCGCCTTCACCGTTGTCCCAACTTGCACATCAAGGTTACGAAACCGGAGAAGCGAGGCCGGGCCTTGGGAGTGGAACCTTGACCGTCGGGAGGAACACGCTGAGGGTCAATTCTCAGCTATCAAGGGTGGTAGATGCCGTCGTCGATGTACAGTCTCCAACAGTGGCCGCTACATATTCGGATTACCAGGCGACGCTGGCGCATCGGGGGTTAAGGCCCCGAGGGCTTTCGGATTCTACGATCCACACCACCTTCCTCAACCACGCGGATGATCAGCCAGGTGCAAGTGGAGAATTGCAGGCCGCGGGAAGCGAACAAGCCGTTCAAGAACGTACGTCATCGGGAATTTTGAGTTCCTTCGGGAAGACGGTCATGGCGTTACGAAGCGTGTCGTCTTCCTTTGGTCCGCTTTCGAGGGAGGCTGCCCGGAAATCCCCTGTTCCCAAGCTCGCTGTCATTCCACCTTCCAGGTCTGGAACGATTTCAACCCCGGATATCGCGAACCCTTCGACTGTGGACTCATCACCTGCGCCATCTCGTATGCGTTGGCCAATTGGTTCTGCAAACCGGATCCGAGAGGAATCGGACGATGAGGACCTTGGTGGTCCGGGGATTTCGAGAGGACCTTTCTTCCCGATTGCTGGAGCGATGTCGAACCATGAGGCTTGGCCGGGGAACGAGCCGTACGTTGGGAGCATAAGACAGGAATGGATGACAGCGAGAGAGAGAGGCCTTGGTACGAGAGATTTTTGACCCTCCCTGCCTCCCTCCCCTTTCAGAACAGTCATTCACCCTTTCCTTAACTAATTTATCTGCCTGCATTGTATATCTGTCGCATATTTCTCTTTGATTTGGATCGTTGTGGGGTCTACAGTAGGGTTCATGAGTTTTGCCTATATTCTTGGTGTTTCTTTGATTTTGTCATCCCTCTTCCAATGTATAATGTCCAGAATAGTTATCTTGCACACGCCTTTTGTTGATGGCGATCTACGCATACCTAATTTTCTAAAGACGCACAACTACAGACAGTGGACTTAATGTAAAGTTCGAGCGAGTACTTTTTCGTCAGTGATCGTCGTCAGCATCAGATTGTGATCGGGCAAACTCAGCCAGAACGTCCACCATGTCGCTTTGAAAGCATGATTAATGGGTGCACTCTATACTCAACGTGTACAAACTTACATCGCATGGTGGCCCTCTTTCAGTACACCTTTTTACGCTCAGACTCGCGGCGGGCAGTGTGGCGCTTACTTTTCTTTCTGCGGCAGGGCATTATCTCAGGCCTCGAGCACGCGCCCGAGCTCCTCCAAAGAACTCATCAATACGTCCAGCGAGTCACCAAACAGGATTTTATGTCTCCCATTCAATGCACACCATTTTTCTGAGGCTGGACGCTCTCGACCCTTTGTTTTTCTTTGCCTGGGCTGTGACCGAGGCTGGTCACAAAAGCGGAAGCACATTGTCCGCCACAATTTCGCCGTGACTCAAAATGTGGCCGTGGGTAACAAAGAATTCCGGCCACAATTTTTCGTATATAAGAGGCGTCGCTTACAGCCAAGTTATAAAACCAACTCGCCTTACACACTCATCGACATCCTATTACAAAACCATGAGTCCGATGCACTTGCCTTCTGCGCCATCGCCCTCCAGCACAAATACCGGAAGGACCACCCCAGTGGACGGCGTAGTTTCCTGCCCAGTGGGTGTCAAATTCACTCGGTTGTGTTGCCAGTGCTGACTTTTGCATTTCACTAGGCGGAATTCAGCTTGTTAGGAAACAAGACCCCGGCTGACCTTTTAAACTCTTCTAAACACCAACTTGTTACTGCTCCCCTGTTTTCGAGAAAGGCGTATGAACTATGCGAGGCGAATAATGACTGTCAATACGGTGTCCTTGGCACTATTTTGGAGATAGGGTGCGTATCATGTATCCCTCCCATTGGGGGTTATCTGATTTCTTTGGTTTAGGGGTCAAGAAGATGAGTCGGCACCCGAGGATCCGAGACTGTACTTGAACACGGTACGTGCGACGGACAGCACATAGCATATGTTGCTGACGGAATGATCAGAACGCCCCATTCTCCGCTGTTGTGTGTGGTGTCCAGGGCAGCGGCAAATCTCATTCCGTTTCCGTTATGCTAGAAAGCATGATGATACCTGGCTTTGATGCCATCGGGTGCCAAAAGAAGGCACTTTCTGGTTTAGTCCTACATTTTGGAGAGGCCGGGACTGTGACGCAGCCTTGTGAGGCCGCGTACCTCGGCCTCTCCAGACTGGAGGGTTTCAAAACCCCGAAGATCCGGGTATATGTTACACCGACGTCCTTATCGAAGATGACAGCGGTTTACAAACGCCTTGGGCCCAGCGTTGAGGTTTCGTCATTGTTGTTGACTCAATCCGAGCTCGACGCCAAGTCGTTCCTTTCTCTAATGGCTGTCGGGACTACATCAACTGATCGGACACCTTTATATATGAAGATCATACTGGTGTGTCTCCACTGTTCTTATGTTGATGTGTTACTAACGTGGCTGCAGATGATATTGCGGGATCTTGGTGTCGACGGCTTTTCCTATATCAAGTTCAAGACGGCCCTAGACAAGGTCAAGAAGAAGTTTAACCCGGAACAGCTTTCCGGCCTTGAACAGAGGATGCTGCTCCTCGAGTCCTTCTTGGAGAAAGGAACCAAGAGAACGTGGGTCGAAACCAGGTTCGACGAAGGCCAACTAACAATCGTCGACCTTACGGATCCCTTCGTCGATGCTGGCCACGCGAACGCGTTGTTCGAGATCGTCACAAGGCTTTTTGAGCGTGCGGTGGTCGATACCGGGAAGGTCTTGGTCGTGGATGAAGCCCACAAGGTTAGCATATTGACATACACGTCCTTGGCTGGAATAAGTTGACGCTTCTACCTCCACAGTACCTTACCGAAGGGACACCCCTTGTGAACACGTTGATGACGATGACAAGGGAACTTCGTCACACAGGCATTCGTATCATTATCAGCACACAAGGTATGTTACCTCCGATTCACTTGTGTAAGAATATCTTTCTTACAAATTTGCAGAACCGACATGTGTCCCACCGGTCCTACTCGACCTTTGCGGTGTCGCAATAATGCACAGGTTCTCAAGTCCAGCCTGGTGGGACCACGTCGCGAAGCATTTCTCTGGACGGTTCACCGTCGGAAGGATTCCGGCCTTTGATCGAGTTGTGACTCTCCAAACCGGAGAGGCGATCATACTCGCTCCATCTGCGTTTACCACCTCAGTCTCCCCGTTGGATGGATCGGCCGTCTTGCGACCCCTTGGGCGACAGTACTTCGTTGCTCGTACTCGCGACAGGGTGACGAAAGATGGTGGAGCGTCCATCCTTGTAATTTGACCACCTCGCAAGCATGTCTTGGTTTGCGGTTATCTACAGAGTACTGGCATCAAAATACGGGTGTATTTTGGTTTCAGTAACTCACAAGTAACTTAACCTGTACCGAGACGAAACAATTCATATAGTGTCCATCGATTTGACTCCACTTGCTTGTGTTGCTTCAACCGGCCTTCGCTGAATGCCAGTTATCGCTTTGAGCCGCGGTCCAGGTAAGAAACGATACGCGAACCCATATACGAGCGCCATGAATTCGGGTAGTCCCAACTCCTGGAGCATGCTACAGTACATTGCCCAGGCGTGTTGGAGGAGAGGGATGCAACGACACTCAGAGTGTGTCTGATGATTTTTAGATAAGACAACAATCAATGGCTGCCGCCTATCATATCCCACCCTCCGCTCAAAAAATACTTGATCATACGTTCTCGAATATTGAAGCACCGTTCGTGAGTAATTTCTTGTTGGAAAAATTCTACAAGCTCACAAGAGATGAACGGGTGGCGTCGCGAGCGTCATGCTGTCTGAAAATTGCCCCCCAGTTGGCCAAGGGACTAGCAGATTCGTAACCCTAGGTGCAAAGAGGGAGGAATATTCCTGGAGCTACCAGTGTTTTCGCGTGTCGGATGTGAGACAAGTGCAGTCAAGCGTGTCATCACTCGGAATGGGGATAACAGGGAATCAATACTAGCAAGGCACAAGGAGAGAGATCTAAAAAGCTATGAGGTAGGGTCGACAACCTTCAACTAAATACAAGGGTACAAAACTTCGTCAGTTACTGTGGGCATCACTATACGCAGGTGACGCACCTGAAGCCCATGTAGTCCAGCCATGTCTTCCTTCAAGACTTCTTTGACCCTCCGATGCTGCTTGAGAATCGGAAGTCCCTTGAGCTGCTCGCTCGCGATAGTGATGGCATAGAAGGAACCGCAACCGCCTGAATCATGACAAGGCACGCCAGTCCAAGTTACCAAAGAGACCACGTTGGTGAGTACGAAGCAGGATAACAGAGACTAGGCACTGGATGCCGACCTGAGACATCCTGGACAAGTAGCTCGGAGGGTTTTAGTTCCTTTGTCAGCTTGTCGAAGATGTGCTTTTCGCCCTCTGTCAGCGAGGGCGCCGTTGGTTGTGACGCGTATGACCTCAGGAAACCATTCGTGGCGGAAGTCTGTCTGATGGGTAGTCTGAGCAATCGATACATGGGCCTCAGATGATGCAAGGAACGGAGGGGTGAGCGCGGATGAGTTGACGCGCCTTCTCGATCGTTGCTGTCCGCGGAGCCGCGACCAGTCGGAACGGAGGAATTTGTCTTCTCTCGGAATCCTCGTCACTCCGTCTGAACCATGTTCGGGTCGCCTTTGCGATGGAAAGCCATCGCGAGGGAATTATCCTCCGTCGTTTCTCTCCAACGGGCAGCGTTCGACCGCGGCGCGTTCGGAGTCGGCTCCAAGTATCAGACCAACAGTCTTGCAAATGCACGTTCTACGTGGTCCTTCACCAGACAATGTCGAAGCTATTCCGCGTTGTCGCACCCTCAGACGTCTGCGTCTTCGGTAGTCAACGCCGCCACCCGAAGGTCCACACGTTTTGATCCACGATTCTTCTCCTCAAACGCCAATGCCACCCAGGACATGAGCCAATTGCCAGTGTTGTCGTCACCTGGAGTCGGAAGGTGGCTTCTGGGGTCAGCGGGGTTGGTATTCGGGGTGATTGTGGTCGGGGGTGTCACTCGTCTGACCGAATCTGGTTTGAGCATCACGGAGTGGAAGCCAATCACGGGCATAATGCCTCCGTTTAGTCAAGAAGAGTGGATGACAGAGTTTGAGAAGTACAAGGCCACCCCGGAATTCAAACTGTAAGTTACGCCTACGGATTCTCTCTGTTTCGAGTTCTAAAGGCTGATGATGCGTAGGTTGAATCACTCCATGAACCTGGAGGAGTTCAAGAAAATTTTCTACATGGAATGGGGTCACCGCATTCTCGGCCGCATCATCGGCGTCGCGTTTGTTGCCCCCCTTGCGTACTTCGCCGTGCGCAAGAAATTAACCGCGACCCTCCCAAAACACTTGACGGGAATGGCTCTGCTTTTGGGTTTCCAAGGTGCACTTGGATGGTACATGGTTAAATCCGGTTTGGAGGACTCGTTGATGGATTCGCCCAACGCTGTCCCGCGAGTGTCACAGTACAGGTTGGCGGCGCATCTAGGCACAGCGTTCTTGTTGTATGCGGGCATGTTTGGGACCGGGCTGTCGGTCTTGTACGATTGGAGATTCGCCAATAAGGGAACTTGGAGCGGTATGGCCGACGGCGCTGCTTACGAAAAGGTGTTGGCGAACCCATCGGTCAAGACCTTCTCGAGGAGGTCAAAGGCACTGACCGCCCTGGTCTTTGTCACTGCGTTATCCGGTGCATATGACACGCGTTCTTGTCGGTCTGGGGGCTGTTGCTGATTTTGAGTGTCCGTGACATACAGGTGCATTCGTCGCAGGTCTTGACGCTGGTCTCTTGTACAACGAGTTCCCCCTGATGGGTGGAAGGCTTAGCCCACCATCGGACGAACTCTTCGACCCTGCGTATGCTAAGCAGGAGGATAAATCGGACTTATGGTGGCGCAACATCCTCGAGAACCCCATAACCGTGCAGTTCAACCATCGTTGCCTAGTAAGCAGCTTTTGACACACCCGCTCCATCCGTTACTTATGCATCTCAGGCCATCACGACATATGTCTCTACCGGTCTCCTTTTCGCTTCCTCCTTGAACCCGGTGATGAAAGCGGCACTTCCCCCAATGACCAAGGCAATGGCCAAATCCGCCTTCCTTATGGCAAACCTTCAGGTCGCGTTGGGGATTTCCACCCTCCTTTACCTTGTCCCAATTCCATTGGCGGCCTTGCACCAGGCCGGAAGCGTTGCCCTCCTTACCACAATGATCCATTTATTGCTGAGTCTGCGTCGGCCAGCGGCTGCCGCAAGACTCTGGCGTCAGGCCAATCTCACGAAAGCGGCTGGGAGAACCCGCGCTTAATTGACGATCATTCCATCACACTCCTACCATTTTGCATCGACACACGCCATAGAGGCCATGGGGGCCTTGTTTCGTGTTGTACAAGAGTATTATATTCCCAAACCCATCTCCTAGGACAGGTGGCCTAATAAAGCATGCCTCTCAGCTCGTTAATTATCGCCCATTTGAACATCATCATCTCCCGCAGCGGGTGGGGGTACGGTGACTGTTGGTGCTTCCACCTCTTTGGGCACCATGGATTGCAGGTAAACATCAATTTTGTCGTCCTCGAGGATACGGAAATTGCCCTGGGCAGTGATCCCCGTCTCGTGCGCGCCTCCTGGACCAAGGATACCTATTGAGGTGTTCTTGATGGAGAGTTCCTTATCCTGTTGGAGGGTCTCTCGGAGGGCATGGAGGCCATGAGTTATGAGCTCTTCCAGCGAACCTGTATTGACACAACGGACTGATCAGCGGCGCTTTGAAGTCTGAGGGTGAAAAGCCACGGACAGTCTGCGAAACTCTCAAAATTTTTCTCAAGATAGGTTTTGGCACTTTGACTCCTGGCTCCGATAGACATGGCGAAGTACTCATACGAGTTGCCTGAGGGTGAGAACTCATAAAGATGGGGACCGGTTTTGTCAAAACCGATCACGAGGAAACCGACTCCGTAAGGTCTACGCCCATATTCCTGAGTGTTAACCTGAGCCTCTTGATGAACTCGTTAAAGCATTTTGCAAGCAATCGATGGGCATGGTTCTTACTGTCGGCGATAGAGGAAACGAGTCGATTAGCGGGGATGGGTCGGTTGTAGATCATTCGTTCAGCCATGGCTTGTTGGCGCATGAAATTACTGAGCAAAATATTAGGGCATGTGAACGAACGACACAGGAGACGCACCTCAGCACGCGAGCGTCAGATGTCAGTCCTGCAATCGCAATACCGATGTGATCATCTATGCGATACATCTTCTGTTGGTACGAAGCCAACTCTCCTGTGGATCGCTGTTGGCAATCAGGGCCTGTGATTCAAGAACCGTGCTTCCAACACACCTTGAGAGCTAGAAGAATGGCGTGGGTCTTGGAGCGCAGGCCCACGGCTGCTGATCCCTGTTTCACGGCCTCTAGGGCATATTCTACCTGATGCAGACGTCCCTGTGGGGAGAAAACTGTGTTATCCGAGTCGTAAGTGTTCCTGAACTAGATTTGGGGTCAATCACACGCTTAAATCGAGTCCAGCCTTACTTACCATGGCCTGGGACTGTAATGGATAACGGTGAGATTTGGCTGACGCGTATCCTACAACAACCTCGCACAACTTCCTTTTTCGTACGGACATCCACACTCCGCTCGGCGTCTCAACTCTTTCACCAACGTTGACTAGCTCGCTGTCGGCAACGACGAAGGGGACGACAATTCGTAGCTGACTTCAAGGAACGGTCTCGGAAGACGCGCACTTCTAGAGGTTATGCAAAAAAATCCTTTTTTCCCTCCACCATCTTACAATCCGCAACAACCGCCCCTGCCGCCTGGTCCTCCCCCTCAACACCCACCCCAGACGGATTATTCCTCGTATTGGTCTTCTACTGCGAACCACAGTCGCGGCCAGCAGTCTAGTTCCGGGGCTTATAATTCTCAATGGAATCCTCCTCAGCCAGCTCAGCCACCGCGTCCTGCCGAGCAGTCTGCTTTGTACGCAAACTACGGTTACGGTGGTAATCAGTCCTACTGGCAACAGCAGCAACTTCAACGTCAGCAGCAGCCTTACCAACCCACACACCCACCAGCTCCGCAGCACCCTCCCCACCCCCCAGCGCAGCAGTACTCCCAGTACCAACCACCAACTGCCTATCAACCACAACCCTACGTCCCTCATGTCCCTGGACATCCACCGACTCAGCAATATCAGCCGCAACCCCAGCCCCTTCAGGCTCAACAGACTCCGCCGTATCTACCTCAACAGCCTCGCCCCCATCAAGGCCAACCTCCACGCCAGGGTCTGCAGCAGTTTCAACAACCGCCTCCAAAACGCGCACGCTTTGAGGGTGGTTCTAGGAGTTTCCAACAACCTCCCCAGTTCCCGCCCCCTCCGAACCCAATGCACCCTCCCCTTCTTCAAGCGCACGCCACGTTGCCCAACTACATGCCCCCTCCACCTCCGATCCAACAGCCCCTGAATGCACAAAATCGTGGCGGTATTCGGGACAACCGCGCGAGGACTAACAAGTCTGGCTCTATGAACTCAAACAGGAATCGACCCCCTGGTCAGCAGGGCAATCGCGGAAACAACTTCCCAAATAATCAGAACCGCAGGAACCTTGGAGGGAATCAAGGCGGTGGAAGTTTCCGCAACCAACAGCGACAGGGCAATCTTGGGAATCGCTCGTTCAACGCCGGTCAGCAGCAGCAGCAGCAAAGTCGCGGGCGGAACAACCAGCGGTCCGGGAGGAATGACGGAAGCTTCATTGCTCATGGTTCTAGCGGTGGTGCTAGGAAGGAGGAATTTAAGCGGGCTATGACTGACTTCAAGCTTATCGCTATTGAAATCAAGCAGCTTGGTTGGAGCTGGGGAGCCATTCCTTCCTCACAGGATGTGGATCTTCCTGTTGATCAAAATCGTGAATCTCCTGGTCCCGTCAAGGCCGAGGCAGATGAGAAGGTTTCCATTGAGAAAGATCTTGCTCAGCCTTCTTTGGCTAGTGTGCAGGACGGTTCTAGTGTTGATATGAAGGCAGAACCTTCTGAGCTAGCCTCGTTGCCTGCCAAGCCGGACTTTGGTCTTCCACCTGTCCCGCATACTGGTGGCGCTCCTGCCGTTCCTTCACCTCCCTCCCGCGTCCGCATCTATTTCCACACTCCTGTCACGCCTAAGGATTCCATGCCTATTCCTCACGCCTCGGCTGTTCCTGTTGATCTTTCTGCTCTCGCTACCTCCCAGGGTTCCCCTCGGAAGGGCAAGCGAAAGAGAACAGATGATGAAGAGGATGACGATGCGGAAAACCGCACCACGCACACGTCCGCTGCACATCAAGACGATGCTGTTAGTGTGACCACACATCCTGATCAGGATGGCTACAGGGGCAGTGTCGCGCCTAGCATCGGGGAGTCGACCAGTGAAGGTGACTGGCTGATGGCTGCGATCGGCGAAGGCAGTAATGAAGGGGATGGACCCGATTCTTCTCATCCTCCCCCCCACGATAGCCGCACGGTCAATGGTAAGCTTCACACATTTCAAATGCTTTCTTCATCCCGTTCTTGCGGGCGTGGATGAGTCCTCTCCCGATCCAAATTTCGGCAGTTCCCCTGACTTGGTTTTGTCTCCTTCAAGGTGTTGACAACGATGAGGCTGATGACGGTGAAGTCGAGCGATCCATCGTCGGTCCTCCTGATGACTCTACTCGTTCCGAAGATGTTACGGCGCCTGGTCGGGTACATGCCAATGGCTTGATTCCCGACTACGTCCCTCCGCCATCTGATGACCCTCCTGGTCTTCCCACCGGAGATCCTTCGATCACTGACGATGCTCTGGGGGCTCCAGATGAGCAACCAACGCAGCAAGAATTCGCTGTCGAGACGGATGGAGAGGATGAAGACGAGTCGCCGGACTTCGTTGCTTTCCCCGATGACCAATCCTCCGTCCGTGACGACGATCATCGCTCTGCCTCTCCTGAGCCGCATACCGCTTTCGATTATGGAGCGTATACTAACGGGCGGTTAGGCCCAGCAGGCTCGTTCACCTCCACCGTCGCGGAGAACGATTCGCAGGAGGTTTCATTCTCCGAGTATGGTTCTACGCTTGTGAACGAGGATGCTGTTATGTCCATCGAACAGAGGGGTACCCAGACAGCAAGCTATCCCGCTCATGGTTCACTTTCGCCTCCGTCGACTTTGATGACCGCTGGTCAAGAGGTTGGTGACCCAGCTTTGCGAGCTGGGGAGGCCAAGACGTTATCGGCCAATCGGCTGGCGATTTCTTACGCTTCGGCAAGCCGGAGGATACTGATTGATGCTAAGATCGTGGACACGCTCAGAGTATTCCGAAAAGATCACCGGATTGAGATTGATTTGAACGTCGAGAAGGGCGACGGGGCAGAGATCAAAGGCATCGCAGTAAGTGCTCTCTACTATCTCGATTTCTGAACCCATACCGATTGTATCCAGGTTGAAGTATTGTCTGAGGCTGCGAAGAAGTACATGCCTTTGCAGCTCGCCTCTGAGGCTTATGAGTCTGATCCGATGTTCCCACCTCTGCTCACTGCCAAACTTCCGTCCAAGTTGAATCTAGTTATCCACTTGGATGCTGACAAGCCGATACCAGAAGTAAAATGGGTCAAGACCGGAGACGTTCATGAATGGGTCCGCTCCACCTTTGGCCGGATCTTCACTGACGTCAGCGAGGGATGGGAAAAGAAGATATCGGTACAGGATCCTGATCCGGTATGTTGGCGTCTTTTTCGAATGGTGACGTCGCGGACCTAGTGAGACTGACGTATGCATCTCCTTTCTAAGGCACCGACGATCAGGAGCATCCTGGATGGGTGGGCCGTGAACGGGAACGTTGGCTCCCAGACTGAACGTCAGAGGTTCGTGAAGACGCATCTGTCAGAGACGGACAACGTTCTGGAGATCCTGCTACGTTTGATCCGTGGGGAACGAGCGACGGCTTTCCCTCAGTCGAACGCTACCGTCGCTGCGACAAGGAACGGTGTGCCAGGACCCCTTCTTGCAGCGATAGAAGGACACGCACATGGCGCACAGCAAACGCATGTTTCCCTTGCGGTCCTCGCCATGTTCCGGATGCTCATGGAGTTCGCCAAGCGCGCGGATGGAGAAAAGGGCAGAGGGGAAGTGGAGGAGAGAGTGGGGGAGATCATCCGATGTTTGCCCGTTCAGCTTCTGCACAAAAGCGTGGAAGGCATGTTCAAGGAATGGAAGGCTGAGAAGAAGGGAGGGAACGCTCCTGCGAGATGAGGCGACTTCTTGTCCCGGTCATGCTCGTTATTTCGATTTCTTACCAAAGATCCCATTTGTGTTTTTTCGTTTGTCCTCGTTCGTTTTTGTCGACGCTTTTTTTTGCCAAGTAGAACAATCCACCAATGCCTGTAAATATGCATATTTCCTTATAGTACAATAAGCCCAACCTATTTTATCATCCAAACCCGGGTGAGAGAGGCATCAGCAGCATCCTTGAGGACGTCACGGTGTGACGTCGCCATCTTCGGCTCAATTCATGATCGATGTGATCTCTCACGACCGTCACTGGGTGTCCTGGACACAGATCTCCACTCATTCACTGTCATGAGACGCGGCTATGCAACACCATGGAGCATTGTGGGGACATTCCAGTTGGATCTTTTGAATCAGCTCGGTAGCCTTGGCAATGACGCACCCTCCCATACCCTTGGTCGCTGGTGTATAAATACGAGGGGCACCATGGGTCAAGCCTCTCTTCCCCACCGATTAACTTGACTTCGAAACCGCCCTCTAAACTCGAAACACCTAAATCATAATGCCATTCTTCTCTTCATCCCGTCGCACCCGTACCCCTCGAATGACCACCACCTCCAACCGGAGAAGGACTGGGTTCAGTAACCCGTTGAGGCGACGCGACCCTGATCGTGTCGCTGGAGGGTTCAAGTCTGCCCTCTCCAATCCGAACACTACTCGTAGTGGGAGGAAGGAAGCGAAGCGGGAACTTCGTTTCATGGTGAGTTTTCCCGTCTATCGGGCATCACTTGCCCTCCTTTGACTCCTGCGTGCTAACTTTTATGTGCGATAGGGCCGGGGAAACGAAACCCACGTCCCTCTGATGACCAAGATCAAGCGTACCCTTGGGATAAGGAGTACGCCTAGGCGCGATCGACAAATCGTCCCCTCCGTCACGGGCTCGAGGACTCGATCCCGCCGCAACAACAACGGACTATTCCGTCGTTGAGACTTTCGGGGGCCTTGAGGCTCTGAGCCTTTCCATGTTTGGCCCGTTACCCGATTCTTGATCTTAATCACCGGACGCCCTGTATACGACATGATTTGGTGGCCCAGGTCACCGGTTTCGCTGTAACCCACAATCTAATTCGCATGTGTTTGACGCGACGTCGCGTCATATGTCTTCCGTATCCTCTTCCACTACCTTACAGCCTTACTTTTACGATTGACCTATCCTCGATGTATTAACTAGAAAGAACCTTATGTGTAGCGATAACAATCTTGAACTCCTTCCTGTCCAGCACTGCGGCTTCTTCGATGCACAGACAGATGCCTGCTTCTCTAACTTTCCCAAAACCCAGCTCCCTGAGTGCATCGAGTACCGTTGGGTTCGAACACAATCGGCGACTCGGATCGCGGGTGCCAGAGACGGGCGAGGTGTTCTCTCCAAAAGAGCATATAGTAGGTGTGAAAACTGCTCTTTAACAACAGCAGGCACAGCTCCGCGCCTGTACACACAATACGGTCATGCTAGGCATCCAGTAGTAAAGCACGTATTATTCGCTGTTGAACTTTACACGAAGTAAACAAACAAGCAACGTGGTACAATTTACAACACAGGTCCATTGCACGAGCGATATGATGGAAGTACGTATACGTTACAAGGTACATTGTGGAACCTAACGGTAGTCGGACCGCCGAGTTCGACGAGTCTCGCGTAGGATTATGTTTGCGTTCCCGTTGACGTCAACCTCGAGTACAAATCTAGCATTCGCGGGAAAGGATCGCCCAAGGGTACGGAAGTACGCCGAAAGCGCGGACAAGATACCATGGAGCCGCCCCAGATCGACAGCAAGGTTGAACATTGGGGCGTGAATCTGTACCTCTGAAAGAAAGTGCTTGACGGGCCTCCGAACGATATCGAAAACCGCATTGTTGCAGTTACGGTACCCTATCTGCAGCGTCGGGACGCCAAGCAGGTAGGATTGCAGGTACCACTTGGGATATAACACAACACAATCGGGATTTGACGTGACGTCCGAATCAGGATCGTATTGACTCTGCCATTGTTGGGGCACCTTGAGTGTCTCTAGTCCAATGTAGTCCTTCGTTTTGGGTTTTTTGTCCGTGCCTTAAGGAATAAGAGTCAATAGGTTATCGTCAATCGATCGATGAATCGGATCCGTACTCGACGAACAGTCTACTTCGCCAGCCATGATTACGTCGTAGTCGCCTATCTTCCTGCGGACGACGCTGAAGAATACGCCATGGGGTTTCTCCGTCATTAGACGTGCGCATGCCCTCTCGAAGCAATCACTAATGATCATGTCAGAGCAGAACTCGTGGAAACAAGAATCGAGGGTGGGAAATACCGTTCGCTATGATTTGGTGATAAGTAACGGTAGGGGCGTGTGACTCGGTGAAGAACTAACCTATCCCAGAGTTCCAAGGACTTCCGGAGAATAAACAGCTTACCTTCCACAAAGGTAACGCCATATTCGCCACTCTTGCCCATTGCCAGGCTGTATCGAATGGGGTTAGCCGAAGTTAGCAAGGCCAGAGAGCAAACTTACTCCACCAGGGTGCTTCTGTTCGTGATCACATCTGCCTCAGCCAGATCGGCTGTGCGACCAGCTCGTCGGCAAGCAGTTATGATGGATTGCAGTGGGATATAATCGAGGTGACCGCGTTGGTTTGACAGGTCAGCGCTGTCTCTGTCTGGTGGTGCCACGAGTAATTGGAATGGAGTGGTGGGAGGCGAATACAATTTTAGGGCACTCCGAGATTGATCAGAACATCCGTCCGGTGTCGGTCCTGGGAAGTGAGAGAAGTACGCAATCTGCTTTGGAGCACTGATAGTTTGCTTGAGGGGTTTAGAGGTAGCAAAATTTCCAAGGGTATGTGACGAGCTCATTCTGGTGAGGGTGAGGTGGGGTGAGAGAGGTCATGACTAGGACAAGCTTGCTGGATTTATAGTCTGGAGTTGGCAATGGAACGAGGCAGGTAAGCTCGGTAGGACATGCGGAGGACTATGCACACCGAAAATCTCAAGCCATGCGCAAGGACGTGGTTTGGGGTTGCAAGGCGCAGTTCAGCGTGGTGGCGATGATATAGGCGAGGGTCAATACCACTATCAGTTTGCTGCGGGGTGCGTCCGTTAGACAAGCGGAGGGACGCTCAACAACTGTCGATAGCTTATCGAAAGGCGCGTCCAGGTATAAGTGCGGCGAGTGGACCCATCGTTCGGGCACGCCCATTGAGTATAGGACCCGTTGGGACCCGTTTGTCTGGGATGGTACTATATCGCAGAGCCGAGGGTCGGGTCAATGGCTGTAAACATGCCCCGCATGGCAGAGCACAAACAACCCCAGGTTTTGACCCTTGGAGAGGCTTGTACTAGCAAATCCCCAGGCGTTGTTTGGTTTTCCTCAGTCTAGCGCCGACGCACTTTAGCGCCAAAAAATCATCGTTGGTACTGGGTTTTTACTGACGATACGCACCGACTCTCCCGAGAGACTTGCGAATCGATGATCCCAGGTACATTGAGATGGAACCTCGCTTAGTTCAGGTGTCTTTCCATTCCTGAAAGGAAGAACTCATACCAATGGTAATCGAGAGAACTGATCGAAAATAAAGTACAGCGAGTGGATTCGCTCTCCGAATTTGTGGCGCGGGAGTTTTTAGGGCGGCCACAAAAGGGACGACTCGGAAGATTATGGAACATCGCCCGGAAAAGATGGAGTTCCAACCCCAATGAATGGCATGTACGAATTTTTGTTGCTGCTTCCAGCAGAAAGCAGACCCCGAGCTCAGATATTTCCGGGGAACCAAGGCTCGAGCCTTCGCTCAGGAGAGCCCTCACACACGCACGGCTGGGATGATGGTATAAACCTGGTAGTCAGCCGACAACATTCACTCCCTTGCCATTTTTGGCCGCCCGACTGCCAGTACAAGGTCACAACTTCGTAGGTGTGGAATTCGGGGGGAATAGCTCATGGCTGAGCTTCTTTGGGTTGGGGTTTGGGCAGGTTTGGCCGACGGCACAAGAAAGCCGTCGTCCGAGGTGGGTCACCGGATGATCGCCTCATCAACAAACGTGGCAGCCCCCTGTTTTACTGATTATTTCGCCTTATTTCACCTTGTTCTCGGTTATTTGTGATTAAATAATCTAGGTCAAAAATGACGAGATCCGGAGGGTTCTAAATGGCGGGGAGCTGTCATAAACAAGATCAAATAATCACAGTAATCAAATAAGCTGGTGCCTCTTTTCCTGATGCTCGTGGTCCTTGGACTTCCCACGATGATCTTGTGCATAGTACGCGACTACATATTCCTCATCGCGTCGAGGCATTGCCTTCGCTCCCTTCGTCTAGAACCTCTTCGCCCACCTAAAGACGCGAAACGAAGAAAAGGGTCGAAGGTTTAGCTTGCATGCGAGGCATCCGGTAGCAAAGCACTTGTTATTCAGAGGTATCATTATACTGGGCCGAGGTCCCTCAGCCTAGCGTCAGTAGAACATGAAGTACGGTTCGAGTCATACTGGACTTTACACAAAGTAAATTAAGGAGCCACGCGGTAGAATGCACAAAACAGGTCCATTCCACGAGCGATATGGGGGAAGTCCGTATACGTTACAAGGTACATTATGGAGCCCGACGGTCGCGGGGCCGCCGAGTTCGAAGAGTCTTGGGTGCGGCGATATATGCGTCCCCATTGGCGCCAACCCGGAGCACAAATCTATCTGTAGCGGAAACAGATGGTCCAAGGGCACGGAAGTATGCCGAAAGCGCGGACAAGATAGCGTGGACCCGCCCCATATCAACAGCAGGGTCGAACATTGGGGTGTAAATCTGCAATTCTGGAAGAAATTCCTTGGCGGGCTTCCGAATGATATGGAAGACATGATTCTTATAGTTCCGGTACCCTATCTGCAGCGTCGGGACGCCAAGCAAGTAGGACTGCAGGTACCACTTGGAATATGAGTCGCCACCCTCGGGGCGGGGCCATTGTTCGGGCACCTTGATTGTATTTAGTCCAATGTAATCCTTCATATTGGGTTGGTTGTCCGTGCCTTGAAGAATAAGAGTCAACAGCTCGTCGTCAATCGATCGACTAATTGAGATCCGTACTCGAAGAACAGTCTACTTCGCCAGACATGATGACGTCGTGGTTGCCGATCTTCCTGCGGACGACACTAAAGAATATGCCACGGGGTCTCTTCGTCATTGGACGTGTGCCCACATTTTCGAAGCAATCGCTAAGGGTCATGTTAATGCAGAACTCGCGGAGACAAGAATCGAGGGTGGGAAATACCGGTAGTATCGTCCGCTAAGAGTTAGTGATAAGCGATGGTATGGGCGTGTGATTCGAAGAACTAACCTATCCTGGATTACAAAGGACTTCCCGAGAATACGCAGCTTCCTATCCACAAAGGAAACACCATATTCTTCCTCCTTGCCCATTGCCAGGCTGTATCGAATGGGGTTAGCTGAGGATAGCAAGGCCAGAGAGCGAACGCACTCCACCAGAGTGCCTCTATTCGCAATCACATCTGCCTCGGCCAGATCGGCTGTGCAACCAGCTCGTAGGCAAGAAGCTATGATGGGTTGCACCCCTGGTTGTGGGAGAGAATCGAGGTAATTGCATTGGTTTGACCAGGCAGCCCTGTCTCTGTCTGGTGGTGCCACGACTAACGGAAACGGGACGGTGGGAGGCGAGTACAGTTTCAGGGCATCCCGAGATTGATACCTGTATCTATGTGTCGGTCCTGGGAAGAGAGAGTAGTACGCGATCTGCTGTGAAGGACCAATAACTCGCTTGTCGAGGCGTGCAGGGGTAGCAAAGTTTCCAAGGAAGTGTGGCAAGCTCATTCTGGAGAGGGTGGGGTGGGTGAGAGAGCTCATGACTGGGACAAAATTTCTGGATTTATAGTCTGGAGTTGGCAATTGAACGAGGCAGGTAAGCTCGGTAGGACATGCGGAGGACTATGCACACCGAAAATCTCAAGCCATGCGCAAGGACGTGGTATTGGGTTGCACGGCGCAGTTCAGTGTGGTGGCGATGATATAGGTGAGGGACTGAACCCGCGCCGGACGTGTCAATATCACTATGACTCGTTTGCTGCGGGGTTCATCAGTTAGACAAGTGGAGGGACGCTCGACAGATTTCGACAGCTCATCGAAAGGCACGTCCAGGTAGAAGTGCGGTGAGTGGACCCATCATTGGGGCAATAGCCATTGAGTATGATATGCGCTGGGACCCGTTTGTTTGGGATGGTGTTGTATGGCAGAGCCGAGAGTTGGGTAGATGGCTGTGAATACACCCCGCGTGGCGGAGCACAAACAATCCCAAGTTTTGACCCTCGGAGAGCTTTATACTAGCAAACCTTCAGGCGCTTTTTGGTCGTCCTCAGTGCAACGGCGATGGATGGCGGGTACGCATTTTGGTTCCTTCTCGCAAGAAGCGAGCCTGGAGCGCAGATATTTCCGGGGAACCGAGACTTGAGCCTTCGCTCACAAGGGCCCTCTCTCACACACGCCCGGCTGGGATGAGGGTTATGGTATAACCCTGGCAGTCAGCCGACAACATTCATTCCCTTGCCATTTTTGGCCGCCCGACTGCCAGCGCAGGGTCACAACTTTGTAGGCGTCAAATTTCGGGGGGAATAGCGCATGGCTGAGCTTCTTTGGGTTGGGGTTTGGACGGGTCTGGTCGACAGCACAAGAGAGCCGTCGTCCGAGGTCGGTCGAGATGCAAATCGCCTCGTGGTGGAACCAGTGTGGGTCCTTGGACTTCCCACGATTTTATGTCTACGCGGCTATGGCATATTCTCCATCGTGTCGAGGCATTGCCTTCGCTCCCTTCGTCTTGAACCTCAGGCCTCATCGCCCACCCGAAGACGCGACAACGACGGAAAAGGTTGAAGGGCTAGCTTGAACTGCTGCCGCATCCAAGCTTGCACCCGTCTCGCGGCCAGAAAAACCAGGAGCACGGGGCAAGGCTCGCGGCGCGGCCCTACAAATCCTCTCCCTTACCCTACCCTGAAGAAAAGTGTTTCAAAACTGAAGGGTCTTTCAATAATACTACCGTAAACACAAAGTCCAATGGTCTTGGTAGCGAACCAAGTGGGAAACATACGACATGACCTCCTACTAAATAGAAAGAGAGTGAAGATTCCGGAACACTGCTCGGAACCGATGAAGATCCGAGCCATTCATTCCCAATGGATGGTGGGTGCGTATTGTAATCGCTTCCAATTGGAAGCAAGCCCCAAGCACAAATAATACCGGGGGATTAAAACTCGGGCCTTCGATGTCTAGCCGTCGCAGACCTGTAAGGCTGCGGGCTATCAATCGAGGGGAATTGTGGCCCAGGTTTCCCACTTTGAGGGCTTCCAGGTCTTGAAGCGGGTAAAGTAAGAAGCGCAGGAGGAGTTTTTAGTTTGGGACCGGAGAGACCCGAACCCGTGGGATCCCTCTCCCAACAAGTCGTCCGCCAGTGGAGCGGGAAAAACGACCAATGTTTCCAGTCGAGGGAGAATGGATATGTGGGACAGGAAGTTTTTCGTCAGGAGGTTCTCCGGGAGGGACAGGTAGGCGAGCAGTGACATTTGGATTACTGCTCCGGAAAGAGCCTGCACAGCCACCATACGTTGCCAATCATCCAATTCTAAACGTGGCGCCTGCACCTCCAATCTCGTCAGCCAAAAAAGGCCTTGCAAATCGTCCAGCGCTTTGCATGTTGTCATCTTGGTATCAAAGTAAAGTGAGAGATCTACAGCGAAGGGGTCAGAGAGAAAGCCAGCATAGGGTCCCACCCGAGAATGTCGCACCGTCGATTTGCTATTTCTCCACGAGCCCCGTTCCCAAGGGAGACGCTGTGATTCGGGCGACAAGCTAAAACGCAAACGATAAAGAAGTGATTAGTTGAGAGGCAGCATACGGGCGAGAAACGGGATGAACTACGTTGCGAATTAGGGAACCAAAGCCGCGCACAAGGTAATCCATGGGGTAAAACGGCACGGGAAGAGTCGGGTTGTGTACTGGGTGTTGGGTTGACCTACAAGAGTCCTCTCATATTATACGGCCGAGATAATGGTGATGATATAGCCCGGCAGCATGCCGGGGCCGTCCTTTTGCCATTTCTAGCCACTAGACCGTCAGCACAGGACCCATAATACAGCATAATACCGTAAGTACCAGTTTTCCGCGGGGATAATGCGTACATGGGCTACTCAGAGCCGACGTTTAACGGGATTTGGTAGGATTTGGTCGGCGGTACGACAGTGGAAGCCATTGTTCGAGGTGGGACGGACTCAAGATGAGTGGCATGTGGCAGAGCGTGAGGCTCATTGAACTTCCCACTGACTCTGAGGGATCTGATCCTCAACCCCGGACAGAATTTGATCCAGCAGGAGCTAGCGGGAGTGACGCGGAGCGAGCCGGATCTATCTCACGTGAGAAGGTCTAGGCCGCGCGATCCGGCTCAAGCCAGATCGCGAGTCCTTAATGAGTCCGCGTCAAGTTCAACATAGATTAACAGAGTAGATAGCATGTGTCCACGTCGTTGTCGTAGCTCGTATGAATCAATGTAAAATTTGTTCAAGTTTTTTTCTCTCAAGTCCTCCGACGACCTTGCACTTACGCGTGATCCGGCCTGTTCCCCCCAATGGATCCTCCCAAATCCGACCCCCCTCGGCTCACTTGTATGTGTGCAAGGTGTACGCAATATTTACCTGAAGGAAAGGTCGTCCCGCAAAGGACGTGGTATCGGCATAACCCTGGTGGAAAGAAATCCAAATACGCCCCCCTCACGGCCGAACAGACCCTAGCATTTGATAGGATAGCCGCAATCCAGGACTCTCTCCCTCGTCCTAGAAGCAATACACGGAAGCGACGTCGTCTGGAAGTCGAAGAAGTCGAAGTTACCCCGCATCCAGCTAAGCGAGCCGCGGGGTCGGGCTCGGTAAGCACGCCCACACTGCATATATGCGCCTCAAAAGTACGATACTCATAAAACAATTCATGTAGGGTACTCAGACTCTTATAGAAGTTATTCCTGAGCGTGAAACGTCCCCAGAAACGGGCCCAGTTTTTCCTCTGCCTGAGCCTGAGCCCGAGAGTTGTCAGGGCCACTCTACCCCAACAACTACCAGTTCACTGAGCCGACTCCGCAGAGTACTCACTAGTCTAACTAGCTTGTGAGAGAACGATCACGTCTCTATTCTTCCGGTAGGTTGTCCGAGGTCACTACAAGTCAGGTCGAAATCCTAAAGAGAAACCCAACCTAAACCGTACTTCGTTCGGTTTAACAAGCAAGGGTTGATCCCTACAGCAGGATTGATGACTCCACCAGATGATCGACTGGACGCTCAAGGTGTTCTAATATGACTGCGGGGAGTCTATAGTTACGAGGCGCAGTTGACGCGCAGAGCGGGAGGGAGAGCAGATGGGGGGGGGTGTCTTGGATCAAACAAGAAACTCTGACTTGTCCTTAACTGCAACTGGGCTGAGAAGGGCAGAGGATTTCCTGAGGTAACAAAACTAAGGTACTACGATACAGCCACAGTTGCTACTTATACTACAGGAGTGGCCATGACGTCAATACCCTAATATACCCGTTATCAAGCCAGAACAAAGGGAGATAAGGAGTGTGAGAACGCTAAGTAAGGGAAGCGAACAAAGGTGACGCGTGGGAGAATAAAGGACAAAGGGCCTTACTAGCGTGTGAAGGATTGCATAAGAGATAAGAAATGTCTTCATGAAACATAGAGGTAAAGATAACACTAGTCCTAAAAGAATTAGGGGCATGGGGTCGTGAAAGTTCGTACCTGGGGATCTCACCCAAGGGCCAGGTGTCAATCTCCCTTTACATGGCCTCTGCCAGCTGGATTCGGGAGTAGAGACATTCAACATCCCTTGTTGTCTGTAGGCGGTAACAGCATCACGGACTAGTGGCAACCTCAACGTACGTCCGAACATGAGGAGGTCGGGCCTAGACTCATGGGACATGAGGGATTACAGATTCGCCGGCGTTTCACGCTAACGGCTACTCCACATTCGCTGGGCTAAACAAAAAGGAGTCTAAGGCACTCCCTCCGAATAACGGCGATTCCTTCCTCCGGTTAGGAGACTGTGATGTGACTGTCCACGTGTGTGATCAGGGTCCAGAGTTGATCATAATCGTAAAGTCATGAGGGGTCGTAAAAGGGGTTCGTGATGTCATAAAGGGGTCATCAGGGTCTTGAGACCTATTTTTAGTGCGCGCGCGTTCTAGGCGTTCCGGAACGAAGTTCTTCCAAGGCCGTCCCGCGGGCCGAGGTGTCAGCTTGATGTAGTAAGCCAACGATGATGGTACAGGGGCGGAAGTTGATGTGACCCGGACCAATGAGGTTCGTCGAGGTAGGTCACGTGAAGGATCACCGATCTAGGCTATAAGAAGGACGTCTTCTTGGAGCCATCCTTGATCAGCAACACCAACAACTTCCCCATCATCTTACCAAAACATGTCCTTCCCCAACAACCATACCTACAAAGTCGCCAATGGTATCTCCACCATCTCTCGCATCGACCGTCGTGCCGCCGCTCGCAAGTCCTACGCCTGTGCAGCGGGGACTCCCTATACCACGGATGACCAGGTATGGGGGAGAGCTAGAGCTTTTGTTTGCTAGCCCTAACGCCTTCCTCTAGGTAGAGGTTACGTTCTTTTGGGCGTTGATGTCCAGCTAACGGCTTCTAGATCTTGGAGGTCGTCACGGAAGTGGACGCCGAACGTCTCAGGGAGACGATGCCTCATTTGGTGGGGTTGACCTGGGACGATGAGCTCTGGGTCCGTACGATCATCGCCGAGAAGGTGGCCTTCCGGATGAGGGGTAGGTTCGGGGAACTGGAGCATCCGATCAAGAAGGAGCTCTGGTACACCCTTCAGAGGGGAATCTACGATCAGGACCTGTTGGAGCACGGAGCAACCGTTCCTCGAGCTGTTCGCCATGCCACCGCCGCCACGTCGTTGCTGTGGTCGCTCGTTCGGGAGGGAGAGAGCAAGGTAGGTTCTCCGTTTGAATATTCGAGTATGACTCTCGAATAATCAAACTGCCTAGGTGGAACGTTTGGAGCGTGAGGTGAAGGAAGCGAAGGCAGACGTCCTTCGTTTGTCGGCGGAGGGTCTTCAGATGAAGGAGACCTTGGCCGCCTTCCAGCAGGGAACTAACGAGGCGTTGGAGGCAATGGTCGCCAACCATCAAGAGTTGATCGCAGGGTTGAAGGTTCGGGACAACAACATCAAGGGAGCGTTGGCCAGAAGGGATGAAAGGGTAATGCCGCTTTCATCATTGTTTAGAATGATGGAAGCTGACATTTCCTAGACCGAAGAACTCGAGAACGTGGTGGCTGTGTTGACAGCGCAGGTCGAGTCCTTGCAGGACAAAACCTGTAACTGCAAGGAGGGTCCCAAATTGGTTGGTCAGGGGACTGCCGATGTTCCGTTCGAGTTGGAGTACGCCGACG